>CM024614.1:27765339-28365339 GCA_014182575.1 Eucalyptus decipiens | reverse complement strand
AATACCCTAATGACCTTCAAAATTCATGAAATTCGACTATGTTGTAGTCAAGATCCTAAGGTAGGTTTTTCATGAAGAAATAAAAGTCAAATTCGTTCTAGGTGATTTAATATAGGCGGTTAAAGCTTCTGTTTCAATACCAAAATTTCTAGATCTGACTACTTCCGAAGAACCATGACTTCACCTATCTATTCTTGTTATTTTTCTCTAAATTTTTTATATGTTAAACCTCGGGATGTCCTTTACATCTTTCATTAATAAATCAAAGTCAAATTTCAACAAAAAAATAGCCTTACAGTCCATGCATTCATCAAAGGTAGTTACCGAAATCTCCAGATTCAGTCTCTCCGAAAAATAAAGATTTTACCCATTTATACCTGTTTGTTTTGTCCCAAATTTGAGTATGTTATATTTCAAGAAGTCCTTAGCAACTTTCATTTAGAAGTCACGGAAAAAATCCCACTCAAACAACACATGCAAGCAAATAGAACATCTAAGGTCGAACTGTTTTCTCAAGAACAGTTTACTAGTATCAAACATCCCTCTTAAAACTTCAACTTTTAACACCCTAAACATTCGAAATCTATCACCATTCAAGCACACATACTAGGTACAACATGCAAGAGCAGATTAAGGATCCCAACTTGCCTCTAAACCGAGCAAACAGCAAGCACACGGCAACAAACGACGGACGCACGGCGGACGGTCGACGGACGATCGGCTTCCTTCTTCTTCCACACGCTCACTCTCCCTTTCTCTCTCGATTTATCTCTTTCTCTCGGTAACTCTCTCTCTCTCTCTCTCTCTCTCTCTCTCTCTCTCTCTTCAGGACGAACCCCTCTCTCTCGCTCTCTTTCTCGGTTAAGCCAGCCATCATTTCCCTTAATTTTTCTTCCCCTCAATGATGAGCAATCATTGGATGTGCATGGGGAACACTAGGCAGCTAGGAGGGACAAATGGCCTTCTTCATGCAAGATGGGCCTCCATTTTTCGGCTGGGCTTGGGCCAGCCGACGGCTCCTCCTCTCCTTGGGCTTCGCGGCTAGGCCCAAATGGCCGAAGATTGGGGCTTCTTGTGGGCTAGTCTTTAGCTAAAATTTTGGCCCACACCTCATCCTAATAATCCTCCTTAAACCTTAATTTTATAAACACCTAATTGAAATTTATAATTCACAAAACTTTGTGACCTAATTTAATAAATTTCAATCCATAATTCACATGGCCAAAAATAGAATTTTTCTATCAAATAATTACCCACCAAAAGCTTGGCCAAAGTTTTAATACAAGACATGAATTAGAGTACCCCTAAAGATTGGCAAGAAATTCCAGGATGCCACAATTCTCCCCTCCTTAGAGAATTTCGTTCTCGAAATTAAACATTACTCATGTCCTTTTGAAACAAGTAAGGGTACTTTTCCTTCATCTGATCTTCACTTTCCCATGTGGCTTCTTCCATATCATGATGTCGCCATAATACCTTAACCAAAGGAATTTTCTTAGTCCTAAGAATTTGTTCCTTTCGATCCAGTACTTGCACAGGCTCTTCGATGTACCTTACTTTCTCATCCACTTTGATGGCTTCATGATCGAGTATGTGACCAAGATCCGGCTGGTACTTTCTCAGCATCGACACATGAAACACATCATGTAAATTTCTCAATTTAGGAGGCAGCGCCAAACGATAAGTTACATCTCCTATTCTTTCAAGTATCTTAAAAGGTCCAACAAATCTAGGGCTTAACTTACCCTTCATTCCAAATCGAGATATTCCTTTCATTGGAGATACTTTAAGGAATATATGATCTCCCATATTAAATTCCAAAGGCCTTCTACGCCTATCTGCGTAGTCTTTCTATCTACTCTGAGCTGTTTTAAGTCTTTTCCTGATAATCTCGACAGCTTCAGTGGTAACTTGTACCGGTTCAGGTCTTGTCAATTTCTTTTCACCTACTTCATTCCAACAAACATGAGTCCTACATCTTCTTCCATATAATGCTTCATAGGGAGCCATGTCTATATTTTTCTTAAAACTATTATTATAAGCAAACTCCACCAAATGCAATCTTTCATCCCAATTTCCTTTAAAGTCAATCACACAAGCCCTCAACATATCCTCTAATGTCTGGATTACTCTTTCTGTTTGTCCATCTATCTGAGGGTGAAAAGCGGTACTAAATTGGAGTTTAGTTCCTAAGGCAATTTGAAGACTCCACCAAAAGTTCGAAGTAAATTTTGAATCCTAATTTGAGATAATAGTTACTAGAACACCATGTAAGCGTACTATTTGACTTACATATATATCCGTAGATTTGTCCATTGGGTAGTCTATGCGAACTACTAGGAAATGAGCAGACTTTGTTAGACGGTCCACTATTACCCAGATAGAGTCATGACCACTTGATGTCCTTGGCAATCCTTGTACAAAGTCCATTGTTATATGTCCCCATTTCCATTATGGTATGTCTAACGGTCTCAAGAGTCCTGCGGGTTTGCGATGCTCCGCTTTTACTTGCTGACACGTCAAACATTGAGAACCGTGCTTAGCCGTATCTGCTTTCATACCATTCCACCAAAATTGCTGACGTAAATTCCTGTACATCCTTGTACTACCCGGATGAACACTGTAATTACTCATCTGTGCCTCCGACAAAATTTCCTTCTTTACTTCTTCATTGTCGGGAAGACAAAGTTGTCATTGGCATCTTATCGCTCCATCTTCAGAGACTTGAAATTCCGGTATTTTTCCTAGAGACACTACGTCTTTCACTTTCATAATTTCCGAGTCAAACTCTTCTAAGATCTTAACTTTCTGAATAATTTTAGGTTCAATCATTAATGCACTAAGCATATTTGTAAGACAATCCACTTTTAATTTAAACTCTAAGTCCGCTACGGACTTTAACAAGCTCCATTCCGCCATTCTTAAACAGGCCATCTCCATAGCTGACTTATGACTAAGAGCATCTGCTACCTTATTTGCTTTCCCTGGATGGTATCGTATCTCACAATCATAATCCTTTAACAACTCCATCCACCTCCTTTGTCTCATGTTCAATTCCTTTTGTGAGAACAGATACTTCAAGCTCTTATGATCGGTATAAATCTCAAACTTTTCCCCATATAAATAATGCATCCATATCTTCAAAGCAAACACTATAGCTGCTAATTCTAAATCATGCGTTGGGTAGTTCAATTCATGGGGTTTTAATTGTCTAGACGCATAGGCTATGACCTTGCCATGCTGCATCAAAACACATCCCAGTCCTTTGTGAGATGCATCACTATAAACCGTAAAACCATCCGATCCTGTCGGTATTGTCAAGATTGGAGCCGAGGTCAATTTTCTTTTAAGCTCCTGGAAACTCCTTTCGCATTCCCCATTCCATTCAATTAAGAATTTTTACAAGTTCATTAATTCTTTATATGCATTTATCATAAATACTACTACTCTATAATTCAATTAAGCAACTCATACAAATTTTCATTTTTTAAAGCAACCTTTGATTAAGTTCACTTTCATCACAAAGATTAAGGATTATCTTCTATAATTCCAAATTCTTAGAATTAGGTCATTGCCTTAATAAAATTCTTCATTTTATAATTTTGTCCCTAACTTTCTATTTTCATTCAACCAAGCCATATTAATTAAATTAAATACTACAGGCCATTCTTTTGTTATAGAAGACATACTAATATTTTATTTACAATATGAGCACACCACATATTATACAAAACTATCAAAACAACCCACTTTTAACCAATAAATACAATTTGCTTCAATTTTGCATAGTTTGACACATCACCCAGATTAAGCAATTAGCTCTAAAAGTATCTTAACCATTATCATTAAATAGTCGCCAAAACTTTCAGTTTTTGCAAAATTTGTCTTTCAATTTGGTGAAATTACAAATTGGCCCCTAAAACTTCTAAACTCAATTTTTTGAATCTGTTTGATTTCCCTTCATTGATCTTACTTATTAGCCCACTTATTAATGCTAAAGTCATAAAATAACCCTGTTAACAGCCCGCTCTTACTCCTGCAACTTTCAAAATTGTCCCCAACCTTATAAAAAATTTACCAAGATAACCTTTTTATACCAAGTTTTACTAATTTGACATTTTCCCCATATAAGATATAAGAAAACCTTTTAACAATCTGCCAAAGACATACTAGGCATGTGGAAAGCTTGTTAGTACAAGCCCAACAATCATAATAGCTCAATGTACAATTATTGAGACTTAATCAAACATAAAGTAAAATCTAAACTAAGTGACCAAACAATCAATCAACCAAGCTCAAGAGTCTTAAGTAGATTATTCTAGCTTAGTTCCTAGAGTTTTCATTCACCTTGAGTAAAAGCTTCAACAAACAAAGCCTTTAATCATCTATAAATCAAAATAAATTCTAAAATTAACAAGTCCCACTCTTTGGAAAACAACAAAGCTAATTTGATAAAAAGAAAGGGAATTTTATGAATATACCTTATAAGACACTAAATTGAAATTGAGAGTTTGGGCTTTGATTCTATTGAAAGAGAGTGAAATAGGAAAAAAAATTGAACTTGAAGAGTGAAGAAAATGGAGTTACACGCCCGAGAGGAAGGGAAAAGGCATTGTCTTCCATGTTTATTCTATATTGAAGAGTTAAGTCACATTTATTAGCTTGGGTTAAAGATAATAATGCCAATTAACTGGAGTTAATAGTGTATATAAGATTACTAGTGTAAAAAATACTATGCCATGCATGAGGTCATACGAGCTAGGTTCAATGAAATCAATTAAGGACATGTGGGAAAAAACAATGTGAGAATTAAGACATTTTTTTAAGGTAAATTTGTGACAAATACCATGGTTTGGTTGAACAAATGAAGATTTCAGTTATTTTAAGTAGATTCTTTACATTGTGGTAGATAAATAGGGAAAATAGTATTTGTACGAAATGTTGGTAATTTAGAAAGTTATACTGAAATCACTAAAATTATTAATAAAATTGTAGGACAATAAGGACACATTAACTCCATAAAATTTTAATGTTTGAAAAATATTCGATATGTATTTTGGAGCATATCTGTCCATGTTGACAATTAGTAAACTAATTTTATTTTTTCAATAATTCCCACTAACTTAATATCCTAAATAACATAAACTATGAAAAAAATTTCCAATGTCACAATGTGGACCAAGTTCGACCCAAATGGGACAATTTGGAGGCCTTAAGTCAATTTGCTTTGGGTCAAAGCCCCAGAATTAATCAACGCATGCAGCCCGCCCGTAAGACCCATATCAGCCACCTCTCTCCTACATTTACCAAAATGCCATTTTCTCAATTTGGATGCTGTTACATGAGAATTATTATTCGATTTTGTTTTGCTTCCCTTTTTTGGGGTTTGGCTGTGGGGTTTGAATTTGTATGCATACTTATATATAGCTGTATCAAGAGTGATTCACCTATTTATAAGTTTTCTGTTAATGGAGAAGTGATCATGCTTTGGGTTGTTCTTGTACTGCCACATTGTGACTTCTTGTGGTGTTAAGTTATATTAGCCTTTGGAAGCTATAACTTTGTGTGTGTGTATATCTTTTATCATGGCTTCTCTCAAGAAATTGAACAATATAGTTATGACATGTTTGATGATTTATCAACTATTTTTTATTTTATTGATAATTTATAATCTTGAACGGACCATGAGTGTTCAACTCAAAGTTTTCAATTAGTTTTTGGCTTCAACAAATGATATTTTTGTTGGCTTTTTTGCCGCAAACATCATTTGATTTTGCAGCCAACGCCATGTTTCAAAAGCAGAAAATTCAGCTAGGTGGAAGAGTATTTGTTCCTTCCAAGAGAGCCTCTCTCTACAGTTATTTTGAAGGTGTGACTTAATTATCATTTTAATTCTTGAATTCTCCTGTCATTTTAGGCATGATGAAAACACGAGGACAATTCGATAATGACGGAACGGTACATCTACTTTGCTTCGAGTTGTCAACAATTTGGATTCTCATGTAAATCACTCTCTGAATTGGAGGCTGATGAAAGCGAGTGTGATGGAGCTCTTGCTACTTTTCTTGAAGTCCTCAAGCGGATTCATACCAATCACGTGGGCGCCTTCTCCGCTTGTAGCCTTTTGGATTGTGGCTATGTTTTTTTTTTTTTTTTTTTAATCATTGCAAGACAACAAAATTTTTGTGCTAGTAGGAATTATATGGCCTGTGCAAAGTCACTACTGTTTCTTGTCTTTTTCGTATGCGTGGGATTTTGCTCTGCCGGAACTCGAGGACGAGCTTGCTGGCTGAAACGTTACACATGCATTGCATTACTAACTAGATTTCTATTACTTTAGTTTTCCCATACTCCTAGTAAGGTAAAGAAGCTATAGTGTTGAAATCAAATGCTATTTTAGTTAGGGTTTAGAGTTCTGACCTAAGGTTGGCTTAGTCCCGTCATCGAACATGGATTTTAAAGTTTAAAGTGTCTTGCATGATAAAAGTGCCTAAGAGATTTTTAAAAAGATGCCTCAAGTGCTATCAAGCAAGGTTTTAGAACTAGGATCATAATTAGAATATATAGGGCAATAAAATAAAGCGTAGGAATAAGAGAAGGATTATGGAATGGTACATATCGATGCATGGTAGATTACGACGATTCAGTGACCCATGCGGTTGCAATAGATGGCAAAACAAAGAAGTCATGGTGGACCGCACATTGAAGTACTAAATTACCCATAATCGCAAACTCATTTAGTATGGTATAGGGCTTAAGTGATTTCATTTCTTATTGGTATAGAGTATTTTGGATGGATGTGCTAATTTATGATTAGGAGATGCACAACTTTTTTAAGAAAAAGAAATGATAATTTCGTAGATTTGAATTATTGAGTTAACATACAAAGCTATTTTCAAAATGGAAATATGTAAGTGGTTATTGGGTAAAATACGATATACTTACAAAAGGTTTTTTTTTTTTTTATAATCAATGTGAAGTGTTTACAAAGGTTTTTCTATAATCAATGTGAAGTGGATATAATGGAAAGCTCTAAAATTTTATGACATTCCAGATGAAAAATATTCTTCCGAGTCCTGCGATCAAGGCGCCCATCCACACCCGCCACGACACTCCTTTGCCCCGACCGAAACCTAACACCCGGAACCGCCACCCGACCGAATCCACGATGTATGAAGACAAAAAAAATAAAATAAAATAAAATTGAATTTTATTACAATTAACAATATTCCTAATAATAAATAAATTGAAAACCAAATTATTCGCATCTTCACCGAGATAATTCCTCTCCCTCTCTCTCTCTCTCTCTCTCTCCTCTCGAGTCGCGAATTCTCCTCCCGCCACTCTTCTCTCCTTCTGCAAGAAAACGAAACCTTCTCCGTCTTCGTCTCCAATCTCAAATACGCCACCGAAGTCCACCGCCGATCTCGATCCTCGCTTTCTCTCTCTAGAAATCCCTTCCGCCATGCTCCGCCTGTGCTTCTGCCGCACCCGGCGCTGCCTGCGCTTCCCCGCCCCCGCTCCTCCTCCTCCTCCTCCTCCTCCTCCTCCTCCGCCCCGCCCAACGACCCGATCGACGAGCCCCTCGATCCCCGGCGCCTCCACAGCGCGCCCCCTCGCCGGCCCCCACCCGCCCCCTCTCCCCCTTCTCCCCTCCCCCGCCGCCCCCTCCCCCACCGTCCCGCCTCGCCCGCAACTCCGCGCTCGCCCTCTCCGCCACCCTCCTCGCCGCCCTCGCCGCCTCCGCCGCCGCCGGGGACCCCGATCCGTCCCGCGAGCGGAGCCCTAACCCGCTGTACTCGGCGGCCGAGGGCGCGGTCCTCCGATCGGGGGACTCCCTCAGGAGGATTTACCGCCACGTCACCCAGACCGGGGTCGCCGCCTCCGTCCTGTGGCAGTCCCTGAGGTCGGTGCTCTCCTCCGCGAACCACGAGGTCCGAGTGGGATTCGAGCTCCGGGTGGCCGCACTGCTGGCCGACATTGCGGCCGCGAACGCCGGGAGGAGGGCTGCCATCGTCGGGGCTGGGGGCGGGAAGGTGGTGGATTGGTTGCTGGAGACGGTGGCGACCCCGGGCGTGGGGTTGGGGACGCAGGCTGAGGCTGCAAGGGCGCTCGCTTACTTGATTGCGGATTCGAATGTCTGTGAGGCTGTTCTGGGAAGGCCTCGAGCTGTGCCTAATCTGCTGAGGTTTATTTTTTCTTGCCATCCTCAGCGGTCCAAGAAGGTGAGTCGCCTTTGTTTGCAGTTGTGAGTATCAATGTTGATGTTACGCATGGCCATTTTGTGAAAGTCGCTAGACTGATTGAGGAATCAAGTTTCTATTTTGGACAAGGCTGTCTAATGGTAATGTGTAGTAATTGAAGACAATGTGCGAATTTGTCAATTGATGCATGTTTATCTGAGGCTTTCTTGTAGAATTCAAATTTTGAACCCTGAATCACATTGCAATACCTATACAATTTTGTGGCATCGTTCAGATTATAGCATTGTAGATCAAATCAGGTTCTTTTTGCCTTCATTCTAGATTTTTGAGCCTTTTGTAGAAGTAAAATTTGGGGATCTAGGCAATCTCAGAGTATCCTTAGCCTGTTCTGCTTCTGCATACCTTTATATACTTTATATTTTCTTGAAATTGGCTAGAATCAAGATCAGAGGGGCCCTTGAAGTTTTTGCTGAAGGACAACATTGAAGAACTTTTGCTAGTTGTCATTTGTAGGAAACATCTAGTTTGTCACGGTTTAGTTAATCATTTTTAGATGAATATGTTTATAGGGCGACAGTTGCATTGATGCTTCCACATGCCTTTCTGATCTATAATGTATTATTGCAGCCATCAATCATTGCTTAGAATTATGAGGTGAAACCTACAATAATGGTTTCTATCGGTTTCTGTCTTTCATATGTTTTAGATCTTTTTGTCTTCGCAATCTGGCATTTTCTCTTGATCTTCTTGATGCCTTTAATTCATGCTTTGCCATTGATATATCGCATTTTCTGGGAGCAGCACACGAGACGTAGTTCATTCGATATTTCTGATTCTTTGAAAGGTAGGAGCATGCTAGTTGCTGCAGTAATGGACATTGTGACGTCTAACTGCGATGATTTGGATAAGAAATCAGTGAAGTCTACCTTGCCAAAAAATGCGGAAATGAGAGATATTGCTGCCGCCATTGAGGTTATTGAGGAAGGTGCACTGCATATGGATGAGACCAGTGGAAATGAAGATGATGACAATGGTGATAGCAGTATGAAAGGAATTGGGATCAAGATCCTAGAAGGTACTACAGTTTTAGGACTTGCTAGAACTAATGGACCAACAAATGTGGAGCATTTAGATGCTGGCCGTACTGAAGGAGTAGAGCTTGTACCCAAAAAAATGGCACTGCAACGTACTTTTGATAATTCAGTAGCACAAGGCAATTTGTTATCTGCTGTGGTCCCTGGACTTTGGGATGATCTGCATTGTGAACATGTTGCCGTACCTTTTGCTGCATGGGCTTTAGCAAATTGGGCATTGGCATCTGAGGAGAATAGATGCCATATTCAAGAGCTGGATCAAGATGGGCATGCTGTCATGACTGCTTTGGGAGCTCCTGAGCGATCTGTCAGATGGCATGGGAGTCTGGTTGCTCGCTTGCTACTGGAGGATCGTAATTTGCCTCTAAATGATTCTGTTCCTGAGTGGAGTTCAAGCCTCCTTTCCACCATATCTCAGGCAAGCAAAAATGAAGACATTCCACTTGCTCTGGTGGCATTATCTGCATTTCTGGTTTCTGTTGAAAGAAGCTCAGAGGCGCAAAGAGTTGTCATGGAGAAAGGGCTCTACCTGTTAAGAGATATTGTTAAGAGGACAGCTAAGCACAAACAAGTACAAGAAGTACTGGCAAAGGCATTGGAGTTGCTTTCTACAGGGGACACTCATTTATCTCTTGAAGAGAGTCAACGATGGTCTGCGATATTGCTTCAGTGGGTATGTGGGAGAAGTTCCTCTGATATAGTACGATCATCAGCGACAAAGGTCCTCTCATGCATTCTTGAAGACTATGGACCATATTCTGTGCCGATTTCGCAAGGCTGGTTAGCTATCCTGCTATCAGAAATTCTGGGTTTCAGCAAAGCATCATCCGTCAAAGGAAATGCTCAACCCAAGAGCGACAAAGTGAAGGTATGGTGATGCTCTTCTTTTTTTGTATTCCATTCTGAAGTTACATTGCATTTTTGAGTTTACTGAAATAGTTTGATCTTTCAGGATGATGTGTGAGGACATACTTTAAAACCCAATAATTTAAATATATATATTCATACTTCGGTATGCAATTCAGTCATTACTCTGAGGATTTTGATAAATTTATTCATCAACTTGATTACTGTCTGCTCCATTAAACTGCAAAATAGCTGTTGCTGAAGGTGGTCAATTCAGCTGGTGGCTGTTTGTTCTTTTGTTGAGTAATAAATGCACTGAAGAGCAGCAAGGGCTACCACCCTCATAAAAAAATTGATCACAAGGGAAAGATTCAAAATCTCTAGATAAGTATTAAATGACTTCCACTACAGGGCAATGAGTGAGGGTGTTGATCTTCTTGAGCAAAATCCATTCTCTGGAATCTTCATTCTTCTAGCTCTTGGTTGAGATCATTCTTTGCCTACCTGGTATGTGGAGTAATTGTTACAAAACTCTATTATTTTGCAGAATCAAATTGATCAGTCGAATATGCTTTCTGCTGGACAAATTGCTAATCAGTTGGCAGGTGCTGTTGTTGGTTTAGCTGGAAATGAGTTGGAAACGGCTACCCAGTCACTTGACACACTTCCATTAGCAGATCTCCTGTCTATTGAACCTTTTGTCGGACCATCTAAAGTCCTAAAGAAAGATGGTCGCCCCAGAATTAGTGCTGCAGATTCTGCATTGGCGACCCTCAAAGGGATTAAAGCACTTACCGAATTATGTGCAGAAGATGTCTCCTCTCAGGACAGAGTAACAGAATACGGTGTATTACATTTGTTAAGGCGCTTTCTTCTATGTGATGATTATGAGAAACTTGCCGCTTTTGAAGCATATGATGCATCAAGAGCCACAGAAGTTGCGCAAAGGGTCTCAGATGCTCCTGCAGAGTCATCACTTCCAGAAAATAATGGATCTTCTAATGTTCGAGTGCCGCCGACTGGCCACATTCGGAAGCATGCGGCTCGTTTTTTGACCATCCTTTCACTTCTACCAAAAGTCCGGGAGTTCATTGTAAAAGATGATACTTGGTGTAGATGGCTTGAAGATTGTGCCAATGGGAAAATTCCAGGTTGCAATGACCCCAAATTACAGAGCTATGCTAGGGCAACACTATTGAATGTGCTTTGCAATGACCAGGTGGATAGAGACGATTCGAGTGCCTCTGGCAATGCAGGTGGAAGCAGCATCTGTCCTCGTTACGATGATATGATATTTCTAATCAATCCTGAACTGCCTCACTGGAAGTGTTTGAAAAGGATAGGTAGAAATGCTGTTCCTGATAGTAACTCATCTGTGGCTGGTCCTAATTCTGAGAATTTTGAGGACTCACCTGGGAAAAGGTCTTCCGATGAGGAGATCTTGTCAAGATTGGGTGATGTATCTCACAACAGCTTAAACTCAGAGCTACCTCCATTAGATGTTGTTTTTGTTCATGGCTTGCGAGGAGGGCCTTACAAGACATGGCGCATAACAGATGACAAAACTTCAACAAAGTCAGGCTTGGTTGAGAGGATTGATCAGGAAGCAGGGAATGAAGGAACATTCTGGCCAGCTGAATGGCTTTCTACTGATTTCCCTGAAGCACGTCTCTTTACTCTCAAATACAAGGTTTGTGCTAGATAGACAAATAGTTAATGCTTTCCAACTTTCCATTTTATAGGGGTACTTTTATTAAGCTTCATCATAGGTCTTGCTCTCGTTACTAAGAGTTTTGAAGGTCCCTATCAACTTGGAAAATTTCTGCGAGATATAACTTGAAATTTGAATATCATGTGCAGACTAATCTTACCCAGTGGTCTGGAGCTACCCTCCCTCTTCAGGTCTGTTCCCTAACTTAGAGCATCTTCATTTTGGTAGGTCTTTTATTTTTCAGTCTCTGAGTGAGGAAGGAACTTTTCCTCATTCGCGAATTGTTCTTTTGTTTTCTTTTTAAATAAGCAAGAAAGGACAAAATAACAAATTTTTTATAAGGTATTAAAGGAAGATTTCTACAATTCTTTCCTTTTTTTTTTAATGTTAAGTATACTAAGGTTAGTTTACACTATTCCTATTTTAATTGATGTGGCAGACTACAAGTGCAAACAAACGAGTGGGCCATTGATAATACCAGTAGACAATTACATTCCTTAGTGTACCAATTTTTTAAACCAGTCTTAATATACCTGATGTATTGTTTCTTTCTATTGGTATATTGGTTCTGGCTGAATATTTAAAGAGGAGTTACAATCATATCCAATACTCAATAAGGAGAAGTCAGCAGTGTGTGGTTTTTCTGTATCCCAAAGCCACAGCACTAATTTTCTATTATGTGATTTGAAAGAATGGATTGCAAGAGTGCGATGATATTATAAGCTATATTCCAATACCTCAGCTAATTTAATTATGTGTATTATCATATATTTTTCTTTGTCCACTAGGTAGTGTTTGTGAATTTCTTTCTAGTTTCCGCAGTGTGGCATAATTTATATTTTATTCTGAAGTGTATAATAAAATCAAAGAAAGTAATCTGCTATCAACGTAAAACTATTTTAATCCTGAATCACTCATGGAGTTTGGTGTTCGTCATCATTGTTCAGTTTTTAAATGCTCTTCTTGGTTTCTGCATGCATAAATGCTATAAACTGGGGCTAATACAGCATCTGTCTGATTTTCTTGCTTTTATGACCAGGAAGTGAGCTCCATGCTTTTGCGGAAGCTTGTTGCTGCTGGTATAGGGGATCGTCCTGTTGTGTTCATAACTCATAGGTATGTTTTATTCCATTAGCCATTGGCTCTTTTTCCTCATTGACTTGGAATTTATATCTGTTTTTAGAACTCTAACGTGAAATCCCTTTTCTTCCTCCTGATCTTCCACTTGTTTGGGCTGTTTCAGTTTCTGATAGACATGCTTTGTAGTTTCAAATTTTTCATTGTGATGGGAAACTACCATTTTTAGATACTATCATTAAAAGAGTTTTGCACATATGATGATCAGAAAATGAGGGGCTGGAGAGTTTGTACCTCTGCTATCTATCTGTTCAGATAGATTCAGACAGTGGCTCACTCATTTTCTATAGCAACCATCTCATAGGAGGATCTCTTCGCATAGCCCCATGCACTCAGTTGCATTCCACCACACATGCATCAAAGGGAAAACAAAAACAAGAGAGGGGAAAGACAGTATTTATATTCTTAAAACGTTGATTGATCATACATCATGAAATCTCTCATTTTTTGAATTTTTTTTTTTAATTTTATTTTGCAGCATGGGTGGCCTTGTTGTCAAGCAGATGCTTTATAAAGCAATGACAGAAAATCTTGACAGCCTGGTGAAGAATACTGTTGGAGTTGTATGTTTTGCTTTACATCAAACTATGCTTTTGAATCTCAGTTTATTTTGTTTAGCTTCTCTTTCATATAACTTTGGCTTCCCATTTCACTGAATGTATTTTCATGTGTCTCTTGATCAGGTGTTCTACAGCTGTCCACACTTTGGAAGCAAACTTGCGGACATGCCTTGGCGAATGGGTCTTGTGCTTCGTCCAGCCCCAACTGTTAGTATATGACACTTTTAATATTTTCAAGTGGATTGTCTGTTCTTATACTTCTCGGTGCAGTCAGGTCTTTGTACTTTAATTGCCTAGTGGGCTTGTGGCTCCTAATAGCATCTTACTTTTGCTGACGACAGATAGGAGAGCTAAGAAGTGGGTCTCCAAGATTGATAGAGTTAAACGACTTCATTCGTCAGCGAAACAAGAAAGGACTGCTAGATGTGTTGAGTTTCTGTGAGGTCTGTTTTCTGAGTTTGCACATGTAAATGCTTCCTCACGTCTATTCATCTCTTGTACGGTAAATTGTGCTATTTTGCAGACCAAGGTAACTCCAATTGTAGAAGGTTACGGAGGATGGGCTTTCCGGATGGAAATTGTGCCAATCGAGTCAGCATATCCTGGATTTGGTGAAATTGTTGTAAGTACTGCTTATTGACATTGACCTTAACGCGATTTATGGTGGTTAATAGAGTCTGAAAATATTGGGATTTCTGTGTTTGTGTTAGTGCATGCTCTGCATGGTGTACCTCTCTTATCAGCTCTGGATCATGTTTGCTTCGTTTGACAACATATGTTGCCCCAATAAATCTGTTCTCATATCGGTTCTCATGAAATCTGGTGGAGTGTAAAAGTCAATTGTGCAATTCAATAATTATTAGTCTTGCAATGTTGTCACAGGTACTGGACTCAACAGATCATATAAATTCATGCAAACCGGTTAACCACACTGATCCTTCATACACAGAGACATTGGATTTTCTGCGCAAGCTGAAAGCCCAATACACACATAGATGATCAATAGTTAATGAATTTTGGGGGATCTGATGATTTCCGCAGCTTGGATGGAAGCTGATGGTGTACCCAGAAAGTACAGTTGGCGTCTTTGTACATAACACCAAATTCTTTTGTTCGAGACAACGTTGATCAGCGCCTCCTTGTCTTGCACTTTACAGGACACAATTCCTTTGTCAAGTTCGTCAAAGTTGCTGTACCAGGATATTCATAACCACCGGGGTTACACTGAAGGGCAACATGAAAAGCCTTGATCCCTTTTGTACTCCTTCCATGTTGTACATGTGTTAGTATCAGTAAGTTCTGCTTCCTGTGATGTAAGCAATAGCTGTGGCATTTTCGTGAGAAGCCTCCACGCAGAATGTAATCTTTGTACATTAACCAGTAAGAAGTTAAGGAAAAGGAAAAATCTGATTCTGTTCATACCATGTTATGCCGTTTCCCTTCTTAAAACGTTTGGAGAGGCGATGTGCTGAACATGTGAATGGATGGAAAGGGGCGACAAGTGCAACAATCGAGAACCGTTACCTTGAGCGTAGTTATTCTGAGGTTCTGGTAGTTGTCCATGATGAACGCAAAAGGTTAACTATGATGTCTCGAATCATTGTTCGGGAAAAAAAGTTTTTCAATTAGAAATTTTTTCAATTTGGCTCCGTCTGATCCGTGAAAGTCCACGATCTTGAAAAGTATCAGGTACATTTTATTTCATTTGACGATTGCATTTTCTGAAATTGGAAGTTGATGCAACATTGTAATTGAAAGCTCTGTTCACAAAGTCCATAAATTAATTCAAGCAAAACTTTACAAAAGCAATCTGGCAAGTGCACAGTGTGAAGGCTAATTCATTATTACTAGAGGTGTTAAATGGGTGGGTCGGATCGGGTTGGGTTTGGGTCGAGTCATTAATGATCTGACCCAAATTGACCCATTAACCCAATATTCATAATATACATTTTCCGACCTATACCCGACCAATTTAACTAAACTTAAAAAAGCTTATATATATATATATATATATGTTTAAAAATATGGTATTACTAAAATAGTTTTATATGGACAATTTTTATAATTTTTAAAATAATTATTTTAAAAATCGAACTTTAATTATTTTTTATTTTTTAAAATTAAATTTTAAATTATTTTTAAATATAATTTTAAATTTTAAATTTTAAATTTTCTTTTTTTTTTTTTTTTTGTTCTTCATAGCTTGAGTCTCGTTAGATCGGCGAGGCTCGAGCTCGCCCTCGCCGGATTTAGCGAGGCTCGAGCCTTGCCCAATGCTTGGCGAGCCTCGAGCTCGCTGAGCCTCGCCAAATCTGGCAAGCTCGAGACTCGCTTGGTCAGTCAACAATGGCTGGTGACCGGAGGAAGAAGAAAGAAAAAGAAAATTAAATTAAAAGAAAAAAAAATTTATAATTTTAGTTTTTATAAAAATATATATATATTTTTAAAGTTAAATAAAGAAAAAAAGTCTCTTTTTGTAAATGGATTCATTTTTATGAGTTGATAAATGGGTTTTAAATAGGTATGAGAAAGACCCATTTAAAACCCATATATATCAGCCTCTTTATTTTCAAAACCCATTATGGGTGTTTCATTTATTATTGACAATCTACTTGTAAATATTTTGTTGTTGTTAACTTATTTCTTAAACAACATAATAGCTAAAATGAAGAGTTTTCATTAAATTGTTAACTTTACTTGTAAAAAGAAATTGAAGCTAAGAAAGTGAGAAGGTCGCACCAATACATTATACATCAATCAAATGAAGTTGTAGTTTCTTTGTTTTGCAAAAAAAAAATATTATAAAAAAAAAAAACTATAAATTTGATAACTTGTATTACTTATTAGAATGTATAAAAAAATATTGTCCCTTTCACAAAAATTTTCAAATGTAAATTAATGTCAATAATAATAAAAAATTCATAAATTAATAATTTTAGGCAATGTTAAATATTAATTTTAAAAAGAATATTTTTCTTACTTAAGATATATAAAATAAATGATTATTTAAAAATTAGATTTTAAAAAAAAATCATAAAATCAATGAAAAATTCCAAATAAAAGTTCGAAATATCTTCATTTTTTCAAATAAAGGTTTGAAATTGCCCTTATTTCAAATAATTGACTAAAATGCCCATATTAGTTTTAAAGAATGTCTTGAAGTGGCTATGACAATTTCAAGTATAGGCGTAACTTCGCCAACTCGCTAGCCAGCAAAAAATTCTAGGCAATTAGAGATATTACATCCAAATACAATTTAACTTAAATTAAATAAGATCATAAATTAAAAAAAAACACACACACACACCACCCCCATCACTGGTGTGGTGACGACGAAAGCCGACAAGGTTGTTAGCACTTGGGGAGGGGTGGCGACCCTAATTGACTAAAGGTGAGGGCTAGCAAGTGAGAGAGGTCAGTGGCGTTGGGAGAGGGCTGCTAGGCCTACACAATGGTAATGACCCTTTCTTATATTGGCTGAGGGTGGGCAACCCTCGCCCAAATCTTTTTGGGAGAGGATTGTTGTCCTCTCCCACTTCTAGTGAGAGCCGGCAGACCCTCGCCTCTAGTCGGCTAGGGTTATCGGTCCTCCATCTGTGCCAACGACACCGTCGCTCCATTGGCCATGGGGTGGCAACCATAGGTGGGAGCAAGCACTCTTTCACTTTTTTTTTTTTTTGAAAGAAAAAAATACAAAAGAAAGAAAAAAGAAAATTTAAAAAGTTTAAAAAGATGTAAGAAACCTTCACATTTGATGAGTTTAGTCCTTATATATACTAGAAGTTCTTATTTAAAATAAAATTCACTTCAAATTTTTATTTGAGAAAATAAGAATATTTCGAGTACTTATTTGAAAAAATGAGGACAATTCATATCCTTATTTATAATTTTTCTTAAAATTAAAATCATTTATTGAATGAAATTCAATCGTCAAAATGCGTTTTTGATTATATATTACTAAATGAAAGAAAATTTTCTATTTTCTTGAAAAACGATTTTTCGAAAACAAATCCGAATTTCCTCCAAACTTTTTGGCCGTTTGGGGGAAAAAGCCGGGCCGAGGCGCTGCAGTTTTCATCTCTCACCTTCCCCTCCACCGCCGACTCCTCAGCCCGCCACAATGTCTCTGCGGCCTCCGCCGCCGCCTTCGGCCGCCGCGCCGCCGTACAGACCAGCTCCGCGGCCTCCCGTCTGCCGGTTCTCATTCTCCAGGTCGTGCTCCATCTCGCTTCTCAGCGACCCGAGGCGAGCGACGCCCAAGCTCTCCCTCACTCCCCGCTGCTCCTCCTCCTCCCCCCCGCCGGGCGTCCCCACCAACCCGCCGGTGGTGAAGAAGAGGAAGCGGTACCGGAAGCTCTACCCGGGGGAGACCGAGGGCATCACCGAGGAGATGAGGTTCGTCGCCATGAGGCTCCGCAACGTCGGCGGCAAGTACACGCACAAGGTCAAGAGGAGCGGCGGTGGCGGCAGCGGAAGCGATAGCGGCAGCGACGGCGAGGCCGGGGAGGTGGCGAGCGGAGAAGGAGAAGGAGAAGGAGGAGGGGAAGGGGACGCAGGTGGTGGGTTGTCGTCGGATGGGGGCGAGGGTGGGGAGACGTGGGTCCCTAGCTTGGAAGGCTTCGTCAAGTACTTGGTCGATAGCAAGCTGGTTTTCGACACCATCGAGAGGGTCGTCGACGAATCGAGTGATGTTGCTTGTGAGTGTTTCTTTTCCCCTTTTCAGGCGACAATGCCCCCTTCGTTTAATTCGCTTCTGTGTAGATAATTGCTCTCAGCTGCTTGACGTTGCTGATTGTGGTGGCTTAATAGGCATGTACTTTGTCAGAATTCGGAGTTATCTTGCCCACTTAACTTGAACCAAGTTCAAGTATTGCTTGAGAGATTTCTTCGATTATGCATTGGTTGGAGCTATATTTTGAAAATTCTCATAGGAAAGCCGTTTAGTTGTGGAAGCTCATGCAGCTTACGTGTGAATTGCAATTATGTATAGTCCTTAATCTGTCGGGACTGTTGTGTCTTCTCATCATAGTTTATACAGCACTCATCTAGATCTCTGACTGTAGCGAATCATGTCATAAAGCAACATGTGTATTTGCACAATGTATTAAAAAATTTATTCATTTTTAGTCAAGCTGTTCCTTTTGATCATTGCTTGACACTGGTTTCCTGTACTTTCAGATGCTTACTTCAGGAAAACTGGATTGGAACGTTCAGAAGGCCTTTCGAAAGACCTAGAATGGTTTTCCCAGCAGAATGTTGTAATCCCCAATCCTAGCAATGCAGGGATTTCGTATTCTGAGTATTTAGAGCAACTTGCAGAAAAGAGTGCCCCTTTGTTCCTGTCTCATTTTTACAACATATACTTCTCCCACATAGCAGGTGGTCAATTGATAGTGAACCAGGTAAGTTTTGGCCTAGCTACTCTGTGAGTGCTTTTAGCTTCCTGCATCTCCGACAAGACTGATATGGCAATGCTTATACATTACGTATTATGAAACTCTAAATTTGTGATTTTTAATGCTCATAGAATGTTGATATTCCATGTTGTCCTAACAATGAATCATTCTTGGCATGCACATCCCCTCTTTCAATGTTTTTCGAATTTCCTAAATCATAATATTTGGCTTTATAGGTATATGAACATTAGTCCTGAATCAGTTAGGTTCTCTGGAATTAATTCAACTTTGAAAAATGAACCAGCAGAGCTGAGTTTTCAGTATCTCATGAAATTTTACAGAATGATTATTGTCAGTGGGGAATAGATGTGAAGTTGTCGGAGACCAGAAGTCGGCAAATTCTCCAGTCATTCATAAATTGAATTCAGATTGTTCAAGGTGGAAATAATATGCCTTTCTAAGTTGTTAGATGAGTGTCTGCAAATGATTTCTGCTCACTGGACCCTTCTACATTGGATACGGTCTTGTCTTTTCTATGATGTTTGTAGCTGATGAAATTCTGGATGTAATACATGCTTGTTTGTCATATAAGTATTACTTAGCAAAATAGTTAACCTGGCTCATGATAAGCTGCCTCATGATGAGTCCTTTCCATTTGCACTCGAAAATGGTGGTGGGCAACAATAGAAGGACATTATAAAGTTGAATTTTTTTGATGCATTGCAAATAATATAGTGCTAATAGATGAAAAACCAAACTGCAGTTCTTTAGAAAATCTATCTCTGGAGGGAAATGTTGGCTTCTGAGATATTTTGTTTAAGTTTGTCCAAGATAAGAGTATGTAGAGTGAAAGTTCAGTAAAACATAGAAGTTATAGGATGGCGGCATATGGAGACCAGGAAGTCCTAGAAACTTCTGAACTTGCAATATCTTCAGTTAATTCTGCAAAATGACAGAAAATGATGAGAACTTCCACATGAAATGCAAGCAGGATGGATGAAGTGGTGAAGTGCATCTTGTGTCTTGTGCAATGAATTGGCTCATGTTTAAGGGAAATCCTAGGAGTAAGCGCACTCAAAGTGAAATCCTGTCTTTAAACTCTTAAAACTTTCAGTAATGCAATTAAGTCCCAAAAGTTGTAGATGTTTTGCAATCAAATATCTCTGTTAGGTCCATTACATTTAAGTAATGTCTTGTTCATGTTATGTCCCTGAAAATGATGGAATCAGAAGGTGTCATATGTCTTTTATCCAAATTAGCAATTTTTACGGCGGCTCTCTAGTGAAGAAACTTGATGGAATGACTAATGATGTGCTTTTTAGAAAGTAGAAGGATCTTTTTCCACCAAATGGAAGTAGATGGATGATTTAGAATTTCAAGCTAGAGTGCCTGTTTTACCAATGCCATTTTCCTTAATCTCTTTCATGGTTACTGTTTCACATACTGGCTCGTTTTTACATTGTGTTAGTGCTTTTGTCCCTTTTATCCCCTGGATTTCCATTTTTTATATGCTGTTTTTTCTCTCTGGTACTTTCTTAATGTAATAGTAGAGATTTAGCATCTTGTTTTCAATAGACTTTCTTCTATGATATACCCATTTTGGTTTTTCAGATGCAAAGTATCCTGCATGTTGCGTTTGTTGAACAATTTAAGCTCCCGAAAACTGAAAATTTTACACTGCTTAACCATGAGCCAACTTTCCTAAATAATATTGATGATGTCTTAGGTCTCTCAGAAGATACTTGAAGGAAGGCATTTGGAATTCTGCCAATGGGAAGGAGATATGCATGAATCACTGAAAGGTGTGCGAGAGAAGCTTAACATGCTTGGAGAGGTAAATGCCTAGATAGCCACATTCTCTTTTAATCGAACGTCAGTTGCCTCTCAATAATGTATCGCATGTTTTTCCTGATACTGATGCAGCACTGGTCTCGTGATGAGAAAAATAAATGCTTGAGAGAAGCAACAAAATCCTTTCGTTATATGGGGCAAATTGTGAGGTTGATCATCTTGTAAAGAGAAACGCCATCCCAAATTTTGGCCTTTTGGTTGACCAAGAATTGCTACTGAGGTAAGAAGTCTTTGTTTTCGCTTTAATATTTTGATTCATTTCATAAGACAGTCATTAGCTGTTGCTCACTGTTTCAAAATCTGTTCTGGCCAAGAAAAATTCAATCTAGTTCAAAAGAGCATGGTCGTGTAGAGTCTTGCAACTTTCTCATATCATGACACAACTGAGTAGCTCATGCGTATGCATCATTGGATTGAAAGAGTATACGATTCGAAATAAATGAGTGCTTTCCTTTCTTTCTGTTGGGCTAGCCTAATTTCTTCATGTCCCCATCAGATGTATTTCTCTGTTGCTGCCTTCTCCAGGAGCGGTTAGTTAGTTCCTCTGTAGATATCATTTGTTGACCTCTCTTTGCCAAATAGCATTTCACTTTCAAGGCTTTAAGTATGGGAGTTCTCTCTCATGTATGATTAACCAGAGGAACCTGTGACTAGATGCAATTTGCTGCGGAGCAGGTGTAATGACGGATTAGAGAAGTTTTACCATTTATTCTTGAATATTTTGTAATTGATTGTTTCAAATTTCCCACTATAAGCCCAAAAAGAGAGGAAAGAGATCCTTCAGAGTTGAGACGGGTTAATTGACCCGATCTCAACCTGTAAATTACATGAGCAATACTAGATATATCAAGATTCGTCTAGTAAATTAGTATACTAGTTGATGTGATAATCTACAGATAGTTGTTTGAGCTAGTAGACCCATTGAATACCCAAAATGAATCTTTCGAGTTAATTACTAAGCAAATTTAGTAGATGAGTCTTAGTTCATCGAGCTTTATCGAAAATTCTTTTTCACCATTTTAGGATTGGAACTCATACAAAATATATGTTTCTTCAGGATACGATATGCCCAGATTTCCTACTATGATTCAAACCCAAGGAGAAGGCAAAGACATCCTCATATGTCGGCTCAAACAAGGTTGATGGTGTATGGGATTCGGATTGCTAGTCCCAGATCGGATGAAGGCTTCAATGCAGTAATTCAAAGATCAGGCTAGGATGGATGCGATGCCATTCAACTAAGTAAATGGCGGTGTCCATTGTTTGTTAGAGTCACGAAATGCACGAGCATGATGGTTAGCGACATTGAGCTGATTTGTGAAGTGTAATCTGAGTTGTAAAACACCAAGTTGTAATTCATTTAAGGGTAGACTGAAATGTTCATGCTAGTTCTCTATCTCATTCTCGTCGTGGAATCTGCTCACAACAGTTGACCTGACCCGGCCAAAATACTTCCAGGTCGTGGTCGGGTTGATCGAGTTTTTTCTGGATGAGAAAAGGTTTCCCATATCTTTTTGTCATTATTATAGGTTGTGAGCGGTATCAGATTTAGGTTTATTTCCACAGGATCTTAAATTTTAGCATTAAACGTCATTGTTTATTATTTTATTCTTGTTCTTCTATTTATCATGCTAAGAGTGAGTGGTTTAAGGTTCTAGTGGCTAGAACCTGTCTATTAAAACTGGTTCTCTAATTTTTAGAATCAGGATCTAGAACTTATCTTGTCACAAGTTCTGAAGTTGTTCTAAGGTCTACATGAGTTGCAACTGTACTGTCAATTGAATTACTGTAGTAAATTATGGCATATAATGACCATCATTTGCTACAATTTATTGATCACAACTCATATTTAGACATGTGAATATATGAAATATTAACAAAGTAAAAGTTTCAATTATGGATATAGTTGGAAATGGAAATTTGGACTAATGGCTTTAATTTATACACTTATTATTGGAGGATATGAAAAGTCACAAAATTGGGTGAAGACAAAATGAGAAAAATACAAATATTTGTTCCAAGTTCCATGTTTCAAATTCGTGGTTTCACCTAAGCCTAAAACTTACCCGTTATAACGGGTTTTTCAATTTTTGGAATTGAACCTAAATTGCGTATCCTATAACTTGGAACATGATTGATTTCCACCGATTCGATTCTTAAGGCGTGTTTGTTTAAATATGTTTATGTTTCCCGAAACTCAAATATTTATTCTTTTGTTCCGAGGAACAAAAAAAAGAATAGAAACCCGTTTGTTTACACTTTTGTTCCCGAACATTTGAAATAGAAACAAGAAGTAAAAATGTTTTTGTTCCTAATACTTATGAGAAACACTTTTTTTTTTCTCATTTTTCTTCTTTTTTCTCATTTTTCTTCTTCTTCTTCCTTTTGCCGATCACCGGCCTTGGCCATAGTTGGCGCCGCGACCGGCCAAACGAGGGTCGGTGCCCTAGCCAGAGCGTTGCCGACCCCTGGAGAGGTCAAGCAACGGCGAGGCTCATTAGCCCGAGCCTCGCCGTGGCCGCATGAGGCTCAGCCTTGCCTGGGTCAGGGGCCTCGCTCAGCCACCAGCGAGGCTCGGCCTCATCGGGCCACCTCTAGGATGGCGTCACCTAGCGGTGGCCCGAAGAGGCCAAGCCTCACGCAGCCATGGTGAGGCTAGCCTCCCCAGCCGATGCAAGGCTAGGCCTCGCCAAGCCAAGGCAAGGCCGACCTTGCATCACCTAGGCGAGGCCAAGCCTTGATGGTGGACTAGCAAGGCTCGCCTGGCCAGCAGTGATCTCGCCAAGGCCAAGCTGGCCTTCAACGAGCTCGCCGGACATCATCGGCCACCACCGTGGCCGGCGACCGGCCAAAGAGAAAAAGGAAAAAGAAAAAAGAAAAATATAATAAAAATATTTAAAATTAAAAAGAAACAAAAAAAATTATACAAATTTATCAAACGTGTTTCTGTTCTTTTTCTATTCCAGGAATATAAATTTTGTGCGATTACTAAACACGTTCTTTCTGTTTAAAATTTGTTTTCTGGAACAGAAATAATTTTTTTTTTAATTTCTATTTCCGGGAACAATTTTTGAACGAAACGTTATCAAACGCGTCCTTAGATTCCAAGTTCTATGCTAAAACCATGCTTATCTATTGTGTCTTTTGATATGATATAAGCAACTCTATTAAAAATGACCCCATATATCCTACTAGCGGTTGCTAAAGGTTTAAAGGAATTTGGAATTGGAGCTTGTGAACTCTTATAAAGGTTTGTTACAGTACCGAAGATAGTTTTGAAACTCAGGTTATTTGTATGAACAAAAACTGTTTCCGAAAAATTATTTTCCAACATTTGAGTATTTGATGACCGAATCTTAGCCAATTTATGGAAAACGTGTTTTATGGACTAAAAATAACAAGCTTAAATTGGGAAAAAACTATTTCCCTTTTAGCAAGGAGTACTTTCCTAACTCACCAAACAATTGCAAAATAAATATTTTGCTTGAAAATTAAAATGACTTCCATAAAATCTATTTTTCTTTATCATAAAATTTTCAATAAAACAAATGCATCTTTATAATGTCCTTTTAAAGTATTTTTTGGGAAATTATCAAAAAAAATCCAAACCTATTGCATTTGGGCAAAATAACTAGCTCACACTGGGAAAAATTACTTCTCCTTTTAGGAAGATGGAATAATTTCTATAAATCACCAAACAAATGAAAAATAAACAATTTCCTTGAAAATTAAAGTAACTGTTATAAAAATATTTTTCTTTATCATGACATTTTCAATGAAACAAATGCACTCTTATTTTTTTTTTCTAGTATTTTTTGGGAAATTACAAAAAAAAAAATCTTAAAGATATTGCACTTGGGGAAAATGACAAGCTCAAATTGTGGGAAAATTGCTTCTTCTTCTAGCAAGAAGGAATGTTTTCCCTAAATCACCAAAAAAATGAAAAATAAACATTTTTAATTTTTTTGAAAATTAAAATGATTTATATACACTTTACCAAAAAAATGATTTATATAAAAATATTTTTCATTATCATGATGTTTTCAGTGAAACAAACGCACTCTTATAATGTGCATTTTCCAATATTTTCTAGGAAACTATTAAAAAATCTTAAACATATTGCACTTGTATTAATTCATTAATAAACATTTTTAATTTAACCAACTTAACTCAAAATGTTTTGATGATTTAGTCCTTTTGGCCAATTTTGACTAGAAGTCACTAAAGTCAATGCTAGTAATATCATGTAGAACGTTCGGTCTAATGTTGATAATTTTTATATATTTTTCTGAGTTTTTTTGTAAATTTTATTTTTTTTTCTTTTTTCTTTTCCTTTTTTTTATTCTTCTAAGCCCTCACCACTCATAGGTAAGGGCCAATCAATCCTTGCCAATCACTAGGTGAGGGCCACGAAGCCCTTGCCAAACTTCATTAAAAAAAAGGAAAAGAAAGAAAAAATAAAATAAATTATAAAAATTCAGAATTTTTTAGAAAAAGCTATAAATATTATTCACGTTATCGCAGACTGCTTTATGTGACATTGCCAATATCATGCAGCTTCCGGTCAAAATTGACCAAAATGACTAAATTGACAAATCGTCAAAAGATTTAGAACTAAATTAGCTAAATTGAAATGTTTATAACTTTTTTTAAAAAAATTGAACTTGCGTAGATGCATTAGGTTTATGACTTTTAAAAAAAAAAAAAATTTCCCCCACGTTTTTTAATATCATGTTGAGGTACTAATCTATTATAGGTGTTTGAAAGATAGAGCTTAGAGCATATAATATCCTTTGATAATCATTTCAAATAAGCACGTGGGCCAAATTCCTCAAGGTGAATTGAACTTATGCCGTGTCCTCATTCACGGAGAAGTTCGTTCCTTAATCAGTATGCCGTTTCCATGCGTGCGCTGTTTGCATCATGTGCTTGTTTTTGTCGGCTAGCAAAAGTACACCATAATTACCAAAACTTGGCACGAGTTGACATTTAGGACGCGCATGGCAATGCTCCTATTCTTTTGTTTTTATGTTCTGTTGCTCTCTATAATAGAAAAGAAAAAAATTCCATTTGGTAAAATCAATTAATTTTTCTATTCCCTGGAATAGAGAAGTGGTCAAGTATAGGTTTGGAACAAAACTAGAAGTAGAAAAAAAATAACTTCTTGATCTCGAGAATACTTTCTACAAATAAGTTATTTTTTTTTTTCTTCTTCTTCTTCTTTGTTGCTCACCGCCCCCCGTTGTTGCCGCTCGCCGACCATCATTGCCATCGCTTGCTGCCACCAATTGGCAACGGCTGGAGGAGGTGAAAAAAGAGAGGAAAAAGTGAAAAAAGAAAAAGAAAATTCTACAAAATTATTAAAATATTAAAAGAAATTCCATGCTACAAAAAAATTTATGAGTCATACCAAACGCACTTCTAGTCTTTTTCTATTCTCAGAATATAAATTTTATGTAACTATCAAACACGTTATTTTATTCTAGAAAATAGAAATAGAAAAAACTAATTTTGAAAAGAAACTGTTTCACTGAACATAAATGTTACCAAAGACCCTTAAGTGCCAAAACTTCCAAAATCTACACTTAAGTGCCATTTTTTTTTAATAATTGGTAGACTTCAAATGCCAACTTCGACCAAAAAAAAAAAGTGCCAACTTCAATGAGAGTAGCTAAAAATTTGATGTGGCATTATTTTAAGAATAAATGTGGTCTATGTGACTTGCTAGAGTTGCTTACTCAACAATGAATGTGCAAAATGACATTGTTTTGCCTCCAAAATTGATTTTTGATATCAAATTAACTAAATTAAATTAAAAAAAAAAATTGTAGTGGTAAAGTAGCAAGGGCCTCCGTGACCCTCATTGTTGCCATTGCTCCACCATTGCCGAAAAGGATCAAGCCTCGTCGATGGTTGGCCATGGTTGCCAGCCAGTGGTTAGGGCCTAGTGACCTTGGCTGACCTTCACCCCATTGTCGTCGGCTCTTTCTAGCAATAGTGGGGCGACAACAGTGATAAGGGCCATAGAAGCCCTCGTTATTTTGTTGCAATCCTTGTTTTATTTATTTATTTATCTAAATTTAGTTTTTAAAATTTAATTTAATTAATATTTATATTAAAAATCAATTTTGAGGGTAAAAGATAGTTGCGTTAGCACCACATGGATATATATATATATATATTATAAATAATTGCCACCTTAGTAAAAAATGTTGTTGGAAAATACGACATCGACATTTAAGCCAGAGTTTCTCGTCATTGGCACTTAAGTATCCATTTTTTCTCCGATTTTGGTATTTAAGTATATTTTTTGGAAGTTTTAACACTGAAGTGTCCACCTGTGTTGAGTTTTGACACTCCGGCACACTTTGTTGGCAATATGTCCACCCAATGTACTAAAATGAACTCTATGAATACAATTTGGAGAATACCTTGAGGAAAAATAAACAAAGAAGATTAAAAAAATAAGCATGTCAGAAAAAGCCCTAAATAAGTCTATTATTTTGATGTCCGTCAATAATATATGGCACGAAAATTATATGTAGCAGGATATCACCTTCTTTTGTTTCTTAAAGTACGTTCAAGAAGTTAATCGTAATTGCCATAGAATTTAATAGGTGTGATCATGAATTTGCACTTCACTTGTATTATAATTGGGGAAAAGTCTGCATTGAAATTGGAGTATGTAAATTAACTGGTTCCATACACAATATCCTTTCTTTTAGTTGCATTTTCTCATTTCTCTCTATCATCTAATGTTAGATTAAAAATGGGTAAAACCATATCAATTCACGAAAATTTTCAGTTGAGTAGTATCTCGTGCTGGTCTTGAGTTAGGATTTCTCTTGAAAAATTCATGTCTTGCTCTTGTATGACTTCACAAATTGCAAACTCGTATGTGGAACATTTCTAAGTTGGAAAAAGGAGGATTCCCAATCCCATCAAACAGGAAAGACCCAGAGAGAGAGAGAGAGAGAGAGAGAGAGAGAAAGAGGCGGCACATTGTGGGATAATGCCTAAACAAAAGAATAAATGTACATTTTGATAAAGTGCATGAACACGAGAATGAATCCCAACCCCGTAAGTTGCAACTGCGTCTTGATGTCCACTCCACAGGTGGTGCCCTGCCAGAGAGAGACTTGCACCTTGAAGATTCCTCCAAGATACCAAAGCCTTTTTTGGGTTTGGCAGGATCCAACTTTTTCCTATTTTTACGGCTATGATTTGACGGCTCTGGACAGCACGCCCCCACGCTTCTTGTCGAACGCATCACGGCTATCGTTTTCCACCACTCATCGTGTGTTTTATTCTCGGCATCCACCGCCACAATTAAAAAGGGCTTTTCAACATTGCTTCTGACTTTGTGATCTCCGGTTAGATGGGGACGTGCACCAGAAACTTCCCCAGCTTTGAGGAGCCAACTATACCCCCGGCAGCCATCCCCCACAAAGTCAAAATTCAACGGCGGGATCCTTCAATAGTTGAGCCCTTCCTTATTTTACGGATCTCTTTCTCTACACCGGAGGGGATCCATTATTAGAGGGCAACAAAGCTGGCCGTCATGACCATGGATTGGCCCATCTCGGAAAGATCGCTCAGGTGGTCGGGATGCACGATCGTGATACACAATGACCCGGTGGGTAAGACGCTCAAGTTGAACATTCTGTTATAAGGCGTGAAGTCCTTATGGCAAGCCCTAAATTAGACAGCTACCCTGGCCACCTTGTCTCTCTTTTTTTCGATACCAATAATATTCCTTTTGTTCTAGCTAATGGCTTGATGTGATCCTTGATGTGATCCCTGGAATGTGCTCGTTAAGTGTCAAAGTCAACAAGGGAGTAACACATTACTCAGGACATCAAAACAGAGCTTTCCGCGATCTCCGGGGGCTCTCGAAAGGTTATTGACTTTCCAAGAGTGCGCATTCAGTCAAAGCAACAACTTGCATTTCTTGAAAGAAATGTCCCCACATCTTCAATTGGACACCAACAAACACGATTAGCTCCGCTAATTGGAATATTCCTATTTATATTGCCATTGCGTCAATATGGCTATCATGACTCGCTATGATTACACCAGGCTTCCTGCATCTTTATTGAAGGTTTCTGGTGATGATCTTCAATTTGGAATTGAACACTCACGATCTGGGCAACAGATCACTGCAAATGCACGTGGAGGAACTCCATGGCCGCCAAGTAGAAAATAGTGACGAGTAATTCAGTGGGCCGCGTTCTGTCGGTTTGGAAAAACCCTTAACCATTCTTGTGCTTGGTGAATTACAAATTTGGACGCCATACGCAATTGGTTTTTCTTATATTTGCACAAGGATGATGTCCGGATCTTATAAACAATAATCAGAAATGTGGTTAAGAATACTTCATTCGATTAGGAATGGACGAAAATAGAGGCCGAATCAAAATTGCATTTCAACTTCAGAGTTTGAAATCAATAGCACAATGCTATACATCAATTCGTCACAAATCATGAGTAGATATCGTTTGCTGCTTAAGATTACACCAAAGCTTTTCTTTGAAGAAGAACGGCATATAAAGGACTATAACACTCTAAATTCAGCCGGTATATCTATATTTTAAATATACTTCCATTGAGTGGTCGAGACATCATTAGCTCATGTTACAAAAAAAACCCTAAATTCATTAAGATTCGTTGCACTCATAAAATATACCTATACCATTTCCCTCACTTTTCCCTTGACTACAAAGCTAACTCCACCTACCACCACAGCTCCGTCATTGTAATGCTCGTCAAGCCACCGTCGGCCTTTGAGACGACCGCCGCCGCACCTGCTCATGTTGCAGAAGTAATGCCTCTCTCTCTCTCTCTCTCTCATAGATTGAGTTGGTGTCACGTCGGCGACGACATGGCAGCAAATGATAGTGGTGGTGCTGTGGTGATGGGTGAAGCTATTATAGTGCGGTTGTGGCCATTGGATACTTTTTGTACTGAGTTGTTCTCCTTTAAAAAAGGGAGGTTCATTAAGATTTATCCCTCCAAAATTTAGAGGATCCCTACCCTTAAACATATCGCATGATGATACTTATACATATAGCATTAGATTATCACCATACGTATAAGCTTTTGAAGACTTCCCCTATGTCCTTATACATATGTTTGTGGGATAATTACTGAAAAAGTCCTAAACTTATAGAACATAAGTCAATTTAGTCATTAACCTTTCAATTTGACTAATTTAATTATAATATTATTTGATAATTTACCTATGTAGTCATTTTGGTAAATTTTGGCTAGAAATTGTGAACATTGACTTTGACCATCCTGTGTGGCACGGTCGATATTGATGTGAACAATTTTTGCAAATTTTCAAAAAAAAAAAACTCTACTTTTTTATATATTATTTTCTTTTTTCTTTTCTTATTTTTGCAAGCCCTCACCAACTACTGGCAAGGACTGCTCGCCTGCAACTGGTGAGGCCACCCTCATCCAATGGCCTGTGAGGCTTAAAAGAAGTAAATAAACAGAAAAAAAGAAAAAAAGGATAACAAAATCATAATAATTTGAAAATTTGTAAAAATTGTTTACATCAATGCTAGTCAGTATTTACATCAGTAATTTCTAACCAAAATTTCCGGAAGAATTACATTGACAAATTATCAAGAGATTTATGATTAAATTGACTAAATTAAATGTTTAGGACTAAATTGATATCTCAATAGTGGGTTAATGAATTTTTTGGTAATTTTGTCATATTTGTTGGAGAATATTCGTGGCCGCCTCAAGGAGGTCAAGCATGACTAATGAAAATGTTGGAGGAAAATTATTCTATCATAATTACCATTGGAACCCTCGCAGCCCCTACACATTACCTAGAAGAATGTACCATGTGCTTCCTCTGGCAGCCACCCAATGTGAGGATACAATAAGTCAAAGTTCAACCATTATGCATGCTCCTTGAATATCTTCACGTTTCAGGAAAAGTCCTGAAAGGCTTATGGTTTTTGTGTGTGCGTCGGCTTCGTTTTCGGAGCAAATATGGATCTGCATTTCAAACAGATTTCACTAATACATCAAAAATACAACACCAAACACTTGGTAAGAAACAATGAAGATTTAAGGTGTGTTTATTTGAGTAAAAGAATTTTTCATAATTTAGATTTCTAGCAATATTTTTCTCTAGGCAATGTTTGCGTTTCTAACCTATCAATTGAACGTAAGATTGGAGGAAATTTCCTCCAACTAGAGAAGGAAGAATATCTAACTCTTTCAACATTTTGCATTAGTGTCGTTGAACTACCTAATTAAATATTATCGTAAGCAAAGTAGTTTCAACATCGATTTAATTATCCAATCCAAGAGGCAAGACCATCAAAGTCATAATGAAAATAAAGACTCTTGCCAGAAATATCTTGCTAATTACAAATTTTTTAAGGTCACACTTTGGTCCATCTTTCATCAGTGGGTTAGCTACATGGACATCTTCAACATCCATTGTTTAAATAGCGCGTTATCATGAAAAGATGCGACTCTTGATTATGGAAAAAAGGTAATTCTTGACATGAAAAATTGTGATGGTTGATAACAAAAAGTGATGGTGGTAGGGATAATGCACCTATTACTAAGAGATGCATCGATTTTTTGTCTATAAATAGCATCAAATCATATATTGTTCAACACAATTATTCAAAACAACTTTTTCTTTATAACTCTCTTTTCTTCTCTCTGCATACACAAAACTTTAATAACATATTCAAGGTGAACTAAATAATTACTAAACTCATTTCTCTACGGCTTTGGTATATAATTAGAAAGAATATTTGTTCTAAACCTGACAATAACAATAATAGGGGCAAATAATTACTTAAGTACAATGATCATCACCACATATCAAACATCTATAATCACTATTCTATCTTCGTCAGCAATCATTTTCCCCCAACATCAGTTTTCAGTTAAATTTGCATATGGGTGGTTCATCACTTCTAACCCATCAATTTAATGCAAGTTTAGAGAAAATTTTACTCCAATCAAGGACTGAGGAAACTGCAGTTTTTATTTTTATTTTTTAAGGACTTCATCCTAGATGTCGGTTGTCCTGGCACGGCATATCCCTGTCTTTATCGAAGATTAAGATATGCTTTGCATGGGACATGCATATAAGAGAGAAAGATTCTGAAGAAACAAAGAAATATACCAAACTCAAACAGTTCATCCAAAAACTCCCAAAGAGAATCTCAGGAGACATAATGATGACTAAAATCACAGATTTTCCACCCCTTATTTCCATAAATAATTTTATTGGCAAAGCACTGACTATCCCAAACTGCATAGGCTCGATCTATATAAACCCTGGAAGACCCCAACTTCACAGCATCCTCACTCAGCCGTTCTATTATATTCTTTTCTTAGTCTCATTCTAAGAGCAAAATCGCTTTGCTATTGCCGTCTGATGGTTAAGTTTATCGTACCAATGGCAAATTCCAAGCTCGTCTGCACTACTTTTTTTCTTCTTTTTATGATTCTTTCTCATGAAGTTATCACTTCAAAGGGAAGGCTACTTAAACCAGAGAGTCAAAGATCGAGCGAGCGACTTGTAAATGAAGATCATGAGAAGAGAAGCGCTTCCTTCAACTCCGTCAACCATCGTTCCAGGCAAGAAGCACTTCCGGAGGCAACAGATCCAGGTCACAGTCCAGGTGTCGGGCATGCTGCCACTCAAATTGAAACCAACAACTGAAAATGGTTCAAAGAGTGTTAGAGATGATTGATTATCTATTGGTAGAAAGTATGCATCATGTATCGTGTGTTGGTTTTTAGATGATATTGAAATGATCATCTATGTATGCATGTAAGTGGTTTTTATGTCTAGAATGTCTCGTTTGTTGCTATTTTATCTTAGGTGTGATATATGAAGACGTGTGTCATATAAGGTCATTAATTTTATATCAAATATGCTTTGTTCATGTCGATCTTCCTGCAAAGATGATTAGTCAACTTGTAAGCATCCCCGCACATAATCTTACCATGGTCTATAATATCGAAAGGATCTTTATGCGCATCCACATATTCGTGATACTGTTCCTTCTTTACATTTTAGAGAATCTTTGTGGACTTTTCTCGTTATACTAAACCGTCTAGCTGAACAAATCTTTTCAGTGACATCGTAACATGCAAACGGATAGCGACGGCCTCCAATTTGAGGTCATCGGCCTCCGTCATCCTCCGCTCAAGGAGGTCAAAATGAGAGAGAGACTGTCCCTTGAGTACAATAATGTTCCGTTAGCCCATCAACTAGAATTAAGACTTTGTTTCCGTCAGAACGTTTTCCAGGAAAAAAATTTTCTGGATTTTCCATTGTTTGGCCAAGGAAAACCAACGGGTCAAAGAAAACAACTTCCGTCAATGATAAAAAGTCCTTTAAAATTGGGGAAAAAGACTTCCGCTTCCTGAATATCAGAAATGATTTTCCCCACTCTCGTCTCGCAGCCCTAGCTTGTTTTGCTGAACATTCCTCGTCGCCGCACACCTCCCCCCTTCCTCTTCTTTGCCTTCTCGCTCATTTCTTCCTCCTCTCTGCCTTCTCGCTCATCTCTCTTCGCCTCCAGAGCTCCTCGTCCTTTTTCTCTGTTGTCAACTTGTACTTCTCTTTTAGCCGCGACGGTGAGCGGAGTCGAGAGGCTAACATTCGGAATGCCTTTCTCATCTCGTTTCCACCCGGTTCCTCCAGCGATAAGCTCTGTTGGCTCCTCAATCCCGCCTCTGTCATGCTCAATTCCTGCATCCAAGGTCTCTCCCTTTGTCGCTCTAGATTACGGTAAATGTGAATTTCAGAGCACTTCTCCAATTAGAGGTTTAAAATTTGACCTTATCTTCTTCAAGCGTCTCTTTTGATTGGGACTGGAGAGTTCGGCTATGAGAGTACGATCGTTGAAGAAAGCTTATGCAAAAAGTGTGCTTGATAGAATATATTATTTACAGGTGCAAATTCATATAGATAGAGACTAGGGTCTGGATGTTGTTTAAGCTTATAATTTGTCAAGAAAGGTTCTTCTCTTTTGGGAGATTATGATTCATATTGTGTTTGGTGGTGGTGTTCACCCAAATGATAAATCATTTGTAGTACTTCACCTGCGTTTTGTTTATGACTGTGGATGAGGAAATAAACTATGTAACCAATGTATGGCCCTTCTATTATTGCACTTGCATTTTTGTGTTTTATGATCAGTATGCTCCAATATAGATGAATAATAACAAAATCCAAGTGGTGATAACAAGTGAGGCCACATACCAAGAGAGGTTATGTGAATCAAGATTATGATAGAGAGCTGTATATGAATCGTTTGTTATAGAGTGGCGACACTAATTGTATAGACCAAATATAGGCCGAATTCTTTTTTAGAACTTTGTAAGGCACTCAGTGCAAGTAACTCGTTTTTGTTCCACAGTAAATGTTTCTATTAGGGATTATCCTTTGATATTTTGCCATATTATTGGACATAATGCGAGGTTTAGAGTCATTGGAGGAATATTTCATAGGTCAACAAAAATTGTGCATGGATATTTCAAAATCATCTTCCAGGCCATTTTGAAATTGTACAAACATTTGGTGAAAGAAACCGAGCAGTTCCACTACTCCTAAGATAAGTAATAATCAAAGATTTTATCCATATTTTAAGGTTTGAAATTTGAGGAAAAAATACCTTCATATATTGCTTGAGAAGTTTCATTAGTATTTGGTAGGCAATAGTATTGATTGTTTTAGTATTGTATCAAAGCAATAGATGGAACTCACGAGTGTGCATTAGTTCCTCTTGAAATTTAAGGAAGGTTTTGTGATCGAAAGGATGGAATAACACAAAATGCATTAGCTGCTACCACATTTGACTTGAGATTCTCTTATGTATTAGCTTATTGGGAGGGCACTACCCATAATTGACATATTATATTTGATGCACTTTCAAATATGAATGGATTGAACATTCCTAGAGGTAAGAAAATGAAATTTGTACTCAATGTTTCGATTGAGCTTAGTATCTCAGTAATAAATTTATTTATAACTTGTAGTGAAAATATATATATATATATATATATATATATATATATATATATATATATATATATATATGTTTTATGTTAGTTATAAAATCCAAAATAGCATCATTCTTCCTATCGTGGTGTTAGATACCATTGAAGGAGTTTAGTGATCACCCACTAGAAAATGAGAAGGAACTATTCAATCTACACCATCCATCTCTAAGGGCTACTGTCAAAGGAACGTCTTGAGCTTTCAAGAAGCATTTTCGAGTTTTGGATTCTGACCCTTTTTGGTCATTTGGAACACAAGTCAATGTCGTCTTAACCTGTTGTATTGTTTGCAATTTTAATATGGGATTTTATCCCAATGACGCTATTATGTAAGAGATGGATAGACAAATGGAATCTTGAAGAGAAAATCTGAGAATCCAACTTTCTCAAAATGAGTAAAAGGAGGAAAATAGGATATGGGCATAAAAAGGGATATAATTGCGCATGCAATGCATATTAGTTTTTAGAATAGTAGAAGAAGCCAATAGTTTTCCTTTTGTTTCTTTTGAGTGTTTCGTTTAGAACATGTGGTGGTTTCCATTTCTTTAATGTAAACTATCTTGAAATATTTATTATGCATTGCTCTTTGTCATTTTTTTTTCCTTATTATGCTGTTTAAAGTTGTTATGTAGTTATCATGATGCGTTAAAGCAAGCAAAATGATGAGAAGGTCAAGAAATTTAGGTGGTCTAAGCCGATGGAGATGTTCTGCTTGAAATTATTACCGACAGAGCTAGTAAAGGAAACAATTCAAGCACATTCAAGCCCTCTTTAATTGCTCGAGCTGTCAATACAATAAATGAGAGGTTTTATGTTGGAAGACAATTGAAAGCAACTGGAAGACAATTCAGATTATATGTGGTAAGAGTGGATTCAATTGGGATGACAAGTTGAAGATGGCCATATTTGAGAAAATGGAATTTGATCAATATGTGATGATAACTTCTTTCATCAATATTCATGGAAAAAATGTTCTTGCAATTGTTAGAGCTGGATTTGAAATTAGATTTGGTGCTTAACAGAGATGTAGAGTATTCTGGATTTTTCTTGATTGAGCAATTATTTTTATTTTTGTTTTTGTTGGTGGAGGCAGGGGATTTGTAGGCCTAATGGCTTGTGAGGGCATTAGGTCCCTCATCTAGTGTCGACAAGGGTTGCGGGCCCTTGCTTGTAGCTAGCTTGCCAAAACTCAGTCTCCCCCCCAAAAAAAAAGTAAAGAGAAAAAAGAAAAAATTATAAACATTATAATAAAAGTTCAAATGTCCACATCAGCGTCAGTTGCGCCATGTATGATAGCTAATATATAAGTTAGTGATTTCGTCAAAATTGACAAAATAGACTGAATTTGTACAAATACAGAAAATTTAAGACTGAATCGGCATAAATAAAATAGGTTTAGGATTTTTTTTTTGTACTTTCCCAAATGGCAGTTTGATGAACATGAAGCCACGATTGATGGACTTCACACTCAGGAGAAAATATTCAGTGATTTATTGCTGCCACATCGGATGCTAAAGTAGTATGTTTTTTATTAACTCAAGGCCAATCTCAAATTGACTCATATCTGCTGTTGTGAAATAAAAGTGAAACAGAAAGAAAAAATTCGCATTTGTCCACCTATAGAAGATTCCCCTCCATTGTGCTCTTGGTTGCCTCTATCTACCTCCATCTTTGCTTGCGACCAGCTATGTCATCCCTTGCAATCAGCTCAAGGTCGGCCCCATCAACGGCTGAGCCACCCTCCATCGTCACGGTGGCTCGTAGTCCTTTTTCGTTCAAATCTAGACTGGATTCGTGCCTACAAATCTGGTCTCATCCATGGCGACGGGTGAGATCAAGATCTTGAAGACCATGGACAGAGCTCAAACATCAAGGAAGGAAACACAGTAAAAGAAGCCGTCTTCTTGTAATCGTCCCCAGCAGTCGGCTCGTGGTCGCCATAGCGACAAGTAAGGTCAAGATCTCAAAGGCATGGACCGAGCTCAAATTTCAAGATATGCCATGCCTTACAGTCGGCTTGTGGTTGGCCATGGACGAACAATAGAGACAACGCATGAACGCTTGCAACCATAGATGAACGATGCCGACGACGGCAATAGACGAACGGGCCGAAGATTTCGGCCATGGACGAATAGATCTCGAGATATGGAGAACAGTGAGACAAATAAAATAAAGGAAGTTGGCAATGCAGCTTGGATGCAGTGATGGTCAACTTGGTTACGGTGTTGGTGACTCCGTTAGTGGTGACAGTGGGAAAGGAGCGGAGGTCTAGCGACTATGGACTGAGGAGGAAGATGAGAGAGAGCAAAGTGGTGAAGAATATACCGCAAATAATGTTGATTTGGTGGTAACTAACCACAGAAGATTTTCTCCATATTGAGGACTTGGAAGAAAAGCCAATGAAATGGGCACGAGAGTTTGAAGCCAATATGGAAGTCATAACTTGTGCCAAGGTGGAACAAGAGCAAAAGACATTGAAGTAAAACAAGCATCGCAAATGATGAGAAGGAAAAATGTTATTATTGCAAAGAGGCTTTAGGAGGTGTTAGAAGGCTTTCTAAGAATGTGCATGATAATCATTCTATTTCTATTGCAAAATTATTAGTCTATTTTTTTTTTTTTTTTTTTGGTGACCCAGGGAACTCCGTAAGCCAACACTCGGCGAATAAACCCTGGGGTTGACACGTGGAAACCACCACCACGTGCAAGCGGGCAAGGCACCAAGCGACGCCTCTGGGATTCGAATGTGCACCTTTCGTGAGAAACGCAACGCCCGAGCCAGAGACGCCACTGCGGCGGGTGGTACAAAATTATTAATCTATTTCAGACTTGTTTCTAAATCAAAAATCCGTTTGGTAAAACTATATCATTTTTCAATTTCTAAAATAAATTTTTATTCCAAAAATAGGTTTAAAACATAAATCAAAAGTAATTTTTTTTTTTTTTTACTTTTCAATTTTTGGAATAGAAATGAAAAATAAAAACTCTTTTCATTAGCCGGTCGCCCATTTGTCGCCATCACCACCCGCCGTCCATTGCCGCCACTCCTCGGCTATCTTTAATCACCAGCTGCCACCGCCAATGTCGATTGTCGATCGCTAGCCGCCCATCCGTCATCGCCATTTGCCGCCACCACTCCCTGGTTGTCGTCGCCAGCCACCGGTCACTAGCTACGGCCCAGGAGGGAGAAATTTTATATCAATATCAAATAAATTTCTAATTGGGAATATAAATTTTGTGTTGTTATCAAACACAAATGTTTACTTAGGCGCGTTTGGTAACGATTTTGTTCCTAGGAGCCGATTCGACTAAAAATGATTATTTTTGATTCTCATTCTGAACCGATTCTCGAGTAAAAAACGCGTTTGGTAACTCGTCCAAAATTTTTTATTCTTGAATAGAATTGCGTTTGGTATTGTATTAATTGATTATGTTCCAAATTAATTTCTTTTGATTTTTAAATAAATTTTAAATAATTTTTTTACTTTTTTTACTTTCTTTTCTTATTTCCTTTTTTTCTTTTTTTCTTTTCTTTTTTTCCCCCTTTTTCCTATTCTTCTTCTTCTTCATCCGGTCGGCCGCCGGACGCGATCGGCCAAATGAGGGCCGCGACGCCACCGGAGCATCACCGGCCCTCGGCGAGGTCGGCCGAGCGGATCGGGCTCGGCCGAGCCTCGTCGGTGGCCGGGCGAGCCTCGCCAAAGAATCGGGCAAGGCTTGCCCAGCCATCGGTGAGGCTCGGCCTCGCCCGATCCGGCAAGGCCAAGCCTCGCCTGCAGTGCCGGCGAGGCTCGCCCGGCCACCGGCGAGGCTCACCCGCCCGCCGGGTGGCCAGGCCGGCCTCGCCGGGGCTGGGCGAGGCCGGCCTAGCCACCGGCGAGGCTTGCCTCCGACGAGCTCGCCGAACCTCGCCTTGGCCTGGCGAGCCTCCAGCGACCGGCGGCGGCGGATGGTGGCGGGTGGTGGCGAACGGCAACCGAGATGACGAAAGGGAAGAGAGAGGGTTTCACCGTTTTGATTCTTTTTCTGATTCTCGGACAGAGAATCAAATTTTTTTTATTCTCAAGTCTTGTCCAAAATTGTTCCCGGGAACAAAAATTTTACCAAACGCGATTCTCGTCCCAAATTGATTGTGGGAACAAAAATCAAAATCCCACCTTTGTTTGGCACGTTGCCAAACAGGCCCTTAGAAACTTGTCCAAGAATAGAAATAGAAAGATCTATTTCTCTTTCAGAAATCAATTTTTGACTAGAGTGGTTATCATTCTCTTCACCTACTCTTTACTCTCTACTACAAATTTAGAAAGTACATTTGTCCCAATTTAAGGAATTGGGGTGACGGTCTTTTGAAGATTCATAAGCAATTTTGCTCCAATTCGTTAATTTAGGACAAACATATTGCAAAACGACCAACATCGTTTACACACTCACTTTGTAACGACCTGAATTTCCATACAATTGAAACCTCAAATGTGAATATAATTTATCCTCAAATAGATAAATACTTTATTCTGAATTGAACAAATAATTTGACCTCAAGTAATATACATTGAAACCTTATGTATAGAAACCCGTTTCCACTTTGGAAGCGTTAATTTAAAAGCTCCTGAACTATGGATTAGAAAACCACGCCAATCAACAAGTCATCACCATCGAAACTAGAAGAACCATTGGAGCCCCTCAACGATGCAATTAACTCATAACTGATGTTCCAGTAACAAATCGATAGATAGAGTTATACTTAGTATATACTACTGACAATTCAAATACAAGCACATCATGGTGATCACAGCCAAAACGTATGTGGATTGCAAACTTCAGTAGTAGAGGATGATCCATCTTACAAATCTAAAATAAGGAGTGAGCCAAAATCTTGTAAATGAAGTTTATAAGCCAAAGGTGGGAGATCACCTTAATACTCAACCTAATGCAAAGCAAAGTGAGTTTAGAGTCATACAAGATAACCGTGTTTCATGTATACAAAAACAAGTGCTTGTTTTTTTACTAACACAATATGCCAATAAAGAAGCATTAACCTCAGTCCATGAGTTCATTCACTCAAGAGCAATAGGATGTCATATTATTTCATGATGCATCAGTATCACCTAGTGTTACCCTTACACACATGGGATGTTTATTCTTTATTCAAGATCAATATTACATAGGATTATCCATTCATATGCAAACAAATGATATAATATTTATTGATGCACGGCTAACACCAATGAAATAACATGTGGATGTGGGCATACGCATGATCACGTATCACATTTATTATTACTTCAGCTAAAGTACAGTTACAACGGCAATCGAGCAATGACGACCGAGTGACGATGGCTGAGCGACGTTGGGTGATCGAGCAAGCTACAGTGGGGTCGGGCGAGCAGCATACTTTGTATGCCAGAAGAACATATTGATATCTTAATTTAATCTCCTTTCAGTGACATCTTTTTGCCCGGAGGAGTTATGCAGTGTTGTTTTTGAAAGGTAGTTTACGTATAATGGCAAAATGACACTGTTTCTTAAGGAGGCAGAAAACGACATCATTCATACCACTCCACGTGGACTGCATTTTAAAATTTTTGCCACATCAACTTATTATTTATTAATATAAAAGTCACGTAATCAAGTTGGCCGGAATATGTTGTCGGTGGCACCAAAGGATAGTTTTTTTTTTGATTTGGCACTTAAGTGAGCTAGCAGAAATTTTTCACACCAAAGCAAACATCATATGCAAGTTTTGACACTTCTAGTGTACTTATCCCAATATAGTCATATGGTGTCATGCATACAACATTAATATCACATGATATCCTATACATCAATCACGCACCCAACACTCATTCACAACATTAACACTTCATACATAATATCTCTTCATATTTATCATTACCTCCCATTTCTCATGATCACATACGTGAGTGATGATGATGACATGATTACATCTTTTCATTTCTTATGCAAGCAAATAATGACATTGTCAGAAAACTGGCCATATGTATACATCAATAACTCAAATAATCAACAATATGATATCAAAAACCAAAAAATCAACAATTTAACATCTACAACCCAAACAATAGACAATATAACATCGACAACCCAATAATTGGTAATGATTAGCTAGTAAATTATTAATTTAGACGAATCACAAAAATATCACTTTTCGGTTTAATCTACTACCAAATCACATTGAAGCTGGTTAGTTGCATCCTTAACTTATAGAAACTCATCAATTCAATTCAAATGAACGTGATGATTCGTCATGCAATCATTATAACCTTCTCACCGTTAACATTCATGTTTAGAATAAAATTAACAACTATCAAACAACCAAGTCAAGAGCACTAAATAGATCAATTTAACTTAATCCTTAAAGTTTTCACTTATTACGAAAAGGACTTGAGCAAATCAAAGTTCTAAATACCTTCAAAGCAATAAAATCAAGATCATTATTTAACAACTCCTAGTCTTTGTAAACAACAAAACTAATTTGACAAGATGAAGAGGAAGCCCAAAAACTCACCTTATGAAACTTGGAAGGATAAATTAGAAGTTTCAACAACATAACAGTGGAATTCTTGCTTTTAATTAGAAGATTGGAATATGAGAATCAAGAGAGAGAAGTTGCGGACTTGAAGCATTTGGGAATACAACCAAGGGGAATGTATTTAGAAATTTTCATGAGATACAAAAGTATGGAAACAACTCATCATTGGTCAAAAGTAATTATGGCTTTGAATTAAAAGCTTCAAGTGTTAAAAGAGAAATGGTTCTTCAATTCAAAGAATACATGTGGGGCTTTAGGTGTAAAAAGAGGAGTGGTGCCCTAACCCAAAGATTACGCGGTACCTCGCAAGTGGCCTAATAAAATAGACCATAAGAAGATATTTTGATCTAAATGAAAGATGGCCTCTTCTTGAACAAGTAAAAGAGTGAGTAATCAATAGTATTAATTGACTAAGGTTAAAATACATGATGTAATGCCTGATAAAATTTGATAGGCTAAGTTTAATGTCACCATTTAAGAGCGATGTCTTCCAAATCTTTCGCGAAAAAAATTATGCCCTGAACATTCAAGGGAATAAGGAGTTTGGTACCAATTTTTATTTTTATTTTTTTGGTCATCGGAGTTTGGTACCAAGTTTCCCTTGCAACTTTAGTTATGAACAGGGGTGGCGCAGCACAACCTACAACACTTCGCACGCGCACTTCAGCCGCAACCACTCCAAATGGGCCCGTTTAGCGCAAGTGCTAAAATTCGTGATCTGCTAAGCCCACAGTCTTTACTCCATCTGGGCTTTGGGTTGGGCCTAAAATTGAGGGAGGCCTTGCTTCTGTGGGGACGGAAACCAACCCTCCCCCTCTCCTCCCTTTCAGCACACGCATGAAGCCACGAGCGCCGCTTGACTTCTTCGATCCACCGCTAATCCGTTTCGAAACCTAGAAAAGAAAACTACAATCACCACATGGTGACAACATGGTCGTGTCATATTAAAACTACGCACTTACCAAAAAAGAATTCCATTTTTCCTTGTACCATTAATAAATTACTTGAGACGCATCAAACATGTGATATATTCAAAAATAAAAATTAAAAAGGATGAATATTGCTAAAAATCTAAAATTATACTCACTATAACACAAATAGTCTAAACTTGTTTTGCGTCACCAAATATTAAACTTGTCTACTGTAACATGAATACCTTAAAAAAATTTCGTGTGTTACCAAAAAATCTAAATTTATTCACTGCAACACAAATATCTAAAAATGTGACGAAGAAACCAAATTACTTATATTTCAGTTTCATCCATAGTATATTCATCACATTGATATAAATTTAGGATTTTTTTTTCTTTTTTATGACTTTGAGGTATTTGTGCCATCATAAGTAAATTTAGCATTTTTAGTGATATTGGTGTTATGGTGGGTATGCTTTGAGGTTATTTGTGATATTAACAAAAAAGAAAGTCAACAGATGGGTTTTATGTAATGAGTATTTATTGTAAATGAAGTTAATATGCCATCATTAATTACTTAATCAAGCTAAACTAGGCTTACTGTATATCATCCCCCAAATCATCATTAATCAAAACATCCAATTACGCTCCCTCCATCCACTCATCAATGTCGATCCATTAATGTAACAACGGCCTTCCGAATTATACAGGTAAAATCAGGCTTTTGCTGCTGCTGCTGCTGCTGCTCCGGATCTTGCCCCAAAAAAACGCAAGCCAAAATTCCACAGCATTTTTCCTCTGCAAAAGCACAGGCAAAGTCGCAGTGTTTTCCGAAAACGAGGAAACACTCGGGCATGACGAGAGACATCATCTCGAAAAAATATAAAATAAAAAAAAAAAAATTTGGGGTGAAAGTAGGGAAACATCAGAATATGGCAGAAAATGGGAAAAATGGTGGGAATTGGAGGGACGAAAATAGGAAAGAATTTAAAAATGGAGGAGGAGGAGGAGGAGGAGGGCAAAATCTAATCTGGCGGCGGATCCTGAAGCGAAACGAACTCCATGCATATCCCTCGCCGATCCGACGGCCCACGTCTCCCTTCACTCGGGCGATCCAACGGCCCCAGCAACAACCGCGTTCGCCGAAGCCGAACCCCATCCCATCGTGTTTGTTGTATCTATCCCCACCCCATCGTCTTCGCTCTCTCCTCACTTCAAAGTGCTTACCCTAATATCACCAGCCTCTCTCTCTCTCTCTCTTTCTCTCTCTTCTTGCTTCTTGGGTCTCTCTCTCTATATCTGGGAAGCTCAGATTCAGGAGCTCCGACCTCGCGAGCGGCGCTTTGGCATCTACCCACCAGCCGGGTTGCGTTTCTTTTCTTGGTTTTTCGACATTCTTTGATTGGTTTATTCAAGGGAGGAGGGGTAGCGGCGGTGGTGGGTAGATTCAAGATTTGAGGATGCAGTCGAGCGAGGATTCGAAGCAGGCGGAGCAGAGCGGTAACGGTGGCCAGCAGCGGCCGCCCCCCACGAAGGGCGGCGGCAACGGTAACCCCCCGCCGCCGCAGCAGCAGCCGGTGGTCCCGCAGCAGCAGCAGCCGTGGGTGGCGATGCAGTACCCGCCGTCGGCGGCGATGCTAATGCAGCACCCGCAGATGATGGCGCCGCCGCCGCCGCCGCACCACCACCAGCATTACGCGGCGCCGCACTACATGGCGTACCACCAGTACGCGCCGCCGCACCAGCGCGTGCACCACCAGCCGCAGCAGCAGCAGCAGAACGGCGAGAACAGGACGGTCTGGGTCGGCGATTTGCACCACTGGATGGATGAGAGTTATCTCCATAACTGCTTCGCTTCCACTGGCGAGGTAACGGGAAGATGTTGCGGACTCATTTTTTGCTTCTTTCTCTGTTTGTGTTTGTAATGACTGTGAAGATTCTAACTTTCTTTTCCTTCCTTTCCTTTTTGGGCGTTGGAGAGGTTGTGTTTTCTGCTTGATAGTTTTATGTTCGTTTTTTGTTTCTATATGTTGCTGTATATTAGGAAGTTGGTCACTTCTGGTAAGATCTTAGGATTAGCTGAAAACTGGTGGATATTTCTTGACACATGTTTGGAAATGGGTGTGAAGTAGATCTCAAATAGGCAAGTTCTTTTCTGGCTCGCAGGCAAATGGCGACAATTCATTTTGCCTCTTAGGGGAAGGTTTCGAAATTGCCCGAAGTGAGTAGAAAAAGTACATACGGAATGTGTCAGACAATCAGGATTTGTATAGTATTGGGGATTGGCTTTTGGGATGCAATGTAGCTTGTGAATATTTTAGGAAGGCCTAGCTAGTTGTCTTTGTTCTGTTTAAATGACGTTTGCCTGCTTTCGACGTTGCTTTTCTGTACCCAAAAGCTGAGCTTGGATGTTTCTCGTTACTCATCTTGGAATTTCTTATATTGTCTTGTTAAATGTCCTTAAAATAGCCTGGAACTTGCTGATACCGTGCAATTCCTATATGGGTAAATGGTAAAGAGCATAAATAGGTTTGTAATTGTTGCGTGAAACATTTGCTTCTCTTAGCAAAAATCATATCAATACAAGTGCTTAGTTTTCTCTGCTCAGAGAAGATGAACAACCATAAGAACATAACTGAGGTTTCCTTGCAGTAGTTTCAGTTGTGAGCTGGCTGCAACGGACAGAAAATAACAAAGAAAAATGAGTACTCAAGAAATGATATTTCATGGAATTTGCAGTTGATGCTCTTTCATTTTCCCTTCTGCCTTTAGAAATGGGCGTACTGGGTAAAGAAAATTTCTCTTGTTCCTCTCACATTTTTGTTGGACATATGGTAAACGATCCTGTGCTTTAAACTGTTGGCTTGGAGGAGTTTAGTATAATTGCAACCAAATTCATGTGGCATCTTCTCAGAAGTTTTGCATTGTTGTTGCTTTCAAATTACTGAAGTATTGTTATCTTATTAAATTCAGACAATAGATTATTTGATTATATTGTGTTTATGACATTCCCACTATTGCTCGTTAACATGGTCTTATATGTAATGCAGATTGCTTCTATCAAAGTTATTCGAAATAAGCAGACAGGTTTGTCCGAAGGATATGGATTTGTTGAATTCTTTACACATGGCACAGCTGAGAAAGTTCTACAAAACTATTCGGGAATCATGATGCCTAATACTGAACAGCCTTTCCGTCTGAATTGGGCAACATTTAGCACGGGTGACAAGCGTTCAGAAAATGCTCCTGATCTGTCTATTTTTGTAGGGGACTTAGCTGCAGATGTTACTGATAGCTTACTGCATGAGACTTTTGCTAATAAATACCCGTCAGTTAAAGCTGCCAAAGTTGTTTTTGATGTCAACACTGGCCGTTCAAAAGGCTATGGATTTGTGAGGTTTGGGGATGAAAGTGAAAGGTCACAGGCCATGTCTGAAATGAATGGTGTATATTGTTCTAGCAGGCCTATGCGAATTGGTGCTGCGACACCCAGAAAATCATCAGGATATCAATCACAATATTCTTCACAAGGTACTTTTTTCTGTTAAAAAAAAAGGTTTAGACAGGGTTGGGACGTAGCTTACCTGTTGTGGATCTTCACAAGGTACTTCATGTAATAATAGTGCAGAAATTTCATATTTGACGGTAGTATTATGTACTTGTTTCCAATTTAAATGGTTTGCTGATGCTGAGAGTTATAATTGGGCACTTGGAGGTGCAAGGCCTAAATTAAGCCCCTTTGGCTGTCATTTATCATGTCAGACTTGTGATTCTTAAGGAGGTTTGTGAAGAACTTGTTTTTCTCTTCATCATTGACCTTGAATGAATCAATGAAAACCAAAAAGTGAACAATCAAATAGGTTGCATTTTTTTTTTGGTGTAAGATATCAATTGGATGCATTTTAGTCAAGAACCGATGGTATAAGATATGAATACTTCTTATTTTGATACTTCTCAATAAACTTCACATTGATTTTGCCTATGTGTTGCAATGTTTAGATAATCATATAGGTAACGCTGCTAGATGCTTATTCTGTTACACAAAGCTTGTTTATAGTCAAATTGATGGAACTTTAAGATGTGCCTACATATTCATACTGGACCTTGCTCTTTCTCGTGTATTACCAAAAATTCATCTTCCTATTGATTTTCGGTTTAATAGGTGGATATTCATCAAATGGTGCCTCATCCCAGAGCTTTCAGTCTGATGGAGACTCCGCAAACACAACAGTGAGAATACCTACTTCATGTTTGTTTAAACATTGGCAGCCTTACCTTTTCTTTTTATTTTTTGTGCTGTCTTTTACTTGTCTGGTTTATTTTCATTTCATCATAGATATTTGTTGGAGGCCTTGATCCTAGTGTTAATGATGAAGACCTCAGGCAACAATTTTCTCAGTATGGTGAGATAGTGTCTGTTAAAATACCATCTGGGAAAGGCTGTGGGTTTGTACAATTTGCCAACAGGTAAATTTTCCAACTGCTTTTAACCTCTTTGGCATTTTTATTATCTCATATGGCCTTTCTCTTGTATCAGTCTTTTCTGATGATTCTGCCTGTTTAATGATCTGACAGAAGTAATGCTGAGGAGGCATTGCAGAAACTGAATGGGACAGTGATTGGTAAGCAAACGGTGCGTCTTTCATGGGGTCGAAATCCAGCCAATAAGCAGGTCAGACCTCTTTCCTGTCTATTCCTCTTTTTTCCTACCCCCTTCTTTCTCATTCAATCGTCTGCTTCTATATCTCTGCTGTGGTTGGAAATTTAGCAATCATCTTTAATGTTCTTGTAAAAATCCTATTTCTTCAAGAAGGTGCTAGAACTGCTGGATTTTGGCAGGTTGTACTGCAAACTTAGTTCTCACTTGATATATTCTTTTTTGGATATTGAAATGACAACTATAATATAGTAGTTAGTCTTGCTTTTTTGCGTTCCCTAGAATTTGACAAAAACAAGCTAAGACTAGATAAAACAATGAGAAACATTATATTTTGGCATTTCTTGAAAGAGATTGTTTCCTCCTAAACTATTTTTTAACACATTAGCCAATGAGAAGTCACAGACTTAATTGCAGAAAGCATTAGAAATCATACCCAAGCAAGGACTGTATACACTGGAAGACGAGTCCAAAATTTTCTTCCCTTTTGCGAGGCTCTTGTCCACTCCTTTCTTTTGTTCATTTTTGCAGTTTAGAGCAGATTTTGGAAATCAATGGGGACCGGTCTACTATGGTGGGCAAGTTTATGATGGTTATGGATATGGTGTGCCACCACATTACGACCCGAGTATGTACGCCACAGCCACGGCATATGCAGCTTACCCAGTATACGGCAGTCACCAACAGCAAGTGAACTGAACGAGTGAGGACAAAGCAGAAAAAAGTTAGTTCTTAGCTCTTGAAAGCCGTGATGCTGCAATTAGCCGGTCTGTTCTGGTCCTGTAGAGATCTCATGAATCCGTCCACTTGTGGGATGGAGCTGAATTTTGATGACTCTCGGTAGTTTTGTAGGGATTTATCTAAACGTGTCTTCTAATTTATGGGAACCTTAAACTTATTCATTGGAATGCGAAATCTTGCGCATGACGCGGGGCAGAGTGCCTCGTGGATTTGAATAACACGGTGCTGCAGAATTCATGATGGGTGATCGCAGTCTCTGGGAAAAAGAAGGCAGTTGGTTAGATAGGTTAAGACAAATTGCTTGACATGCTATTTGGCTTTGATTTTGCTGCTGTAATTTTGTGAAGGATATGTTCATATTCCAACTCTAGTTTTTGTGCGCTAAATGCAGAATCTGCATCTTAGATGCCTCTGATCATACGTTGATGTGCAAATTCTTTAGTTTGGAGTAAAGTAGAGCCCATAGATTGTACTCGGTCGTCGTGCCAAGACTTGTAGTTCGGCATCTTCAGCCGAATGTGAAAGGCCCTTTACTTGTGGCGGTGACGCCAGCTTCTTGATACAATAGCCACTGTCCAGACCAGCCTTCACTGGCAAGAAACCTTGGATGGTGAACCTCGAAAGTGACATCCGATGTGGGGTAGTACGCCGATAGAGGTGCTTTGTCGGCAATTTTTAGTACCGACGACTGCTGTACATCTAGTTGTTCAATTTGACTAGCTAAGCTTGCACAAATATGACGACTGGCGGTTTCTGTCTAAGAGTCTCGGAAGTGGATTGAAGACTCATTTATTATTCCATGTGTAGTAGATTGGGTTTGCGTAATAAAGTCAAATAAAATGTGGGTTTTTAATGGGTCTAAAGCCTGATCAACTTGCAGTCCATTTTGAAGTGCGCTTGCTCCTCTTTGTAGCTTGTCACTCTCTCTTCTCCACTGATCGCAACACTGCTGATCTCCATCCTTGATGAGCTCCTATTTTACCCCAACTGGTCGGTGCCGCTGCCGCCTCCACTGCCTATGCCTAGCATCTTTGACACAACTTATATACGTGCGACCCTCCATCATAAGCAATGACCCCAGCGATAAGCTCGGCCAGAACAAGAAGAATTGAACTCCGATCATCAAGAAATGCGACGGTGACTCCGAGTGGAAGCATGATATGCGATTCGATGTAGGGGAGATCTCCCTCCGGGACTGTGAATGCACCATCCTGCACGTCAATCTGTTCCACAAGGGTTATGTTCAGCGACAAGCACATGGGCGACGTCCGAATGTCGCCAACGGATCTGGGGCTGGAGTGGTTAGATTTGTGAGCTACCGGGTGAAGAATCTGGAAGGGAAGCTCGATAGAGTTGGGAGTGTATGAGAGGGCCAAGGTCCATGACACGGTGATCGGAACCGCACTTGGCACGATCGTTGGTGGATATCCGATCATCAACCCTCTTCCCACGGAAGATGGGGCCACTTCTTCTTTGAGCGAAGAAAAGGGATTTTGTGATGCATCACCACCACACCAGCTGAGAGCAGAGAATGGAGGATGGTCCAAACATGTAAAAATCAGCTCACTCTTCGCTTGTCTTTGGGTTCATATTTGGGGTTTCAGGTAGAGCAACTCATTTTCTAGTTTAATTTCTACTTATGATAACTTTTTTATTAAAAAAAAAATGAAGAATAGTGAAAAATTGCAATCTTTCAAATTCTAGAACTTCATGAAAATCATTATCTGATTTTACGTGTTAATATTTATTCACTAGATGTCGAACATTTCATTTTGAAATTCTGAAAAATTTACAGTAAAGAAAAAGCCACAAACAGTGGGATGTGAAGAGTCGGCGCAGCGGTTTTTGTTGCAATCGACTATTAAATTATAGCACTAGGGATGGCGTGGACCATGTTCTTAATATCAACTCAGGCTTCAACCAAGTGAACTTGATATTGGATTGTATGCTCTTGTGGCGCATACAAAGAGGCAAGTTTAAAATAAAAACTTATTGACCGCAACAGTCCATATCTAGGTGATTTGATACCAAGAGGCAAGTTTAAAATAAAAATATCCTCCCTTGTCTCTAATATAACTAAAGGTTGTCGCTCTTGGGCCACCTGCCGCCATATACCGTCATTATGATAGCAACTTGCCTACGCATCCTTGAGGATTTCTTAAAACATGTCGTATAGTTTAAGGTTGCGCGAAGTTTATCTACCTGCACAATGACTCATATCTAGACAAGTTGAGATCATGCACATATCCAAAATCCAACAGCATTCGTTTTATATTTCAATTGTGTTATTTATTACCTAGTCAATTCCAATTGGATACTCTTTGCTCAAAAAAAAAAAAAAAAATTCCAATTGGATACTCAATCAAGATGGAAGAGATGTTGCAGCCGTCTACATGGAACGTGGAGAAAGTATTATCGTTCATCATCAATTAAATATTCAAAATTAGCAGTTCCACTATATCAAATAATTGACAAACTATGTATTAACTATAAGAATATCACGCTTGCCTGTTAAAAAGACTTGGGAATTAGTTAAAAATTCAAAATTCTCTAATTTTTGTTTTTTTTCTTATTCATTAATTAAATAAAGGGCTTATAGGTTCGATGACAATAGATATTGCGGTCTATTACTTATAAAAATATATTCAAAAAATAGATATGTTAATAAGAAAGAAAGAGAGGTAATAGAATAAATGAAAGTTAAAAAGAATTGAATTTACATCTTTTAAGAATTCAAATTCAACATAAAGCATTCAAAAAGGTTGGCATCTTTAAATCCTTAATCATGTCATGATCTGTTCAATTAACAGTACAATCTAGTTAAGATTAGATGCCGTGGGCATCACTCCACGAGTTAATGCTTAGACGGCTCGATCTTCTCGCATTGCCAGTAAGGTCAGGAGCACGATTTTGGACTGGCCTAGCGAGCAACTCTCTTTTCAAGCACGAGCCTGCTCGCATTGGCCCGTAGGCTCAGCCATTTTGCAGAAACCCCCACTAATAAATTAGGTCACCCGCCCTAAAAAGTGTACAGATTAATATAAAATATAGTGACTGAGCAAGTGTACCAAGAGGATTTTCTGCATATTTTACTAAGAAGATGGGTGTTTAATTAAATTAATCATTGTGATGAATGAATTAATTAATTAAAGAGTGGGTTTTCAGTCACATTTTCAACGTCGCTGATTGGCTCCCGAAGGAAAGGGACGTCAGTATGCAATTATGCCCACCATCGTCGTCCCCAAAAGTAAGACACTTCATGGTTGGAGAAGCAAGCAACAGCAACATCCTCTGTCCTCTCTGTCTGTTGCTTTAGGACCGTCCAACTTCTTTCCTCCCATTTTTGCCAATCTCTCTCTCTCTCTCTCAATTACACAAAACATGATGAATTTTCTAAATAATTCATGTTTGCCTATGAGTGATCAGTTCCCAATTCGGTTCCCCATTCCTAGATTATATGATTGGGAATTGGACTGACCGATCCTAGAACCAGGAATCAAACCAACCGATCAATCCGGTCCAATCTAGTGGAACTAGTAATTTGCAGTTGAAGCAGAAAAGGCAAATTGAAGCGATCTAAATGTCGAAGCTAAAGAGGAGGAAAGTGCAGTTGAATGTGAGCCCCACGGCTTTCCATATGGCCCAAGCAACCCATTCAGCACTTCGAACCAGTGCAATCAATCAATCGATTCATTTGTTATCTTCATTTTTCGGTTTTGATCTTTTTCTCTTTTTGTTTATGGAGGGGAAGTTGAAGAGGAGGGGAAGAAGGGAGAGGGACCTAAATGATGTGGTTCTTGAAGTTGACATTCTCTCTCCTTCTTGGGGATAAGTACACTAATGGTGCCATAAGTTGTGTACGGCGCTTACTTTGGTGCCAAAAGTTTCCGTCGGATCACTTAAGTGCCAAAAAATTTGAAAAACGCTCACTTTGGTGCTAACTCCGACGAAACGGCCGGAAATCCGACATGGCCTTTTTTTATTAATTTTTTACGCCGACGTGGCTCGTCGGAGAGCTAAGTCGATCCAAACACCAAAACGACGTTCCCCCAACTTTGAAACCCTAATCCCCAAATTGAGAGAGAGGGAAGCTCGTCTTCGTGTCTTCTTCTTCCTCGAAGACCCACACCAAGAACGGCACCAGCACGGCACCAGCAAAAGACCGGCGGACACCAAAGAATGACACCAAAGAACGCACCGAAGCAGAAGGCGCACGCACCAAAGAACCCCTTCGACCCATCTTCTTCCTCCTCCTCTTCGCCCTCGCCTTCGATTTTTCCTGCAACAATCTCCTCGCTCACCTAGTCGAGCAACTACAATGGTGGCTGAGTGACGGTAGCTGAGCAGCGATGGTGGCCGAGCAGCGACGGTGGCCGAGCGATAGCGGGCGAACGACGGTGGCCGAGCGGCGAAAACCCTAATTTTTCCCCATGTGAGCTAAACGGCGTCGTTTCCATGAAGCCATCCACGTAGGACGGCAAAACGACGTCGTTTTCTTAAAGAGGACCGAAAACGACGTCATTTAAAGGCCTATCGATTTTTTTTAAAAAAAAAAAATCATTTTGGCCGGAATCTTTTGCCGGTGGCACCAAAGTGAGCGCCGTACACAACTTATGGCACCATTAGTGTACTTATCCCCTCCTTCTTGGTTCGGTACTCAATGTAGAGGACACCGATGAGGTACACGATCTAGCTTCCCAAGAGACCATAGAAGATCTACAAGATGATCCCTGAGGTGAGCGGTTTAACGGGAAATGGAAGAAATTGGGAGGAAGGGTTTGTTTCTTAAGAAATTTAAAAATATTACACACTCATCCACCCACCCTCACATATATAATCAACCGGTCCGATTGATCCAATTCCTATCTTGGAACTGGGAATCGGACTGATTGACCACCAATTCTAAGAATGGGAACTGGGAACTAAACTGCCCTTTCTGGGAACTGTTCAGAACCGACTGGTCCGGTCAGGTCCTGACTTTGAGAAGGTGAAAGTATATTTTAATCTTGTTCTTGAACCAAATCTCTATTTTACTATTAGTTGCTATAAAAAAGAAAAAAAGAAAAAAGAAAAAGAAAATGGGAAAAATAAATTAACTAAAATAATGATAAAAAAATATATATCAAAGTGATATTAAAATAGCAGAAATGTGTTAGAATTTGATAAATGTAGCCATGTTAATAAAACTAAACATGATATTTTGAGAAAAGGAAGAATATGCGAGGAAAAGGCATCGACAGAAAAAGGTAAAATGATATAAATTTGGTTATTCATTAATGTACATTTTAAGAGTTAATTAATGTGAAAATAATTAATAAATAAATCAATGTAAAAGATGATCGAATAATAAAATTAGAGAAAATTTGACATAAGGGCCCAAAGTGCTCTTATTTTCTTAAATAAGGGTCTTAAGTAGATCTTGTGTCAAATAAATATCTAAATTAGTTGTGGTTGTTTCAAATAAGGGTTTGACCTTATTGGTTGCCGGCCGGCTAAATATTCCGATCAATCGAAGGGTGTTTTTGTCCAATTATAATTATAATTATAATTTTATTCTTTTTTGTTGTTGTTGTTGTTTTTTTTTTTTTTTTTTTTTTTTTTTTGGAGAGGATAGGCGCCTGTAAGCAAAGGCTGGCAAGGGCTTGGCCACCCTCATTTGCCGCTAGTAAGCGCTGGCTAACCCTCGTCGGCCGAGGAAGAGATAGCCGTCGCTGAAGCAGGGGGAGGCCTTGCTACAAAGGGCGTGCTTGGCCATTGCCGAGGACAAGTATCGAGCCTGAGACTCGGGAGACACCATTCTTGATCACTAATCACACCTCAGACCTCGATTGGGGTTGCATTTAAGCTTTCTGCTCGCTCAGGAAGGATTCATTGTCTTGTGTAGTGGGGCCACCATATGTAAAGGCTCGAGCTTTGGGGCGTGATGTTAATGGGAAGATTGAAGAGAGGGAATCGAGGAGGGGACTAACCAAGGGTGCTTGCGTTGATGTAAGCGGAAGTCAATTAAGGAAGCAAATCGTCGTCGATCTTGCTTCCATCTTTTCTTGTCTTCTCTTCCCTTCCCCTTAGGGGAAGGGCAACCTCCACTGGAGTGAGGGTCGCCTTGCCGACCACCGGCAAGAGTGGCCCTCACTAGATAGGTAAGGGCGATATGGTAAGCGCAACTCTTGCCCAGCCCTCTCATGGCATCGTCAGTAGTCAATCGGCCACTGACAAAGAAGAAAGAAAAACCAGAAAAAAGAAGAAAAAAAAATGCAACTAGAGAGAGAATTGGAACTAAACCGGTTATACCTGATTTCAACTATTGAAAACGGGAACTAGATCACTTTTCATAGAAATCACCTAAATTGACTGGATTTGTCTAACATGATTCCCAAATTTAACTAAGACCAATGCACACCCCTATCTCTGGCCGGAACAACATGAATGTTCAAGGGGCTAACTCGGAAGCTGCGTGCTAACTCTATAATTTGGAGAAGTTTCAAGTAATTTACCCTTTTGTTCAATTTTTTATTTTCCATTTCCTGGTGGAGGTGGCTCTTCGGTTCCTGAAACGTCGCCAATGAAAGAAATGTGAAAAAATAAAAATGCAACGAGAGAGAGACAGAGAGATCCATTAAGCGCGGGCCCCCACTGAAATCACATTTGCGGTCTCGCAAGAATAATTAAGGGGCGCTGAAGATGCATCGGAATCAACGGGTGAGATTTAATACGTGCGATTCGCCATCCAAAGAATGCAAGGACGTGGTGCCTTCAATGGCGTAGCAACGTGACCACCCCCTCACCTGTTGGGCACATAGGAACATCTCATCATTGTTGGCCTCCCTCGAAAGCACCACGCCAGGTTGGCGGGATCCATAATTTATTTGCCGGCCGGCGCCATCCACCAATCCCTCCCGATTGTCACGAGACTTGAAATATCACAAACTATCCACTATTCTCGTCGGTGGTTGATTTGAAATGCACTGGACAGTTAGGATAAACTCAGTCTCTCTTTTGGTGATTTTGTGCTGTTCGAATATAGTTCAAGCCTTCCTAGAAATCCTCGAGGCATTGACTGTTCGGGGGAGGGCTTGAAAGTGGGTATTAAAGATTATTCTCTAGAATTGTGCAAATTTAAATATGGATTGAGTAATCGTCCCACCCGATGGTATGGCTGAATATGTTATTTAGAGGGACAATCAAAACTCGATACATTTTTGTAAAATTATCAAGATCAAGTTTGATGTATGCACGAATAGTTTAACATATGCAAGAGTAAGTAAATGATATTAAGTGTAGTTACCTGTATAAGAAAAATATGGAAATAAGTAAAGAGAGAATGCGATGCCCTAGAATGTCATGCGCGACATGAGATTTTTCCACCAATTATTTATTTTATTTTTCTTTTAGGCATGCAAAAGCATAATAAAATCTGCATATTTAGAGATTGTTTTGTCATCATAAAAAATGGGGAGATTGTTAGGGAAATCTCTTATGATGTTTTGAAGATGACAAAATAAATCAAATGCTACTAATGTATTTGATGGTTGAGTAATAGGCTATACAGATATTAAAACGTGTAAAATATATTATCAAATCTATATTTGGAAGAACCAAAAGACAGACTCTATGCTGAAGCTGAACTAGAAGACATACTTTATGCTGAAGCTGAACTAGAAGACATACTCTATGCTGAAGTAGAATATATCCAAACTCAGATTGTAAAGTCTATTACACTCAGACTCAGATTGTAAAGTCTATAACTCTCAGATTTTACATCCAGATTCGACAGAATGTAACTCAAACCCAATCATATAACGGCTAGTGATCTGATTTGGATTCCACATCAATATTGATTTAATTGACTCAATCTATTTGATTGACGATTGGATCTTGAAGATAAGAACTTTTTATACGAAGAAGCTTTACTTATGGAAACCAAAATTCTGTTTGTATGGGCAATCGAAATTAATTTAGGATTCTACCTTTGTCACTCAACGGTTACCAAATCTTCTAGATACAGATCCGTCCAATGGGTATATTGTAAGACGATTCTCGAGATACTGTCCAACGGCTAGTTTGGAAGTGGAGGAGTATTTAAGGAGATGAAGAACCGATGAGCAAGGAAGAGACGGAGCGTAGAATTTATAATTCCAAAGTCTGAACGACCTTCGATTATACACTTGTCGTTGGTGAGCTTAAACGTTTGTGATCGTGAGAGAAATACCAAAAGAGTGACTTAGTGAGATAGTGTGATCTACTACTAAGTGTTTGCACTCAAAGTTATAATCTCTTGTTGATTGCATAGTGGAATCCAGCCAAGAAGGTTATTAGCATGGGAGAGTGGACGTAGGCTTGGATTAAGCTGAACCACTATAAACATCGCGTTCTTATTCTCTTCCTTAACTCCTTTCTTTTACTCGAAATTTATTTTATTCCGCATATATTTGACAAGGTTTAGTTTAAACACCTATTCACCCCTCTAGGTGTTCATAGTAGCACTCTCACATACAACTTTCCATTTGATCTTCCTAAGTACATTAGGGATCAAGGCTTCTCAAACCTAGTCCCCTTATGGAGCCTCCATGTCTCAATGGACCCTTCCTTCTTCTCTAGACTTTTCACCCTCTATTATGGCCGTTCCGGACTTCACAAGTCTTTTTACTTTGTACTTAGGATTACATCAATGGTGATAGAGCTTCCTTATATCAAATTATATCCGAAATGAGACATCTGCATCTATAAAGTAATAATGAGCAATATATCGTCTTGTCAACTTCATGATACCATAGGAGGTTTTCTCAACACCCAAAACGTATTTGGTGAAATGCTAGTTCGAAATAATAATAAAAAGAACATATCATGTAGGTCTCTAGAACTACCTTAGAAATTTGACCCCATGAGTTCAATGAGTTTCAAGATATCCTTTACATTGTTTTATTTCTTTTATTAAATCAAACATTACATTTTCTTGTCAATATCTAACTCATTAAAAATTTAAATTGATGACATAATACACATTTATGGAAATAGTAACATAGCTTCATAAAATATAGTATCACAAAAGTATAGCAGCACTTTAAATTTAAAATAAAAATAGATATATACTTTTGATCTGATAATGATATATCTTCACGAGCTAATATCTAACCAATTCTTTTTCAAAAATTTAAAAGGCATTAAGATTACAACTATTAAAAATATTCTTCCATCTAATTACCATAAAAATATATGCATTGGGAGAAGGATAATGATGGAGTGAAAACTATTGTAGCGAACCCACTTTAGTGCCAAAACTTATCAATCGATTATTTAAGTGCCATAACTTTTGAAAAGTGATCGCTTAAGTGACTTCAATGATTTAGTTTATTGGAAACCAACATGGCATTATTTTAATGCCGACAACTTGTCAAAGTTACTTGGATGGATGGTTTCAAAAAGTTATAAAACTAGATTGATATTTGGTAAAGTTTTGACACTAAACACTCTAAATATGTGGTGGATAAACTGTGCACCAACCAATGTTATTGAATGCATCAATTTTCCACAAAGAATTGAGAGTTAAATTCGTTTTCAAATGTGCCACGGCATTGCAATTTATTTTCACAAGCCTCGAAACTCCACTGTTCGATCTCAAAATAGAGCAATATTATAGAAGTCAAAAGGAAGATAAGAACAGAAGGTGAAGCACAAGCTTCTCTTTTTTTGGAGGCAAGCAAATAGATTTTGTGACTTAAAATGAAATCATTTGGAGGGAGAAACAAGGTTGGTTCTATGGTTTTGAGCCTGACTCTAACAAAGCAGTAAAAATGGTGGCAAAGCTAAAATATTTGCTTTGTGATGTTTGCTTATAGCTGATGACATTGTTTTTTTTCCCCCAAATTGAACTTCGTATCACACTCAGTATCTTAAGTTTACAACAGATTAATTAGTGGCTAAACTTTATTAAAGACCACCCAAATGCCAAAAAATTTTAAAATTGTCAATTTAAATGACTTCCACAAGTTCTTAATAGTGCCATGTCAGATTTTCTAGTAAATTAAGTCGTCGGAGCCACTTAAATGATCAGTTTATAAAAGTTATGACACTTAAATGATTGTTTTAAAAGTTTTGATATTAAAGAGAATCCCATAAAATAATTTAGGCACCAACGATATCCTTTTCCTAATTTATTTGCTGGAACCTTGCATATAATGTACATGGTATGGGTACCTTTGGATATATTATCGGAATTATACCAAGTATTACTGATTCTAAACTTTTTGAATCAGAAGTCCATTGTATAACCTCTATCAACCACATTCAAATCAAGTTTTGTTCACAAATTTAATAAGCTCTAGGGAAGAAGTCACAAAAAACTCTAAACCATACCTACTATAACACATTTACCGGAACTTTTTTTTATGCCATTAAAAACCTCAAACTATGTCGATTGAGATGCATTCACCCTAAACTTTTTCTCATGACATAAAAAAATCCAAATTTTTATTGATGTAACATATTTACCATCTGTTAATGTTTTGTCAAATAATTTTTTAGCCAAATGTGGTTTTTATTTCACGTGAGCAATATGAATGTCATGTCAACATTGTTTACTTTTTCAATGTCCATGCAAGCTAATTGTTAATGATACTCATTAATGGAATCTTGATAGAAGGTGAATGTGTATGGTACAAGTTTGTGAATTTTGGTGTCATAAAAAAATTATAATAAATGTATTACGGTAGATATAATTTAGGGTTTTTGGTAGTTTTTGTCTTAATTTCTATTGAATAATATGCATGTTGTTGATGACCGCTCGCTAATTCATGTGGGAGTTGAGTCTCACAATCCATGTTGCAGTTTCAAAACTTACTAGCTCACCCATTAAATATTGCAGGGCACAAAATGCAAGAAAAGTGAAAATGTGATGTCCAGAAATTAAATATTCTTCAGTAAATAACATTATGTCAATAAGCAAAAGTTTTCATTAAATTCCATTACTTCAATTATAATTCCGCAGCCTTCACCGGACTTGCCATTGGGTGGCGATCACCACTGGCGAGGCGAGGCGAGCCTCCGGGCGGTGAGGGCCATGCGCTCGTCAACAAATATGGGCGACGATGGGTCCCTCGCCCGAATCTGCAACGCCTCTGCCGATCTGGCAAAGGTCTGGCCAACGACACGAGCCATCAAGATTTGTGCATGCACTTCACCCCTTGTGCATCTCCTTTTCCTCATCCCCACGCCTCAGGATGATTACTCATCATCAAATTCGCAACTTTTTCATATTTTTTTAGTTCTTCACTCCACATGCTAATGTGGATATCCATCTAAGTAATTAACAATTATTAAAGGGTAAAAGTCACTGAAAATTCCAAGTTACAACTACTTAACACATATATCCCACATTTTTTTATGACACATAAAGGTCAAATTTATATACGTGTAACATATTTACTCCAAAATTATACTTATATGGCACATTTATCCCAAAATTTTTTAATATAAAAACTCCAGACTTATATCTATTTGATAAATTTACTCCTAACTTATTTTTTATGAGACAAAAAATCTCAAACTTAGACTCATATTGTATATTCATTCTCCATCAAAACTTTTTCTTCATTTTTCATTCTTCCTTCCTCCTTCATTTTCATCACCACTGTCCTTACCGCCACTATCACCATCATCCTCACCATCGCAAATGAAGGAAGGATATGAAAGAGCAAGTTAATGTAAAAATAAGAAAGAGAACAAGGAAAAACATATAATGAGTTGACACATTTTAACGTCAACACGGTTTATTTTCTGTCATCCATATAAGTAGCCATAAGATTTTCAGCTCCGTTTGTTAATAGAATTTTGACAAGGTAAATGTATTATACGGGTATAAATTAAATTTAAGATTTTTATGTTATAATTTTTTTAGAGTAAATATGTCACACAATTACAAGTTGAGAATTTACAATATTATTAAAAAATTGACATAAATATATCATAATAAATATAATTTAAGATATGTTGTAATTTTTTTCCCATACATAAATTTAAAAACTTGATTGCAAACAACAACCGTCGGCTTACGTGGAGTCTACCATCATTTCTTGATTTGGCTAACTTCACCCCCTTCATATCTGCCACGTGGACTGTTACGATCATGCCAGGTGTACCGGCCAATGATTGGGTGGAACCACGTTTGGCCGATCGGGATTTAGATAATCGGGGAGACCCGAGCGTCGGGACGATGGCCATCCGATAAAATAAGTAGCCGGGAGGCTAAAGTTTTTGGTAGGATGGCAGTTGAATCATTCGAATGATGATGGGACGTGACTTTTGCCCTTTCATCAACGCACTTACCAATTCTGATAAAAAAAATATAGAATAAAAGAACGCTCGCCGCTCGTAATGCTTTGTAAAAGATTGATTGTTCGTTAAGGCTCGTACTGAGTTCTGGAATGATGAAGCAATGTTGGGAAACTTTAATAAAGAAAACATTACAGGAGGGACCGCAAAGTGTAAGCCCTTTCGTCCTTATAGTAATCCTCTTGATTGATCCGTCCACCTCTGTAATTGCATTATTCTGCCACATCTTTCGAACACTTTCCAAACTTGAATAGATTATTATATATATATATATATATTGCCTCATTTTTTTGGGACCTGAAATATGCTTAGCTCCTTTGTTTGAGTTGAAAGGACTTGGCCCAAACGTTAGAGTTCCATGTTCAGATTGAGAGGACCTAATTTACGTGTTGGGTCCAGGGTTTAGTGCTGCCAAGACCTGAGTCTAGGACCGCATCCCAACTATGAGAATCAAGGACACATGGGAGCACTGAGGACCTTGCACCCAAGACATAAGGATCCCGAGTCAAGGCAATACAAGACTTAGGCTAGGGTTGTGAGGTCTCGGGTCTGTATGTGACATTTAAAATTTTTCATGTTCGATAATAATTAATATGATGTTTTTCCACGATGTAATCGGCTAGAGCCTAATGTATTAAAATTAAATAAAAAATTTAGATGTGTATGTAACGAGACAAAGATTTTTTATTGCTATTTAGTTAAAGATGTGGATGGATAAACTTCAAATTTCATATTTGAGAATTTTCGAGTTTAAATTTATTATATTGAATTTTTCCTAGCATTCGGCATTTTTCACCAATAGTTTTAGGGGGTTCAAAATGTTTTAAAGATTTATCAGTATTTAACATGGACATTGATTTCCTTATTTTTCATCCCAATTTATTAGATATTTCGATAACTTAATAAAATATTTACTTTGGGAACCACATAAATGAACCATTTGTTATCCTTTAACTTGATCCACCTCTCTCCATGCTCAATCAATTATATCAAAACCCCATATTCTTAGTGACATTAAACCTAATCTAGTTTTGAGATCATGCTACATTATCTATGTTAATAAATAGTCATTTGTATTATATGTTGAGTGGTAAGGTGATATCCTTTTTAAGACCTGGAGGTTTCATTTATCGAGCTTCGACTTTATCTTTTATCTTTTAGATATGTAGGTTAGATCGTTCCGCCCCATTGCTTTTTGGAGCTCTTATGCATTTCGATTGTGTACCTGGATTAGTAGTGTATACTAAGTGTATTTACATTGTATGAATTTACATGTGGTTTCCAAAATGGACACCCATTAATTTGTTGCTTGGTATATGAATATCGAGGGTGAGTTAGTTGGACCATTGAAAGGTTTTGATGGTGATAGAGATGATTTGATGGACAAGATTATTGAGTAGTTGGACTTGTGTACGTGTAGATTTTTTGGCTCAAAGTATAATATTGGAGATAGGTCACCCTAATCCCCTTCACAAAGCTTATGTATTTTGCGCGGGATTTTGTATTTGGGATTGTAATACTAATGTTAATATAAAAAGGCATGCGTACATTAATCAAACTCGTGCAATTTATTTGTATGGTATACTGTAAATACTTTGTTGTGCTTTCACATGTAAAAAATAAAAAATAAAAAAGACCAAAATGCCCTATAATTTAGGGTAAATGTATTTTTTTTTTTTTTTTTGATTTAGGAAATATGTTAGTTTGATAGTTTTTATGTCATTTTTTTGTGTCACGAAAAAAATTGGAGTTAAATGTGTCACGGTTAGCAAATTTCAGGATTTTTCATGTTATAAAAAAATTTGTTTTACTTTGGCAAAATTTGAGATTTTTGGTATTTTTTTCCCTCATTTTGAAGTTTTAAATTGTCAAATTTGAGATTTTTATCAATTTTTTTTTTTTTTTTTTTTGTGATCCACATTTTGAAGTTTTGAATTGTCAAAAAATTAATCGGGGGTGAATTTCTAAGGAATGTATCAATTTCGATTGTTGCGTAACATTAACCAACGAAATTTCAGGGTCAGATCTCAGGAGCTTATCATGGACAGCAGTGCAGGCCATGAGTACTCCCGGGGAGAATATCTTGGGGCTTTTCCTCGAGTAATTTAAATTAAAAAAGGGAAGGACGGCAAGCGAGATGGAGTTAAAGTACAGTGGCTGGGTGCTTCGTTCGGTAACAGCTGGCCCCTTTGAATCCGCAAATGCGCCACACGTCTCCCACCCCCAAATGATGCCCCCTCATCTCGCCCCCTCCCTCTCCCTCTCACTCTCTCTCCTCCCCGTCCCCCCCGCCTCCCCGTCCTCCGCCACCGCCGTCTCCGCCCCCCGCCGCCGACTCTCCCTCAGAATCGCCGCCTCCGCCGCCTCCGCCGACTCCCCCTCCTCCTCCTCTCCCGGCTCGACGCCCGAGGTCGTCGTCACCAGAGAGCGCGGCAAAAACTTCAAGCTCGTCAACGCTCTGGTCCTCTCTCTCTCTCTCTCTTTCTCGTCGTTTTCGGTCTGCATTGCGGTTGCTGCGCTTCGTTTCCAGTTCGTTTCGTCTTGTTGTGTGGCGCCTCGGTTCTGCGCAGTGATATGTGTTAGCTCCTTGTTCTTTCGCTTCGTATCGTTAGCGCTTCCGATTTCGGATGAGCTTCTTAGTCGTTCGGGTTCCGTGCGGAGTGTCCGGAGTGTCGGTCTCTCGGTGTTTGGTTTTGAATCGAGTGCGGATGTTCCGATTTAGGTGCCGGATAGAGATGACGATGCGAGCGGCGGTTCGGGGTTCTAACGTCTCTGTTTGCTTTGTGCGTCTCTGGTGGCGACGGCATTGGCTTGTTTTTTGATCGTCGGAATCCTTTGCATTCTCGAAGGTTTTGTCTGCTAGTTAGGTGGTGAATTTAGCGAAGTGCGTGAAATTTCACGTGCCGGATGCGTGTTCATTGCTGATATTTTGCGTTCCTTTATGTTCAACTTGTGCGTTGCTGATTTTTGTTTTTTTTCGAAAGTAGCAGTGCTCATGGGTTGTGTTCAGTAATTTTTTTTTAACTGAGTTCATTTTTACTACCACACCGCTAATGTGACTGATCACATGGACATCAAAGTTGTTGGCATGGCCAAGGAATAGGGGGGTTGTTTTTGAGGCATGGTAAGGATAGGGCTCATAATTGGGTAGCATTTTGTCGATTTTTATGGTTCACAAAATTCTGAAAAATTGTATTCAGTAATTTTTTTTTTTTTTATTTTTAACTGAGTTCACTTTTACTACCACACCACTAATGTGACTGATCACATGGACATGAAAGTTGTTGGCATGGCCAACGAATAAGGGGGTTGTTTTTGAGGCATGGTAAAGATAGGGCTCATAATTGGGTAGCATTTTGTTGATTTTTATGGTTCACAAAATTCTGAAAAAAAAAGAAAATTATAAATAACTTGCTACATGGGATGGCAACTCTTGTTTATGGTCCCAAAAGAACAATAAAGTTGATTGGGAGTTGTCCGGAATGATGCACATCACAGTAAATTCAGCTAATAGCTATTTGTAATCTTCCATTGGCATATCTAGTTCCTACTATTGGTTTGCTGTCTTAATCGTTTGAGCAAGGATACATCTGACCATTGGATGCTTAGGGTAGTTTTGTAACTTTTCCACTAGATAAGAATGCTATAATTACCACTCTGGAAAGATTTTTTTTTTTTTTCACTCTGTATAAAACTTGTTTGCATATGAAAACCCCTTCACAGGGATGTCTAATTCGCGTGCTGCTATTTTGGAATATATGACTTAAATCAGTTGCTGTAGTTTTTCAATTTGTGTTCTTCTTACCCATGCCTCCATTTTGGCCCGAGTGCACTGTACCCTGTTTTTTTGGTTCCTTTCTGCTTATATTTTTTGGTGGTGCCCTGGGAGGAGGAAGAGCAAGAAAGGCATGGGGCGATAGGATAGTTTTTTGTTTTTTAAGTATATCAACATTTCCAATTTTTGATGCTATTTTTGAAATGTTGAACAGCATAAGCATGGCATCAGCTGTCTGGAGCTTCCTCTTATTGAGCATACAAAGGGGCCTGATCTCGATAAGCTTCCTTCAATTTTGGCTGGTTAGTATCAAATTCCTATTTAATGATGTCATGAAACATTTTTCAATGTAATACCACGAAGAACAGTTCTTTTTTTTTTGGGTCTAAGAACAGTTCTTACAGCAGACTTCTGGCTGACCATAGGCATGTTCTATGAAAGCTTGCTTTTTGGCCTTGTATATGAGGAGTTCTGCCGAGTGCTTTTCTGTTATTATTTAACTGACTCTCTCTCTATCCGCATGCCTTGTGTCATGCACGAATATGGGGTTTGCCTTCAAGTGAAATTTCCTTTTGCCAAGACAATTATGTTACCTTTGTTTTGTGCCTCTTAGGTGTTATCAGCCTATCCTTGCTATTTTCATGCTAAAGATAACAGTGACAACCTATCTAGACATTGAATCCTTAGTGACCTTACCTTCATTATGAAACAGCAGAAGCCATGCCTTGGTTTCTGGTTACTATATTTTCTCTAAATGATAAAAATGACTGCTTTTTATTGAGATCTTTCTTTCTTTTTTACTAGATTTCCGACCATGGGTGTCTGTTTGTGCATACTTTCTATCCAAGTTTTAACATGCAAAACTTACTTTACTGATTCACATCTTCCTTGTTTCTTGATGGCAGTAGATGATGCCTTTGATTGGATTGTGATTACTTCCCCTGAAGCTGGTTCAGTCTTTCTGGAAGCGTGGAAGTAAGGGTTGTTATCTTTTATTTAAATTGATTGGCTGTAGAAAATAGATATCTTTCGCTGATATTGAAGTAGATGGTTAACATGTTTTCTCCTATTGCTTCCTTTTGTGAAGAAAGCATAAGGGTAAAAGTAGATAGAGCATTTATCTCTTACATGAATTTGAATTACGCCCATTCTTCATGATATTGTTTTCTCCTGCGCTGATTAATAATCATCACCTCTCACTGTTTTGTGCCATCCTTTCCTCCATAATAGGTTTATTAATTTTTCCAGAGTTATTCTGAATAGTTAAACTAGGAGAATTGAAACTATCACGTTTTTTTTTTTCCTCTCAATTTTAGGTGCATTGCTTGTCTGTCTAAGCAGGACAACGATTGTGCATGTTTTTTGTTTTAAATTGGTCCAAAGAGATCTTTTGAGAAGATCTTTCAGTTTAAGCTTATCTAGTGTGTAGTGCTTCTTATGTATACTGATTTAGATGAAACCTGGTGCTAGGGCTGCTGGAACACCCAATGTAAAAGTGGGTGTGGTTGGAACTGGTACAGCTAGCATCTTTGATAAAGTAATGCAGCGCGACGGAACACTAAATGTTGCTTTTACACCATCGAAAGGTATTCGGGCACAATCAGTTTACATGAGTACAAACTAAAGTTAATTGTCTATAGCCAACGCATTGACTTATATCGTCAGATAAGTCTGTATTTTTCTGTATGAAGGCTTGCATGGTCATGTGGTGCTCTTTTCTTTTCTGCATCGTTGTGAAAGCTGGGATTAATAGTTGCAGATAATTACCTGCTTGTTGGTTGGCGTTCTTTGCAATTTTTTGAGCTTATTAGCATGTCTTTTCCCCCCTAATTTCTTATTTGGGAGCTTTACACTGCAGCAACTGGTAAAGTCTTGGCTTCAGAGCTTCCGAGAATTGGCAATAAAAAATGCAGAGTCTTGTATCCCGCTTCTGCAAAAGCTAGCACTGAAATTGGTATTTGACATTTCCTCTTCTTGGCTTCTTTCTTAAAGGACATCCGTAGCACCACTTTTAATTGAATGACATTGCTAAGTGCTCTCTCTGTTTCTTGTGCTGAAAGGCTGAAGACATGTTCAGCATATTTATTCTATGATTGCTTGTAAAAGGACTAGATTTATATCGGTCAATTCCACATGATTAATGAGCTTGCTAACCTAGCAGATGATGTTCTAAAAAATTGATGGCTAAGTGAGAAGTCATTAACTCCCTCAGATGATGCTCTTCAGTAATAAAAAACTTTGTGGAATTGCGGGTACTAACCAAGGGCCTTTATGGTCTCCATCGTCCTCAGGGGTTGTGCTGCTTTGTTCAGATGTAAATTTTGGGTATCCTATGTCACAACTTCCAACTAATGAATGTGTGACTTTTTTACAATATTCCTTCATCTCTTCCTACCTGGGCATTCATGTATCTTACAAGTTTAGTTAAGGCATTGAATCATTTTATCTGCATATTGTTTCAGAAGAAGGCTTGTCAAATCGTGGATTTGAGGTTACAAGGTTAAACACATATTCCACGGTAAGGTATATCTGTGGTTCCTTTCAGTTTACTGTGCTTACAAGATTTTCTTTATTCTTTTGCTTGTTTCATCAAATGCCATTTTGTCAACATTTTTCATCCAGTAGCTATAGAAATTATTGTGTATACCGGTCATATCCTCTCTAACTTTGCACCATGGGTTCCCAAACCACATTCCCAGTGAACCCTGCAGAATATGTGTTGTCTTATTACATGGAACAATTATACTGGCACTAGGGATCTTTCATGGTAATACCCTGTATAGTTAGGAATCGTACAATAAACTTCCATGGAGGGTGAATGGAAGGCATATCGTTTAAGTGAGTTGTCTAAAGAATAATAGCCCACTGATAATGACTTTTGCTCGAAATTAATTGCTAATAAATATCAGTTGATTGTCTGATCCTGATTGTTCTCACCTTTTCTGCTGTGCAGATATTAGTGTATTGAACAACCAGATTTGGTGATCAGTGATAGTTGATTCATGAATTACTATATCCAAGCAAATACGAAAGTACCACAATTCTTTTACCTACTGACATCTTGTAATTCCTTCCAGATACCTGTTAGTCATGTTGATGAGATCATTTTGAAGGAGGCACTTTCTGCACCTGTTGTTGCAGTGGCTTCACCCTCTGCAGTGCGGTCAGTTTGCATCTGCTTTCTTTAGTAATTACAAATAATTTGGTTGAGCTGCTGGACATGATTATCACGATAACTGGGGATTGCTATTCAAGGTCCTTTGGCAGCTGATTTAATGGTTTAACTTTGCTATGGTTCTATTACAACAGGAGTTATGGGATGAACTCTGGTGTTTTTACACTCTAGATTCATTTATAATATGTTGAACAGCTCGATCACATACTTGTCATTGTTACGACCTCATCCTAGCATGAAAAAAGAATTTGAACTAACTAGTAGGGACCTGTTTAGTAAACTATTCTGTTCTTGAAAATAATTTTTGCTCAAAGATAGTTTTTTCTGATTCTATTCCCCGTACGAGTTTTTAAGCATTTATAGATGTTTGATACTTGTACAAATTTTCTATTCCTAGAATAAAAAAAAAGAACAGAAATGCGTTTAGTACGATTATCAAAATTTTTTTTTGTCATATAATTTCTTTTAATTTTTTAATAATTTTGAGATTTTTGTTTCCTCTCTTCTTTTCCTCCTTTAGCCAGTTGTTGAGGCCAGCTAGATGAGAGCTGACGACCTCACCGGCCTTAGGGGAGCCTTGCCGGGGGCCAGTGAGGTCGAGCCTTGCCTTGGCTGGGCGAGGTCACCGGCCATCGCCGAGGCTAGCGACCGGCTAGAGGAGGAAGAGGAGGAAGAAGAAGAAGAAAAGAAAAAGTTGAAAAGAAAAGAGAGGAAAAGAAAAGAAATTGACTTGATTCTAGAATTGTTTTTGGGAACAAAAAAGTAATGTTTTTTACTTCTTGATTCTCTTCCAAATCTATTTCTGGGAACATTGTTCTCGGAAATAGAAAAATTAGCTGACATTGTTACCAAACGGATTTTTTTTTTGGGAACAAAAGAACTGCAATAGGCGAGAATTAGCTAAGTTACCAAGCAAGCCCTAGGTGGTTTTCTTCTATTGACTAATTACCCACGATTGTTGCTGCAGTGCATGGCTCAACCTTATTCAAGAGCCAGAGTCGTGGAATAATTCAGTTGCATGTATTGGGGAGACAACTGCTTCAGCTGCCAAAAGGTTGGGCCTGAAGAAGGTCTTCTACCCTAAACATCCTGGCCTGGAAGGGTAACTAATTGATTTTTCCTGCCAGCATTTAAATTTTTTTCTCCTTCTGGTAACATTGTTTCTTCTTGTCAGGGCAAGCTTATTGCTTCAGGAATGTAAGGCCAGGATGTTTCTCTAGTGGTTGCTTTTCTTCCATTGGTTGTTTGCTTCTGTTTATATCTGTTTTGAGACTGGCAAACATTTTAGTTAGATGCAAGTTGGTTGCCAGGCACCATCATATGGTATTTTCAATCAGTAATCTATTGAGCCCACAGATGCAGTTCACAATTACCATTAAATGGGCAATGTGTGCTTGAAGTTAGTTACTGAACAGAATTCTCTTGGATGGCATCCATCTAATGATGCTTGTGTTAACCTTTTCTTACATTGTCCTTCAACCCAATAAAAATCATTTTTCCATTGGTAACTGAGATTCAGCTATACCGCAGTTAAGGTCTTCTTAGGTAAAGTAAATTTAAAGTATTGTATCTGTTCGTATAAACAAAAAACTGGCTAAAGGTTTAGAGAGCACATGGTTTGTGATTTACCAATTGCATTTCAACAGGTCAGGCAATGAAAACTCTCTTTAGAAAGTCACACCTATGCTGGGCCGTGTGATGCAATACTTGATACTAATCAGTAGCCTTACTAGCTTCTGGGGGGTTGACATTAAGGTCGATTCCCCAAATTTGCAATTTAGATAGTGTATGTATTGATGCATTCAACTCCTTGACATTATCATTGGATACAATTGAAGCTGAGCCCAAATTGATGAGATATGACTCTAAATCGTAATCCATGATAACCGAAATATTGGTCCTCTTATTACAAGTAGGCACTTTTATTTCTCTATCACCATTATTTCTTTTGCATAAAAGGAACAACATAGTGATATTCTTGATCCATTTGTAGTCCTTGGCATCATTTCTTTGTCATCCAAAGAGATTGGAGATCTTAATGGCTGGATTTCTTTTATTGAACTTGCTTAGATATTGCTGTTTTCTTTTCTAACTTCTACTGAGTATCAGGATCCTCCTTTTTCTTTTTTTTGTCAAGATGAGTTCCAAACCATCCCAGCTATCATATCCCTTCTTTCTTCCTGTTCAATTTTCTTAACATCTGCACTCTTTGGTAGGTGGGTGGCTAGCATTCTTGAAGCCCTGAGAAAGCATGATCGGTTGTAGGTGGTCTCGATCATTCAGGTGATTAACTTTTGGGATCATTTGTTTTTTCCATTTTCATAACCTAGAGAAAACTGGGGGGATCTCTCAATTGCGTACTTTATTTCAGGATCTGAAAAAGAAGCTGCAGTAAATGTGGCTTTCGCTACTTAGGAGAAGGTGGCTTCTGTGCCATGCAGTTCCAAAATCAGCAACAAATATGTTAAAAACGGAAAAGCACTGATGGTTTCTTGCCTTGGGAGCTGTCGGCCAAATCGATGGTTTGGTGGCGGGATTTCCCAGGTTAGGATGAGGAGATGAGTTAATTTTTTCTATTGAAGCTCATCTCTAGCTGTATATCCAACTTCTTGTACTGACTGTTAATTCATTGATTCAACGTCAAGTTTTTGGTAGCGAGCCATCTGATCTTACCCTGAAAGCTTCTCTTATTACCAGGTAAACTTCTACAAGAAACCAATATTCCTTTCTGGCCGTGTTATAGCAATTTGGAAAATTAAGTTGTAGAGGTTCCTTGAGAGGATTGAGGCAGTTGACAGGTCATAGATAGTCACTCGCGATGGATAGTAATCATAATTGGCATCTTGGCTAGTCTCCGAAGGACGGGCCTGCCACTTGCGGTGTATTGCTGGGCTTCCCACTTGCATCCTGCTCGGGTCAAGGTGACGGGCTTGCCCGCTGAGCACGGTACCCAGGCAAATCTGCAAATCTACAAAATCTTAAACCAGACATTCTCCGCTCGGTGATTTAAAGTTTGTCAATGCTGGACGCGCCTTCATTATACAAGAGGGGAAAAGAAAAGCCACCTTATTCCCAGTTGAAATCGAGCTATAATACTGTCTTAGCTGTTGTGCTAGAGGTGGCTAATGAGTGCGTCATGAATGAGTTCAAATTTACTCATTTAACTCACGCTGACTTATATATTTTCTATATAATTTAAATTACTCATGCCTAATTGAGATTAATCCAAACCGATTCACTTAACTCTCTCTTTTTTTTTTTTTTTTTTTTTAAACTTATGCCATACTTACCAATTAAGTAACGATGACATATGATGCAACATAACACGTCCATATGTTGTTTAAAAAAAAATAAAGATGGACACGCGTTGGAATATGTTATATATTAAATGTATATTTTTATATATATAATAAATGATCATTTTTATGATTATTACAATCAAATTAATTTGATTCGTATTTACAAATAAATAAATAATGAAAAAGGCTACAATAAATTTACACTAAATATATTAATTCATCATTTATTAATATTATTTATTATTTCAATTTGACAAATTTAATTCCATTTCAATAATCAACAAAATTTGGAGGAAAAAAACAAGTAATTTACATTATGGACTCGAATGTCAAACATGTCGGAAGAGGAGGAAAAAAAATCTGGGGCCGAGTTGTGTATTACAGGAAGTGAGAGGAAGTGAGAGTCGAAAGAGGAGAGAGTCAAAAGACGAGATGATTAAGTTTTTATTGTTATCCTATTTAGGGGTGTGTAAACGGACTGGGTATATTCGGTTTCCGAATCGGTCTACTCGGAAAATAAGGTCGGGAACCGGTTCTCAAAATTCGGAATCAGTTTAAACCGGTTTGGGAACAAGTTTTGAGTGACTATCCATTCGGAAATCGATTCCTAGACCAGTTCTCGAACCGGTTTTGTAAGTAGAGGTCTAAAACCATTTTTTCTCCCCGTTTTCTATTCTTACTCTCGCAGTCACATGGCGTTTTTCCTCTTGGCTCTTTCAAACATGCATGGCACTCATTCTTTGTCATTTATCTTCCTCCCTTTTTGTCATTCCTCTTCCTCCTTCTTTGTCATTCCGCTTCCTCACTTGCTTCCCTCCCTCACGGGCTCCCTCTCGCACCGTCCAATTCGTCGTTGCCAAATTCTTATGCATCACATAGATTAACTCGCTTAATTTCTCTTTTGTAGAATGAGTTATGCTTGCATAAATGAGTAGTTTCATGTAGTAGTTATGGGAATAAGACTAATATTAGATTCATGTTTGTTGCTAATTATTTGCCTTATAATTTTATTTATTATAATTAGTCTTGTGGATCCTTAGTCAAAAAGTTAATGTATTTATTTATTACAAATGGTTAATGTTTCAATACAAATTATGGGGAATACGTTATTTTCTCACATATTAATATACAATTCGAAATCGTATAAGATATAAGATTACAAAACAGATTCCAGTGGAAACATGGTTGACCCTGGAACTAGATTGGAAAAATAGGGTGGGTTAGGTATAGGTCAAATACAAATAAGGTCGGGTACAAGGTCCAGAAAAGAGAAACCGGTTATATAGGGTCTAGAGACCCGATCACCCCTAATTCCTATTTATTATTTTTATTATTACTTTTTTTTTTCACATATATATGCTTTGCCCCCTCAAAATTTTCAAATTGCCCTCAAGTGTTAGAATCACGTAATGAAAATTCGCCTATTAGAATTCTGACTCAAGTGTTGGAGAGTGTCGGGGAAATTGATCAGGTGTCAAAATTTTCGATACGTGTTAACCGATTGATAGATAGTGTTCAAGAATATCAGAGAGTGTTGGACATGTCCGACATGTATCGAAGTGTAAGTGGTGGTGCTTCATAGCTTAGCAACCATATCTTACTAAACCCTAGTTCCAATCTCTCCTCCTTACTTCAGCCTCTCTCGCCTGACGACACAGCCCGAGGTCACTCCAGTGCTTGATGTCCTTTTTAAGAATCGCTGCACCAGCTCTGCATTCTGCTGTGATGCTGCCAAACTCCCGCTCCTCCCCTCCCCTCCCCCTCCCCCTTTCCGTCGTCATCTTCCTTGGTGCAGTCCTCCCTCTCTAGATCTTTGAGTTCCGTTACTGAATGATGCTGCACATGCTCCTCCATACTGTTGGGAAAAATATTTATGGAGAAGTGCCAGAAAATTTTTTCCGCTACTATTTCTGTGAATATTAAATAAGATAAAATACTAACTAAAAGCAGTAAAGATGAATAATAAATAACACCCGAATTTTAACGTGGAAAACCCTCCAAGGCGAAGGAAAAAACCAGGGAAAAACCACGGGACCGTAGTCCACTTCAAACTTCCACTGTGATAAATAATGAGATACAACTTCACCCAAATGTGGATCTCTTGCTGTGGATCTGAACTTCTCACAAACTGCTTCTCACAAACTGAATAACTCACTCAAAGATAACTCTCTTTCTTGGAAAAAGAAAATTGTTTCTTCCGCTACGCTCTTTGATATTCTTGCTTTTGTGTAAGCTCTTTTCCGTTGAGGAGGACTTCTATTTATAGGAGCAAATACAATCCCAAATAGGAATTATACGATACAAAATCACGTAGATTTATCTTCTAATCTCTCGTGATTTTGTATATATGAGAATATCACTTTGATTTCTTTTCAATCTCCTTTAATTTTCTGGATATGGAAGATCACGTTGATTTATCTCCCGATCTCTTTTGATATATATATTTTTTTCTTTTTTTACTTTTACACACTCACTACCATACTACTACAAATATACATAATTGCGTTGGCCTCCCAATTATATATATAATTGCATTGGCCTCTCCAATTGGGAGTGACCTACTCAACACATACCAACCTCCACTCTGGCGTCATGTACGCCAACCGTACCTCTAGCACAGCATATTGGCTGCGTCGTGAGGTCGCCAAGCGTGAGTGCCTCGCCGCCAGTTCTTCCTCATCTGCAAGGGGCAGGAGTAGTTCCGAGTCACTTGCATCATCCGCACAAAGCTCTACCTGGTCTCACGAGTTGATTGGCTCGACGTCTAGCGATGGAAGTGATATTCTGGGGAGATTGACAGCGACTAGCAAGGAGGAGAGAGTGAAAAGGGAATGAGAAATCAGCGAAGAGAGAGAGGAGTTGTCTTGAGTTCTAATGGGTTTGAAATAGGTTCTAAACTGAACTATCTAGATACATTTATTTTAGGCTTTAGATTTTAAATAAATTTGAGGTGATTTATACAAGACCCATTTCAAAAAGGTTAAGGTCATATATTGATTTAAAGCCCATTTTTAAAGGTCTATATTGCGCCTAATCCTAGTTGAAAGATCTCAAAATTAATTAATTATTTCGTACTCTCTTTCAAAGCCCCTTTCATCACAACGAGAACAATAATGGGACAAGCACACGGATGCGATTATTATAGACCACCTAGCACAGTGACTCCTGTCGATAACACCTCAAAGCTTTACCAAGCTCAAGCCTGGTTTTCACTACAAAAACAGACGCTCTCAACAACATCCGCTGCAGGCAGTGTATGTTATTACGAGTAAAGCAAGGTGAGATCTGCAGACGTGGTATATAGTGCCAATCCATGCAAAAGCTTCAAAAGGGATTTCGAGAAACTCTACCCTTCATCATCTGCGTTGTCCAATGACATCTTTCTATTCCAATTACCAATCCCTTTGTCCACATAGCATAAGCAGGCCTCACATCGTGCAATCTTTATTATCCGCATAGCCCTAACTTTTCTAATCATCCATAGTAGAGTCTGAATGAAGATAAGAGACTTTGGTGCTTCGAGTGGAGCTGATAAATCCTAGGAAGAACTCACATGGTGATGGTGCCACCAATCATACCGAAAAGGTGCTTTACAGCCACTGCCTGGGGCAATAGCGGTTTCGACGAAAGGTTTAAAGGATGCAACTAGTCTTTCCTTGTATATGTGCTCATCCGAGTAGGTTCAGCAGCCAAATCAGATGAGCTTCGTAGTGGATAGCAATCGAGGCTAACGCGAATTCCAGTCGGATTGTGATGTAATGTGCCCGAGATCTATAAGGATACGAGCAATATCTCATAAATGCAATCATTGAAACTCCAAGCCTCCCTCTTCCAACTAATTTTATTCCTTGGGCATTATTAGCACTTCATTGAGCTATTCTTATGGAATATTGTCCAAAGAGTTACAAACCTATTATCTAGCAGCTAATGCAGTCTTAAACATTTCTAATGTGCCAATTTAATCATAAACCTATCGTAAGTTAGTTAATTCAATCATAAAATTTTCAAATATGTTAATGTAGTTTTAAATCTTTTGATGATTTGACAATTTAGTCATAAACATTTTAATTATGAAAGTTATTCCTAAACTTTTGGACAATTTGCCAATTTAGTCATAAACCTTTTGACGATTTTTTAATGTAATTCTTCTAGCCAATTATCCAAATAGTATGTGGCAAAATTTCGAAATGCTTATGATTAAATTGACGCAATTAAAAGGTTTAAGATTAAATTAGCAAATCGTCAAAAGGATTATGACTAAATTATTACAATCGAAAGATTTAGAACTGAATTGGTCACAATACAATAGGTTTAGGACTAAGACAATTATCCTGCTCTACTTATGTGAGGCTGTAGATCAGGTAATGGAGTCTACTTGTGAAAGTTGATGTTTGGAAGTCCGACAAGATACTAGAGCAGTGATATGATAAACGAGTCATTTGCAATGTTTGCCTGAAAGCATTCTTGAAACTGAAGGCAACCCCGAGATACTTAACGGGAAGTTTTGCCGTTGCGATGAAACACATCGAAAGCACCCTCAATAGAAAAGCTCCCAAGATCATCTGCAAAGTATAAAGGAGTCGTGGCGAAATAGAACATGACAAGCGATTCTTGCGTTGACAGTGGCACCATCAAGCGATTCGGAAAAGGACTTGCACGACCATAACAGGAGGAGGACAAATCAGTCTCCTTGTCTAACACCTTCTCTTGCCAGTAAACCTGACCATGGGCATGGCACTATTGATTGTAACTCTTTATGGAACGTAGAAATTACTCCGGTGTGCTAGCAAGAACTTTTGCGATGCAACTTTCTAATGGCGCAAGACAATATCAGTCCGTACTCGATCGTCTTGCATGCATTAACCAACCTCAAGGATTTGCCAAGAATCAAGAGTTTATGATGTCTATGCGGGAAGACAAAGTGGCGATAGAATGCGTATTTACTACCTTGTTCCAGCTAAAAACTGGATCAGTCTTCTCACACTTCAATACCCCACCCATTTCGCGAAAATGTCTCTCAAGACAATATTTTTCGCCGAAAGTCATTCTTCAGCTTTTAGTTAGAGTAGTCAGGTTTTGTGGTGACTCTAGATAACAAACATACAAGCAAATAGGGAAATGAACAACTTTACTTCGAACCAGATTACGCAAATACAAACCGTGCCGGAATTTAATTGACGACAAGGCTCGGAAAGTATAGCAATTACAAACAAACCAAACATAAACAAACTCTGTCGGATTTCAATTAACGACAAAGCCAAAGAACGCCAAAATAAACATACATGCTAGAATTTAAGTGACAACGCGAATCTACAAAATAAAAGTACAGTATAGGAAAGTAAAGATAATTGGAGGATAGCAAGTTTGTTTGATTTGTGCAGGGATTTTCAGTAGCCAATCAGTAGTAATATTTATATTGGTTGTGCCATAACCACCTCCGAGCATTTTTCAGTGTTTATATCCATATTCCTCCATCTTTGAAAGCCTTGTGCCCACGCCTTCTCATGATGCCATGACCTTATCCTCAAACAGTTATTCCGTTGAAAACATGTGCTTGTTATTCCACATTCCTAATCATTTCGCTTTTCGGTAACTTCAAACTTGTAACTGCAACTTGATAATCTTCATGAACTCAACTTCGTCTTGGTACCCTGATGGTTTGCCAAGCCCATTAATCGATAAATTTGTCGAACATTGTTAGCCATATGTTATCATATATTGACAACTAATCAACAATGATTATTGATATATGCCAATATTGATGTCGATTTTTTGGATCGTCAATAATGGGTCACATGCTCGACAATATCTTATGCTTTAATCTCGTGTCCACTCATATTGACGACTTGGTCATTGTTTGGTGAAAACACTACCGAGTCTTCTTGCTCCAGGCTATGACTGTTTGTTTACTTGCAATGAAAAGTCCAATTTCTGCTCCTGGGCCTTTTCATTTTCTAAGTCAAAGCAGGAAAAAAAAAAAAAAAAAGGATGTTCCAAACATCGTAATTGCTACTTGCAAGTCGAAGCAAGACGCATTCAGCTGAAAAGCCTGATATGAAAGAAGACGTGGTTCAAAAGATGTTAGAAGAAATAGGTTAAGTTGACTAAACAGAACATGCAGCGGGGATAGCTCAGTTGGGAGAGCGTCAGACTGAAGATCTGAAGGTCGCGTGTTCGATCCACGCTCACCGCATTTTTAATTAAACAATAAATCAACCTTTTTGTCCTTTCTTTTTTCATGTCTTCGTTTTGTATATTAATTTGGTCATAAATTTTCTATTAATCCTATGAATCTCACTTTTATACCTCTGAGATAGTTTGGTTCTCACTTTTGGTGGAAAAGAATGAGAGAATGATTCCATCATGGTGGGAATCGACCACTACAGTTCCATAAAATGGGATCCAGAAACCGCCCACTGGTCTATGGACCCACCTAGGAGTTAGACCGAAATGTGGAACTTCTTCTCATGTACAGCATTACCGGCTCTTAATTTTCGAGTGGGTCCATAAAACCGGTTTGCTTGGAATTGTGGAAGGTCCTCTCATGTATAGCTATACAATCACTTGCATAGACAATAGCCACAGTTCAAAAGAATACTCAGGCCATCTATTTTCTTGACTCTCCAAACAAATTTCAAAACCCTAGGAGAAATGAGAACTTTGCCTACCAGTTTTTTGGCAAAACAAGAAAATCATAATTTACTTTGAAACTAGAAAATCAGTAGATGACAAGAACACGTGGTGCGTCAAACTTTCCTACTAATCCTATGAATCTCACTTGTCCTTTTCTTTTTCATGTCTTGGTTTTGTATATTAATTTGGTCAGGAATTTTCTATTAGAATTTCACTTCTATACCTCCAAGATAGTTTGGCTCTCACTCTTGGTAGAAGCGATTGGTTCTACCAAGGTCAAGATTGCTCGTTACGGTTCTATGAAATGGGATTAAAAAATTGCCCACTGATTCTATGGACCCACTTAGTGATCAGACTATAATGCGAAACTTCCTCTCACGTACAGCTTTACTTGCTCCTAATTTCCGAGTAGTTCCTAGGAGAAAAGAGAATGTTGCCTACTTGCTATTTGGCAAAACTAGAAAATCATAACTGTCTTCGAAACTAGCAAATCAACATATAACAAGAACACATACAGCAAGAGAGGGCCAGAGGCGAGGCCACGATTGCGATGCCATGAATTGTAGCTAGATATGAGAGCTCAACTGAGAGGCAACTAAGAGCAGGGTGAGGCAAGAGAGTTGAGACCAAGAGCTCATCTTAGGGTTTTGATTATGAAAACATAAAAGTTAATATGTGTGAGTGTACTGATTCTGTTCGAATGGCCTAGATGGGCGGTTCCTCTTGGAAATATTCTTTGATATCATAAGAGATATCAATTCTGATTACAAGTTAATTGATTCAATTAATCGATAATTAATTCAATTATCCCGTGATTGGCTTGGTAAAATGGGCAAATGTAATCATGTATATTTTTTTCCTATCTTACACTTTTCTTTCTAGCATTATAAATAGAGTAGTTTACATGTACAAAAATACATAGCAACACATAATACAATTCAAATAGAGCAATGTACATATACAATAATACATAGTAATACATTATACAATTCCTCCCAAATACTCTTCATTTCTATCATAGTAGCAAAGCCTTCCATCTTGGCCTAGCTTCCGCAATCTTTGAATTGCCTCCAATTCTCAACTTCCCTCAACAGGTTAATGATCCCAACCATCACCAAGATTCAAATGAAGTTGATCAAATTGAAGAACAATGTTCGTCAACCCGGCAATTTGCACCTATTCTAGTTCAAGTCCCTGGCTCGATCCCATGGCCCCATGTCAATTGGTATTTAGTTCAAGGCCAATTGGTCACCGGGCCAAGTTACACATGGGCCCAGCACGGCCCATTTGGAGAGAAGAACAATCTGGGCCTTGGAACTTGACCTAATGAAGGTAAGCCACATTCACTTCCATAGGAGACTGGCCCGAATGGTGGATCAAGTTGGATTGCACCAGGTCATAGACCCAAATCCATCCTGTTGGGTCTAAGGACGGATCCCTACCTAGTCATCCAACTTGAATACCTACCTCATGCATTTCTGATGAGTGACGGGTTGCCGACCAATGGACCAAAGCTGCAAATTATCAACCCACAGCTCATCAGATCGAACAACTACAATGCTTGGGCTTGAGACTTCTAGTGAGCCCTTGTCATCAAAGACAAGGATGACTTCCTTAATGAAGCTACTCTTTACCCAATTCACTAGTGTCTCCAGCGGCATTGGTAGAAGTGTGACCAATTGATTCGCACTTGGATCAGAAATTGCCTCTTTGGACGTCGCGGCTAGACTCCCATCGACCAAGGACTTGAAGACTATCTAGGATAATGTCCACGAGATGTACGTGCGGCTTGATTACACTAAGCTATTCACAATCACTCAAGCCCTCTCGGAATTGAAGCAAGGGAACTTCTTAGTTATCGCTTGCTTCAATCGACTCTTGGCTCTATGGAACGTGCTCAATGCGGCCCAAGAATAGCTCGAGGGACCTGAGGTGACGCGTCGTCAATACTGATTATGAAGGAAAGGGAGAAAGCAACTTAGTTCTTACTAATACTGAATGAGACATACTCACATTTTTGGTCACAAATCTTGGTGACGGAGCCGATGCTAACACTCAACTAGATCTTCCAACTAGCCATCCAAGAGGAAAGCCAGCAACTAGCCAAAATCGAACGCGTTGCCCTCCTCGTTGGGTTCTAGCCTAGCCAAGCTACTGCATGGCATCCATGGAGCACTTGGAGGCGCTGTGGGCTTTGGGAGTATCGGGTGAGCTACGACTGTGAAGAATGAAGGAGGAAAAAAAAAACCTAAAGAGCTTCAAATGGATGACCGCAATCCAATGAGATCATCTAACGATCATAGTTCACCCATATATCTGCCCAAATCCAATGATAGCTATCAAAGGAGATCGACAACTATCATTCATCTTTTCACCCACTCGAATCCAACAGCAATTATCAAGTTATGTTGGCACTAGTATAGGCCATCTAATGGCCCACAAGGTGCCACATCATCACATAAATCAAGTGGACAAAATTCAAAAAGTCAGGTAAATATTGTGAATATTATAAACATCTGCAACTTATCATTGATACATGATGGAGAATACATGAAAAATCGGGTGATAAGGACAAAAAAGAAAAAGAATTTTCTCATTATGAGATTTCAACACAGTGGATCGATGGGGCACACAAACCAATTGAAAGTACTAGTATGAACACCTAGAGGGGGTGAATAGATGTAAAAACAAATTCTGTAAAATGCAGTGAAAACATTTACTTTTAACCTGAGTCTGAAGAACAACGAACTTTGAGTGAGTTCAGACTTTAGCAATTAAATAGAACTATGAACAAAATAAATGAATTCAAGAAAGAGAATAAGAACACAATGTTTATAGTGATTTGGCTTAGATCAAGGCTATGTTCACTCTCCTACCCTACCAGCCTCTTGGCTAGATTTCACTATGCAATCAACAAGATATTACAACTTTGAGTGCAAACACTTAATAGTAGATCACACTATCTCACTAAGTCACTCTTTTGGTAATTCTTTCATGATCACAAGTGTATGGTTGAAGGTCGCTCAGACTTTGGAACTATAAATTATACACTCTGTCTCTTACTTGTTTATCAATTCTTGATCTCCTTAAATACTTCTCAACTTCCAAACTAGCGATTCTTGAGGATCTTTTCTAATCTACCCATTGGATAGATTTGTATCAAGAAGATTTGGTCAGTGATAAAAGTTCCAAACCACCGCCGTGGTGCTCCACCGATAAGACTATCCTCAACGAAGAGGTGAAGGGTTCAAAACTACCCATGTGTGTGACTCGGGGGTGGTGGGTCCTTCGCTAAGTGTCACCCGGGGGTTAGTAACCGTTGAGTGACAAAAGTAGAATCCCAAATTGATTCTGATCGCCCATACAAACAAAATCTTGGTTTCCATAAGTATAGCTTCTTCGTATAGAAAGTTCTTGTCTTCAAGATCTAATTGTCAATCAATTAGATTGAGTCAATCAAATCAATCTTGATGTAGAATCCAAATCAGATCACTAACCGTTATATATTTAGGGCTTGTGTTATGTTCTGTCTCATTCTGAATGTAAAGTCTGAGAACAATAAACTTTACAATCTAAGTCTGAGTGCAATAGACTATATAATCTGGACATCAATCTGAGCATATATAGCCTTAAGGTTTGGACACGGTCTGAATAAGTTCAGCTTCAACATAGAATTTGTCTTCTGGTTCTTCATTTACGTTCAGTCTGAAATTTGTCAGAGATGGTAGACTTCTGATGTAGAATAGACTTTGACACTAAAGTCTGACAATCTTCAAACTTTGACACGGAAGTCTAGAAATCTTCAGAGTAGACTTTGGACATGTGTTGCATTCAGTCTTCTGGCAGTCTTCAGACTTTGACAATATCCTTTACATGTTCTATCATCTGCATGGTCTAAAACTTAACCATTAAACACGTTAGTAGCCTTTGATTTAATTTGTTATATTTAAAACATCATATAAGGGATTTCCCTAACAATCTCCACATTTTTGTTGATGACAAAACAATCTCTGAATATGCAGATGTGTAATCACACGCTTAAAGATAATAAATCAATGCAATCTTAAAGAATAATGTAATTCAAGATAACAAATAGATTGAGCATATAATTATATATGTAAAGATAATTACAGCTCAATAAATATCAACACATATGCATATTCATATTCTCTCCCCCTTTTTGTCATAATCAAAAGCGATAAAAAGTAACACGTAGAGAATATAAAATGATAACAAATATTTTGCATGAAACACAATTTTTGAAAAATCAGTTTTTATAAAGTAAATCGAATATTAAAGATATGCAATATAGCTCACTTCGATCATATATATCAACAAATATCCAATAAAAAACACGGATGCATTATAAAATTCACTTACCCTTTTTGACATAATAAAATGATAATATCAATAAGAGATTTGTTAATGACAAAAGCACTAACCGGATTTTGTAGATCTTGGTAAGTTCTAACACATTTACCTTTTCCTTCCTTCCATAATAATCAAAATCACGATCAATTCAAAAAGATTTTTCCATAATTGATCAAAGCTCCCCCTCAATTTGTTGCCTTTTTGAGACGATCATGATTCTTTAATTTCTCTTGGATTCGCTTTCTCCCCCTGTCATCATGACAATATTTGCAATTAGCACTAATTGTGGCTTGTGCACATTTGAGCATAATATTTTTCCATTATTTCCTTCATAGCAACAATATCCACAACAATTATTTGCATTTTGAAATTCGAGGCAAAAATTTATTTTCTTCAATCAAGCTATTTCGTACAACACATAAGGGATTTCCTCAATAATTTGCAAAAATTTTGCACAAGGAGGGGAATTTTTGAACCTCCAAAAGATAGTATAGAATCTTCATAATTTTCAGATCGGACTTTCCAAAATCCATATGGAAGATTCTTTTGTCACCTGCAAATTCTTGTATAATGGATAACAATCTTTGCAAAAATGTCATGTAATTCCTTTCCTCCGATTTGCGGATCAAACTTGCTAGATATAAGATATCTTCTAAGAATATAGCAAGAATATTCATGAATATGCAATAATATCTTTTAAGATCAAATGGATTTCCTTAAGCATAAATCTCAAAAATATATTATTGATGCATTTCGCAAAAAGAAGGTTAATATTTCTATCACGTGCCAAATCAAGTAAAAACTTGCAATGCCTTATATTTGTGACAAAAGATATTTGCAATATAATAAACAATCATCCAAAATTATGATAAATGCACGTAACAATTTGCAAGGCGGGATGATTAAAAAGAATAATCTCTTACCCAAGATATATATCCAAAATATACCAAAAAAAAAATTATTTCCAATCTTTGTTTGAAATACTTTTCTGATTGCAACAAAATCTGCATAAATTCACAATCATTCTTCCCTTATAAAATTTCCTGCAATCAACTCATTTCCAAATTCTCTTTCTTCTTTTCATTTATTTCCTGCAAAAACAGCTCACCCTTTCTTTGGTACCCATATTTTCTTGGGTCCATGAGAGTTAGTAGCATGTGCTATTTTTGCCCAATATTTCTTAATATGTCTCCAGACTTTAGGACATTCTTTCTCAAAGTGTTCTGAATCTCTACAATTTGAACACTTTAGGGCATTTCGACCTACAAGCTTTATAAACACTTTTTGAAAATGATTTTTGTAAAATACCTTTGAGATTTTTGTCTAGGTCTCTCCTTGACTTTAGGAAAATCTATTAGAGAATAATTTCCCTTATTGAAACCAAGTCCCGACTTATTATAGTAAGAAACCTGTATAGAAAGAATATGCTTTAATGTTTTTGATCCATTTGAAAATTTTGTTGAAATATTTGAAAATTCTTTCTTCAAAGAATCATTTTCTTTGACAAGTAAATCTTGAATTTTTTTTATTTGTAGAAAATCCTTTTGCAAAATTTCAAACTTTTCTTTTCTGGAAAGATCCTGTTGCCTAAGCCAAGAATTTTCCTTTTTAAGTTCGGAGATCCTTTTAAGATAAGATTTGAGATTTAAGCAGAGCTCATTTATATACTTTGAAACTTTGATATGAATTTTGAATTGCTTACCTCGATTTCCTCATCGGATTCTAAGTCTGTGTTCGAGTTAGACTTTGATTTTGAGTCTATGTCTGAGTCAAACTCTAACTCCGAATTCAAGTCTGAGTCTAAATGTACCATCAAGCATATATTTTCTTGCTCATCATCTTCTTTCATTGTTCTTTTCAGCCCACTCTGCTTGTATTGTCTTCTTTCACTGAATTTCCTTTTTTTTCTACTTAGCTTTTTGAATTTTTTTATCATAAAAGCAAGTTCTTTGTCGTCCATGTCATTTTCCGAGTCTGTATAATCAAAATCAACGTTAGATATTAAAGCGATGGACTTCTTACCTTTAGGATCTTCATTGTTGATTTGTTCCATTTCGTAGGATTGAAGAATGCTAATCAATTCATCAACGGAGAGTGGCATAATCCTCTGAGTCTCCCGGATTGAGGTCTTGACATGGTTCCTATCTTTTGAGAGACCTCGTAGAAGTCTGTTGACCTTCATTGGGGATGAAATTAGTTGATCTTGATATGCTAAACCATTTACAATTTCTATAAAACTGTTGAACATATCTCCAATCGACTCTCCTTGCTTCATCTTGAAGAATTCATATTTGCGGGAGAAGTACACTAATGGTGCCATAAGTTGTGTACGGCGCTCACTTTGGTGCCAAAAGTTTTTGTCGGATCACTTAAGTGCCAAAAAATTTGAAAAACGCTCACTTTGGTGCCAACGCCAACAAAATTGGCCGGAAATCCGACGTGGTCTTTTTTTTTAATTAATTTTTATGCCGATGTGGCTCGTCGGAGAGTTGAGTCAGCATCCAAACACCAAAACGACGCCGTTTGGCATCTTTCCCCCAACTTTGAAACCCTAATCCCTAAATTGAGAGAGAGGGAAGGCTCGTCTTCGTGTCTTCTTCTTCCTCAAAGACCCACACTAGCAATGGCACCAGCACTGCACCAACAACAACATCGGCAAAGCACACCAAGGCGGCACCGGCGAAGGCGGCACCAGCAGCCCCTTCGACCCATCTTCTTCCTCCTCCTCCTCCGCCCTCGCCTTCGATTTTTCTTGCAACAATTTCAGTCTCTCCTCGCTCACCTGGTCGAGCAACTACAATGGTGGCTAAGCGATGGTGGCCGAGCAGCGACGGTGCCCGAGCAACGACGGTGGCCGAGCGGCAGCGGGCAAACGACGATAGCCGAGTGGCGGAAACCCTAATTTGTCCCCATGTGAGCTAAACGGCGTCGTTTCCATGAAGCCATCCATGTAGGACGGCAAAATGACATCGTTTTCTTAAGGAGGACCGAAAACGACGTCATTTAAAGGCCTATTGATTTTTTTTTATTTAAAAAAATCATTTTGGCTGGAATCTTTCGCCGGTGGCCGGAAACTTTTGTCGGTGGCACCAAAATGAGCGTTTTTTCTCCGATTTGGCACTTAAGTGATCCGACGGAAACTTTTGGCACCAAAGTGAGCGTCGTACACAACTTATGGCACAATTAGTGTACTTATCCCCATATTTGCCGAGCATGAAGTTTACTTTTGTCTCTTTTACACAATCAGTCCCTTCATATGTAACATGAAGTCTATCACAAACTTCTTTTGCTGTTTCACATGAAGAGATTCTGTTATATTCAGCAAGAGACAATGTGCAATATAAAGAATAAATAGCTTTTGTATCAAGCGCTTTTCTTTTGGACATCTCCGTCTGAGACATAGGAGCGGGGGGTTTGGTTTTTTTGTCTTTGACATTCTTATTTGTTGTAGATGCAACAGTGGGATTGATTCCTCTTTCCACAACATCCCATTGCAAGGGATCTCTAGATCTTATGAATACTTTCATTTTGTTCTTCCACAAATTGTATTATTTTCCATCAAAATATGGTGACCTGGTGTTGGTTTGTCCCTTCATAAGTCCTGGTGCCAAGATACTAGCCATAGAAGATCTTTAGCTTAAAAGTAAAAAAAACTTTTATAAACCGAGCACTTGGCTTTGATATCAATTGAAAATGCTAGTATGAACACCTAGAAGGGGGTGAATAGGTGTAAAAACAGATTCTGTAAAATGCAGTGAAAACCTTTACTTTTAACCTGGGTTTGAATAATAACAGACTTTTAAAACTAAGTTTGAAGTACAACAGACTTTGAGTGAGTTTAGACTTTAGCAGTTAAATAAAACTACGAACAAAATAAATGAGTTCAGGAAAGAGAATAAGGATACAAGGTTTATAGTGGTTCGGCTTAGATCAAGCCCATGTCCACTTTCCCACACTAACAGCCTCTTGGTTGGATTCCATTATGCAATCAACAAGAGATTATAACTTTAAGTGCAAACACTTAGTAGTATAACACATTATCTCACTAAGTCACTCTTTTGGTATTTCTCTCATAATCACAAACGTTTAAGCTCACCTAAGACAAGTGTATGATCGAAAGTTGCTTAGACTTTGAAATTATAAATTCTACACTCCGTCTCTTACTTGCTCATCGGTCATTGATCTCCTTAGATACTCCTCCACTTCCAAACTAGCCGTTGGAGAGTATCTCGAGGATCGTCTTCCAATCTACCCAATGGACAGATTTGTATTAAGAAGATTTGGCAGCCGTTGAGTGACAAAAGTAGAATCCCAAATTGATTTTGATTGCCCATACAAATAGAATCTTGGTTTCCATAAATAGAGCTTCTTCGTATAAAAAATTCTTGACTTCAAGATCTAATTGTCAATCAATTAGATTGAGTTAATCAAATCAATCTTGATGTAAAATCTAAACTAGATCACTAGCCGTTATACATTTAGGGCTTGTGTTATATTTTGTCTCGTTCTGAATGTAAAGTCTGAGAACAATAAACTTTACAATCTGAGTCTAAGTGCAATAAACTTTACAATTTAGACATCAGTTTGAACATATTCTGCTTTTGAACATATATAGCCTTAAGGTCTGGATACGGTCTGAATAAGTTCAGCTTCAGCATAGAATATGTCTTCTAGTTCTTTATTCACGTTCAATCTGGAATTTGTTAGAGATGGCAGACTTCTGATATAGAATAGACTTTGACACTAAAGTCTGGCAATCTTCAAACTTTGACATAGAAGTCTGGAAATCTTCAGAATAGACTTTGGACATGTGTTACGTTCAGTCTTCTAGCAGTCTTCAGACTTTGACAATATCATTTACATGTTCTATTACTTAAGTATTAAACACGTTAGTAGCCTTTGATTTATTTTATCATCTTCAAAACATCATAAGAGATTTCCCTAACACCAATTACCCAAGATCAGTACTAGAATACTATAAAAGCTCTGGGTCAATTAACAACAAATGCCAAGACTACAAGCTTTTTATGTAATTTTATTTGCAAGTCGAACTCAATATCAGTTGATGCATGGATAATTGATTCGGGTGCTAGTAACCACATAATCGAACAATTATTATCTAATATCAGAAGAATCCATGCTTATACTAAGGATGTCTTCCAAATGGAAACGGCACTCATGTCACCAAAATTGGCACTGTTCATCTTTGTTCTAATATTATCCTAAAAAAATGTCCTATGCATCCTTGATTTTGAGTTCAATCTCTTATTCGTCTCAAAAGCTTGCAAAATTAATTATTGTCGTGCTATATTCAATTCCAACAATTGCTTCTATTTGGACTTTTTGACTAGTAGACTAATGAGCTTGGGTAGTATTGCACAACGGCTATATTTTTGGACAAATTTCCCTTGATTTATTGGATAAAAATATTTCTTGTAATGCCATTACTAGTAATAAAAATATATTTCTAATTAATACTTGGGTCATAGTGTACATTTCCCTTATTCCAAATGTCCAATTTTCCTTTGCAAAACAATTTTGGACACACTTTCCAATCTGCACATCTCTAGCCACCAATGCCTTCTCCTTACTTCATATCGATATTTGGGGCCCTTATCACACTCCAAACCATGATGACTCATGTTTTTTCCTCACCATGATGATTATACTCACACCACTTGGGTTTTTCTTATACAATACAAGGGCCAAACGTTTTCCAATTTGTCAAAATTCCCCTCTCTCATCAAAATCAATTCAACAAATTTATCCAACAAATTCGTACAAATAATGGATGCGAGTTCTTTAGTGTGGAATGTGCCTCTTTCCTATCCTCTCAAGGACACTCCATGAACTCCTTTTGAGTTGCTTTATTGAAAGTATTCAAGGACTAATCATCTTAGAGTATTTGGCTATTTATGTTATGCAATGACTGTGGGCCATCGGGATAAAATGGACCCCCATGCCATTCGGTGTGTTTTTGTGGGATACCCTCCTCTCCAAAAAGATTATAGAGTTATGAAGATTTCTACATGGCATTTCTTTGTGAGTAGAGACATTATCTTTTAGGAAGACACTTTTCCATTTTAAGAGACAAAATCTTCATCATCTATCTCAGCATCTGATCATCATCCTTTTTTGTTAGAAGAGGACTTATCTATAGAACCTCAATACGTACTCATTACACCTAAGCATCCTATACCAGTCACAACAAACTCATTACACTAGCCAGTTGAATCACTGGCTCTCTCACATGAGGAGGATCATACGTTTAACTCTTTAGTGACTTCCTCACCACAAATTCATCACGAGTCATCCCCTGCAGTCCCTGAAGAGACAAGAGTTGAGCAACCTCGACGTTTTGATCATCATATCCAACCCCTCACATGGACAAAAGACTACATATGCCCTACATAGGATTCTCCGGTTACCCAATATCCTGTATCTTCATATGTTTTATTTAGTCGGCTATCACTAGAGCATGTGTTGTATTAGTTGAATTTTTGAAGAATAGGGACCGGCTTCTTATAATGAGGCGACATGTGACCCTAGATGGCAACATACTATGGAGGCTGAATTGAAGACTATCTCTACAAACCATACTTGAGATATTGTTCCACTACCCCCACATCGTAAGCCCATTGGCTATAAATGGGTTTACAAAATTACATTCAAGATAAATGGTTCCAGAAAGATACAAGGCTCGCTTAGTTGCAAAGGGATCCACACAACGGGAAGGTTTTGATTATCATGAGACCATTTCTCTCATGGCTAAGGAAATTATTGTTCACTTTTCTTTGTCTATTGCTGCCATTTGCAATTGGCCACTACATCAAATGGATGCCCACAATGCCTTCTGACATGGGGACCTGGATGAAGAAATCTATATGAAACTTTCATAGGGTTTACATAAACATGGGGAGCCTTGTGTATTTCGTCTCCATAAATCCCTCTATGGGCTTAAATAAGCTTTTAGACAATGATATGCCAAGTTCACTACTACATTAACCGGTGCAAGATTCTAGCATTCCAAGCATGATCACGCATTGTTCGCATGGATTGAAGGTAATTCATCAATTTATTTATTAATATCTTGTCGTGAGTAATAATGAGCCTGTTAGTACAAAATTCAAGAAATATCTACATTTTGCTTTTCACATAAAGGACTTGGGGCATCCCAAATATTTTTCTTGGCATTGAAATAGCTCAATCAGATAAGGGGATTTGCCTCAACCAACGAAAAATCATTTTGGAGATAGTTTTAGAAGTGGGATTGTCAAGTTGTAAATCAGCCGTTATACTAGTAGAACAGAATGTGAAGCTAACAACACACAAATATGATGTGAGCTCATCTTCATCTATCACAGATCCATTGCTTAAAGACCCATCGGGATATCAGTGACTTGTTGAGAAATTAATTTATCTCACCATGACAAGACATGATATATGTTATGTAGTACCGGTACTCGGTCAATTCATGCACAACCCAAAGCAATCTCATATGAATGTAGCATTGAAGGTTGGAAAGTACTTGAAGGGATGCCCGAGACTTGGTATTTTTCTGTCTCATGATTGCAACATGAAAATGATAGCCTACTATGATATTAATTATGCTATTTGTCCAATGACAAGAAGGTCCACTACTAGTTTTTATATGAAGTTATTCACTTGTTTCGTGGAAAATAAAGAAGTAGTCAACCGTATAACTATCATCAATAGAATCATAATATCGAGCCATGGCAAAGACTATTTATGAAATAGTTTGGATATGGGGACTATTCTCAGACCTTAGAGTACAAATCGATGGACCTAGAGAATTATTTTGTGACAATAATACATCACTCAAATTAGTGGGAAACCTAATCTTTCTTGAAAGGATCAAGCATATAGAGATTCGTTGTCATTTCATTCAAGACAATATTCGAGAAGGGATCATCATAGTAAGGGGAAATTGGAACTATAGAGCAAGCTGTGGACATTTTTATCAAGCCATTATGCAAAGGACAACATATATACCTACTAAACAAGCTAGGTATCCTTGACATATACAGGCCACCAATTTGAGAGGGAGTGTTGAAAATATGCTTTAATATCATAGGAGATACTGATTTTGATTATGAGTTAACTAATTCAGTTAATCAATAATTGATTCAGTTAACTTGTGATTGGCTTGGTAAAATGGGCAAATGTAATGGTGTACATTTTCTGCTATCATACACTTTTCTTTCTAACATTATAAATAGAGCAATGTACATGTACAATTAATACATAGCAATACAAAATATAATTCCCCCCAAATACTCTTCATTTTCTATCACCACACGTAGAACTGGGAATCAGACCGATTCCCATTGGAATTGCCTAGAAACAAATAGTTTGGCCTAGTTCGTCTCAATTCTTTTGCACATCCCTAACTCTTGGCACATTTGATGCTACAAAAAAGCACAGTTATAAGTGAGAGCAATTCACAATTGAAATCTCTAATTCAAGATGCCCATTTAGTTTCACAATAAACATTCGGTTTCATGGTCGAGAGGAGGACCTTTGTCTTTGCAAAAAAGGAAACGGAACCTATAGAACTATAAATTTTAATGGTCATATTATTCAAATTTGAATAAATTGCTTTCAAATTATTATGATGGGATTGCCTTTGCATAGAATTAAAAGCATAGGTTCAATTAGTGTGTATGCTACTTTGGGCATAAGGACACTAGAAGTGTCAAAAGTCTTTTGTTGGCTCATTTAATACCAAATTGGAAAAAAAATGATAATTGGGTGCCTTTGGCGAGAAGTTTTGGCCAAAAATATTACATGGCTTTTCAATTAAAATTTAATATAAGTTGGTATTTCTTTTTAAAAACCCAATCCAAAACGACGTTGCACTACTCCAAACTCCAAGCAAAAAAATGCCATCGTTGGACGCTCACTGTTACCATCACTCACTCGCCACCGAAGGACACCACTACCCGCCATCCATCACCACCCTTCATAGAGAAAAAAACTCGCAACCACCGCCAACCCACACACAGCCATCATCGTCCCATGCATGGCCACCATCAATCACCATGTCACATTGGCCGAATTGCGGACACCTGGAGTGTCAAAACTTGGCACGAGAGAGCACTTAAATGCCAAAAGTTTGAAAAGTGACACTTAAGTGCCAAAATCGGAGCAAAATGGATCACTTAAGTGTTACTCCGGCCAAAATCCAGCCAAAATGCCAACGTGGCGATTTTCCGGCAAAAGAAGTGCAAAACGACGCCGTTTTCCAAGCCGACGTGGTAAAAAAATTAAAAAATTAACTAAATTAAATTTATTTAAAATATTTAAAAATAAAGTAAAAATATTTAAAAAAACTAAATAATAATAAAAATAATAAAAAAATGGGGGAGGGGGTAGCGGGCCGAGGGTTGATCCCTCGCCACCGTCGCCTCCCCACCATCGACCTAGTCGGCGGTGGAGGGCCGGCGACCCCGACCGACCCTCCCCCTCCATCGCCGGTCCTTTCGGCGGCGGGGAGGCGGTGGCGGCGGGATTAGCCCTCGGCCACCTGCCCCCTCCCCCTTTTTTATTTTTTTTTAAAAAATTTTTTTTTTAAAAATTTTGTTTTTTTTTAAATGTTTTAAATAAATTTAATTAATTTTTATATTAATTTTTTTACCACGTCAGCTTGTAAAACGGCATCGTTTTTGTATTGTCTAGCCATGTTAGCGTGTAAAATGACGCCATTTTGCACTTGTTTCGCCGGAAAATCGCAACGTCAGCATTTTGGCTGGATTTTGGTCGAAGTGGCACTTAAGTGATCCATTTTGCTCCGATTTTGGTACTTAAATGTCATTTTCAAACTTTTGGCACTTAAGTGTCTCCTCGTGCCAAGTTTTGGCACTTGGGCTATACTTCTTCCCACATTGGCCATTTCCTCAAGGCATCACCCAACCGAGCATGAGCAGAGACATAGGCGGCCACTATTAATCAATCGCCAAATATCTCAAGTCGGCCATAGATCGAAGCCGCTTGTTGTTCACCAACCTTGCTGGTCACTGGCAAAGCCGTGGTTAGTTCGTCCTGATTCTGCTTTGTTTTCCAACAAAGAAGGCTTGAAGAGTTTGGAGTTCACTCGAAGCTCGTTCATTGGCATCAACCACCAACGACAACTTTCCTCACTGCTTTCAAGCCACCAAAGCCACTACCAACTGTTGCCATTCGTCATCCTAGAGCAACAGAGGAGCAGCTATGTTTTGTGTTGTCTCTTGCCCGAGAAGCTTGAAGTACTTCAACTTGTTCGATACTACTTCATTGGCTTCGAATCGTCAGTGATGATGCCACGAGGACCCGTTTACCGATTGGATAATTGACGGTCAAAAACATCGCCCGTCTTCATCGATTCTCATTACAGTCGCCATTTCTCCATTTCGATCTACTTCTCGGCTGGGAAAGCTCGAAGTGGCCCGCACTCGTTTAAGCAACTCATTCAATGTGTTTAGAGCCTCCCCAACATCCATTTGGCAGATTGAGCTGTTAGTTTTAGGGCAAACCAATTAGGGTTTCGATTTTAGGTTGAATTGGTCGTTAGGGTTTCGAATTGGGGCATTTTGTAATTTGCAATTTAGGGTTTATATTTTAGGGCAAACAATGTAGACAATGTCATTTAGGGGCATATGTTGACTAGGCATCCTAGTGAGCTATGTCAATATGAAAAATTAATAAAATATGATCATGTCAAAATTTTCAGCGATTGAAATCGGAGTTGGTAATTGAGTAATTATTATTTTTAAAAAATTAGCACTTAAGTAATTTAAAAAAATTGATATCAAAGTGGGCACCGTATAGAATTTTTTTTGGTATTTTTTAGTGCCCTTTTGCCCGCTATTTTGAGTTGTAAATTAATTTTCTGGACTTTTTATCAATATGAGGTGATCGTAACACGGTATATAATACTTGTGATTCAAGCAATGCAATCTTCCGTGTGTAAGGTGGAAGCCCCAAAAAATGGTTTTCCAAAAATGGGTGATCAAAAGATCGAATCACTATGCGTATCTTGGTAGTTGTTACTTTTGGTGGTTTTGATTTTTGGCTCCTCTTCCTGTTCTATTGATCAGAAGCATTCAGCAGCACCACGCCGGTTTCAAATTCGATTCGAAGTGAAAAAAAAAAAAAAAAAGGACCTTATCCCCCCTTCCTTTTCTTTCCCCCCATTTCTAGGGGCCTCGTCCTCACCCTATTGATATGCCAATAAAGGACTACACCTATAGTTGATCACGTCGCTTCAATAGCTTCCAAAAAAAAAAGATTCGAAAGAAAAACACCAATATTAAAAAACAAAAAGGTTTTTCTTGATTAAGATGGGAATCGGTCTTTTTCGCCACATCGCGTATAACGGAAATCAAACAAAATTCTTCCACTACCCTATTTCTATCTAGCTATAGTCCACTCGAAAAGGCGATCTTGTGCTATACTCCGGTGAATCTCTTTCCTACTGAGGCACGCAAACTCCCATCGTGTCCCAGATCACATTCCGTTAGTAAGCTAATCACAATTGAACATCATATTGAAAATTATTTTTCTTATTAAACTAATAACGTTTTGAAGACATGGATTTTTAACTCTGTGCGCACGAATGCACTGTTTCCTGCTCACGGTTTCATATGTTTGTTGGCTTTGAACGAGAAAAGACAAACATGTGACTGGCAAGAACTGGCAAAGCCAACTAGATAACCCAACTTGTAGGGTTTGACTTTGACCAGACAGGCACCAGAGAAAGAGCCAAAATTTAAACGACTTCCTCCGGTCCCGACTCACGTCCATCGTCGATTCATCTGAATCCTGGATGAGATCCATATCACCTGACGGTGCGCCTAGTAATTTTTTTGGCTATCGGGGCAGGGGAGATCCTACAGCACCACCAACCCAACCGGCCAATGGGTTGGAAGGAAACCGTGCTAGTTGCTCCCCATTTCCGATTTATTCATTTATTTTCAGAAACCCTAATGTATTACGAAAAATAGTCTAAAAATACCAAGGAGGAGGAATTAGTATAAAACCATTAAATTGTTGGAACACGGGGAAAACATGGACTCTCCACCCTCACATGCTCAATTTGAAAAATGTCCAAGATTCAAAATTATAAGACTTGGTTAGAGATTGCAGTTAATGATGATTGAAAACTTGAGCTCCAAACATTGTTTATTTCGCCATGCCCCCTCCCCTACACACGAAGCTTCACGTCAGTCAGTGTCCATCCGGCATCACGATCGAAATCCAAACCGACGGCCACGATGCAACGATGAGCTGGCATCCGCCGTTGACTATTGGGCTTGGGCAACAAATGAAGACTTTCGTGCACTGCGGTCTGACCAGCTGTGGTGGCACTCGATGTCCGTATCTATGGCCGATCTTCTTCCCTAAATTAAACAAACAATTTCAAAGATCCGAGACCCCAAAGCAAAAGAGAAGAAAAATATTTGGAAAATGAAAGATTAGGGTTCGCAAGAATACTAAGTACGATAAAGACAAGTTTAATAGTCTAAGGAGGAGTTGCCTTAGCTGGCATTGGCAGTGCCTGGTCACTTCAAGGATAGTATGCCAAGATGATGATAAGGTTGTCTGCTAGCAAGTTGCTCATAGCCATATGCCTCTCATTTCCTTAGATCCCTACTCTAGCCCCACTCCAAAGAAAAGTCGAGGTATCTGATCTCGTCTCGACTACCATCAAATCATAAATGAACTTGATGTCGAGCTTGCTAGCTTAGACATTTATTTCCCGCGTTCTTATAAATGCAAGTAATATGTGTAATCAAAAGATTTATATGTCGACTTTTATAATTATACGATGTTATTTGGAAAAAAAAAATAGAAACTTAAATAGGTTTGTGCAAGCTATGAGTATTCGTGAGCTTGAACTATCAACATAACTTGAGAAGATATTGAAGCACTCTGCACTTTAAGTTCAACCTCAAATCAAGTGATTTGAGGTTGAGTAATTATGAAGATGAACTCAAATAACTTAGACTGTGGGTTCAATGTAACCGATGTGACTAACTCTTGATAGGGTCGTCCCGCAAATGGAGGGAAGAAACTTCACATACCAATTGTATTTTGATGCAAATGAATTTATAGGTAATGTGGACGTAACATGAGGCTTCATTTTTTGTTTGGGACATGCTAGAGGAAGAAATTTAGGAGTGCCACAAATTTAATACTTAGTTTGTTTCACAAGAGATAAATAATTTGGAAAATAATTTTTCTTAAATGATCACATATATCGCTTAAGATAGTAAGTTAATGAATGATATTTTTATTATGGGCAACAAATTATATTTAAATATTTTTGTAGACGATGAAAATATTTTTCATTTGTTATTTTTGTAAACAATAAAAATGATTATTTTTAGAAAAATATTTTTCAAATTATTTATTTTTCGCAAAATGAAGCACTTTATGGGTGCGTTTGTTTTATAAAAAAACTCAAGGTTCCAGAAAATGATTTATTATATTGCTTAGAAAAAGTAGTTAATGAAAAATATTTTCATCATTGATAATAATTTATCCTTAATTATTTTTAGGAGTGATGAAAATATATTTTCAATTTTTCAAGTTTTATATTCTCGTCAAGAATTTCAAAATCTGTCCCTGTTTTGTCCATCCAAACTTTCATTCTCTCCGTTTTTCCCCTCCCAGACAAATGCCGGTCGATGGGGAATTCGACTATAATTTAAGGCAAAAACCAAACCAAAACCAAAACTCATGTTCACGCGGAGATTCTTCCAGGCTGGGAGCGGGGCCCATCCTACGTGGAATTGGGTTGAAACGAGGACGTCCATGTCGAAGAAGTGGTAATAGACTCGGGGGGTTACATTTAGGTGTTCTCGAAGCATTGCATTCCATTTGTATATATTTATGTCAAATCATCAAGTTGTCAAATCTCAAATATTATTCTCAAAAAGAGATAATTGGTTAAGATATAACAAAAGATGGCGAACAAAATGATAAAAGATATAAAATATTTTGTGGCAGACATCGACAGTCGAATCATAATTTTCTAACATAATCTTATTATAATTATTTCATCTTTCACCGGTCACCGAAGTCAACAATGGATGGATGGATCCACTTGTGAAGTTTTGTTGATTTTCCAAGACATTTATTTATCATATTTAATGAGAAAATGATTGAATTCCAAAATACCGCTTCCTTACAATATTTCCTTATTTGATTGCTTAACAAATGGGGGTTCAATCCAGGATAGATCGGGACTGAAGTGTTGCCTAATCCCACACATTACAAAAACAAGAATTCGGTGTATTAAATCGATAGGCTGAATTGTCATGAGCTTAACTAGCTCGAGCCAGACTTTATGATCTAAAAGCATCGTCCAAGCTCATCCAAAAGACCCTAAGACCAATGTGGCTCGAGCATGTTGGGCCACCATCCTATGATCGGATCTATTTATAAAATGTTGCTGAAAAAAAAAAAAAAAAAAAAAGCCTTGGCCATGCTAAATGAAATCCCAAAAGAAAGAACCAAAGGAGGAGAAAAGCAAGAAGAGGAGGAGATTTCTTTTCCGGTCGTTTTCGGGGACGGTTGGCGTGAGCCGTTTGATTGGGAACGATGGCAGGGGACGGTCCGGATTTGGACCGCCTCCAGCTGTAAGACTGACTGCGGAAAGCGAGTCAAAAAGGAAGGGACGGGGGGGAGGCGGCGGGTCCCCACCCTCGCCGTTTGAATTCGTGTTTCGGGTTTTGTCGTTGTCCGAAGGTTGCGTGCAGTTGTGTGGCGTGGTGCAGGACAGCTTTGCCCTGGTGCCTTCTTTGCCTTCTTGTTTCTCGTCAACTTGTCTTATTTAATCCCCTTCCATATCGGCATTGTGCCACACCTAGAATGATTGCACACCACCACTTTCCTCTTTTCTGTAAAAGAATGTCCTTTTTCCTTGAAATGCGTCCTAAAAATAATAATTTACATCATTCAATAAATAAATAAATAAATTTTTATCGTTCACCAAAATATTTGAATTAAAATTATTGTTGATGATGGAAAATTTTTCATTAACAATTATTTCTAACGATATAAGCATTTATTTTTAGAAATATTGAATCATTAACACAATTATAAGTAAATTACAAAATGATTTGGAAGCTAAAAAAGCCAGAAGATTAGGCATTTGACTCAAAAGGAACCAGACTTAATGTGATTATAAAAGTACTTGAGATAGGCCCTTTTTTTCTTTCGTTCATAAATTTTTGAATTCATGGATTATAAATTTGGACATTACATATGTATGAACTTGATTATGAATGTAAATGTGGGTAACCTACATGTTTGCAATGGCAACAAAAAAAAAAAAAACTTAATTTGAGGTGATGGAGGATATTTCAATCCTGCATATTTGTCTGGTTTGTTTTCTTCAAAATTTAAATGAAAACTATTTCCCCATTGATTAGTTCAAACCATTTAATGAATGAAAAGATGACTATGTATACACTTTTCAACTTGCTTTCTTAAAATGTAAACTTTTGGATTAAAAAAGAAATACTTATTTACCCAATTTCAAAGGTTAACTCCACTCATCAATTAATAACAATATTTCATGATCATCCCACTTGCCCTATTAACCGTCGTACACGCAATTATGGAACATCATACCCTTAAAAATCTTCTCTTTTTTTAGATTCATTTTATGTAGTGGATATTGTTAACAAGTACATCAAAGGCAGTTGATAATTATATTTAGGTTCTATTTGTTTTGTGAAAAATGAATGATTTGAAAAATATTTTCTTAAAAATGAACACTTTTTTGTCATTTGAAATAATTAGTCAATGAAAGAAATTTTCATTTTTGACAACAATTTATGTTTATATATTTTCATAGAAGGTGAAAAATTTTTCATTTATTATTTTTTTTATAAGCGATACAAGTGATAATTTTTTAGGTATCTGTTTTTCAAATTATTTATTTTTCACAAAAAAAATAGAGAGTTTAAGGAGGCAATGCTTTGATATCGAATGCATTGATTACGCATAATATGCAAACACGTTGCACTAAAAAAATGACGAACTTTCTTTATCTGAATTTTTAACAAATACTCATATAAAAGTATTTTATTAATTTATTATAGGGAAAAAAGCCATGAAAAATTTGCAAATAATGCTCATTGAGACACATTTATCTTAAACTTTTTCCGCGCACTAAAAATCCTAAACTTTTACTTGAATGATACATTTATTCTCTATTAACATTATGTCAATAATCATTGTTAAAAATCTGTCCAGATTGACGTTGGGAGGCAAACGGTATTGAAAGGTGTCCATATAATTTGAATGAAATAAAAATGATGTTTTTGCTGAAAAATCATCTAACAAATTTTAATGAAAAATAAATATGTCAAGTAAATACAGATAATCATAAGAAAAAGATGTCACGGTAAGTATAATTCATAAGTTTCGATATCACAATAAAAAAGTTGAAGTAAATACATCACACAGTAAATATAATTCGAAATATACAAACCCATATCTTAATTGATGATGGGAAACCCTAATTGGCCGTTCGCAAGCAGCATCGCATCGATAGCTGCGTTGTCAAGCTGTCTCCCAGAAAGTAAGTCACGATCCAAATAATTAAACTCAATTAAAATCCATCTCGTTCTTAGCTACCATCCCTCCCTCCACCCACCTTACACGACCCAGTTTCCTGGAAACAGCTCTCCCCCCGCGGGCGCCGTTCGCTTTCCATTCCCCTTCTTTTCTCTTTCTCAATCTCTCTTTCGTGCATATATAAGCGCAAGCCTCACTTCAAGAACCACAAGAAGAAGCAGAAGAAGAAGTAGAAGAAGCTTTCTACGACATGGATATGACGTATAGGCGGTCGTCTCCAACGTGTTCCTCCTCCTCCGACGACTCGTCCTCCTCCGATTCGTCCTCCCGCAGGAACCCGGCCTCCTCCGCCCGCAAAACCGACCGGGTCAAGGGCCCGTGGAGCGCCGAGGAGGACCGCGTCCTCACCGGGCTGGTGGAGCGGTACGGGCCCCGGAACTGGTCCCTCATCAGCCGCCACATCGAGGGCCGCTCCGGGAAGTCCTGCAGGCTCCGGTGGTGCAACCAGCTCAGCCCCGCCGTCAAGCACCGCCCCTTCTCCGCCGCCGAGGACGACGCCATCCTCGCCGCGCACGCCGTGTACGGCAACCGGTGGGCCACCATCGCCCGGCTGCTTCCCGGCCGGACCGACAACGCCGTCAAGAACCACTGGAACTCCACTCTCAAGAGAAGGGCCTCCGCCCAGCAGAAGGACAACGGGGCAAATCACGGGAACGATCATCGTAACGACCATATGTCGGTGAGCGGTTGTCGTGTGGACATCGAGGAGGAGGACGGGCCATTCACTGCATTGACTCTTGCTCCGCCGGGGGCGGCGGCGGCGGCGGCGGAGGGGCGGCGGGAGGATAAAGGGTTGCCGGAGGAGGGATTTTGGGAGGTGATGAGAGGGGTGATTGCGAGGGAGGTTAGAGATTATGTGAACTCCACGATGACGGCTGAGACGAGTTGGAGATGATGATGATGGGAGGAGATGATATTTGTAGGTGCTTTGTCTGGGCTTAAAAAAATTTTGGTTGATGTTAAATGTTAATAATGCTCAATGCATTTATATGTTGGCAAATGTTAAATTTCGGGAAAAATTATGGATTCAGTCCTAAATGGATTTCAACCTTTAAATTTTTACATTGTTTTGATATAATTCTAAATTTTTGCAGGCAATTTTAAGATAATCTTACTCATCAATATTCAGTTGAAATCGCTGACATATTGGTTTAATTAACCGTCTGCCATCAAATTCGGTCTCTACTCAATGCATATCACCCTTGGGGTGCTATGGCAGTTTTGGTTTCGAGTTAGAATAAATGCTGTTCCGAAAAAAAGAAGCTGCCATTTCATGTAGTCCGAGGAAGACAGCGACATTAGGAAAGAGAAATGATATCAAATTTTCATTTACAGATTCGATACATTTTTGCAAACTCATCCCAGATTGTCGTTCATAAGAACTGAACTTCTACGCTGGGGAGCAATTTTAGACAAAATGACTTTGTTTTGTTTTATTTAAAAAAAATTCAGAAATTTTGTCTTTTTTTGTCTTTCCATGTTATTTTTCATTTTCTTCCGGGTCGACTTCCAGCTTCTCTAATTGTCTTGGGCATGTGAAATAGTTGTCTCAAATCGTGACAGTTGATGGGACAGATGATCGTCATCCATATTAGTAAAGCTAAAACTCAAAATCACGCCAAACAATCAATTTCTCTAAAAATGGGGTTATTTCATCTCTAACCTGAATTGAATGTGTTCGTCCCGTGGGAGGTGCTTCTGCTGCTGAGATTGGAGGAGTGGACCTGCAATTACATTTTGCATATGAGCTGAATGTGCTTGTGGTATAATATTTCCGGCTCAGACGAACCGGATCCGGGCCGACCAAGTCGGCTTGCTCTCGCTCTCGACGGTCAAAAGCTCGATGGCCATGGAGGAGGAGTTGCCAAGCAAGCAGGCCGAGATCTGGAGGCTCAAGCTCGTCGAGATTTAGATGGTCACAAACTTGACGAGCATGGAGGACGAGTATTTAGCTCTTTGAGAGGCAGTCTAGCGGCAGTGGCGGCGGCGGCATGACTGCGTTTTGTGGTGGAGGTTGTGATCGAGACTGGGCGAGTCATGCTCCACCTTCATTTCTGCAGAAAATTTGTGTTCCTATTTAGATGACAAAATAAATAAAATAAAATCAGATATTAAGAAAACGGTGCCATTTTATCTAAAATTGTCCACGTCTTATCAATAGCCAGCAACGTTGAAAGGCTGATGATGACGGGATAGGCAACCTTAGTAACTTTCTCTATTAAGAGGATTACATTGAAATTCTTGTCAAAATTTTTTAATTACATTTGAAATAATTAGAAAGTTTAGGATCAAATCGGAATTCATATAATAAATTTAGATCTAGATTGGTAAATTGTTCAAGTTTGAGGTCCTGCCTGAATGCTGTGGAAGATGTTGAGCAGAAAATTCCAAGAGATGGTCTGAGACTCCTACTAGAGGTAGCAAATGGGTCGGGTAGATCCAGGGCACAACCCGTTTTCATCCAAATTCTCAAACTCGGTGTTTTAATTTACATGCTTCTTTATCCGCATATTAGGTCTGTTATTGCCACATCCGTGAAGAATAAAATTTTAAAAAAATTCAGCATTGCTGGAAATATTTTTCTTATTAGTTAAGATAATGCTACTAGAAATAATGTTGCTATTGATCTCCGCAAGCACAAATGAATCCTACTCTGGAAGGTCAAATTTCCATGTTCTTCATGTGTCGTATGAGCTTACATGTGAAGGATGGATTGTCCAGGACCCAAGATAATCATAATGTTTTTTTTTTTTTTTAAATTATAAAATCATTTGTTGAAACTTTTTATGACAACCATTTGCATAATCTCCATCATTATCCACATTTCAATATCTTCTGTGAATTAGTAAATTGTTTAACGTATGTGCAGGTGATTGGAATTTTCAAACCTATCGTGCATGTTATGAAGGAGAGTTTAGGAAATGTTTAGCAGAAATTCCGCCTTTGTACTTGTTGGCTGCTGTAATGGATCCTAGAACCCAATTAGACTTGGTAAATTTTGTGGTTAGAACATACTAGTATTCGTCTTTTTATATTATTACCTTGGGAATAGGTGTAATGACCTGGTTACTCGGAGATCCGTAAAACATGCTCTAAGCTCAATGAATCAATTAAGTCAAATCTTTTGATTGATGTAGGTGATTTTAATCGAGAGTACTGTGCATAAAGTTGGTGGCATTCAATCGAATGACCTCTGGTTACTTAGTTGGAAAAAGCCCCAACGCTCTAATCAACCATTTCTAATATGGGGTTAAAGAGTATTCACTTTGAGAGATAGTTCTTTCAGAATAGTTATTGTAGCTCCACCAACATGGGAGTGGATTCAACTCTGTTGTTCCTTATAAAGATTCAAAAGTCTAGATAACTTGCATTACCTCAAGCTCAATTATGGGCAAAAGAAATAGTATTTAGAGTCTGTTTCGTATTACTGCGCCTAAAATGTAGTTGCATAGCAACTTGACTCTTTCGACCGAAAAAAAAAAGAAGAAGGAAAAAGCAATGTGACTCTGCTGTAAAGCGCCGAGACTTTTATGCCTAGTGAAATATGTTCTAAAACAGCAACATTTTAAAACTGGATGGATGGTATTTGAAATCTTTGGTAAGTATTGAGGTGCTACAACTGCAAGATGCTTGTCAAACGGCTTATAGAAACTATGGTACCCTTTCAATGCGTGTGCATGATGGGATTTTTTTTTGAATGATAGTAGGATTTTCGATAAATAATAATTGGTACCAAGGCATAAAGGACACGCCACAAGCCAAAGATAAAGAATTGGGACCGATGAAATTCATCACCAAAGCTTAAAGAAATATCACCAATCAAGGATAAAGGACTTTGGATAGATGAAATTCACTACCAAGGCATAAAAGCAAGCCATTAGTCAAGGATAAATGACTTCAGAATAGAGAAGTTCATCACTAAGGCCTAAAGGGAACCCCCAAGACAAGGATAAATCACTTATTGATTCACCACCAAGAAACACGGATAGATAATCTAAATATGGTCACTCACTTGAGGAAATCTCATATATTCATTAAATTCAAGTCTTGTTTGCACATAAATGAGATTACGCCTCTATATATAGAGTAATTTTGCTAAACAAAAGAAAGTGATTCTTGGAATCCTAGATACCAAAATAATTCTTGGTGTTTTCCATAATTAAGACTCTTAAAACTAACATCATAATAAAGACTCATAAAACTAAGAATTAGGGTGCTCGGTAATTAAGACTAAATGCATTTAACTAAGATTAGATGCATTGTGGCTTGACTTGTCCAAATTCGTCCATGGCTCTGGAAGTCAAATGGTCGTTTGGGAAGATTGACAAATAGCCATGGAAGTTGATTAAAACAACCTCTAATAATTAGGTAGTCGAGTAGCAGCTTCAAAGTCAATAATAAACTTGTAAATTGATATTTTGATAATCGATTGATAACCATGAATTTGACAATTAGTCTTGCAAGTTGACAACTAGCACGCATAACTGACATCTTCAAACTTGAATTATCAAATCATATTGTGGCTGAAATTAGCCTTTACTTGCAGGAATAAGGCTTGAGTTGGATCAATTGACAAGAACCAAGTTGAGCTTGAACATTCATCGATAAAACTGGAGGCTCTCGCATCAACCTCCCTGGATTGATCGAGACTTGGCCTCATTTTGCGAAATAAGGAGAAAAGTCTCCCCCATTGAAAGTTGCCAAGATGCCATATTCTCCTAGGAGATCAACCCCGTATGCATTGTCGTCAATTCTCTCAAGTACTTTAAATGGGCCATTAATTCTAGGCATGAGCTTGTTCTTTCGTTAAGATGGAATCCTCTCTTTTCTCAAGTGTATACACAAAATTACCTAGTTAAAACTAAGCCTTTCTCCTATGCTTTTTGCTTTCTTTTTGTAGGACTCATTTACTTTTTCGATCTTGGATTAATCCACTCATGAAGTGTCTTCATCACTTTAGCTTTCTCTTCAGCTTCATAGTTGACTTGTGAGTTGATAGGAATGAGAATCAATTTTAAAAGGTGAATGACTAGTGATGAAACTTGGCGATCAATTATAAGCAAATTCTGCATTGACAAGCTTTAAGTCCCAATCTTTCAAAGTCTTACTCAACAAAACTTGAAAGAGAGTAACGAGGGTGCGGTTTGTTACCTCAGTTTGACCATTTATTTGTGGATGACAAGTTACATTGAATAAGAGTTTAGGGCCAAGCATTCTCTATAGAGTCTTCCAAAGGTAACTCAAGAATGTGGAATATTTATCCATCATAATGGTCTTAGGAATCCTATGTAGATGAATATTCCCTTTGAAATATAGCTTGGGCATGTGAGAGGCATCATCCATCTTATGACACATAATGAAATATGCCATATTTGAAAATCTATCAACAACCACTAGAAGACACCTTTCTTCCTTTTAAATTCTTTGGAGTGCTACAATAAAATTTATACACACATCTTCCTAGGATTGTGTTGAAACTCAAAGTGGAATATAAATCCCTCGATAGAAACGACTTTTTGCCTTTTAGCACGTTGGACATCTATAAATGATTGCATGTACAGCCAAAAAATTTGCGTTCGAAGGATTTCAAGAGTTTTGTTAATTCCAAAGTAGCTTGCCAATCCTTTACCATGAGCTTTTTGAACTAATAGCTCTCTAAAGGAACTCTTTGATGTACAAAGTTTGTTTCCTTTAAAGAGAAATTCTCCATTGAATAACCAACATGAACTCCATGTTTGCAGTTGTTGATGATGGGTGAGAATCTAGATCTTTAGCTATAATTTTTCATCATAAATCAATTTCGGAATAAGCTAATTCTTGATTGCTTCCACTTTGGACTTGTAGACAGGGATCTCATCCTTGGAAACTACATAACCCAAGAATATGATGCTCGTTGAAAGGAACCAGCATTTCTCCAATTTTGCATAGAGTTTATGCTTTTTCAAGACTTCAAAGACCTATCTTAAATGAGATACCTGCTCCTCCTCGTTCCTACTATAAATTAGAATGTTGTTGATATTAATAATAACAAATCAACCATTAAAGGAACGAAGGACCTCATTCATGAGTATCATATATATGCCGAGGGCATTCAACAAACCAAATTAATTGACTAGCCATTTATAAACATTTAGTTTTGAAATCCATTTTTCATTCATCTCCTCTCATTTGGATCTAATGGTAACCACTCAGATCGATTTTGGAGAATACTATCGATCCATGCAGCTCATCGAACATGTTGTCAAGTCTAAGTATGGGGTACCTATACTCTCTCTCTCTCTTTTTTTGGTTGAAATGAGTTACCTATACTTGATTGTGATGTTTTTTAATGGCTTAGGCCCTATTTGGTAACCATCCAAACATGGCCAAATTCTAATTTTTTGTTCCCAGAATCAATTTGGGCCAATAATCGCATTTGGTAAAATTTTTGTTCCCACGACCAAATTGGGAGTAGAATCAAGAATAATATATATGATTCTTGTTCCAGAATCAGAAAAAAGAATCAAATGTAACTATTCTTCTCTTTTCTTCTTCTTCTTCTTCAATCGTGTGCCACCATCCCGCCACCGTCCACCGCCGTCACCGTTGTCAATTGCTAGCAACTAGTCCGGCAAGCTCACCGAGGCTTGCCGGGCCGGGTGAGGTTTGGCGAGCTCACTGGAGGCAAGCCTAGCCACCGGCAAGGCTCGCCCAGCCCCGCTAGTGGCCAAGCGAGCCTCGCCTAGCCCCGGCGAAGCCTGCTTGTCCACCGGCGAGGCTAGGCAAGCCTCACGATGCCTAGCCCCGCCGGTGGCCGGCGAGCCTCGCCCGCCCCCGGCCCTCGGCCACCGGAGAGGCCGGGCGAGCCTCACCCGGCCGGCGAGGCCCTCGTGACGAGGGCCGGACGCACCGGAGATCGACCGATCACAAGAAGAAGAAGAAAAATAGGAGAAAAAGGAAAAAAAAAAAAAAAAAAAAAAAATGAAAAAAGAAAAGAAAAAAAGAAAAAAAAAGTAAAAAATTTATTTAAAAATCAAAAGAAATTGATTTGGAATAGAATCAATGAGCACGGTACCAAATGCAATTCTATTCCAAAATAAAAAATTTTGGACAGTTACCAAATACGTTTTTTTACTCAGAATCAGAATAAAAAGTAATCATTTCTAGTCAGAATTTCTTTCCGGGAATAGAATCGTTACCAAACATGCCATTAGTTGTGACCACACATTTTGAAGGAACCATCTTTCTTCGGCATGAGTAGGGCTGGAGCCAAATAAGGACTCATGTTTTCCCATACATATCCTGTAGCAACTTGTCGTTGCACTACCTTAGTTTCCTTTGCATTGCATTAATAAGCACCTTTGTTGGGTAAAAAAGTACTAGGAATCAAATCGATTCAATGCTTAATTCCTCTTATGGGAAGCAATCCAGGTGGCAAATCCATTGGGAAAGCATCTTCAAACTCATCCATCAAGGGTTGCAATTTTAGGTATAGGGAACTCTCTGTTTAACTTTCTTTTATTTCCACCGTAAGCAAAGCAAAAACATTTTTTCATTTGCAAATGACTCTCTCAAGCCAAATTTCATTGAAGAACAAATTTTCCTTACTAGTGGATGATGTTGAGAAAAAAAAAAAAGGCAACCTTAATCAATCTTGGCACGGTTTATTTCCACGCGGCATGTTATGGGCAAATCCAACAAAGAACGGCCTAGATCATGCTGGGCCAATTGGACCCCGTTACCAAAATTTTGGCCCAAATTATAATACTAATAGGAATCGTGAAGACTATAAGAGAGATTATAAGCAATTTGTTTCGTCTTAGTAAGGTCCGGCATTCTCTACAAAGACAATTTGAATGATGTATTCTAGCGTGCACATGGATTGTCTAAGTATCACCTTCTCGACCCAACCCAAGAGGATCGGATGTTTTTATTGTTGTAAAATGATTTATTGAAACTCTATTTATGATGTAACAATAGCATACTCTCCTCTATTATCCTTCGAAAATCGCAAAAAGTCCTAAACTTATTGTACAAATGCTAACTTTGTCCTAAACATTTTAATTTGGCTAATTGAGTCATAAACCTTTTGATAATTTGTCAATATAGTTCTTTCGATCAACTTTTGCTAGCAATGACTAATGTGGATGTCGGTCGTTGGCACAACCATTATTGACGTGGACAATTTTTTGAAATTACTTTTGAATTTTTCTTGTTTCTCTTTTTTTTTTCTTCTTCCATGGTCATTGTTTGGCCACATGCGAGGGCCGACGAGGGTCAGCCTTCCCATCCTCGTGCTAGGCTTGACCTCACGGACATCGTCAAGGCTTAGTGATTGGTGGAGGTAGAAGATAAAAAGAAAGTGAAGAATAAAATACAAAAAAAAAAAAATCAGAAAAAGAAAAGTAAAAAAATTATCCACTTCAATGTCAACCGTACACATAGGACAATTGGTGTCCACATAAGTGATTGCTAGCAAAAATTGGGCAGAAGGATTGTATTGGCAAATCATCAAAATGCTTATAATTCAATTGACCAAATTAAATGGTTTAGAAATTTTTGGATAATTATCCATTTATCTATTGATGGTTGTGGCATTTCAGTATCTTTTTTAAATTAGTAAAATATTTAAGAAATACGAGGATGAGAAAATTTTCAAACCTACTATGCATATTATAAATGAAAGATTACGAAATATTTTGTAGAAATTCCCCCGTTGTATTTGTTGCGTGTGGTAATGGATCCTATAACCCAACCACATTTGATAACTTTTATGTTTGAAGAATAATAGGAAAATTTAATATTTGTTATTTGTTATTAAAAAATTCAGGGGACAAGTGTTGAGACTTGACTACTTATAAATTCATGAAATATCTTACAAATCGCATCAACTAGTTTAGTCAAGTCATTTGGTTTGTGCAAATGACTTTAATTCATAATAGTTTGCACATAATTGGTAGTATTCAAACTGGTGACCTTCAGTTTCTTAGCTGAAAATATCCAGATGCCTAACAAGCTGATCCAACCTTAGGGTTGGAGAGATAGTTCTTTAAGAATAGTCATTGTAACTCCACCAACACGCACTTTGATTTGAAATTTCATTAATTGATTTAGAACATCTCTTATTTGTCGATAGTATCTTATCTATCTTTCAAAGTTAGAAAAAAGAAGGATTCGCTTGATTTTATTTTCCTGAAGCCCCATAGGAAGATTTAAAAAGTCTAAATATCTTGCTTTACCTCAAGCTCAATGACCAGTAAAAGGAAAATTACTTAGAGTTGGTTTGGTGTAATTGCACCTTAATTGTGGTTCTATCGTGACGTGACAAAGTGTCGAGACCTTTACATTTGGTGAACCACGCTCTAAAACTGCAGCACATGAAAAATGGTTAGGATGATTTATTAAAATCTTCTTAACTATTGAGGTGATAGAACTACAAGATACCTGCCAAACATCTTATAAGAATATGGTACCCATTTGAACTTTTAGGGTTGATGTCACGAAATACCCTAAACTAGCATATATGACAAATTGATTCCGAATTAATTTTATGACTACGAAAAATCTCAAACTGATATGTATGTAATAAATTTATCCTTTGTTGATTTTCGTTAAACTTACTGTCAAATTATTAAATTGAATTATACATGACGGTTAACGAGTATACTGGTTTAGAGCGTTATCCTTACCAGTTTGTGATTTTTCTAATATTAATTTAATTTAATGAAAACTAACAAAAAGTAATTTGTCACAAATGTACCAACTTGAAATTTTTAATAATCAAATATTAATTCTTACTATTACGGAAAAACCATACCTAAAAAATTCTCACTACAAATCATAAATTCCAGATGGAGCAAGTCATTTGTCTTCCGCAGTGTTCATCTCTTTGAACATTATTTTCTAAAGCATTAATTATCCATGACGCATGCGACATGAATCCCACATAAATTCCAATAACCAATTTCATGCATTTTTTTACATGAAACTAAAGCATATAAAAAATTTGCCTAGTTAAAAGAATATTACGACTTTGAATTTGATTTGTTAAGATTAATTGACATTACACGTAAAAGAAGACAGTAATTAGAAAAAGAGGGATTATTTTTGTTAGTTGAATGATCTAATAGAGAGAATGACTTTTTAAAAATAATATTAATAATAAAATGAAAGACTCTGCTTCATGTAACAGATTTTTTTCTTCTATGATCGATAGTAAATAAACATTGCGTACAAATATCTGTAAATTAATTATTAGAGGTTTTGTTTCCTCAAGTCATCTTTTATTTATTTCAATATAAAATATATAACGTGTGACGAAAACAACACTAAAATAGAAAATTTAAGTAAGCTTAGCATCAGTTGTATTTATTATAAAGACATAACAAGTTATGAAAATAGGTAAAAAGATGCGAATGACAAGAATTAGATTTTGTTAATAGAATAGAGTTGCTCGCGGTGGATATATTCTCAAAGAAACTATGTATGAAATGGGAGATTGGGAGGACGCATGTGTCACAAGTCAGCAATTCCTTGGCCACAGAACAACCCGTGCAGCGCCTCTGGCAAATGAAATTCACTAGGCTAGCTTTCGTTCAATAGCTGGTCCAAATAACATTATAGCAAATAGCTTCCTTATACGAGGTTGTACGACACCCGCTTAACTTAGATGTCTAATCTATCGAGCTAAGATAATAGATCAATTTACGCTTGACAACTAGTTTTAGCTTGCTATGACCTTATCAGAAGAGCGACATTAGCTTTTGACCGATCAATTTATGCATGGGAGGCCAATCACTCACGTGGCGCTGACGTGCGGCTACATTGATCGTCGAACGTACAGCTTCTTACGTAGGGTTTTCTTTTCTTTTAAACTGACTTCACGCGCACGCCAAAGAAGGAAATTGTGTGCCCATGGTCAAATAGTTGACCTAGGCCCACCAACGTTGGATTCACATGTACATGCAGAGAGCTTCCCCTTTTTATTTATCCATCAGCCCATCCCTGTAATATTGAGTGTGAGTGTGTGCCCAAGGTCAAACTTTTGACCTTGGGCCCACCACTTTAACAAATCTTCACGTGCAGGGCTTCTTCCTTCGCTTCTTCTACGTAGAGCTGCAGCGACGTCCCTCGAAGGAAAAGAGAAACTTCGGTGGCTTCACTCCAAAGGGCAAAATTCCTCTTTTTAATTATTTCCTCCTTTGTGCTGCTTTAAGATCCAGTGAATCTCAAACTCGAGTCATAAATTTAACAATCTCCACATTGCCTCGATGTTTGAGCCAAATTACAATTGCTTCGCAAAAAGTTCAACCGCCATAGATATTATCCAAGTCCAAGTCTCGCTTGAACTTCGCCATAACCGAGGACCTCATCAGAATACCAACTTCACATACACCTTTAACTGCTCCGCAAGGATTTTCTGACACAACCTCCTCAACCGCAGATAAAGTAAAACCATTATTACATCCATATTTATTAGGAGATCAAATATGTACCTTATTAATTTTATCAATTACAGCAATCATTGGCTCTATAAGCTCCACCTTGCTATGAGCACCATCTATGTCGATTACTTTGCTAGTATTCATACTTGCTACCTCTGGAGTTTCTGGTCGCAACTCCACCTCAAGCCGAACACCGTTCAGATCCGTATTAACACTACCACAAACACTCATAGCCAGAAGTATCGGAGACTTGCTATTGTCAACAGGTGAATTTATATCCGGGCACCGCAACTGATTGCCTCACTCACCTTGTGCATAGCCATGGAATATGCACATTGCCCTCCAATCGAGCTTACCATCACTCACTCGAAAATAACACGAGCAACCAAACATTCTAATCATAAAATAACCAGCAACGTTACCTAACCACATTTCTTCAGGAGTCCGCCATTCAATAGCAGTTGATGAGGATCTATTCACCAGGTAACTTATTGTACTTAGCACATCAGCTAGGATTCTCCTAGTAATACCAACACTAGAGATAATTTTTCGGGTCGTCTTTAGTAATGTTTTATTCATCAATTCTGCAAATTGTTGTGATTTACTGGCACTAGTGCGGTGTTTCACTATGCCCTTTTTCATGTAGAATTTATTTACCAGCTTCGAGTAGAACTCCATGCTATTGTCAGTCTGCACATGCTTGATCGACTTACCAGTCTTCGTCTTGATCAAAGCTCTTGACTGCGAGATCCTGACACCAGCATCAAATTTATGCCTAACACAAACACCCAGGTCTTCCTCGAGCAGTCAATAGACTCTCGAACATATGCATTCGACGTCTCCGCAGCAAAATTTGTCACTGTCTCACCATTATCACCAAGACACCTCGAACAACCTTCAGAACTCCATCTTTTGAAGAATACCTACAACCAGCTGAATCTAGGACACCAAGGAAATTAAGTTATTTTTCAATTCTGGAACATGCCTCACTCTACCATCATGCATTCTGATTTTAACATCACCAACACCCACAACATCGCACTTAGCGTTGTTCCCTAACTGGACTTTACCTCTACCCGTGTACTGATAAGTGATAAACCAGTTTCTATCTAGTGTGACATGAAAAGAACAACCAGAATCCATAACCCATCCATCAAGCGATAAATCATTAATGACAGACAAGACATAATCGGCATTATCTGCTACAGCTACAACATTATCTGCAGAATCAACTATAATTCCCTTACCATTCTCATTCTTCAACTTAAGGCAATCCCTTCTAAGATGCCCTTCTTGCCACAGCTCCAACAGACAATATTAGTAGTCATAAATTGACTACGTCCGTTCATATTAGTACTACCGCTACCCATATATGTTCTAGATCTTCCTCTATTTTCACCTACTTAAGCAATAGATACAAATTTGCTAGATTCTCTTCTATGAATGTCCTCGCTCAGAATCAAATCTTGAATCCCATCAAACGTCAAACCTGTTGACCCAGAGGAATTACTAACAGCAGTAACGGTAGTATTCTAACTATCAGGCAATGAGGATAACATAATCAAAGCACGTACCTCATCTTCAAAATCAATCTCAACCGAACTCACTTGACTAACAATCACATTGAATTCATTGATATGATCTGCAACTGACGCATCTTCTCGCATCTTCAAATTAAACAGACGCCGCATCAAATAGACCTTGTTGATCGCAGAGGGCTTCTCGTACATATCCGATAGGGCTTGCATCAAATCAGCAGTGGTCTTCTTCTTTAGAATGTTAAACACGATGTTACAAGCCAACTTCAACCGAATAACACCCATAGCTCGTATATCCAACAAATCCCAATCAGCTTGCTTCATCGTCTCTGGTTTCTCCCCAGATAAAGGCAAGTGCAGATTCATCTGGTAAAGATAATCTTCAATCGGCATCTTCCATAAACTAAAATCCTTCCCATCAAATTTGTCGATCCTCATTTTTACTTCTTCTGTCACCATCGATTCGCTTTAACTTCTCCAAACCTAGCTCTGATACCACTTGTTGCGATTAAGGGCAAGCGATCGAACAAAATATGGACAGAAAAAGAAAATAAATTGGATACCAGATTTACGTAGTTCAATCGTAAAGACCTACTCCATGGGGAGAACAACAACGAATTTCACTATAAATTAAGTGATATAAGGAGATTACACACTCGAGTCACTCAAACACTCTCTCGGTGTTTCCCAAGCGCCAATTACACCCAATAATGCACACAGTGTTTAGCCCCAAAATTTCTCAAAAAATAATCTCTTAATCTCACGGAGGAATTACACGCAAATCTTACCACAAGATTTAATTGGCTACAAACACTAATCTTTCTTGGATGTAAGTCACGACAAAGAAAATCCCTCCCAAGCACTTGACAATGAGATGGCGCTTCAAGACCAATTCTTCACGATCAACGGCGGAACACCAAGCACTCACGCAGTTCTGACGTGTGGCTACGGCTACGTTGATCGTTGAACGTACAGCTTCATACGTAGGGTTTTCTTCTCATTTAAACCGACTTCACGCGCATGCCAAAGAAGGAAATCGTGTGCCCATGGTCAAATAGTTGACCTGGGCCCACCAACGTTGGATTCACGCATACATGCAGAGATCTTCCCCTTTTTATTTATCCATTAGCCCATCCCTGTAATATTGAGTGTGCGTGTGTGCCCAAGGTCAAACTTTTGACCTTGGGCCCACCACTTTAACAAATCTTCACGTGCAGGGCTTCTTCCTCCGCTTCTTCTACGTAGAGCTGCAGCAACGTCCCTCGAAGGAAAAGAGAAACTTCGGTGGCTTCACTCCAAAGGGTAAAATTCCTCTTTTTAATTATTTCCTCTTTTGTGCAGCTTTAAGTTCCGGTGAATCTCAAACTCGAGTAATAAATTTAACAACTCTCACGAACCAGTTGTATTTATCTCCTTTTTATCCTTACTCTTTACTGGATAACCTCAATCGTCACTTTCAAGGTTCATAAGTACGGGGGAAAATTCCAAAGAAGGACCCGAAGTTGACCAATTTTCTCAAATATGGACCCGAAATGAACTTTGTGTTATATATAGACCTAAAGTGGACCCATTGTCTCAAATAAGGACCCGGAGTGGTTGAATCAATTCCAAATAAGAACCTAAGCTTGCTAGTCAGCCAAATATTCGTGTGACATTTCCGACGATCAAAGTTTGGGCAATTTTGTCCGACAAAAATATAGGGAAAATTAACAAATTCTAAAACAGCAACAAAAAAAACCCTAGATTTTCTACAGTCTCCTCATTCCTTGTACCCATCCTCTATAAAGTCAAAGACCAAAGTTCTCCCAATTCCTTGTACCCATCCCCCGCAAAGTCGAAGACCCAAATTCTCCGTCAGTTGAGGCACGTATTCAAAAACAAGAAGAAAACCACATGCTTCTTTCTTTGTTTACGGAAATCCAAATTCTCTGCCGGTCGAGCAAGGCGAAGAGTGACAAGAATCGAGTCGCAATGATGACCGGGTAGTGATTTGGTTGAGGAGCAGCAGGGGAGAAGAAAGAAGAAAACGTAAACATCTAAATGAATAACCTAAACTTAATTAATTTATAATTTTCCCTTTTTTCCAATCACAAATTTCTAACAAAATTGCCCTTATTTTAATCCCTCGAAAATATCTGCCGGTGAACTAAGGTCCTCAATAGAGATTAACTTGATCACTTCGATTCTTATTTGAAACAATAGGTCCACTTCGGGTCCTTATATGACACAAAGTTCACTTTGGGTTATTATTTGAGAAAATAGATTCACTTCGAGTGCTTATTTGGAATTTTCCCTAAGTACGGGAGAATCATGAATTGTGATCCATGTCATTCACTCTACACTCTCCTCCTATTTTCTTAATTTGCATTTTACAAAAATTTCCTTGCACATGCCTCCTTCATGCCTTGGCAAATTTCAAATAAGAGCTTGGAGTGCCTTCTTTTTATCAAATAAGGGCCTCAAATAAACATTATTTCAAATAGAGCCCGAAGTACTTTTGTTTTCTTAAATAAGAGCTTAAAATGGACTTTGTTTCAAATAAGAGCCCAAAGTGCTACGTTAGTCTTAAAGAAGGGTCTAACCTCATTATTCGATCAAAGGCATTTCCATCATTTACCTTCTTAATTTCTTTCCTTTTTTCCTTTTTATTTTTATTTTTTTCCATAAAAAAATTCAGAAAAGAAAAAATAAATTTAAAAAGAAAACGCATAATTTAAAAAAAAAAAAAAGACTATAGGGCTAGGCTAGCCCTCTTGCCTGTGGCTGCCACCCCATCACCTAGGTTGCACGAACACTCTCTAGGACCCTTCGTGTCATGTCCGACACTCCGACACGTGTTCAACACGCGGTTAACTTGCCTTCGACATGCTCCAACATGCGAGTCAAAAATTCCGACACGTGACTCCGACATGCACGGGGTTATTTTTACAAATTTCCAAAACTTCTAGGGTCTAAATGTAAATATATGAAAAAAATAAAAAATAAAAATAAAAGCTAAAACAAAAATTTCCAATACTCGTTTGAAGATGTTAGGGTACTTGAAGTTGCAATTTTTTCACTTGATAAGCTGGAGATGGAGTTTTTTTTTTTTTTTTTTCATAAGAAGTGAATAATGTTGATGAATAAATTTTTGTTATATTCGATGATGGAATGTTGATTGTTTTTTTTTCTTATTGTTAAATTTTAAATTTAATAGTCAAACATGGATTACTTGTTTTTTCCTCCAAGTTTTATGAGTTATTACAATGAAATGTAGTTGAATTTGTCAAATTAAAACAATGAATGATATTAACAAAAGTAGGATTAATGTTTTTAGTATAGATTAATTCTAGGCTATTATTATTATTATTATTATTATTATTATTATTATTATTATTATTATTATTATTATTATTATTATTATTTAGTTATTTATGCATTTATATATTAAAATATTTATTTAATATATAACATGTCGGTGTGTCGTATCGTGTCGTGTCGCGTGTCTATGTCGGTGCAACCTAGCCCATCACTAGTGCCTCGGCAAGAGCTTGGTGACCCTTTGCTAGAATCAAGAGAGGGCCAGGACCCTATTTGAGATTGATATTGTCACTTTAGGTCTTTATTTGAAAAAAAAGTAACGAATATCAAAAAATTAAAGGATGCAAATTGTTCTTAATAAGTTGGTGAGGTCATGATCTTCTTTGAGACTGATATGGCAACTTTGGACTTTTATTTAAAACAAGGTTAACTTTAGGCTCTTATAAGAGAATATGATAGCATTTCAGATCTTTATTTGAAATAAAGTTTACTCCAAGCCCTTATTTGAAAAATTGACAGTATTTCAAGCATTTATTTGAAAATTTCCCTAATTCCTCGGTCCTTTGCTCTTCCTTTTATACTTCTCTCCCATTATAGATTTACCTTATTAAACTTTTAAGTGGTGTACCTTACTATTAATCTCTTAAAGTAACCACTAGGGTTACTTAGTGGCCGCCCTTTTCACATGGGAAGGGGGAGGTAGGGGTTTTGAATTCCTACATTGTCATGAGAGTTGGAGTGGGGACGATTAGTTTCAAGTGTGGGTTTGGACTCTCATGCCTTGAATCCCTACCTTGTTATGAGAGTTGGAGTAGGGACGATTAGTTTCAAGTGTGGGTTTGGACTCTCATGCCTTGAATCCCTACCTTGTCATGAGAGTTGGAGTAGGGACAATTAGTTTCAAATATGGGTTTGGACTCTCATGCCTTGCAAAGAAACATGGCAAAAGTCTGAGAGTAAGTTGAAAGTTAAAGTAGGATTAGTGAAAAAAAGAAATCTCTTAGGGTCTGTTTGTTTCGAGGAAAATGACTTATAGGAAAATGTTTTCCGGATTTTCTGCTTTGTTCGTTTAACGGAAAATGAATTAGTCAAGGAAATTTTTTCCATCATTGAAAAAAACAACCTTTAAAGTGAGGAAAACGTTTTCCATGACTTCTTCCTTTTTACTTCTTTTTATCAATACATTTTCGTTTTATTTTTATGCTTTCTTTTTATTTTTTTCTTTTTTTTTTTTTTAATCAAGTTTTTAATTTTTTTTTTTCGTTTTTTTCTTTTCTTTCTTTCATTTTCATCTTCTTCTTTGGCGGTGGCCAGCAACCGGCCACGGCGGCGTTCGGCAACCAGCAACAAGCCGGCCGGTGACCTCACCGGCCTCACCCTAGGCCGGCGAGGCTCGCCTAGCACGATCTAGCGAAGCTGAGATCGGGCCTTGCTAGATCGGGCGAGGCGGAGCTCTCGCCGGCTTGGGCGGAGCTCGTAGCTCGCCGGATCCGGGAGTTGGGTGGGGCTCGGGCCTCGTCGGAGCTCGCCGTGAGCTTCACCCAGCTCACGAGTGAGCCGCGAGCTCGCGGAATCGGCAACGGAGCTCGAGCTCTTGATCTAGGCGAGCCCAAGCTCCGCCGCTAGATCCAGCGAGCTCGCGGCTTGCTAGAGCCCAGCGAAGCTTCGCGGCGAGCTCGGGCGAGATCGGCGAGCCTCGAGCTAGCCGGATCTAGCCACCGAGTCTTGGTCGGCCACGGCACCGGCCATCGTCGGGCGGGAAGAAGGTGGCGGCGGCGGAAGGAGGAGGAAGAAGGAAGAGGAAGGAGGCGGTGGTGGAGGAAGGAGGAGGAGGAAGGAAAAGAAAAAGAAAGAAAATATAAAAAATAATAGAAATTTCGATTTTTAAATATAAATAATTAAAAATCATTTTTAAAAATATAAAAAAAAAATTAATTTTTTGGTCAATTAAAAATATTACAATTCAAATTTTGATAATTTTTCCCAAACAATTAAATGAGCTAACGAACGGTGGAAAATATTTTCCACTCAAATTTTAGGTTTTGGCCTAACATCGGAAAAAAGAGTCATTTTCTTGGAAAATGGCTTCAGGAAAAAATGTTTTCCGGAAACATGATATTTTGCGAAACGAACAGGACCCTTAAAGTTATTTTGTTCTCATGATTCTTTCTTTAAATAGTTAAATTAAATCCTTTTTCATTTTATTTTGTTCTCATGAATTTTTAAATTTTTTTAATTAAATCCTAATTGAAAAAATTATTATTTTGTGTATGAATTTACTAAATCATGAGAGGACAATGTCATTTCTTTTCTTCTTTTTTAATTATTATTGGTACTAGGAAAAACGTACGCACATTGTGTGTATGAAAAAACTGATATTTAAAAGACTTTCCAAAATTTCCTTATTATGAAATCTTTAAATTTTTAATGATTAAAATATTTGAATTATTAATTTTGGGATGAAATTGTTGACTCAATATGAAGAAACTGAAAACACATTTGTGGAAAGAAAAATATATGAGAATTCGAACTTATTTCAGTAAGGATATTTATTAGATAGAAGATATTCAAGTTCTAAAACTGAAATACGTGAGAGTTAATGTGTAGTTATTAATTTACAGATCTATTTACCGATAGAAGATAGCATAGCATAACTAATCGAGAATATTCTAAGGATGAAAAAAGAATTGCGATCCCGTAAAATGTAGGAAGTATTCTTTGTTTTATAAAATAATAAAGTATATGTCACATCTCAAATAGGAAGACTTCTTTGTTATACACACTTCAATTTTCAATTATTTCATCCAACACAGTTTTATGATGAGATCATTAAGGTACAATATAGCTTTTACACTCATCCGTGGGTAGCGCAGTTGGTTGAGAGTCATTCCCTCATCGTTGAGGTTGAGAGCTCGAAATCCTGTGTTGTTAGCAATTTAAGTGGGAGCCTTGACGGTGGATTGCTGTACTAGTCTTCTCCGAGATATAGGGGCTCGATCCTCAGGAGACGTTCGAGCATGGGAGCATGTGGCGGAGTCCTCAGTCACCAAAATATATATATATATATATATACTGTGTTGTTTAGATTTGCTCCGTTAAATCTATTAAATTCAACGGAATTATGAGGGAATCAAGGTGATTTTTATATCCTAAAAGCCACATTTCACTTTAATTATTTCGGTTCATGATGCGACTTAACTTTTTAATGAAATTATTATGTTATGTTTAGACATTATTTTCATTAATAATGAAATTAATTAATTATTATTGTACAATAATTTTCTTATGTGTCAGATTATATAAAGGAATAATGAAATTTATTCATAATAAGATCATATTCCGTGGCGAACCACGGGTCACACAATAGTAATAGAGGAAACGACATTACACCCTCAGCCAATACAACTTTTTTCAGCCATGACCTCTCACGGATGAGTCGCTCTTTAATCAATTTCTATAATCGCACAAAAGAGTCAGATATCACAGCAAACGGAACCAGCCTGATTCTTCATTTCAATCACTGCCAACGCGGCAGCGGCATCGCGAAGAACTTCTTTAAGCTGTCGGAGCAGTGCTAGTCGAGTAGAGCCTCCATGGGTCCAGCATGACCTCGAACCCTTCTCCGGTGCCTTTCGGCGCTACGGCAAGAAGCTTCGCACCCCTGAAGTCGCATTTGAGGTAGCTATACAGGTTGGGCAGCAAGTACACATCGTGGGGTGCATCGAATTTGAACGCTAGCCAAGGAAAAAAAGTAGTTAAGCATTGGTGATTAAGTTTGATGGTTCATAATGGTATCAACATCGATTCTTAAAAGAAGCAAACTTGAAAGGGTTCTTAATTTCATCCGCAATCTGCATACAATATCACCCTTCCTCCTAGATCCTGTGTTTATATCACATTATCTCTCATTAAAGTAATTTTGATAATCACACTCACTGTCATGTTGTGAGCCTCATCTAATGCACATGGCTGAGTTGATTACGTATATATCGATTAGATTCTATTATAGTAAAAAAAAATCAGATATCCTATATCATCTAAGAGAAGTAAATCCATGTCTCTCTCCAACTAGATAATCGGCATAAATTAGAATCATCAGTGATTGCTTGTCACGTCTTTTTCTGAATGATGAACAACTTTTAGGTATAACTTTCTCAATTTCGGGCATTCCTCTATGCAAACTTCAGCAGCATCATACGAAGAGAAACTTTTTAGGCTAAACTAGAAGTTGGTTGGTCGTACTCACCAAGTTTGTCGTTGATATACAAGGGACTATTCTTAAGAGCCCGGTCCGTGTAGTTGTGGCCGAAACGCCAGTTCTCAGATCCACCAACAATGATAGTCCTGGCCTCGGTCACTGCCATGGTCGCGGCTATCACCAGCAACACAATTCCTGCATACCTCAGTTCTGCCATTTCGCTAATTCTCAAAAGATCTCTCTAGCGAACTGAAAACCAATGAACATAAGTTGTTTTGACAGTTGAAGCGACTTCCAAGGTTCATCAATGGGGTTTTTTTTTTTTTATCAGAAAAGGAAATATATATTGATAAAAGTCACGTGGGAAAGACAAAGAAGCCCTGCGTAAGGGCATCATTACAGAGGATATCGAGCATGACTTGGGGAGGGGAGACAAACCAAGCAGAAGAGAGGGATTCGCGGCCATGGGCCTTCGCTGCCCAATCTGCTAGAGTATTTGCCTCCCGACGGCAGTGCTGAACACAGATATGGGAGAATCGGCGAAGGAGATCAAAACACTCGGTGAAGAGGGCGCGGCACTCCCACGGTGGCAGGCGACCCCGATTTAGGGTTTCAACGAGGACGATGTTGTCGGATTCGACAATCAGGTGAGAATCTGTTAACCCTTGCTGAATCAGATCTTGAAGAGAGAACGTTAACGCCTGGATCTCCGTTTCGAGGGCAGAGGAGGCAGAGACCGAGCGAGTGATTCCACCGAGCAGTCTTCCTGAGTGGTCGCGGGTCAGGCTAGCAATCGATCCTCTGTTTGACGCCGTGGGAAAGGAACCGTCCAGATTGATCTTCAGCGAGCCCTGCGGGGGGGGGGGGTTGCCAAAACCGATTAGGGCTTAGCCAAGATGAATGGCCCTTGGAATCCTTGTGATGGAGTCCTTTCTGGAGAGAGGCCATGGCAAGAGCAGAATCGACAAGCTGATCGGGGGAGATCCGAAAGCGACGAAAGATGAAGTTGTTCCGTGCCTTCCAGATTTCCCAAAGGAGGGTTGCGACCTGCTCAAAAACTGGTAAGCCTCTATTGTGATTGAGGAAGTTTGCTAGCCATAAGTCCATGCGGGTAGGGGTATAAGCAAAAATATTGAGTTGTACTTTAGCATGAGTCCAAATTCGTTGAGTCCAAGGGCAATGCAAGAAGAGGTGTTCTGTGCTTTCTGGGGAGGCAGAGGAACAGAGAGCACAGACTGGAGATTGAATGACCTTTCTGCGGAATAGATTGTCCCTAGTTGGTAATGCATTCTGGCATACTGACCATAAAAAATGACGAATCTTGGGTGGAGTTTGAGCTTTCCATATCTTTTGCCAAACAATTTGGGGAGGTTGGTAGGAAGATGAAGTCTGAGATTGTACCTGTTGGAGTGTTGATTGATGAATAACATTGTAGCCACTCTCGACAGAATAGATGCCATCCTGTGTGCCTGTCCATATGAGTTTATCTGCTGTAGATTGTGGCCAAAGTTTTAATTGAAGGATCTGCTGTACAGTTGAGTCATCAAAGAAGCGATTGAGCAGAGAGGTATTCCATTCATTAGAAGAGGGGCATATCAGACCAGCGACGGTGTGGGGTTCACCGCGGAGATCAGGACCACCTAGAATTCCAGCAGGTAACCATCTATCCTCACGGACTGTTATTGATTGGCCATTCCCGACTGACCATTGAAGGTGTGGACTAATAGAATCTCTTCCTAACAGGATGCTCAGCCAACCCCAGGAAGGTCGATGGCCTCTGTCAGCATGCCATAATGATTTGGAAGGAAAGTACAAACCTTTAAAGACTCGGCTACACAAGGAGGAAGGATCTTGGAACAATCTCCAGGCTTGTTTGCCTAGGAGGGCTTTGTTAAAGGTGAGAAAATCTCTAAATCCCTTACCTCCTGTATCTTTTTTGGCTTTTAAGAGATCCCATTGTTTCCAATGAATACCAGATTTATTGTTGTTTGTTTTCCACCAAAACCTGGAAATTTTTTGTTCAATGGATCTGCATATTGAGACCAGGATCTTAACTATAGACATCGCATACTGAGGTAGGGATTGAACAACCGCTTTTAGAAGAACCTCCTTGCCCCCCTTAGAAATAAAAGATTATTTCCAACCCTCCAGTTTTGCATTAACTCTGTCAAATAGCCAAGCAAACATATTCTTCTTGGAAGAACCCCAATCAGAAGGTAAACCTAGGTACTTACCAGATTTATCCAAAATAGGAACCCGAAGTTCATTAGCCAGGTTAACTAGAAGAGGCTGGGGGCATGATTTCCCCATAAATAGACCGGATTTGTTTCGTTAATGGCTTGACCGGTGGCTAAAGATTGATTGAGGATGTTACCGAGATTTTGACATTCGCTAGTTGTACCCTCCACAAAAAAGATAGAGTCATCTGCGAAAAGTAGATGAGATAAAACAGGACACCATCGATTGAGTTTGATACCCCTTAGAGAACCCATTTCCACAGCTTGTAGGATAAGAGAGGAGAGCAAATTAGCCATCAGGATAAATAAATAGGGAGAGAGCGGATCGCCCTGGCGTAGACCCCTAGATGGCTGAAAAGTAGGTAGTAGTTCACCGTTAAATTTAACACTAAAGGATGTGGAAGAGACGCAGTGCATAATCCAGGAGATCCATTTAGTATGAAAACCCAACTGAGAAAGATAGGCAGCCAAGAAATCCCACTCCACCATGTCATAGGCCTTTTTCATGTCCACTTTTAAGATTCCCTGAAACTTTTTCTTGTTTTTGCGAATTCTGATTTGATGTAGAACCTCCTGAATAATGAGTATGTTGTCTTGTATTTGTCTGCCAGAAACGAAGGCACTCTGTTCTTGGGAGATTAGCTTAGGTAGGCAAGTTTTCAGGCGATTTGCTAAGATTTTTGAGATGATTTTGTAACTAAAGTTACATAGACTAATCGGACGAAACTGATCTAACCTTTCAGGGTTTGGAGTCTTGGGAATTAGAGAGATGGATGTCCTGTTGATTTCTGCTGGTAGCACTCCCGAACTGAAGAAAGTGTGGACCATACGATAAATGTCCTCTTGAAGAATATCCCAGTGGTGGTGATAGAAGAGGCCATTCAAGCCGTCCGAACCTGGGGCATTGGTTGTGCCCAGTTGAAAGGTAGCCTGTTTGACCTCTTCCCGAGTAAGTTCAGCAGTCAATAAAACATTCATATCATCTGTAACTACCGTAGGACATTGAGCAAGAATAGGATGAAAATCCCTAGGGCCTTCGGAAGAATATAGGTCCCTAAAGAAATCAAAAGTCATTTGTTTCAGCTGATTGGGGTCTCGGATCCAGTTGTCATTGTTATCTTTCAGGGTACTTATGGTATTTCATTTCCTGCGTTGGATAGTCGTAGCATGAAAAAATCTGGTGTTTTTATCCCCACACTGCAGCCATTTAATGCGAGACCGCATTGCCCAATAGTGCTTTTCTTGAGACCATATGTTCTGAATTTGTGTCTTCAGAGAATTGATATGACTATCATTATGATGCACCACAGGTTGGTTGGTGCATTGCTGAAGTTGCTGCTGAAGGATAGTAAGTTGACGATGGCCCGCTCTGAATTTATTAGTACTCCACCGTGACAAGGCAGCCGATGTAGCCCGGAGTTTCTTGGAAATTGTAGCATGTATGAGAGAGGAAGAAGACCAGGTTTCGGAAACCACCCTGTGGCAATCAGGATCTTGCAGCCAGAAAGATTCAAAAGGTAAATAATCTCTGCTTTTTGACTGCATTTAGATCAGTAGTAAGTAGAAGTGGACTGTGATCTGATGCAATAGCAAGTAAGGCTATAACTTCTGCATTGGCAAAGTTCACTCGCCAGTCAACTGTACATAATGCACGATCTAGCCTTTCTTTGATGATAACATTACCACAACGCTGATTGATCCACGTATAGGCACATCCCTTTGACTCCATATCTAATAGAGCACAGTCATGTAGCATTTCTCTGAAGGAGTTTAAGCGATACTGATCTGCTGGTTTCTGCCCTTGTTTTTCCCAATGATGTAAAATCTCATTAAAGTCACCAATGCATAGCCAAGGCAGAGTATGTAAGAGGCTGAGCTGCCTCAAGTCATCCCAGAAGGGGAGTCTTTGGTTATAGACAGCAGGAGCATGTAGGTATGTAGTACACATTGGGAAAGGCAGCGATCATCAGAACATATAGCATCTATAAAGTAGGAACTGTGAGCAGTAACTGAGAGAGAAACAAAATCCCGCCAAAAAAGAACCATGCCCCTAGCCAAACCGATAGGATTAACTACAAATCTATGAGGATAATGCAACTGCCGTTGTATATTTATAATAACTTGTTCCTGGTTCCGAGTCTCCATCAAAAAAATGATGTCAGGCCGATCTTGAGCCACTAAGGCTCTTAGGGCTTGAACTGTCAGGGAATTGCCCAGTTCCTGACAATTCCAACTTAATATCTTCATTTGTCCATATACCCAATGGGGGTTTATATACCCAATTTCAAACCCAATTTCTAACAAGAATGGTCGGAGTTGAATTTTCTCTACTTGGTAGGCAACATGAAAAAAGATTGGATTTAAAATTGAAGAGAAGACAATTTTTCGAATACTTTGAATCAGTAAATTCATACAAAATGCTTCTAGATTACTGCTTTTGGTTCCTGAATTTCTTTTCTCATTTGCCACTAACCTTAGAGACATCCCACTCCTCATTTTGCAGTCATTGTGTTGAAGACTAAAAGGACGCTAAGGAAAATGGGCAGCACTGGAATTTGGTGGTTTGACTGAGTCCATTCATCTTCGTTTTGGTATTTATCCACTTGGGGAAGAAAGTGAGGGAGAGTTAATGCTTGTGAAGCCTTTTAAGTCTATTGAGAAGATATTTCCTAAGAGATTTTGAAGATTGACAAAACTTATCTGTAGCAAAGTCTTTGTTTTTTATGATAATTATTTTTTAGGTGAAAAGTTTGATAAGATATGATCAGATGATATCAATTAGAACAAGAGTCGTGACTTAATTATTTCTTTCCTTAGATGTTTTGTCAAAAGGCTAAGAAGGAGACAATATTCTTATGCAATGGGTAGTAGCGATTGATTGGATTACCTATATGTATAAGTTGTTCCAAAAGGAAAGTCTTCAAATTACCTATCAGAGATTCAACCTTTCTAGAACAATCTTCTTGAGACGTTTCATACTTTCTAAGTTTAGGCACTCAACTTATATAAATCCGAACTGCTATATGGGCGGCATAATCTATAGGAAGCTTCATCATTGACGATCTTGATGCTATCAAATCTTTTTGACAAGATCTAGGCCAACAGTGGATTGGATGATTATACTTCCAAAGATATGTCTGACGGTCAACTTGGACTAGAAGGAGTATAAAAGGAGGTCGAAGCTAAGAGAACGATTGCTTTCAAGAGAATTGAAGCTTGCAATTCCAAAGTCTGGAGAGTGTTTTGTGATCAAATCTATTTGTCTCTATGAGCATATTTGTGTAATCATTTAGACGTTGAAAGTGTGTGATGAGAGAGTAGACGTAAGTTTAGATCTTGTAACCTCTGATTGATTCTTTTTAGTGAATTCCAGCCAATAGGCTGTAGCATGAGAGAGTAGACGTAAGTGTGCAAAAGCCAAATCACTATAATCTTTTGTGTGCAATTCTCTATCCTTAACTCCTTTAATTTTTTTTGTGATAGAATTACACACAGGTAAGATTTGATCAACTCTTTTCATCACAAGTGGTGTTTTGTTGCAATTTTTCTTAAAATATTTTATATTCGCACAATCACCTATTCACCCTCCTCTAGGTGATAATTTTAGTCATAACAAAGTCCACCTCAACGAAGGGAATGTAGTTGGTGCGTGACATTTTTTTAGTTCCTCTTAAAATGGAACTTTTCGTGGTCGACCTTTTATACTGTACTTGTTCTTGTCGAGAAAGTTAAGTCTTCATTAGCTTATTTGAATCCTCCACTAAAGAGGCGTGACATTTCCCGTAGATTGGATTTTTATTACATTCTCAGAGAGTTATTTCAACAAGCTGCTGATCGATGATGCCTCTTATTAAGGTAATTCTTGGATTTTTACTTTGTACACTAAGTGAAGAACTTTGACAAAAATGAGTTTTATTCTTCAACTTTTACGAAGAGTAAAATGCCATAACTTTACTTTTAATTATATGCATTGATTGATAAGAGAAATCTCTTAGAAATAAAAATAAAAGATGAAGTCATTATTTGACATTGAGAACCTGTTTGTTTGTTTGTTTGTTTTTTGTTTTTTTTGTTTTTTTGATCCAGGAAACCCCGAAAGCCGACAGCCGGCGAGAAGAACTTGGGGCTGACGCAAGCTGGCCACCACACTCATGCCGGCGGTTAAGTCACCAAGTAACGCCGCCGGGATTCGAACTTAGCAACTTTCGTGGGAGGCACAAAGCTCAAGCCAACAACGCCACCGCAGTGGGTGGTTATTTGTTTTTTTTTTTTTTTTTTTTTGATGACCTAGGGAAAAAAGGCACTGTACCAACACGGATAGCCCGACAGGCCTGGGGTAACGGGAGTAAACCCTGGGGCGACGCTAGCGGAGGACCCACCACTCCGACGTCACACTTAAGATCCCATGCGGCTAGCGGGATTCGAACTCCTCTCCTCCTCGCAAAGGATCATGGAAGCCTTATCCAACTGGGCCACCATAGGCGGTGGTTTGGGTGGTTATTTGTTTGGACTTATAGAAAAGCAAAAAGTGCTATGTCGTCTAAATTTAACATATTATTCAACTTCCAAAAAATAATGATTTTGTTGTTGTTTATTTACCTCTCAATATTTGTGCAAGACAAGTTTTATTGATCGTATGGTACACATAGAATTTTGGATTTGGTTCTTGCAACTCGGGGCAAATAAAATTCCAAAACGCGGCCCGCAATTCCATAGTCTAGAAAGCCCTAGGCTGGGTTTCAGCCCACGATGAGATCTGTGCCTCCATTTCCTCAAGCCGGTCATCTGGCAAACCGCCTTGTCCTATCAATTGATCCTTGCACTCCTTAACCAGTGAAGGCTTGGACTTGAGCATGTCCTAAAACTGCTTCACCCTGAATTGGACATCCCAGGGTGTCTTCTTCCCACAAGCTATTTACAGGCAAGTGAGGGGAAGAAATATGGGATAAGGTTCCCATTGGGCTCTCCCGGCCAACTCCTCTAAGAGGAAGGGAACCCACTCTGGATCCCCGCGACGCCCTTATCCTAGTAGACTAAGCTGGGTACAGGGAGATGAAGGAGGCCTGCCCCTGGAAGGGGATGGGGATGGCCAGCAAGGCTATACCTATAATGAAGTAAACGTGAGTTTGTCTACATCCATCCGATGTCTCATCCAAATACATTCAATGGCTAGTATGCAAGTCCGAAAATGGCTCAAACTGAAAACCGGTTCTTTCTCATTTTTTTAGTGTACCATTGCAAATGAAAGATAAATTTTGGCAGCTTTACCTCATCTTTCAGGGGCTTGCGCTTAATTTAGATTGATGAGTTGCTTTTTTCTCTCGTTCTTTTGGAGAAAACATATAGGAGAATCGTGAAGTTTTTATTTATACAACATTATCTAGCCAAAGTACAATTATCTTGACCGAAGCAGAAGTGAACTTTGGGCTTTAAACCAGTTGATACAATAAGAGAGACGATGAATTTTGCAGCAATGGCACGAAGAATCGTGCATTTCGATTGTGGATTAAATGGATGATTCATCAGCGCATAGTTAGAGACGGCTCAAGCAACGTGAGAGATGTAGCAGCATTCCTTGCAATAGTAAATGGAGTACATGGGATTTCTTCTCATCTTGCGGACATCACAGTTATACTCACCCGAATCATCTTCCTCCATTGAGTTGGTTAAGGTTAGGCGATGGTAGTGATTCTTGTGTTTAACTGTTTCAGGAAAAGAGAATGGAGCATAATGGATGTGGAATGTGTAACGGCACCAAGGAACGACCTGTACATACACTGGGGAGTTGCCACTTGGTACTAAGTCCCAATTTTTTTGTCTCACACGTTGCATGTCATGAAAAAGTCACAGAACTTTATGGGATCAAAACTAGAAAACTAGAAACACTTAGTTTCTAGGACTATTAAACGCTATTAAAATCAAAATAATATTTCCAATGCTTCTACTCATCCCCAAGTGCCTTGTTTAGATGCATGGGAAACGATAAAATCTTCATAAAAAAGTAAAAATAAAAAATAAAAAATGAGGCTCTTCACTTGTTGATGAGGTTTATCGACACTAGGCTTATTGATAAGAGTGTCCTTGAGCTTGAATGCATGCCAATCTTGTTGGTTGAACGAGATGGTCCTGAATACATATTGCATCCGTGCACTAAAAAAATTAAACTAATGAGTTAGGAGTCAATTAAGATATATTAATTACTTCACATCACATCACATCACTTCTCCAATGATGGACTTCTCTGACACAAACTCACGCATACATCTCAATATCTTGATGGTCTCATACTCGTTGACTAGTGAAGGTAACACCTACCGGCAATTAACATTGTTAGAGAAAGGCAATATTGGGCAACTATGATGCAACTAACTCTTTAGGAGGTTAGTTGGAGGCAAGATCAGATATCGGTATGAATAGAGGATGTTATTGTCCTCGATGTTTCTTAGCAATTGTTGCATTATCATTTGTCAAACACTTGACTGTTGTTCCTAGGACAGGTGCCAACAATATGAGAAATGAGAGATTCAAGGACTCGTCTTTTGTTGAGCAATTCAATGAGCTTAGTGCTCAAGCGAGGGCACAATTGACATAGGCCATATAATCATTATCCTGGGAAAGATAAACAATGTTCATGGGGTTCTGCCACTTCGGCGGAAGCTACGGGAGAAACCATAGTAAGTCTTCGAACCAGCCAGCCACTTCTTGGTAAAGGTGAGTCAACGATGGTGAATGTTATCAGACTCAGTAGTTTTAGGTATGGTAAACTAGGTAGCGGAGCAGTGAATATGGAACGCATAAACACATCCGGGAGCTAGGCAAACGAAAACAGAAATCCTTTAGGATTGAAAGCCACAGTATTTCGCCGGAATTTCTTCCGCGGTGAAATATCTCTCGCTAAAAGTACTTTGACTTTTTATTGAAAGAAACCAATTTCTGTGATGATGCCAGATAGGAAATATCCAAGTGAATACAAAAATCAACTGCTTTACTCTTAACAAAATTATATAGACAATTGGGCTAGAATTCAATCCACAGCATGTGACGACTTCATTTTCGTCCTCCTGACTAATAGTGAATTTAAGTGTAGATAATTAGGTGGTGTCAATGAGCACCAGTTAGATTTTAGATAATTATGAAATTTTAGGAATAATTTCACTTGGGCCGTATATTAGCCAATAGTTTGTTTGTTTGAGTTGTAGATGCGATTCTTGATTGCAAGTGTATGTGGTGTGCAATAATTGGACATGGTCGGTCTAATTTCTAAGGGCATGATCACCTCTCATTCTTTCTTTCTCTCCGTATCTCTCCTCTCTCCTCCTCCCCCCTTGCTGCCGCCAAGTGGCAACCCCTCTCTTTCTCACCAATGCATGCATTTCTCTTCCCCAATGTGCCATCATGGCCTTCCCCTTCCAGCGCAAATGATTGCCATCATTTCCTCTCTCTCTCTCTCTCTCTTTCTCTCTCTCTACCGTGCCCTCTTCTCTCATCTCTTCCTTCTCCCCCATGATAGCTCCCTAAGTAGCATCAACACTGATATGTGACACGTGACACGACACAACACGACACGCCGACACGTTATTTCTAAAAAAATGACACGTTAGGACACGTTATATATTACATATATATTTTAATATATACGTAATAATTATAATTTTTATGATTATTTCAATCAAATTAATTTGAATCAAATTCATAAATAAATAATTAATTAAAAAAGCCTAAAATGAATATACACTAAAAACATCAATCCGACATTTATTAATAACATTCATTGTTTCAATTTGACAAATTCAACTCTATTTTAATAATTCATAAAACTTGGAGAAAAAACAAACAATCCATATTCTGGACTCGCATGTTATATATGTTGAAAGAAGAGAAAAAAAAACTTAAGTGATGAATTGTGTATAAGGGGAAGTGGGAGTTAGAAAAGAACAGAAGACTAGGTTTTTCTTCTTTCTCCATTTATTATTTTTATTATTGTATTTTATTTTTTCACATGTATATATTTTGACATCTCATTTATTCAATTTTTAAAATTGACATCAATATCGGAATCACGTGTCGGAAATTCGTATATCAGAATTCCAACTCGAGTGTCAAAGTGTTGAGAAAGTTGATCAGGTGTCGAATTTTCCGACACGTATTGACTGAGTGTCGGAGAGTGTCAAAGAGTGTTAGACACGTGTCGAAATGTCCGACATGACATGAAAGCTCTTAGAGAATGTCGGTGCTTCATAGATAGCTCCCATTTCCTCCTATGCATGCTTTTGCGTGCCTCATTACCCAAAGACCATCATAGTCTCTTCTCCCCAAGGCCATCATTGGCCATCATCTCTCTCTCTCTCTCTCTCTCTCTCTCTCTCTCTCAACCTTCTCTACCGCGGCTCCATTTTGCTGTTCTGTTGGGGTTCATGCCATGAGGAGTGACATCGAGCTTCGAGAAAGGCCAAGCTGCGATCGTTTCTCCCCCGTCCGAACTACGCTGCATCCGTCCATCATTGTCGAGGCAAGTGGAGTTCCGCCTCTCTATATTACTCAAAGATCTAGTCTTGCATGTTGATTGTGGCTATCTTATATGTAATGGTTGCTCAAAATTTGGTTGTTTGTCTTTGGTTTAGACAGATTGTTCTGGGCAAGGTCGTTTGGTTTTGGCATGCATGTGAGAGTCGGTGAGCCGAATGTGTAAGTGTGTAGTTTTGGTGAGGGCTGTGAGTCTGTGTGGTGATTGGTGAAGGCCCTGAGACTGTGAAGTGACCGGCGAGGCCAAAAGATGGGCGCACGGGCCATGACGCCCGAGAGTGCATGAGTGGGCCTTGAGGCCCAAAAGGCAACATGAGTGGGCCGTGAGGCCCGGGAGAAGTGTGAATGGGCTGCAAGGCCCGAGAGCATGTGAGTGGGCCGCAAGGCCCAAGAGGTATGCAAGTGGATCACGAGGCCTAGTGTGGCGTGCAAGTGGGCCATGAGACCCAAGTGTGGCGTGTGTGGGCCACAAGGCCCAATTGGGCTGCAGGTGGTCCGTGAGGTCCGAGTGCGGCATAGATGAGAGCCATGAGTGGTGTTAGTGGGCTGTGGTTCCAAGAGTGATTTCGTGGACTGTGAAGGTCAAGACTTGTCATGGGGGCAAGAGGCCAGTAAAGTATCTTGTGAGGTCGTCAGGGCCGCTAAGTAGATTATATGAGGTTTGGACTGTCTATTATATTATGGATTGATTTTGCGTGTTTCGGCTAGGTCAGGTTAGTTCGAATTGTCCCTAGGCAATTCGATCTTTCTTAGGGAGTGTTTTGAATTGGACTAGTCGTGCCGAAGGGTCCTATGTGATTTGGCTATGGCCTGATGTGGTCTGTCTTGATTGAGCCACGTGGTATGGTTCACGTATTCCTGGTGGATTGTCGATCCATGAGTCGACTAAGTTGTGTTATATGCATGATTAAAGATAAGATGCTTGTTACCTACATTGCATGCCTAAGATACTATTGAATACCGTCAGAGAAAATACCAACAATGCCCCAAGGAGCTTGTCTAGAAATTCGGGATACTCGGGGAGAGTGTACCCCGGAAGCCTACGGAGAGCATGCCCTAGATGCCCCGTGGAGTTGGAGAGAAATTCGAGATGCCTAGGGAGAGCGTACTCCAGATGCACTAGGAGTTTGATTGGGATGCCGTGGTCAATGGACCACAAAGCCTGTGCAGGCCGAAGAGTGTACCGATGTATACTGCAGGAAACTAGAGAGAATACCAGATTCTGTAGACATGATTGTAATTCCTTCTTGTGAGGTCCGGAAAGCGTACCGGCCATGTGTCTTGGAGTGGACACCTTAAGTACAAGTGCAAAGATACATGTTGCGTGACACGTGTGTTTTGAGTGACTGCTTGTAGTTTGATGGTCAGTCAAGGTGTCATGCATCTAGAGTACGAAAACTAAGTAGTGAATGGCTTTAGTATGTCATTTCATGGTTGCTCTAGTTGCATGTCAGGGATAGATATCATCGGTTGCTTGATAGGTGATTCGTTTAGTATAGAGGTGTGGATATTTCATTCCTGAGTTATTGCTCACTCTTATGGCTATTTACATTTTTCTTTTTTCACATCCTTAAACATGACTACTCTTCTGCCTGCAATCCCCGTGACTTGCTACGGCGCCCCCATCAAGTTCGAGGGGCGTTTCATTGATTTCACCGATCCTTCCTTCAACACCACCCTATGGATGGACATGGGTCTGGAGAGAGTGGCTTCCTACTTCGTGGTGGTGTACTTCGACATTGGTGGAGGACTGTTGGGACCCATCCCATATCCGGCGAGCTTGGGAGGTGACGATGCTGGTGACGAGGACGGGGTGAGCATGGTGGAGTAGGCAGGCTGGCCTAGGAGATCGGAGCTAGGACGAGCAGGTTTTTGGAAGGCACAACTTGCCACTTTTTGAGATATGGTTGTGCGGTTTGGGTGACAGTGTTTTAAAGTAGCCGAGGGGCGGGGCAAGGAGCTGTTAACTGGCATTGTAGATAAACCGGACCGGGAGTAGAACCCTTTTGTTAGCCTCCCAAATGTCGACCTTTGATGTATCACCTTGTTTATAAATAAGATAATCAGTTTAAAATGGTGGTTGTGTTTTCTTCTCACGTGTTTCTCCTATGGTTGTTGGGTTGTTTCTATAAGTTAGCTTCTGCTTGCGGTACCAGAGGAAAGAAAATTAAACAATAGTTGAACCTACAAGGTGATGTACTGGGACGTCACAGCCTCTAACTCTGATCTAGGACGTGACATGGCAAAACTTAGAAAGTACAACTGGTACAAACGAAACAAATACTAACAAACCATGCCAGAATTTAATCAACAGCAAAGCTTGACAATGCGATTACACTATACCAGAATTTATTCGACGATATGAGTCCAAAGCTACAAGTAAATAAAGTAAAGCACGATGCACGAAAGGAAGATAATGACTTGTGCGGAGGGCTTTCCAGTAGACGACTAATGGTAATTATAAATGTTTGTGTAGTAACTATCTCTCGATGGTTATTGTGGTTGTATGCTTCATTATCAGTTCCCGTTGATTGTCTCAGTATTCTTCCTTCCTTTAGTATTTCCTTGCCCATGATCCTTAGCTTTTCTCCCTCTGCGGTTATCTTCCGGAAAAAGTGTTAACTGCCTACATGATTGTGTTCTGATAGTGATCGACAATTGCTCATCGATGACTGTCTTGCGATTGTACTACTCATCGGTTTTGTCTTTTATATCCTTTTATCTGATATTCAAGTGGCAACTGTTCCCTCCAAACATACGTATCCATTTCTTCCCATTTCCAATTGTTTTGTCTTGTAACCAAGTCTCCATGTCCCCTCGTTGATTTCTCCTGCCCTTAAGGACCTACAGACAGCATTTCACTATTCATGTCACTGCCAACATTCATATCGATAGTCTATGGTATCTCATTCTTGGGTATTTGATAAGTGGGTGTAAATCACTGATGTCTGTCACCATCACCTGATTATATATCATCTTTTATGGTCATTTACAAAATGCAACAGATGCGTTAAAGTTCACATGCTTCCTATGTGACTATTCATGTTCATGTGCCAAACATATGTTTATCGATGACCCAATCATACTTAGGTGTAAACACACAGGCATTGCATTTACGATTATGGCATAAAAGGATATCCTCAAAGAGAAAAAGAAAGTGGTCCATAGGATGTGGAGGAACTAAAAATGGACGGAGGGAAGAGCATTTCTTATCGAGGATGAAGTCGCGCGTGAAGCATGGGGACACATAGCAGTAGATGATCAGATGAGAGCAGCTTAACTGTTCCTGATTTCCATTGCACGGGATCGGTTGCTGAGAGGGTAGAGATCGTACGGCAACATCACCAGAGGCAACTCCACGTACCAGCGATGAGATCATTAAGTTTTTGTTATCTTCTATCTAGGTTTGTTGCATTAAAATCTATAAAATTATGAGGGAATGAAGGTTATTTTTTTCCTTTATTATATGTTATATTTAAAAAAGTTATTTACTTATTTAATTATTTCGATGAATGATCTTAAATTTCTACCTGAAATGATTATTTTATATATAGACATTGTAATCATTAAAAATAGAATAAATGAACTAGTATTTTACAATTATTTTTTGTGTCACATTATATGAAAGAATAACAAAATTTAGTCAAGGTAAAATTTTATTCCATGGCGAACCGCAATTAATGCATGAGTAATAAAAGAATCAATGCATGGCGAATTACAACCACTATAGGATCAGTCGTTCTTTATTGAAATACTATAATTGCATAAATATAATCAAATATCATTAGCAAACAGAACTAGCCGAATTCTTCGATCACTGATAACGACGAAGCGGCATGGCGAAGAACTTCATCAAGCCGTCCGAGCAGTCCTTGTCGTTAGAGGAAGCAAAGTAGTAAAGCCTCCATTGGTTCAGCACGGCCTCAAACCCTTCTCCAGCGCCATTTGGTAAACCAGCGAGAAGCTTCGCACCCCTGAAGTCGCACTTGAGTTAGCTATACAGATTGGGCAGCAAGTACACGCTGTGGGGTGCATCAAACTTGAATACTAGCCAAGAAAATAAAATTAGTTAAGCATAGGTTATTCAGTTTTCTGGTTCGGAGTGGCATCGACATCGATTCTTGAAGAAAGGAATCTTGAAAGGATTCTTGATTTCGTTCCCAATTCACAAACGATTTAACCTTCCCTCCTAGATCTTTTGTTTATATTATATTATCTCTTATTCAAAGTAAGCTTGAGGATCACACTCACCATCACGTTGTGTAGTCTTAGCCGGCGTACATGGCTGTGTTGATTATGCACATGTTCATGAGATTTTATTCAAGTCGAAGGTTCTAATAATATATACCATTGGCTCTCTATCTAGAAAATCGGCGTATGTTGGAACTATCAATGACTACTTGTCCCATCTGAAAGGTGAACAATTTTCCATTAAACTTTTTCAATTATGGGCATTCCACTATGCAAACTCCAGCAGCATCAGAAGAAGCAAAACCTCCTAGGCTAAAACTAAAAGTTAGTCGGTTACACTCTACAAGTTTGTCGTTGATGTGGAAGGGACTGTTTTTAAGAGCCCAGTTTGTGTAGTTGTAACCAAAACGCCAGTTCTCAGATCCACCAACAACAATAGTTCTAGCCTCGGTCATCGCCATGGTTGTGGCTATCACCATCAACACAATTCCTACCTACCTCAGTCCTGCCATTTCGCTAGTATATTCTCGAAAGATCTCGGCAGTTGAAGTGAGTTCCTAGGTTCATCAGTGGGGGGTTTATATAACTAATTTCTGGCTAGAATAGTTGGAGACCTATTTTTTCAACTTGGTTGGCAAAAGAGGAAAAAAAAGATTGGATTTAAGAATGAAGAGAAGACGTTTTGTCCAAGATTTTGAATCAGTAAATTCATACAACATGCTTCTAGATTGCTACTTTTAGTTCCTAAAATTCTCTTGTCATTTGCCACTTAGAGCCATCCCACACCCCATTTGCAATCATTTTGTTGAAGACTGTCAACTAAGGAAAATGGTTAGCATTTGAATTTAGTGGCTTGAATGAGTCCGTGCGGCTTCTTCGTTTGAGTCACTTCAGATGGAGCTTTTTATGGTCAACCTTGGATACTACTTCTTCTTAGTCAAAATATTCAAGTCTTCCTTGGCTGGTTTGAATCCTCCACTAAAGAGGAGTGACGTTTCTCATGGTTAAATTTTCACTGCATTCTTGAAGAGTTATTTCAACTAGCTGCTGATGATTGGATAATGTTCCTTGTTAAGATAATTTTTGGATTTCTATTTTCTACACTAATTAAAACATTTTGACAAAAATGAGTTTTACTTTTCAACTTTTAGGACGTCAACTTTATTTTTGAGTATTTGTATCAATTGATAAGAGATATCTCTTTAAAATAAAATAAAACATGAAGTCATTAGTCGACATTGAGGACCTCTTTGTTTGGACTGATAGAAAAGCAAAAAGTGATCTCATATTATTCAACTTTCAGAAAAAAAAAAAAAAAATTATATGTGAGTTTACCTGTCAATATTTGTGTGAGATAAGTTTTGTTGATCATATTGTACACATAAAATCTTGGATTTGACTATTGCAACTTGGGGCAAATAATGAGTGATTACACTTAGTATATGATAGGTCTTACTTTCTCACTCAATCACTTTTTCGGTATTTCTCTCAAGATCACAAATTGTAGTCCAAGAAAGACAAGTATGTAGGATCGAAATTCTCTCGGACTTTGGAATGCTTGATTTTGGACTTTGTCTCTTTCATTCTCCTCAATGCATTGGTCTCCTTTTATACTCTTTCACTCTCAATCTAGCCGCTCGACAATCTTCAGATGATCATCTTCCAATCTATTCATTGGACAGATTTGTATCAAGAAGATTGAGTGGTCGTTGAGTGACAAAATCTGAATCTACACTTGATTTTGGTCGCCCATACAACCAAAATTTTGGTTTCCAAAAGTAGAGGTCTCCACTTATAGAAGTAACTTGTTTCGAGATTAATTTGTCAATCAATTAAGATGTTTTCCATTACAAAGTTGGTTTGCAAAACAATCTTTAAGATTGAGTCAATCTATTCTTTCTAAATGTGAAATCCAAGCCAGATCATTGGGTGTTATATACGCTATGAACTTGTGTCTGAATGGGACCATAAGTAGTTCTCCTATTCTGAAAAATTTCATCTTCAATATAAAGTTTGAATCCGTTGCACTTGAAGTAGATTTCACAATCTAGACTTGAGCTAGAACAAGATCAAGATTGCTATAAACTTCTCTTCCAAGAGCAATTCCCTAAATCAAAAATACTTCATGACATTTATTAGACTAACGAGACATATATGAATAGTTTTGTCAACTTCAAAATTTATTAGGAAATTTCTCAACAACATGTGCATCTCAACATCTCGATAGTCTCATACTCCTTGACTAGTGAAGGTAACACCTACCAGCAACTAAAAGAGGTTTTTTTTCCTTGGTCAAAGAAACATTTCATTCATTTCCATCGATATACAATAGAGAAATGCAGTTCAACTGCAAACCAAGACAAATCCTAGACAAATCCAAAACAAAACAAGCTCCAGATAAGAAGACAAATTTTCGTAATAAGGTTAGAGATCACATGCTTAAAGAGTAAATCATGGACTTCTTCAAATCAAAATCAGTGACTGATCACAAAATCTGTCTTTAGTAATGAGCACACAATGAGATCTCCATATGTTGCTCCAACTTTACTTTATCAGCAATATGCGCCTAAGTTCAGCATCCCCAATGCCATCGTTCAAAATAACAAGGTTGAACAAGCATATATTTGAAGAGCGAAACCTTCACAAAACTCCTCAAATCTTCTTCCATACTAGACTTATTTGACAATGAATTGCCGAAATCATACATGCAAAAAAATCCCAAATTTAGACTTGATTGGGATAGAACCTCTCAAAACGAGAGAGAGAAACTCCTAAATCTAGACTAGATGAGAAAAGAAAAGCTCCTCAAAACAGAAGGAAAGCAAGAAAAAGAAAACAGAGAATCAAATTAGCCAAAGAAAAAGGAAAAAAAGAGGGGAGGGAGAGATCTAGCTGAAAACTCATCTTCATGGAGCTTGAAGAAGAAACTTGTGTGAAAATGGAAGGGAGAGGAGAGAATCCTAGGAAGGAAAGAGATATGTTGACATATAAAGAAGTAAAAGTTTAGCTATTATACAACTATGATGTGGCTAACTCTTTGGCAGAGAGGTTAGGTAGAGAGGTCAAGTAGAGGTAAGACTAGATATCGGTATAAGAAAAGGATGCGATTGTCCTCGATGTTTCTTCAAAATCTGCTGCATTATTATTCGTGAAGCACTAGATTGTTGTTCTCAGGATAGGTGTCATCTCTGTGAGAAATGAGAGATTCAAGGATTAGTGTTTTCTCGAGTAATTCAATGAGCTTAGTATTTAAGTGGGGCACAATTGATGTCGGCCACATAATCACAGTCCTGATAGATATAAAACAATGTTCATGGGGTTCTACTACTTCAGGCAGAAGCTGCAGGAGAAATCATCATTGGACTCAACAGTTTTAGGTATGGTATACTTGGGAGCATACCGGTGAATATGGACCATATAAACACATCCGGAAACTAGGCAAACAAAGGTAGGAATCCTTTCAGATTGAAAACCACAGACATTGCCTTTATGATTATGCCTGGAAGCGATATCCTCAAGGAGAGAATAAAGGTGGTTATCAGGAATTGGAAGGATTTAAATCGGACGCAAGGAAGCGCATTTGTTATCGAGGATGAAGTCACACGTGAAGCATCGATACACGTGGCAGTTAACGATCAGGTGAGAGCAGCACAACTGTTCCTAATTTTCCATCCCACCAGACCAGAGAGCGAGAGAGTGGAGATGATATTGCAATATCACCAGAGGCAACTCCTCGTACTGACGATGAGATCATTAGGTTTTTGTTATGTTGCATTTAGGTTTGCTGCATTAAATCTATAAAATTACGAGGGAATTAAGGTGATATCTCTCCTCTATTATATGTTATATCCAAAAAAGTTATGTACTTGAATTTAATTATTTTGATGAATGATATGATTTAAATTTCCCATTTATTATTTTATATCTAGACATTGTAATCATTAAAAGTAGAATAAATGAACTAGTATTTTAAAAATATTTTTTGTGTCACATTATATGAAAGAATAACAAAATTTAGTTAGAGTAAAACTTCATTCCATGGCGAACCGCAATCAATACATGAGTAATAATAAATCAACATAACACCTCACAATATATTTATTCTTCAACCACGACCTCACCAGGACCAGCCGTTCTTTATTGAAATTCTACAATTGCATAAACACAATCAAATATTACTAGCAAATAGAACCAGCCGCATTCTTCGATCACTGCCAACGCGGAAGCGGCATGGCAAAGAACTTCATCAAGCCATCCGAGCAGTCCTTGTCGTTAGAGGAAGTGAAGTAGTAGAGCCTCCATTGGTTCAGCACAACCTCAAACCCTTCTCCGGCGCCATTTGGTGCACCAGCGAGAAGCTTCGCACCCCTGAAGTCGCACTTGAGGTAGCTATACAGGTTGGGCAGCAAGTACACGTTGTGGGGTGCATCAAACTTGAACACTAGCCAAGAAAACAAAAATAGTTAAAGCATAGGTTATTCACTTTTCGGATCAACATCAATTCTCGAAGAAAGGAATCTTGAAAGGATTCTTGATTTCGTACCAATCCACAAACGATGTCACCTTCCCTCCTAGATCCTGTGTTTATATTATATTATCTCTCACTTAAAGTAACCTTGAGGATCACACTCACCGTCACGCTGTGTAGCCTTAATCAACGCACATGGCTGAGTTGATTATGCACTTGCTCATGAGATTTTATTCGAGTCAAAGGTTCTAATATCCTATACCATTGGCTCTCTAACTAGATAATCGGCATATATTGGAACCACTAGTGACTACTTGTCACGTCTTTCCCTGAACGATGATCAATTTTTTCAGTAAAACTTTCTCAACCATGGGCATTCCTCTATGCAAACTTCAGCAGAATCAGAGGAAGTAAAACTTCCTAGGCTAAAACTAAAAGTCAGTTGGTTGCACTCACCAAGTTTGTCGTTGATGTAGAAGGGACTGTTCTTAAGAGCCCAGTCGGTGTAGTTGTATCCGAAACGCCAGTTCTCAGATCCACCAACAACAATAGTCCTGGCCTCGGTCATCACCATGGATGTGGCGATCACCAGCAACACAATTCCTGGGTACCTCAGTCCTGCCATTTCGCTAATGTATTCTCAAAAGATCTCCCCTGTGAACTTAAAAACAATGAAGTCAAATTGTTTTGGCAGTTGATGTGAGTTCCAAGGTTCATCAGTGGGGGTATATATACCCATTTTCTGGCAAAAATAGTTGTTGGTGCTCTACTTTCTCACTTGGTTGGCGAAAGAGGAAAAAAACATAAGGATTGGATTTAATAATGAAAAGAAGACGTTTTGTCCAAGATTTTGAATCAGTAAATTCTTACAGCGTGCTTCTAGATTACTGCTTTTGGTTCCTGAAATTCTTTTCTCATTTGCCACTTAGAGCCATCCCACACCTCATTTTGCAGTCATTTTGTTGAAGACTGAACTGACACTAAAGAAAATGGGTAGCATTTGAATTTGGTGGTTTGACTGAGTCCATGAGTCTTCTATGTTTTGGCATTTATCTACTTGGAGAAGAAACGGAGGGAAAAGTAATGATTGTGAAGCCGTTGAAGTCCATTCCAATTAAGGAAACGGGGGTTGGTATGCACGTCTATTGACTCCCTCTTCAGATGGAGCATTTTATTGCCAACCTTGGACATGACATTTTTTCTTAGTCAAAAAATTCAAGTCTTCCTTGGCTGGTTTGAATCCTCCACTAAGGAGGAGTGACATTTTTAAATAGTTATTTCAATAAGCTACTGATGATCAGATGATATCCCTTGTTAAGGTAATTTATGGATTTCTACTTAATGCACTAACTAAAACACTTTTATCAAAATGGGTTTTACCCTTCAACTTTTAGGAAGAGTAAAATGCCAAGTCAACTTTATTTTTAACTATATGTATCGATTGATAAGGGAAATCCGTTAGAAATAAAAATAAAACAGTAAGTAATTATTGGACATTGAGGACCCATTTGCTTGGAATGATAGACGAGCAAAAAGCGCTCTCCCGTCCAAATTTGACATATTATTAAACTTTCAGAAAATAATAAAGATTTATGTGTATTTGCCTCTCAATATTTGCGTGAGACAAGTTTTGTTAATCGTATGGTTAATATAGAATTTTGGATTTGGTTATTGCAACTCTGGGCAAATAAAAACCAAAACGCAGCTGGCAATTCCATAGTTTGAAAAGCCCTGGGCCGGGTTTCGGCCCACGATGAGATCTCTGCCTCCGTTTCTTCAAGCTAGTTGTCTGACAAACCGCCTTGTGCTGTCAGTCGATCCTCATACTCCCTAGCCAGTGAAGGCTATACCTATCATGAAGTAAACACAAAAATCAAACTGAGTTTGTCTACATCCATCCTGTGTCTCATCCAGATTCATTCAATGCCTAGTATGCAAGTCCAGAAAATGGCGCAAACTGATTACCGGTTGTTTCATATTTTCTAAGTGTACATATAGAGATGAAAGATGAACTTTGGTAGCTTTACCCCACCTTTGAGGGGCCTCCGCTCAGTTTAGATTGGCGAGTTGCCTTTTTCTCTAGTGCTTTGACTTGACAGTCTTAGGAATGGTAAACGTGGGAGCGCAGCAATGAATATGGACCGCATAAACACAGCCGGGAATTAGCCACACAAAAGCAGGAATCCCTTTCAGATTGAAAGCTACAGACATCGCATTTACGATTATGGCAGGAAAGGATATCCTCAGAGAAAAGGAAGGTGGTCGTCAGGATGTGGACGGACTAAAAACGAACGTAGGGAAGCACATTTGTTATCGAGGATGAGATCGCATGCGAAGCATTGGTGCTCGTAGCAGTTGACAATCGGGTATGACAGAGCTGCATAACTGTTCCTGATTTTCCGTCACACCGGATCGGAATCACCAGAGGCAACTCCGCCCACCGGCAATGAAGATCATAAAGGTAAAATATTACGATTATTATTATTTTTATCTTGACCTTGACGTTTTTTTTTTTTTTGTCAGTCCTACTCTATTCCTACTCTACACTCACTCTCAGACTTTTGCCATGCCTCTTGCAGCGCGTGGGAGTCGAAACCCACTCCTGAAACTTTACGCGTCACCACCCCATCCCCCCTGAGAAGGTGGGGATTTGAACCCCTCACCTCCCCCTTCTATGTTGGAAGGGTGGCCACTGGGGCAAATCCCAGTGGTTATCTTGACCTTAACGTTGTACTCATTAAAAATAGAACAAATTGTTAGTATTTAAACTAAATTCATAAATGTTGTTGATTTCAATGGACGAGTTATGGGTTCCATAAACAAGCTATTGATTTTAATGGTTGTTGATCAATTGTTTGGTTGTCGATGCACAAATTTATTGTTGATGTCCATTCGAATTCGAAGATTGCTGCACAAGTTGAAGAAAAGGGTGAAAATACACTGCAAGTGCCAAAACTTAGTACAAACAAACACTTAAATGCCAAAACTTCCATAAGATACATGTAAGTGTCACTTTTTTAAAAATTGGACACTTAAGTACCAACTCTGCTGAGGCTAACCATAAATCTAACATGGCTCTTTTTTAATAATAAAAGTGGTCTACATGACTCACTAGAATGTCTACTCGGCAATCAATGGGCAAAATGACGTCGTCTTCATTGTCCCCCAAATTAAAAACCCTAAAAAGGTCAAAATCCCCACAATCCCCAACTTAAAACCCCTAAATCTATCCACCACAACCACCAACCACCACTAGCAACCATTGTGGTGGTTGTGTGTTGCTGCAAGGTGCCGATGCTTGCACCAACACCTAGACCTCAGTAATGATAGCGATTGATGAGCGACTGTGAGTGGATGGTGAGTGACAACTGAGCCTCGACGAGAATGGCAACCAACCGTGAAGAATTGAGCATGAGAAGGACAGTGAGTGTGCGATGGACGGCGAGTGTGAGATAGTGCTTGATTCAATACAATAAATTATGTCGTTTATCAACCATGCCAAAACAACATCGTTTAGCATTGGCCCTGTCCGTGTAGACGGCATAACGTTGTTCATCCTATCTACATGGATAATTTTTTAAAAATATAATTGTCATGTCAATAAATAAATATATATATCACAAGATAATGCCCAGTTAGTAGTTTGGCTGTAAATACTCACTATTGGTTGGCACTTAAGTGTTCCTTTATTCTCCGATTTTATTACTTAAGTGCACATTTTGGAATTTTTGGCAGTTAAATGTCCACATGTGCCAAGTTTTGGTACTTAGGATGTCCAACACGCTAAAGAGAAGTCTTTATTATAGTGTTTTTTGCAAAGCGTCTATTTCGTATCTTTATGTGAAGTTTAGTACTTTGTAAATTCCCAAAAAACTTTCTCCTTAGAATGTTGTATATATTTATGAGTCATTTAAGAGTAAGAGAGTAAGAATCACATAACAAGTCAGTAAATCAATTAACCTTGTAACCATTTTTGATAAGGTAAAGTATATCCATCTCTTTCTCTTTCTCTTTCTTGAGTTGTGTGAGTTGTGAGTGTTTTATCTTCAAATTATTTCATCATAAATGAGCTAGTATATTACAATTATTTCCTATGTCATATTATATAAAAGAATTGTTGCGGAAAGCAAACAATGGGACAATAAATATACAGATCAAGAAAATAAATCAAACACCAAATTTACATGATTCAGTCGTAGAGACCGACATTCACCGGGAGAACAACGACGAATTCACTATAGATTAAACAATACAATAAAGATTATACACTCGAATCACTCAAACATGCTCAGTATTTCCCAAGCCCCAATTACATCTAAAAACTCACGCAGTGTTTTAGCCCCAAATTCCAATGCAAAAACCTGAATATTCCAAATTGGATAGTTTATGGACGTCTGAATCGAACAAAGAAGATCAACACACACACACATTTTGGATCTTCTTTGTTCGATTCAGACGTCCATAAACTATCTAATTTGGAATATTCAAGTTTTTGCATTTGAATCAAACTTGAGACATATTTTAACAAGCTCTACTTTGATTCAACATTTGGTTCACACACATTTTGGATCTTCTTTGTTCGATTCAGACGTCCGTAAAATATCCAATTTGGATTATTCAGGTTTTTTCATTGGAATCAAACTCAAGACATATTTTAACAATCTCTACATTGATTCAACATTTGAACCAAGTCACAATCTCTTCGCAAAAATTTAAATTGTACTGCTACTCTCCCATAGCTCCCAATGAGGTCAACCACCATAGATTTTATCCAAGTCTAGGCCTCGGTTGAACTTTGTTATAACCAAGAACTTCATCAAACTACCAACTCCAAATGCACCTTTAACTACTCCATATGGATTTTCCAATGCAACCTCCTTAATTGCAGATAAAGCAAAACCATTTTTGCATATATATTTGTCATGAGATCAAATACATACTTGGTTAATTTCAGTAATTACAACAGCCATTAGCTCTAGAAGCTCCACCTCGCTATAAACATCATCTGTGTCGATTATCACATTAGTCCTCATACCCGCTACCTGAGGAGTTTCTAGTTGTAACTCCACCTCAAGTTGAACACTGTTCACATCCGTATAAACACTGCTATAAGCACTCCTAGCTAGAAGTATTAGAGATTCGTCAAACATAACTTCTCTACTAATAATAAGTGAATTTAATTCCGAGCACCACAACCAATAACCCCTCTCACTGTGCATAGCCTAAGAACATGCACTTTATTACCCTTCCATCGAGCTTACCATCACTAACTCGAATATAACATGGGCAACCAAATATTCTAAAAATAGAATAATCAACAATGTTATCTGACCACACTTCTTCAGGAGCCCAACATCAAATTGCAGTCGATGGAGATCTATTTATCAGGTAGCTTGCCGTACTAAGTGCATCCACCAGGAATTTCTTAGCCATACCAGCACTAAAGAGCATTTTATAGGTTGTCTCGAGTAACGTCTTACTCATCAAGTCCGCAACATGTTGTGGTTTATTGGCATAAGTGCGGTGTTTCACTATACCTTCCTTCATGCAGAATTCATTTAACAGCTTTGAACAATCCATACTACTGTTAATCCGCATCTGCTTAATCGTTTTACCAATCTCATTTTTTATCAAAGCTCTCAACTACATGATCCTGACAATAACATTAAATTTGTGCACATGCACAAACAGCCACGCCTTTATTGAGTAGTCATCAACAAATGTTAACATATATTTTACACTCTTCCTTAAAGGAAACCGCGACAACCTGTGAACTTTCTAGTGAATTAACTCTGCAATTTCCATGATTTCTTTAATGGTTGTACTAAACTACACTTTTCGCCATTAATCTAAATCATAGCACTTGCATACATTCAATTTCTTAGCATTATAACCACATAGCAGATTTCTTTCACTTAAAAACTTTAGGCTTCTCTCGCCAATGTGCCCCAAACGCATATGCCAAAATTCAGACTCTTGAACAAATGCATCCAACTTCTCCGCAATGAAATCTGTCACTATCTCATCTTAAAGTTCATATAGGCCACTATACTTGATTACTTTTATTATCACTAATGCACCTCAAACAATTTTTAGAATTTCACATTTGGAAATATATTGATAACTAGCTGAATTTAAGGCACTCAAGGAAATTAAGTTCTTCTTCAATTCTGGAACGTGCATCGCTATAGTCAATGTCCTCACGATACAATCATGCATTCTGATTTTAACATTGCCAAAACCGACAACATCGTATTCAACATTGCTCCCCAACTATACTTTACTATTATCCATGCATTGATAAGTAGTAAACCAGTTTTTACTTGGTGTAGCACTAAAAGAACAACCATAATCCATAATCCATCCATCAAATGATGAATAATTAGTGACAGACAAGATATAATCGGCACTATCACCTACAACTGCAACATCATCTGTAGAATCAACTATAATTTCCTTACCATTCTCATTCTCCAGCTTAAGGTAATACTTTCTAAGATGCCCCTTTTTACCATAGCTCCAACAAACAACATCACTAGTCCTAGACTAACTACGCCTGTTCATATTAGTATTACTAGTGCTAACACATGTTCTTAATTTTCCTCTGTTTTCACTTACCAAAGCAGTAGAGAGAAGTTCATCAAATTCTCTTTTACAAATTTCCTCACTCATAATCAAATCTCGAACTCCATCAAACGTTAAGTTTGTTGACTTAGAGAAATTACTAATAGTAGTAACAGTAATACTTCAACTATCAGGCAATGACGATAATAAAATTAAAGCGCGTACCTCATCTTCAAAGTCAATCTCAACTGAACTCAATTGACTAACGATTACATTGAATTCATTAATATGATTTGCAATTGACGCACTTTTGCTCATCTTCCAATGAAATAGACGTCACATCAAATAGACTTTGTTAATCATAAAGAGCTTCTCGTGCATATCCGACAGGACTTTCATCAAATCAGCAGTAGTTTTCTCCTTCATGTTGCGGAAAGCAAGTGATCAAACAATAGATAGAAAAAATAAGAAAATAAATTGGACATTAGATTTATGTGATTTGGTTGTAAAGATTTACGTCCACACAGAGAGCAGCAAAAAATTCACTATAGATGAAGTGATACAATAGAGATTACACACTCGAGTCACTCAAACACGCTCAATGTTTCCCAAGCCCTAATTACACCCAAAAACTCATGCAGTGTTTAACTTTGAATTTCTTGCTAAATGATCTCTCAATCTCACAAAGAAATTCACAAATCTTACTACAAGATTTTACGGCTACAAACACTAACTTGACGAATGGAATTCATGATTTTCCTCTGCACGTCTTCGACCACCAAGCACTCGTACACAAACGGTGCTTCAAGAAGACACTACATCCAAAATCCCATATAATTTATATGTATATGTATGTATAATACATACATACATGTACACACATCTATATATACGCATACGCCACCTGTATTAGAGAGGAAATAGAACTAGAATTCGGTCAACCCAAGTCCAATTTTTGGCCTTTTCTGTTTCATCCTGGCCAACTTCATGAAGGAATATATTTCTATATATATATCAAGGAAAATCCAAGTCCAAGTCAATGTTGGACTTTCCTATTTCAGTGGCCAAACTCCTCAATGCGGATTTGAACACTAAGGAGTTGATTTTCGGATCTTCTTTGCTCGATTTGGATGTCCGTAAAATATCCAATTCGGAATATTCAAGTTTTCGCATTGAGCTCAAACTCGAGATACAAAATTTAGTCGCAGTAAAAAATTTATTCCGCGGCAAATCATGGGTAATACATAAACAGTAGAAGAAACAATAAAGTACCCTCACCGCATATATTTATTTCAACCATGACCTCTTATTCAAATTATGTAATTGCGTAAACATTATCAAATATCACTAGCAAACGGAACCAGCCTGATTCTTCGTCCCAATCACTGCCAACGCGGAAGCGGCATGGCGAAGAACTTCATCAAGCCATCGGAGCAGTCCTTGTCGTTAGAGGAAGCAAAGTAGTAGAGCCTCCATTGGTTGAGCACCACCTCGAATCCTTCTCCGGCGCCTTTTGGTGCACCGGCAAGAAGCTTCGCACCCCTGAAGTCGCACTTGATGTAGCTATATAGGTTGGGCAGCAAGTACACGTTGTGGGGTGCATCAAACTTGAACACTACCCAAGAAAATAAAAATAGTTAAGCATAGGCAATTTTGTTTGATTGTTCATAATGATATTGGCATCGATTCTTGAAGAAAGCAACCTTGAAAGGGTGCTTGATTTGGTCCGCAATCCGCATCACTAGACGTATTCGAGCTTTCAACAATCAATTCCACACTGAAAAAGCAAATGTAACCTTCCCTCCTAAATCCTATGTCTATTATAGTATCTCTCACTCAAAAGTAACCTTGGGAGTCACCCTCCCAGTCACGTTGTGGATATGTGAAGGAGGTGGTGACATGTATATTCATCATATTTTATGCAAAATAAAAATTCAAATATCCTACATCATCTAAAAGAAGAAAATTAATATGGCTCTCAACTAGATAATTGGTATATACTAGAACCATTAGTGACTACTTGTCAAGGCTTTATTTGAATAAGGATAGCAAGAGTGCCATAACTTTCATACAATGCTCATTTGAGTATCATAACTTTTTTTTTCGCTCACTTAAGTGTTACATCTAAGTTAAATTCGATCATTTGAGTCACAACCCCAGCAAATCATCAAATGTGGATTTTTTTGTAATTTTTTTAAAAAAATTGATTTTCTTGTTATTTTTCGAATTTTTAATTTTTAATTTTTATATTTTGTCTTTTCTTTTTCTTTTTTCTTTTTCTTTTTCCTTTTTCTTTTTTAATGTGCAACAGCCGTAAAGGCCTCACCCTCGGCCAGTAGGGCCACAAAGGCCCTGGGCTAGGCCATTGCTAGCTACTAGCAAGGGGATGAGGCCGTGATGGACTAGCCTAAGGCCATCGCGCCCTCACAAGTTGCCAGCTAGGACATGGTGGCTTTGCCAACCACAAGTGAGGGCGCAAAGGCCCTCACTAGATCTAGGCAAGATTGCCTTTCCAATGGCCCACGAGGCCGTGAACGCCCATCGCGACCTCAACCACCACAAGCGGGGGGGTATGGGGCAGATTTTCCAATGAGCAACTTGTCGATGGCACTTAAGTGATTAATTTTTCAAATTTATGGCACTTAAGTGAGCGAAAAAATTTCAAAAATATCCATTTTGATGCTGGCAATATCACGTAGGACTACCGGGTCTACACCGGATTTTCCAATGATGGTACTTAAGTGATTGATTTTTCAAATTTACAATACTTTAAGAAAAAAAAAATGGTCTTGGCACTCGAGTGAGTTCCATACAAAAGTTATGATACTCAAGTAAGCGTCGTATAAAAGTTATAGCACTCATGATATACTTGTCCCTATCTTTTCCTGAATGATGACCAATTTTTAGGTAAAACTTTCTCAATTATGCAAACTTCAGCCTATAACTAAAAGTTCGTTGGTTGCACTCACCAAGTTTGTCGTTGATGTAGAAGGGACTGTTCTTAAGAGTCCAGTCCGTATAGTTGTAGCCGAAACGCCAGTTCTCAGATCCACCAACAACGATAGTTCTGGCCTCGGTCATCACCATGGTCGTGGCTATCACCAGCAACACAATTCCTGCATACCTCGATCCTGCCATTTCGCTAATATATTCTCAAATGATCTGTCTGGTGAACTGAAAAGCAATGAAGTTGAATTGTTTTGGCAGTTGAAGAGAGTTCCATGGTTCATCAATGGGGGTTTATATACCCAATTTCTGGCAAGAACAGTCGGAGCTGAATTTTCTCAACTTGGTTGGCCACAGAAGAAATGATTGGATTCAAGAATGTAGAGAAGACATTTTTTTTTCCTAGATTTTGAATCAGTAAATTCAGAAAAAAAAAAAAAAAAAAAAAAAAAAAAAAAAAAAAAACTTCTAGATTACGGCTTTTGGGTCCTGAAATTCTGTTCTCATTAGCCACTTAGGTCTGATCCATCCCACCCTCATTCTGCTGTCATTTCGTTGAAGAATGAACTGGCGCTGAGGAAAATGGGCAGCAATTGAATTTGGTGGTCTGACTGAATTCATTGGTCTTCTTCGTTTTGGCACTGATCCGCTTGAAGAAGGAAAAGAGGGAAAGGTAATGATTGTGAAGCCACTGAAGTCCATCTCCACGAGGGAAATTTGGGTAGCTGTAGACGTTTTCTTGTGTCCCTCTACAGATGGAGCATCATAGGGTCAACCCGCCGGACTCTGCTTTTCTCCTAGTCGGAAAAATTTAAGTCTTCCTTGGCTAGCTTGAATCCTCTAAAGAGGAGTGACATTTCCCTTGGTTGGATTTTTAATACATTCTCGGAGAATTATTTCAACGAGCTGCTGACGATCAGATGATGCCACTTGTTAAGGTGACTCGGGAATTTCTAATTTCTGCACTGAGTGAAGAGCTTTTCTATACAGACTTTGCTTGATCGTAATTCCCCAGTCCGCATAGCCTAGGCTGGGTTTTCGGGCCTGATTCTATTTCATAATTCGGGCGGGACCGGGCTTATTCAGGTTTTATTGCGTGTAATTCAAAATGGCCCGACCTAATCTGAACTGAAGTTTGCTTACATATTGAAATATTTCGGGCATTTTGTGTTGAATAAAAGTCGAATTTGTGTGAGTAAACAATAAAAGGTAAAGTCTTCCCAAACAAAAAATAATAATTTTGATGGTATCATTCTCAATCCACCACCACAAATGAGGATGACAATTCTTTGCTTTGTATAAATCAACAGGATGAACATATTACATCTTTTTTGAAAAAATAAACTGAATTTCAATAGCACGTCCTTAAGTTCGCGAGCGGTAAGCACGTGCCTATTAGCTCCATAGAAGTTGTTTGACTACATATTTGTCTTTAAACTGTCTATGAGTTTGTGTCGTCCAGAATCATCCAATGCCTAGTATGCAAGTCCAGAAAATGGTATAAACTGAACATCGGTTTCTCATATTTTCTATTGTACATTTGGAGATGAAGGATGAATTTTGGCAGCTTTAACCTCATCTTTCGGGGCCTATGCTCTATATAGATTAACGGGTTGCCTTTTCTCTTGTACTTTCGGAGAAACATATAGGAGCGTCGTGAAGCTTTTATTCATGCAACATTATCATACTAAAGAGTACTAGATAGCGGGGATGAACATTGGGCTTTGGACAAGATTTGCAGCAATGGCATGAAAAATTACGTCCCTGATAATTGTGGATGAAGATGGTTGATTCATGAGTTCATACCTCAGAAATACCGCAAGTAACGTGAGCAATGCGGCAGCATTGCAATAGTAAACGGGTTACTTGGCGGGTTTCGTCTCGTCTCACAAGCAACACTGTAGTACTCACCTGAATCATCTTCCACCACTTAGTTAAGGTTAGAAAATGGTAGTGATTCTTGTGCTTAACTTTCCATGCACAAGTTCTTCGCCTCCGGCTTCAATAGTAATCACTGGAGGTATGATTTCTTGTTGAACTATGAAGATCTACTGTCTTAAATGTTAAATCTGTATTCGTTTAACCTGTTTAGGTTGTCTTTGTACAATAATAGTATAGAGGAAACAGAACCTAGGTGCACACTGCCAATTAATAACTTCATAGTTATTACAAAAAAGAATTTCGACGTGTGATCATCATTGACGAAAATACGAGATCCATCGATTGACCGCTAAATATTTTGCTAGAAAGATTTGTTCTTGTGGAATGAATGTTTACTTAACCTGTTAGTGTTCTATTGATCCTCCTTGTATTTTGAATTTTGTTTTGTTTTGTAGTATTCTGGATTTTGCTCTATTTTGATTTGCTTTACTATGAAGTCTATGTGCTTATCATGTATCATTTTGAGCAATAAATATAATTTTCTTTCGATAAAAAAAAATAATATTTGATTGTGTCAAAAGTCAAAGGTTCGTATCTTCAAATCATGTCCATATTTATTGCAAGTATCACGAATTAATATATTATAAGAAAACATTATATCACCCAGCTTGTAATATGACATAAAGTTACGCTCGTTGGAAGATAGAACTCTAAAGTTACATTGACTGCTACTAACCCCAAAAATCATATCCAATGTAGGTACTTAGGTCATGAAGACATTATTACATAAAACATAATAAAGACAATGAAGAGAACTCTCTTCAATCCACAAACACAACTCGCTTCCAATAACAAAGGAACATCATTTCGGAGGAACTTTTTTATTTACTCCAACTCCTAGGTTCCTCCGGATAAGTGGCTCTTTATTCAACCCCAATAAAAGCACAAAGCACGATCACTTTCATCACCCAGTTCTAATTCCATGGTCAATCGCGGTCGATCACTGCCAACGCGGCAGCGGCATGGCGAAAAAACTTCATCAAGCCGTTGGAGCAGTCTTTGTCGTTTGAAGAAGCAAAGTAGTAGAGCCTGTATTGGTTCAGCACGACTTCGAAGCCGTTTCCAGCACCGTTTGATGGGCCAGCGAGCAACGTTGCACCCTTGAAGTCACACTTGAGGTAACTATAGAGGTTGGGCAGCAAGTACACGTTGTGGGGCGGACCATACTTGAACACTAACAAAGAATTATTCGGGACTTTAGTGCTGTGAACTTAACTCAATCAAATCATAACAATCATATCCAATATAACTCTATCGAGTTCAAACAAATGAACCGATCATATATCTTGTGACAACAAAAATAACGAGCATCTCCCACGAGCCAATTATGGGATCTAGCTAGTGCCAGTGCGGTTGCTTGTTTGAAACATGACAGGCTTGCTCTAATGATATATGTCTACATGATGAGGAATCCAGAGTAGAAGTTGGCTCGTTGCACACTTACCAAGCTTGTCATTGATGAAGAAGGGACTGTTCTTGAGAGCCCAATCCGTGTAGTTATAGCCGTAGCGCCAATTTTGAGATCCACCCACGACTATAGTCCTGGCCTCGGCAATTGCCATGGCTGTGGCCATCACTAGCAACACGAGTCCTGCAAACTTCAGTCCTGCCATTTTGTTACTGTTTATTCTTAAGATTGGTCTCTCCCTCTAGTGCGCTCAAAGACGGTAATAGGATTGGATTGGTTTGGCGATTGAATCTGTGTGTTCCAAATACAATGCTGATGGGAGGTTTATATACACAATTTTTCGCCACGAAGTCAGCCAAATCGTCTCAACTTGTCTGGCAAAAAGTTCGAATGGATTGAATTGAAGAATGAAGAGAACCCGTTTTTCCAAGATTTTGAATATGTTAAGTCAAACAAATCCTTTTTCTTGAATCACATGCTTCTAGATTGTAGCATTGAGTTCCTCCAAATGAAAATTATCGAAAAAGTCATATATCTATTATACAACAGCTAATTTAATCCTAAACTCTTCGATTATGTCAATTTAATCATTAACATTTTGATGATTTGCCCATTTAGTCCTAAATATTTTAAAAATTTTACCAATTTAGTCATTTTGGCTAACGTTAGTCGGAAATCACAACGTCGATGTGACGATCTAGTCAATATTGGCTAACTCATTTGGGACAACCGACAATGACATAGATGATTTTTGTAAATTTTTAAATATTTTTCCTTTTTTTTATTTTTGTTTTTGTTTCTTTCTTTTCTTTTTTCCCCTTTTCCCTCCGCCATCCACCACCGAGCCTCATCGATTGCTAGTGAAGGCCATAGGCCTCCCCTCACTGGCCTTAGACGAGGGACACCAGTGCCTAGGCTGGCCAGAGCCGCCCTCACTGAGTCTAGAGAGGGCTACCCTTGCCAATCTTAGGCAAGGGTCACCCTTGCCGGCCTCAAGTGAGGATTACCTTGCCAGATTTGAGAGGGCGTCGAGGCTATTGGCGAGGGCCAATAAAGGGAAAGGGAGTAAATATAAAGAAAACGAAAAGACAAAAGAAGACAAAAATTTAGAAAAACTTAAAAAATTATAAAAATTATCAACATTAGCGATTTCTGACCGAAATTGATTGAAATGACTAAATTGAGTCATCAAAAGATTTAATACTAAATAGACAAATTGTCAAAATGTTTAGAATTAAAGTTGCACATTTAAATGTTTAGCATTGAATACGCCACTCTATAATAGGTTTGAAATTTTTTGAATAATTTTTCCCGACATTCATTTACCTTGAAACCATCGCATTCTTGAGGCTATTGTCATCTTTATGGAGTTTTTGCATGGTTATTGAATTGAAGATTGACTATAATGAGGAGAATAGGCAGAATTTGTTGACTGAGGAGATTAGGTATTCCTCAATTTGGTAGTTATCCACTTCTTGCAGAGAAGAGGAAAGAGGGCAAGGCAATGATTATGAAGCCTTTCATGAAGTCCTTCTAGATGACACATATGCAACATGGGTTGGTGAGGACGGTTTTTGTTTCTTCAATTGGAGCTCTTCCTACGGTCCAGCTACGGCATGCCCCTTTTTTCTTGTTTTTTTTTTTTTTAGGTCGATCCTACTCTAATCCTACTCTAATACTCACTTTCAGATTTTTGCTCTGCCTCCTTACAGGACGTGGGAGTCGAAACCCACTCCGGAAATAAAATCGTCCCCACCCCAATCCCCCCTGAGAAGGTCGTAGGATATATGGATTATTTTTGGTCATTAAAATTATGTTAAGAAGAATAAAGAAATTTTTTGAATTTTCATTGCATTAACTAAAGTAGATAAAACTTTCTACGATAAGTGCACCAAAAATTCTAAAACTTATTATAAAATCATATGTAAGTCCTAAAACTTACAAATAGTGCAATCAAGACCTATAACTTGTCAAATTGATACAATCGAGTCATTTCGTTAACTTCATCCAATTGTTGCTAAATGAAAATGTTGACGTGACCTTTCCTATTATTTTCTCTCTCCTATATGGCGCTGACATGGCTAAAATACGAAGAATAAGGCTAGTTATCATTTTGGTCCAGATATAATATTTTTAACCTAATTATTATTTAAATTAGACTATAAAATAGAATAATTTTCTTATATAAAAGAAAGTAAGAGGGCAAAATGACGATGGTGGAGAATGGTCGGCTAGTGGTCGGTGAGGGTCGCTAGCCCCAACCAGTGGCCGATGACCCTCTTTGACTATAGGCGAGTCCTACAACCCTCGTTCAAATGTGGCCAAGGGCCACCAATGGTAGCCAAGCTAAAGTGGATAAAACATATTTTATACTAGCATTGTCTATTGCACTAGAGTAACGCCTTATTTGACATAACTAACATATTCACGTTTCTTGCCATCAATGATATTGTCAAAAGGAAAAATTGTTCGATCAATCTTAAACCTATTGCACAAAAGTCAATCATGGCCTAAACTTTTCAATTTTATTAATTTAGTCTTAAATCTTTGTGCAAAATTGCAATGTAATCCTTCCAACCAATATTCGTCAAAGATACCAATTTGGCAGTATGCCACGTGGGCCAGTCAATGATGACTAGACCACTACCACGTCAACAATTTCCGAATATTAATCAAAATGACTATATTGGAATCTAAGCAGAAGTTTAGAATTAAATTGGCAAAACTGAAAAGTTTAGGATTGAATTTGCATCTACACTTTATAACTGATTAGGTAACTTTTCCCTAGTTAAAACATAAAAGTTTTTGGGATAAGGACACCAGATGTGTCATGACTTTCATACAATGCTCACTTGAGTGCCTTAATTTTTTTTCAATTACTTCAATGTCATAACTGCTTAAAAATGTTAACTTGAGTGCCATAACTTTCAATAGATCGAGGTGGGAATGATGGCTATTTTGTTTCTTTGTTTTTCTAATTTTCTATTCCTAAGAACAAGTTTAGAATAGAAATTTCTTTGATAACACAATTTCATTTTTCTATTTCCAAGACAAACTTTTAGCTCAGAAATAGGTTTGGAATAGAAATGAAAAGTAGAAATTTTGGAACAAAAATAAAAATGAAAACTCTTCCAATTGCTCGCCCTCACCACCCGCTGCCATAGCCACACGGGAGGGAAATATTTAAGAAGACCTATCAAACAAATTTCTATTTCAAGATCAAAAATTGTTTCATTATCAAACATGTATCTTTGCTAAAGCACTCGTCCAAGAAATATAAATAGAAAAATCTATTTCTAACTAGAAATTATTCCCGAAAGCATAACGGTTATCATTGGCATAGTGCCAAATTTATTTTAAAATTTCACCCAAGTGCTGGAAGTTTGACATAACATAACACTTGTGTTGAATAATTTTAAAACTTATGGCACTCAAGTGATCGATTAAAAAATTATAAAGCACTCAAATGATAAATAAAAATAAATAAATAAAAAAAGTTATATGATGAGTGTTGTGTCACGGGCTGAGAGTTTCCTTGGCCTTGGAACGACCCGCGGCGCCGGCAAGCGGAATTCACCGAGGCTAGCCTTCCTTCTTTAGCTGTTCCAGCGAACAATACGGTGAATGCTTCTTCGTGCAAGATCCTACTACACCCAGCTTCGCTCGGGCGTCTAGTCCATCGAGTGAGATGGTAGATCTTTTTAGGCTCAACAACTAGTTTCGGCCTACCATGGCCTCGTCAGGAGAGCAACATCAGCTCCCGACCAGTTTGTGCACAAGAGGCCAACCCCGCCTTCAGAGCTCCTAAGTAATATAATCTTTCTATCCTAGAACTCCTAGCACCAACCGTCCTGACGCCACTCCCACGAACCAGTTGTGTTCGTCCCTTCTGCCTCCTCACTCCTCACTCGATAACCCCAAGCACCACTCACAAGTGTCACGAGTATGGGAGAATTCACGGACCATGACATTCTCCCACAATCAATTCGCAACTCCCTCGTTGTGATCTGCTCAGTCACTTCTTTGCATCCCTTAACCATTGATGTGCCACTTTTGGGATTTCATATCGAATGGTCCACTTTTGGGATTTCACATCAAATGATCACGCTCGCCCAACAAAACAGGTTTTGCTCCATCAGTAGCATCTTTTGATCTCAGCCGCTCGGCCCTTCTCAGTCACCGGCGCTTTCTTTGGCAAATGTGGCATTTTTCGCCAACCGCATCTTTTGGCAGCACAATTTTTGCCTATTCAGCTTCTTTGACCCTAGCAGACCAAATGGAGGTTCTTTCCTTGTTGAAAACATGGCAGTAGACCTCTTCTTCGAATTCACCGATCGATCCAGGAATGTTATCCCCATTCAGTGAGGATTCAATTCTTCTCAGACTCGCTATCCACTCGACGACAAACCGACTTGTCCTAGTACCCATTGTCATCATAGGAGCTGAGAGCCCCGCCACGTTTGGGCATCTTTTAGCCCTGGTGGATTCCTCTCCGCCCACTAGGATCGGTCCCACTAGGACTTATCTGTTCGACCCGCACTGGAGCGAGGAACCCGATTCTTCGACTCGCTCACTTACTAGAGGAATTCCTGCTCTGATACCATGTGTCACACAACACGAGACAACACAATGCGCCAACTCATTGTTTTTCAAAAAATAAAGAATTACAACACGTTGGAACACATTGTATATTAAATATATATTTTTATATATACATGATAAATTATCATTATTATAAATTAACTTAATTTAAATTCATGAATAAATAAATAAATAAGAGCCTAAAATGAATTTACATAAAAATAATAATAATAATAAAAACATTAATCCACCATTTGTTACTATCTTTCAATATTTCAATTTAACAAATTCAACTTCTTTCTAATAATCCATAAAACTTGAAGAAAAAAATAACCAAACTGCATTCAAGATTTGCCCGTTAGAGCATGTTGGAAGAGAAAAGAAAAAATAAACTTAGAAGGTGAATTGTATGTCATGGACAGTGAGAGTCGAAAGAAAATAGAAGGTTAGGTTTTTCTTCTTTATCTATTTATTATTTTCATTATTTTTATTTTCTTACATACTTACATTTTGACTCTTCATTTATTGAAAATTTTTAAAATTGACTCTGTGTATCAAAATCACACATCGGAATTCCTGACTAGCGTGTCAAAAGAGTTGATTAAGTGTTAGATTTCCCGACACGTGTTGATCGAGAGTCGGAGAGTGTTAAAGAATATGGAAGAGTGTTGTGCCGAACACGTGTTAAAGTATCCAACACAACACGAAAGTTTTCGAAAAGGGTTGGTGCTTCATAACAGGCAATGACGCAGAGAATCGAAGTTTGAGTCCGAAAGTAATATTAGATCGAGTTTTGGCCTGCTCGAAGCTCTTGATCGCCGCATAGGAGACAGTACTCTGATGTCATGCAAGAATCGCTTGAAGGCGGCGATGACGAGCGGCTGCCGATTTTCTCACGCAACTAATTAGATAATTTTTAAAGCTCTGCGTTCTTTTCTCTCTAAAATCTTTACACTACCCTCCCTGAGAAAACCCAATGCTCCCCCATCTCAATGACGTCCATCAAATGGAAGCTTCGTTGAAACGAACTTGAGTCACTCGTCATGCTGTCATGCTCCTGCTCTCAATTACAAGATTCAATTGTTAATTTTAGAGAAAAACAAAATTGGGATTTCTAATTTGAGAAAAAAACTTGATTATTCAATTTAGGGTTTATATTTTGGGCAAAACATGTAGACAACATCATTTTAGGAGTATATATGCTAACTGAGCATGCCTGCGAGACATGTCAATTGAACAAATTAATTAAACATTACCTTGTCAGATTTCCAACATCCTAAATTGATAGTAACAATTAAGTGATCATTTTTTCAATCAAAAAAAAAAAAATAGCACTCAAGTGATTAGATAAAAAATTTTGGCACAAAAATGACATGCAAAACTTTTGACATGTCCTCGTACCTTCTCTCCATCATAATGAACTACAGATAAGCTTGTTAATTTTCCGCAATGATTACGTAGCTACAGTCCAGAATTTATACAATACCGTGTTCTTCGAGGTTCACAGAATATATGGCAGAAAGCTCTGTACATTGCTCTCTTTTTTCTTTCTTTTTTTAATTCCTTTCTCTTACTAGTTTTAGCAGAGGTCGCGATCGGATGCCTTTCTTTCTAACCTTTTTGGTTTTAATGGCAAGGGCTAAGAAGATGGTTCCTGCTAACGAACTGGACAACACAGAATCACCCACATTTTCCAAAAGAGTACCACTCGGGGAAGCCTGCCAATCACAAGTTCAGGAAATAAAAGAGAATAACTAACATTTCTGCCTCCTAAGCAACATTCACCAACTACTTATATAAAAAGAAAAGGCACCATTTACCTACTAAAAATAAAATATACACACATTGAAAGGAGCTTGAGCTGAGCAGCAATCCCCACACCAGTAGCCCTTAATTCGGATTTCCAACCTCTGAGAACAAGTCTCGACATTAATAGTTGCTTACTTTATTTAACCGGAAGGTATTAGCTTCTGACAAGGCAACTCTCATGTGATCTAAGTTGGAGAACAAGGTGTCTTTGAAGAAACGGTGAACACTGATCCCATCCATTAGGCACAAGCTCTTGCTAAATGGGAGCACAGCGCACAAACCGTAGCAGCCTATATCAAGGCATTTTAAGCCCTCAGAAACTATGGTACCTCTCAAGTTGCCTACGATCTGTGGAGATACCGAGAACTCAAGCCATTGGTATACACCTCGGGCCTTGTCAGATTGATTTTCCAAGTCTCAATGCCTGAGCACTCAAATGCATTTTAATCTGTCCGTGGGACATGTTTCTGCTTGCCTAGAGGGTCTAAGGCAACAACCAGGCCCACTGAAAAGCACCCAGACAACCCTCCCGGAATTCAGCAAATGTATGATGAGTAGAACCCCATCCATATGCTGCAATCAATCTAATCATTGCAGCGACAGCTTGGTAGCAACTCTTCAATAGTCCTCTTTGCCTCGGTAAGAGGGTTTACATGAGAGACTTCCACTGCCCACATGTGCTGAATGGAGTCCAACTCCATCTCCATTTCCAGGAAGTGCTGTTTCTCCAACTGCCGAGCAGCATTTAAATCCATGGGAGTTCCAACTATTTTCTGCCATAATAAAAGAGACAATGCATAAAGTTCAGCAAAATGTCAACGTGAGGAAGTTAAGTGATACCAGAGTTCTACAGAGAAACTGAGTAATTTCAATAAGTGAGAAAAAACATAAATAATCATAGAGAAATTAGGATTCTGAGCATAAAACTAGGCTACGAATAAGTTACCGTAAGAAATCACAAAATTTCCTACACGAACTTATTGAACAGATCCTGCATGAATGCTAACTTACCCAATCTGTGGCAAAGCTAGCATTGAAGAGAATATATTTCAGAATGTCCTCCTCGAAGTTGCTGAGGACATTATGTGAACCAACTGAGATCATAAGATCTTGACGAGAAGAATCCAGCATGGACCCACAATTTCTCACAGTAATTTTGACATGTTTCTTCAGAAATCTGTCGACATAATGTGCACTTGTTCTGGAGGCATTTTTTTCTTTTCCAACCCATTTTAGTGTCCAGTTAGCACTCTCTAGAGCTGTCTGTGGGAGCTTTTCATTCAATCTCAACAAGGTTGATGCCCGATCAGCACTGGCCCAGCAAAAACATAAAGAGGAGCCGTCTTCTGTGCAAATAAGAAAACACGAGACATGGAAAAGTGAAGATGAAGGGCAAGACAACTAATTAGTAATCCTCTAGAGAGAAGGCAAAGTTACCAACTACAAAACCAGCAATGGGAATGTTAACAAAAGAGAACAACTAATTTGTAATCCTCTAGAGAGAAGGCAAAGTTACCAACTACAAAACCAGCAATGGGAATGTTAACAAGAGAGGAGTGGTGAGAGAACCCCGACTGTAAACAATCCATTTCTATACTTGTCTTCTCCAGTATCAGAATGTGGACAGCAATAACCTTCATCATATCAAACTGCAATGAGTAGGAGCTTCCAAACAATAAAGTGAACAACAATAAAAAGGAGGGGGGCAGAATAACAATTGTCTCACGATCTATTTTACCTATTCACAAGAATATACCTTGCAACGGAGTTGCATCATGGTGCATCCGGGGTCTTGTGTCAATTCAGAGATAAAACCTGAAGAAGCACCATTGAAGGCAACCCTTCTGTCAGACACAGACTGCATGGAAGTATCCTTAGTCCCACACTGCTCATCGATCATCCTCAAGGAATTTGTCTTGATGAATGATATTGGTGTCAACAAGAATCCTTCCTGCCCACTAAAGAATAAAAAACAAAAAAATTGACCCACGTTGGAGTACACTAAAAACCGCAGATGAAATATATAAACTTCAGCTCATATAATTCAGGAAAAACCACATTCAACCGGTCACCCAGCCAGAGGAAAACAGTATAATGGGGTGTGTAGAAACTACAAACCTACATATGTGCTGAAAATAGATTCCACCTAGCCAGAGTAAAAATGTTCCAACTGCATATTTTTGGGGAATACCTCAAATTTGCAGAGTGGGTTAGGCTTGAGTAGGTAAAGGGGTGGAACTTCAGAAAAATTGACAACTTAAGACATAATGTACTTCCAATTAACTACACAAAATGATCATGTAGCAATATCCGCTTTTGAATTGCACAGCTTCCTCACATCACTCTCTCCATTCAGCTATAAGACAGATTCTAACCACATTTACTCCTCTTCTTCATTTTTGCACTCATACAAATCATCATGACTAAATCAATCCTCCCAGAATAACTGCCAAGGAGAGCACTTGGAAGTTACCAAATAGTTCACTAATTGGTTGCTAAAAGATGGTTACCACCCTCCTTGTACCTTGGAACCCTTAGGAATGAATTATCTTAAGCATCACCATATAAAATACATGAAAATACATGTGGAATTCCAAAAGATGATTCTAATCAAGGACATTTGAACACATACTAGTGCAAATGATACCAATATTTAGTATTGCACAGTATAACAATAATGTTCACAATTTTCAAGAGAGCATACAATGGTACATTCAATCACTTGTCATTGAACTGCATGTAATAAAGCTTGGAAAACTGAATTTGCACTTTGTAGGAAAAGGTACCCGAGCTTCAGGATTCTACAGAATGTTGCATTTACACCAGGTCCAAAACCAATTGGATAAGCATGGTTTCTCAGAGAGCCAAATATCTGCACCTGCTATTAGAAGGAATCAAATAAGAGAACATGTTCAATACATCTTAAATCCCAAAAAGATGTTACAGGAATAGTACAGTGCCATTGTCCGTCAAAACATGAACGCGGATACTATTTGTATCTCCAATAAAATCTCTGGACTGTTGATTGCTTGTAAGAAGGTTTTCGTGGCTTGGATACAGATTGCAGGAAGTACTTTCAAATCTCTGAATGGCAATGACATCTCCACTAATACTGACAAGATCCCCATCTGGAAAAAGATGACCACGACTAGGAAATTTACTGGAAAGGGAAGAAATCATGTTCCCGCTACATGAAGACACAGTGATATCCTCAGTATTAACAGTTTGATTTGTCAAGCTTTGTTCCATTTCCAGAAGATCCATCCGAAAGGGACCTGCTGCCTTGGTAGATACATCAAGACAAATATCAGGGATAGTTTCCAAAGAACAGCCAGAGAATGCCTTTGTGAAATTTCCAGTTTCTTCTCCCAAAAGAACTTGATCAGTGCACAATGGAGAATCATGGGGCAAATTGTGAAGGAGAGTATCTCTAGAAGAGAATGAAAGGCTCCACAACTTTGTTTCAGAGGGAAAATGAATTTTCATACCCCTAGCAGAGTCCTCAAGATGACAGAGCTTTTCTTCTTTACTGTGTTTTACAATATAATAACCGCCAATATCCAATGTCTGTCATAAATGAGATCAACATTACTCATTCTTATCCAAACAACATCCTGGTGGAAAAACAAACGTAGAGCGAAATTTTACTGGAAATCGATACCTGATATTTGGAGACATCAGAGGGCTTGAACTCCAGCCATACCTTGTGAGGGCTTACTTTATAGGAAATGCCATTCCTGTGATTGTCTTTAATGCGGCCCAAGGATCCTGACCTAGCGGGAAAGCCAGATTTTAGCCCTCTAACAGTAACCTGGCATGGTACTTTATGATAATTCAAGTCATGGAACCTTCTATTGTCATTGCCTGCATGAAAATGTGAACACACTTTATCATCAGTCCCAACATCACGAACTCTATCTGTTAGCCTAAACAAGAAAGCACTTACTCAGTGTAATGTCAGTTTTATGTCTCTTTGAGGAACCATCAGCCCATTTATTGGAATTACGACCCACAGCTTCCTCCAGCTGGTCCAGCAAGGCATATGGTAGACATTCCACTCCATCTTTATCGGCAAGAAACAAGTACCATGGTAAGATTATGGCCTCAACGAAAATAGATTTCGATATCACAGGATCAGCTGATAACTGTGAAAATAGAGAAAACTACTCAGACACAACTACTCATATTAGCAATCAAACCACATAACCAATAGTGCACACCTTTTGCAACAGAGGAAACTTGTGCACTATATGCAATATATGATAACTGCCACTGCCAAGTTCCTCACGCTCATCCTCAAAGGTCTCATGAAAATCTATGCAGTTTGCATCCTTCAAACGAAAACAAATGGAGATGCCCAATCCCATCTCCCTCACCAAGGGCATGTAATTAAAAATACTTCTACAGGAAAAGGATTCTTGATCAAATGGTTTAAGTTGACCAGTCCGCTGAGATACACCCATCATAATAACACTATAGTCATGTACCTGGACATATGAGAGAATTAAGTTACTCCAGATCCTAAATATATCAAGTCCAAGTAGAGCTTTTTCTTACTATCTTCAACAAGCTCATGTACATATGAAAGGATAAAATTCTGACATCACTTTTACATATGACCTCGTATATGCTGTTGGAATTCCAAGTCGATGGAAGGTCAGGAATGACAACATCAAGACTTCTGGTGGCATCAACCAACTGCAACCTTCCAGTAAATGGCGAAACCTTATTGGAGAAAAGGGAAAGGACAATGCTAATTAGCTCTAGGAAAGCCAATTTTTACCATGCACGCAAATAACCAGAATAGACATAACAGCAAAGCCTATCATCTCCAAAGACAGAGGAAAGGCCAAGTTATAAATATCTACTTTTATTATCATGTTTACTCATTTGAGTGACGTATTTTACACAACAAAACCTCATGTTACTGATTGATAAGGTGCTAAGCCTGTGGAAGGGATCATGAAGAATTATGTGTTAGTTCTCCATTGGCTGAAACTCAATGGCTCCCTCCAACGTTATGACATTCAGTTGTCACACTCATGTTGATTTTTCATACAAAAGAAAATCGCCCATGTACCATAAGGTGAAAGTTGGTACAAAAACTTCAATTGAGACTGTAAATATTCAGACTGTTGGATAAAGGCAGATCTTCCCATAAACAGAGGAAGCATAAGATCAAAGAGGAACCTTGAGCTTTCCAAGTAAAGTGACGCCAATATTGTCGCTTGGAATGATCCTCTTAATTAACTGACTATAGGATCCTCTGACACCGTAAAGGTTGCTGCTTTTCTTGTCGTCATCTGATACTTTACAAGCTTTTTCTGATTCCACCAATAATCCTTCCCATATGGATTCACAATGACGAACCAACAAGGAGAAGGGTACTATCTGAGTTAGTGAAGAAAATGTTTTAAGTATTGTCCCTCATCAAATTGCAATTCTTGTTGGAACATAGGCAGATAAATGAGAGAAAAGAATGATTCTTAGAAACATAACAGAGAAGCTAAACCCTTGACCTACCAATTTCAGCTTCCTGCAGCCCAGTTCACAACCAAAGCCACATAAATCATGCCTACACATCTCCATGAAAACTCCATGCTGCCACCAAGTGAATTTTGATAGTAAATCATGGGGAACAAAGAAAGAAAGTAAGAAACGAATATCTGGCAAAATATATACTGTATTGCTTCATCCAACAGCAGTTAACTTACCCGTTTTCGAAATGCCCAGGGAGGTAAATGTGAACTAGCATACATCTGCAATAGTCCTTCCTTCTGCAATCACCTTTCAACCATTAGTTAGCCAAAGAGAAAGCCATATGATCTGACAGGGAAAGAGAATTCAAGAGATTATATGTGAAAATAAGTCCATTAAAATGACAGAAATCGTTTGGCAAAAAGTTACATTTTTCGATCCGAGAATCTCCTTCTCCAAAAAGATCCCAGAAAATTTTTGCGGAAACATGAAATTGTTAGGAGAACCCTGGGAAAATCCAAAAGAAGTTAGACCAATAAGAATGAAAGAATGAGTATAACCAAAAAAAACTAAATCAATTATAAGAACACAAAATGTCCCTACCATAACCTGGCAGGGTATAACAAAGTTGCAATGAATTTTCCCAACATGCTCTGCATATCTGAGAAATTATAGCAGCTGCAAAAGGTAAATTAGACAATCATTGTTCACTGGAGGGAACTTTTATGGAGGCCAGATATCCCCAAGTAAAGGAGTTGGTCTTCAGTCAACAACACATTACCCTTGTCAACAAAACCCTTTAAAGCAGTATTTACCGTACATCATGCCAGCATAAAGATGCACTCCCGAATTTCTCACTACTGAGTAAGTGGAGAAAAACAGAGTAATGCAAGGAACAATAAAAGAATTTTCATGTTCCACAGAATTATGCAAGACAGTATGAACTTTGCATTTGTGATTTATTAAATATGATGCCAGAAACTAAGAGCAAAAAGGATTTGTTAATACTTGCAGACATTATTCATAACTGGGTAATTCAACTGTAAAATTGATTTGTTCCTATAAGCAAAGCATAGGGAGTTGAGCAAGATTAGTATCTTGTTTATTTATTCAACAATTAATATACCCATTAGCAAAAGATAAACAAATAAATAACTAATAGTAACAATACCTCGTTTCAAAAGGGGACGAGGACTCTACCAAAATACTAGTCCTAAAGCAGCCTCCAAGTATCAGCATTTCTGCCCAAGAATATTTTCCATTCAGAATATGAGCATTTTTCACAGATACCTGCAAGAACAAGCGAGGAAATATTAAGGTGATTGAAGCTAATAGTAAAACCACACCCCTTGCCCATTTCATTTTTTTTCTCAATTTCCTTTCAACAAAGTTCAATATTGTGTAAAGGAAGACGAAGTACGCACGACAGCGCCGACTCTGAGACTGTGGGGCGGATGAAACTGCTGATCAGTTAGCAAAAGCCAAACTTTTTTATCCAGCTCAACAACCATTCCTTGCATGTAGATCCCAGTCACAAGGCCAGTATAAATACTGCAGTCCCTAGTCTTCTCATTACTAGTCCTCTCATGCGCTGACATTTTTGAAGACGTTTCGAGCAGATGCAAAAGGGATTTCTCCGTCGTCACAAACATCACCTGAGACTCATCCTTCCCTATGTAGACCAACTTCTTACTCAATCCCGATAACACTACAACATCACCTATTAGTTTAGTAATTGCAGGATGCCAAAACGAAGCAGGCCCGCAGAAATACACGAACTCGGGCACAGAGTAAACGTGACTTCCAGAACTTCCGTTTAAATTCTCCATTAAAACCTTAGTTACATCTCTGGAGCGACATAATTTACATCCACAAATCATGAGTCGTGCTAGGAAACCGCGCAGATTCCTTGCGCTGCCAGAGTCAAAGTTAGTCCCAGAGGAACAGGGAACGACAGAAACGGGACTGACAGACTCCACCATGCCACGAACACAGTAACGCGCTTTGGAACAGTCTTCGGAGGAGGAACCTGAACCCAACGCAAGCGCGCTCGAGCTCGAACAAGGACGGAGCCCACCCTGGGACTGGGCGAAGCTCCATCTAATAATCTCCAAAAACCCCCCGCCGTGCTTGAACGGAATGAAATTGAAAGCGACCACACGGATTCTCTTCCCCAAAAGGTGAGCGCTGAAGTCGACCACGTCGCAGCAGATTCTGGAAGCGCCGTCGGAGAACTGGAAGCAAGTGCCGTTGCTCGAGCACTTGAGAGCTGCCGAGGGATGGCCGTCGCCGTCGCCACCGCCCTCGCCGCCGCCGCCGTCGCGGACAGGAACCGTCACGGTCCCTACAAGCATCGCGACGTGGTCCAGAGGGGTGAGAACTCTAGGGCTAGAGTCGGGATCGCTCGACTCCTCGCGGCGGCTCGACTCCGGAGGCGGAGGAGAGAACCGACGGCGGCGGCGGGGGGCCGACCGGAGAGATGACGTGGCGGAGAAGGGGCGGGACTGGCGGAGCAGCTCGGAGATGGAGAGCACCGTCGCGTCGGAGCCCTCCATCGCCGTCGCGTCGGGCGGACGAAGCTCGATCGACGTTGTGACTGGGAAGTCCGGTATGGAGGAGGGAAAGGGAGGGCTGTCGTGGCGGGAAAACCATGGGCTTTTTCACGTGGTAAGCGGATATTGGGCCTGGGCTTTTTTTGGGCCGGACCCTGACTAAAGGATGGACTAAATGCCCACCCAAGTCCAAGCCCATTACGGGACATAGGAGAAGTTTCAAAAATCCCTTTTGTAGTGGAGGGCATTTTCTCAAATTCCTCCCAAATTGAGCTTTCTTCCAGAAAAAGAAACCTTCGAAGTTGGAAACCGTGTCAACACACCCCTTGAGTTCAACGGCGGCCGAAAAGATCGTCAGACATTATTTAGAAAAACATTCATATACATTTATATATATGCCGCTCTGGTATTATTCTGTCCATTTCCCATCCATTATCTAGCTATTTCTCTAGCTTGAATATGTCACTGCCAATGATTGTCTATCGTGGGGCTCTAGAGCTCAACTTACTTGTAGACTAATTCATGTAATTTGGGTTTTGATTTTGCACGCCCAATAGTCTCCCGGAGGACATAGGTCTAATAGAGGTTTCTCCGGATGCTAAAAATAAAAAATCACAGACATTCATTGGGAAAGAACTTGCCAGGTCATGGTCCATAGTCTTTGATTATTAAAGGATCCATGTGTAATCCACATGAGTCGAGCAAAAGACTTATTGAAAAGAAAAACACAGGAAAGCTCATATGACCGACTGATCCTATATGTGGACTCAAAAATTGATCCTTCTGGATGTATATTTTAAATGTTTCCGATTAATTCAGAACAACAGAAGTACTTAAACGCAAGTGGTTTGGAGAAATCATCAGTAGCTTAAGCCAAAAGCACAACAGAGAAATACAGTCTATAATTTACAGGGAATTTACAACTTGGCCATCAGAGAGAGTTGCACAGATAAAAAAAACTACCACCCAAAAATCGCAACGCCGGTATAACAACGGAATGAGGTACTTTTGCTCATTCTGATTGCCCATCTTTTCGTGCGTACTTCTTACCTTCGATGGCCTTCCAAATGTAGCTCGAAGGTGATGTTCTGCGAGCAACAACAGATTCGACAAAACCTTGTCTCTTCATGTGTGACCAATCAATCGTCAGCATAATCTACTCAGCTCCACCAGAAGAGGACTTCCTGAATCTAGAAGCCACACTTTCAGTGCCAGTGCGAGTCTTCAAGTTTCCGCCGTCAGACATGTAGAAATAGTTGTAATTTATCCTCGTCACTAGATCAGCCAAATGAGGAAAGTTTCCCACATTAAGCTTGAAAGATAGGACCTGCATATCAGAAACTTAAATCATGTCAATTTCACTTGACTGTACCATATTATGCAATGCACATAAATTGGGTAGCTAGTATGCATATGGCAATATGACTGCGCTTGTATTTTCTTAACATAAATCCACATCACATGCAGAAATTTCACTTCAGGCAAATTAAGCTGAGATTGAATTGGTAATCGCAGAATGAGAAGACAGGGTCATACCCTGAGAAGGAAAGCGATACAATCGTCGAACTGTTTCTCGATCCTTTCCACTTCCATCTCACATCTGGCCTTGATAGTAGGAATTGCTCCTCCACTACTAAGTGTCTGTTGTACGGAGTAGAAGTCCAAAGCTAAATTGAGAATGCTGTTGATCCGGCTGGCAATCAGAGCCCACTACATGCAAAAAGCACGCAGTAAATACTCTTCAATCAGAATTCGGGGGAAAAGTTTCCTTCAATTGAATGACCACAAACATCATATGAAATAAGATGTCTACCCACCAACTTATCTGGAACCACAAAACATTGCCGCTGAATTGACAGTAAGTAGGCCTCATGCACTTCCATGACCTCATCCAGTGATCGAGCAGTGGCCATACCCTCACAAAGTTCGCGCCATGCACTGTGATAGACCTGAAAGTAAATTATGCATCAGATATCTCTGCGTACTCTAGGTAGAAGGTAAAGCTTGAAATATGGAATGATTAATCTGAACATGAATACTGCCACTGTGACGTCATTTTTCCTTAACACGCTCCGATAGAATGCTCTGCTAAAAGTAGCATAATTAGAAACGTGGAGTTCGGAAATTAGGAGCTTATGGTTAATACTATTTCCAGAATATCTAAACAGCTCTTTCTCCATCCATTATTATGCTCTATTACATGATTTATCCCTTTCTTAACATTTTCAACTGCATCATCTACATTGTATAAAAACTAAGGAACTAAGTTTTTCCCTTTGGGACTAACCTGATCATACCTCAACTAGGACGCAACTACAGATGATCCGATCACATATTGAATAAATTAGATGATTCGATCACATTGAATTGAACAAATTAGAGAAACCTGAATATGACGCAAAAATAATTTAACTTGAAAATGGACACTACTAGATAAGGTTGCAGAATAAATTGGTTGATCCATCATGGTCTTACACCAAAACAAATTGACAAAAAGTATTGACACAACCATGATATGGTGACAAAACAACACTCACAAAGTATGCCGTAGAACAAACTTTCCACTTGTCATAAACCCTGCTTTATATCCTGACATTACTTTAACTTGTTATCCACCAGTCAATTGGCAGGAAAAAAAAACACGGGTCACATCAATGAGCTTATAACGTCATTGTATCATGTCTCATCATCCACTATTATTTATCTATTAATTAATGCTACTGTCAATCTCTCACCGCTGATGTCGATTCATTCACCAGCAAATCAATAACAGCAAGACTTCCAGTGCATCATATCCTACGGCAGTTTCGATCTAAATAGATGAAGATAGCCATCATGCTTCATGCAAATTCCCTAAGTTATCGGCACAACTACAATCCACACGACAACATGTCAACCATCATTTAAAGAAGAGGCACATCCAACAATGCAACTACCAACATGAAAATCTAGTGCAGGGGAATGGTGGTAGATCATTTTCTCATCCATAATGTTAAATGTCCAACATTTATGTTACTTAACCTACCTCTTGAACAATCAAAATATTTGCAAATTCTTGTTATGATATAAACTCAATGTTTCATAATATAGATAATTTTAAGTTCCTTCACTTTAGAACCATCAAATTCAGAGAGGATATAACTGACAACAAAGACAAGCTTTGTCCACCGGGACTCAAGCTATCTTCAATAACACCACGAGGCTTGTCTCAAGATCTGGAATGGACAATGAAGAAAATAGATTGCATAGATGAGACTGACACTAAAGAGATCAGCAATATTAATGAAGACAATATAACAGATTGTTTGTCATCTTAGCCTTTTATAACTTAGGAACACATTTCTGAGCACTCTCTCTACCTCTGACATTCTTGCAAATGTTCTTCTCTGTCATAGTATGCTACTAAAAAGTAAGATAAAACGAGGGTTCAAAAGTACTCCAGCATCATGATTTTAAATGGAGGATACTCTGTCCACAGAGAGGTATGTAAGCATGAAAACCAAACCAAACTTTCTCAACATGGCAACCAACATGAAAACAGAAAATGACAAAAGTTCAAAAGCTTGTCAATAGGTTTCGTTTGAATGGTATATCCTCATGTGCATGCTTACGGCACTTTGTGAGTTTGGGTTATGTTGATGGAGAGAAACACAATGTTCTTTTTTCAGTAATGAAAAGAAAACGGTTTAAGTTTTACTGGATAGAGGTCATGCCTGCAGATTATTAAAATAGTACAAGATTTTAAACTGTTTAATTAATTAATGATGAAGTGGGTATACAAACAAAGAAACTTCAGGCAAACATCTTCTACGAACTAAAATATTACTATAAGATATCCAAAAGTTGCTGAAAGCATGGTCCTCGACATGAAATTTAGGAGTGGCAAGCAGAAGAACAGATAGCATGCCAAAGTAGAATAAGCTAGTAACCATGCCCAGAGACATTAATTACAAGATGCTGCAACTACTCCTCAAGAACATATGCGAGTACAGCAACAAAAAGGGAAGAGTCCTACTCTGTCCATCACATATTGGTGAAAGGCATCTACGAAATGGAGAAGCTTTTGCTCGACCAACCAGTGATGCTTGCAGCTGTATGTTGCAATTCCTTTACCCTGGAATGTAGGAAATAAAGTTTACAATACTCATAATACCAATGTTAGAAGAACTCTTGTGGGTATTCTCTGGCCTTAACTCACAACCACATTCCCTAGAATCCATGAGATTAAGAGCAAATACCTTCCACATCCACCTCCGAGCTTTATCCAGAACAAACTTTGCACGCTTAACCTTTAATAAGAACCCCATAACCTGTGGACAAAGTCAAAAAACCATGAGAGAAAGGAAGAATGGGTTTTAGCAAAGAAAATGTATATAAAAGTATTACCTGGTTATATTTCTTAATAGCTTCTGCGTTTGCAATAAGTTCAAGTGGCCAAGAAACCTGTCACAATTACGTAGGGTTATCAAGAAAAATAGAGTAAGACCAATACATTCTGAAGTGTCTTTTAGCGTTGTAATAACCTTATATGAAAACTTCAGAGAATCCAGACCGTCAATTCCAAGGCTCTGTACAGATCCTTTACGAGGGGTGGAGGTGAAGGCAGTCGTGGTATTTTGCTCATCATTAGTAGAGCCTTGACTTCTAGAGATAGATACAATTAATGAATCGGGAGAAGTCAGTAGATTTCCATCAGCAGAATTCCTAATGGACTCCTGTAGTCAATGCACATGGTCAATTAGGAAAGTGATTATGTTGATCGAGCAATCCTTGCAGCAGCATGGTACTATCCACCATGCACACTTGCCTAAAACATGTGGTCTACCCCATTCATGTGGTGGTATTCAAGAACCAGCCACTCTAAAAATATATTCATATTCAAAACAATTAACATCCAACAAATTGAATATGTTAAAAACTTAAATTCTATCATGCAATAGTACAGTCAAGACGAAAGTGTGTGGTAATGTCATCTTAGCATTCCTAGGCCAGGCCATACACTTAGAACCTGTTTGACAACTCCAATAAGAACTGAAAATGATTATTCAGCACTAAATTAAATTCAAGACGAATGTGTGCAGTGATGTCATCTTAGCATTCTTAGGCCAGGCCATACACTTAGAGCCTGTTTATAACTCCAATAAGAACCGAAAATGAATATATTCAGCACTAAATTAAATTAAGCACATTTGATAGCCATAACCAATTTTGACTTAAAAGATTTAATTAGGTCAAAAAATCACTTATTTCACTAAGCAAGGATGGGATTACTTAATTCATTCAATAGAAAAGGCATCAAAATTGGAAATAAAACCTTCCCTGTTACATTGCTAAAAGCCTAAAACCTGCCAATAATTTTCACAGCTCAATATTTGGGAAGAAAAAAAAAGTATCATACAATACTTAATAGTCATCAATAAAAGCCCAAAACCTGCCAATAACATTCATAGCTCAAAATATGGCAAGATAAAAGAAGTACCATCCAATACATAATATTCATCAATAATCAAAGATGTTATATTCATTTTTCAACACTTAAAATGGTCAACACTTGAAATTCAGTGCTTAGATTTTTGGCATTTAATCTTCAGTTTTACCAAGCAGATGTTTAGTCCTTCATTTGGTTGTTCTTTTACTATTACGACAAAAATCAAAGAAAATAAAACTTCAAAAGAGCAGACAATGGAACATCCTATAATGAATTCATATAAGATCTTCCTAAAAAGTTACAATAAGGACAAAATCAGAAGCTAAATGATAACCAGATTATGCAAACACAAACATTTACATGGAAAATAATAAGCTCTACAGGGGCAGTGCTACTCAAAGTTCCCGGTTGCATCAACTCACAAACTTCATTCAAAAAAACTCTTGGCTCATGATGATAGCAGAAACTTGATGTAGATTATTTCCTAGGGAAAAAAAATTGGAGAGAAGAAGACTTAAAAGCACAAAATCAATCAAATGTGGTTGAATCCAAATAAAAAACTTGCATGGGTGAAAATAACCTGATCAGAATCAACTAAATTGAAAGTTGACATAACCTCACTAGAAACTTGTACATAATTTTCAAGGAAACCAACTCCACCTGTAATAATGTGTTCAATTCAAAATCATCGTCACAGTTCTCCCCCCTATCCAGCTTATTGAATATCACCGTCAAAAAGTGCTGCAATAGATCACCTGAATTATTGCTTCAACTCATGAGCCATGAAATTGATATCAAGCACTTACTCTTGAAAAGTAACATGGAAGTGCAAAATGCTGGAATCACCTGAACCTAACAAGAATATGGCACGCAACACCGCTAGTTCATCCATCAATCTCCAGTCATGCATTAACTTTGATAATATTTGCTTGCCTATATAATCCACCTATGACACAGAAGCAAGACAACAGCACTTTAAATGTATATTTCTGAAAAAGGACATGAAAGTAATGGACTTGTGCAGCTGTGCCATTACCTGCCTCTCTATGTAAACTACAAGGCATTCCTGCACAATGGCTAGAGGAAGGGGAGCACTTCTTGGTTCAACATGTTGAATCCAACCAAGCGTTCTTGATGGAAGGGTACTATTTCTCTGAAATGGCAAGAGTCCTGACACATGGATGTCGTCCTGTTTCAGTATTATCGATTAAGATTATTGCTACAAATTACATTAAGTCGAAGCAAAAATAGTCCAGAGAAGCATCAAAATGGAATACCTGAAAGGAAGGAAGAAGGGTAGGAAAAGGAAACAACCCTTCTAATAGCTTTGCGTCATTTTGCACATGTTGATATTCAAACTGGCCAAAACTAAATTTTAATGCAAAATCAGTTCCTTGAGTTTGTCCACTCTCTTCACCAAAAATAGCCTTCCACATGACCTCATCATTTAGTGGAGGAAGATGATAGCATTTAGATAAGTTCAGCCATTTCCAGGCATCCACACTCTTAGCTAGTCTTTTGTGGCAAACGGTAAGAACTGGATTCTCAGGACAAAAGGACCCTACAGAAAGTTCATCATCAATTGCTCTTGAACCTATATTATAGTGCTCTGAATTAAGAACATCACTTGCCGCCCCAGTATCACAAGAAATCTCTTTCCTTTGAGAAATCGTATTCATCAAAAGCTTGAACCATGTCTTCTCTGAGAGGTAAGAAGAAGGTAAAGCTTCCTCTCCTTTCCCCAGTTTTATTTGCTGAAAGTATCTCGATAATTCATCAACATGGCCAATAAGACCAGCCAGTGACACAGAAAAGGTTTCTGATAGAGTCAATCCGGCCATGCTGTGCCTACAATAAATCTTTTTTAAGCCGTTAAGATTGACAGAACATTCCAAAGCATCAGCTTCATAATTACTTCTCCGAAGCAAAGCATCAGAGGAAATTGTTGGGACGTGCTGCATTAGCTGGAATGACTTGCCAGCAGAAACAATTGATTTAGAAATGTCCTTAATAAACATAGGACACACTTGCCTATCTCTCTCACTCCACTCCCTAGCTTTCAAAGAGCCAGGATTCAGTTCCCTTTCTGTTGTTTCCTTCCTATCACCTGTTAAAGGTACACGATCCTTGGAGTTATTGACAACAGATTGCCGAGCATCTAACTTGCGATCCTGTGCTAGTCTCAAAAGATAACTCCTGTCCCAAAAGTCAGCATCCTCAACCGTGACATCCTTGCTAGCATAAAAGAACATCTGTCAGAGAGGAAAAAGGAAACATTATAAGCAAGAAAACCGATTAGAAAGGGCCAAAAAAAAAACACCAAATATTCACAAATAACATGAACTAAGGCTTTGTTTGGAAGATGGCCAGAGGGGGAGAAATAAGAGGTGGGGGTAGAAAATGGGGATTTGATTTCTCTCACAAAAATTCCCAATTTGGTCACAACGTTTTACCTCGGCACTCATTTTCCTCCCCCTCCCATCTTCCAACCAAAGCTTAAAGAAGAACTTCAGCATCTTCATAACAAAATCAAGGAAGATTACTGGAAAAATGGTGTGCAAATACCATCCCACCAGCATGGTCATAATAAGCTCTTGATTTGACAAACTATAAATTCAGCATGATTAACAGAGAGTTAACCCAACGCTTCATCAGAGTTGTAAAGTGATACTGCATGAGGTATCTATTCTGTAATAACAAATTCACTTTATAAAGTGAGCAGAGACAGCAGCAACGGGAAATATGAATCTCAATTACCTCCTCAAAAGGATCATCCAATATTCCTTCATAAAGCCAGGAATCCAGACCCTCTATGTATGGCAACACACTTCCGACAAATAAATAGAGTAGCATCTGGTAAGCTTCCTCCTGTAATTAGCATTTCTTTTTACTTCTGTAAGTGCTTCTAGCAGAGAAACTACAAAAAGAAAAACTGAAAAGATCAAAGAGAGCGAATCTAAATAAAAGAACAGCACCTCACCACCTTGTACCAGACAAGCTTCATCAAGCCTTTTATACAGTGAGTCAAGGATATAAGCCGCCACCTCAGAAGCTGTAACAGAAGACACAGGCTCAAAGTATGCCAGAGGAATTGTCCCATGAACTACTTCCAAAAGATACTCAGCACCTGAGCAAAGACTGGTATACGAACAAACATGATCAGAAATACTATAATATATACCTACAAGAACAGGTTTTGAGACTAAAACCTAGAATGAGCTCCTTATGAAAGAAGTTCAAGAAAATGTATCAGGAACTGAAGGCAAACATCTTCCATTAGATAGGTGCAGGAAGCAAGAGAGCATGACAAAAACAATTACTTACCAAAATAATTACATAATCCCTAAAATTAATGGTGACTATGCTGTAATATATGTATACCATCAGACCTGGATAAAGAACTTGCTAGTCCCAACAGGGTTGGTGTCATTCCACCATTCAAATTGCTCATCTGAATTTCCTCCTTCAAAGCAATCTGCCGCAATCTCTATAGCAAGAAATAAATCCAAGATCACTCTCGGTTTTTCAACTAGTTACTAGCCAATAATTTCACGCGTGTTCAGTCCAAAGTACTTACCGTAATCCATGAGGAAACAGAACATACAAATGCCCTCAAGGTTGGGGGAGGTGATCTTGAACATGTTTTTACCCTATCAACTATAAGATCAACCAGCTTTAAGCAAGTAGCAGCATAGCTAAACTGGCTGAGAATGGCATGAAGACTTGTCCGAGAAAGATGGGTGACATATATCCCAGTCGTGGCACAGAAACACTTCTTGCCTTGGTCCCAATAGAATAAAGAACTAGATAAACCTTGCAAGATCTGCAAGACACCTCTTACCTAGAGGAAACAAAGTCAGAAGGAAGTCTATTATGAGTATGAAAACGTTACATGTATGAGTACTGACAAGGGGACATACCAGGTCAACTTCATTTGTCCTCAAGCTTGAACTTAGAGCAGCGAAATGCAAACCATCAGAGAAACCACCATATATCTTATCAACCAAACTCGTAGACGCTTTAATGTCTGCCTCATCTGCTAAGTGAAAAGGCAAAATCATTGACCTTATGAGGCTACAGTAAGAATTAATACCTACAGACTTCAAAACCGTAAAGCACCAGAAAAAAGAGAGGTTATTCAACCCTAGCACAGGTTGCTCATCCATGCTGCATCATAAGCGGCCGATCCAGCACTTATTTTGACATAATTCGTAATGTCTAGTTCGCTCAAATAGTAGTGTCAAGCTCATCATTGCTCCTGGCCTTATAGAGCACTTTGACTCTAGTGGAAGTGTTTCATGAGAGCTTCCATTGGTCCATCCGCTAATTCTAATAATTAAGGTCCATTCCTTTCTAGCAAGCTCACATACCATGACAATGCACCAATTCACTATATATCTTCCCTTGTCACGATTGAGAATATGCTTTGGATAGACCCCAGAACCAGAATTAACGGTTCAAAGAGCGCTCCGCCTCGAGAGAGGAAAACCCATGAACAAAGCGGGGCCGAATACAAAAATTAAGTACAGAAAGAGACGGCATTATCATCACGCAAGACTCTCCCTTACCGAAAAATCGAATGACATTCGCGCAATGACACCTCCAAAACTGTAAATTCTCAAAGTCCGGAGAAAGGCAAAATAAAAAATAACAAACCCCAAAGGGCAAACTCAAACTTCACAAATTCAGTCGGTGAGAAAACGGAGCAATTAGCAAGCAAGTGAAGACCACTCACCGACCCACAAACTGCGACTGCAAAACCTGACCAACGCCCGCGTGCTAGAAGTGAATTCGCCCGAAAATTAACCAAAAAAAAAAAAAAGAAAGAAGAAGAAGAAGATTTGAGATGACTACCGTAGCGAAGAGGCTTCTCCATTTCGAAAGATTCCCAACACACGGCGCGCCCCAAAAAGCCGATCCGATTCCCACCCAACAAGAGCGAGGAATGCTCGAAGAAGAAGCGAACGCACTAAAAGCCCCCCCTTCACCTCCCCCGAGGGCTCTCACTCCATCTCCAGAGAGGTCACGCCGAACCCAAGAAGACGAGCTTCCCGCAGAATGCAGATCGATCGATTTCGCTCGCGTGTGCAGAGCCCGAAGAGGACGGCTCGCTGCAGATCGAACGGGGCCACTGCTCGTCCGAACCCGTTCGTCGAAATGGAGGGAGCCCAATGCATTTTTGAAACAGAAGACTCCGCATTTGTATTTTTTTTTTTTATCCGTCCTACTTTATTCCTACTTTAATCTTCGCTCTCAGATTTTTATCATGTCTCCTTACAAAGCGTTCAAGTCGAAACCAATTCCTAAAATGATATCGTTCTCAGCCCAACTCCTGAGAAGTTGGGATTTGAGTCCCCACACATGGAAAGGTGGTCACCACTGAGGTGTATTTGTGCCTCTTGGGAAAACATAAATAAATGAGAAATTAGTTTATTTTTGGGGATAATTACCCAAATAGTTCCTTAGTATCAATATAATCCCTCAACTTTTATACATTTATAATCTGATCTTTAGACTACATGAAGTTTTTCTAATAATTCAAGTTTAGGAATAATAGTTTAGAGACTATATTGAATATATACTATATTAAATTAAAAATTCAGAAACCATATTACATCATGGGTTAAGGTTTGTAAACTGTTCACGTCATTTTCCCTAATTTTTAGGAAAAAAATACATTTTTTTTTCTTTTTCAGCCTAAAATTAGATCTTCTACCATTGAAAAAAGAAAATTTAAAGCAATCTTGAACGTTCTCTTTTTCTTTTTTCTTTTTTAACTTGCTGCCCGGGGCCCTTAATATGAGCTGAGCTCCTTATATATGGCAAATGCGTTCACCAAGATCATCATTTTTTTATAAAATATGACCCGTATGGTAAAAACGCTAGTTTGAAATGAATCATATTTTTTTCCAATAGTGTTTCCACTAAAATTAATGGGTGAAAGCCACGAAAAATCTGAATTTTTAATAACTGTGACACATTTATTTTAAAAAATTTTATGGCACTGAAAACACTAAACTTATTCTTATGTGACACATTTATGTCAAACTTATATATTGCAATACACATTTACCTCAAACCTTTTTTGTAATATTAAAAATTCCAAACTGTTTCGTTTTTTTTTTTTTTTTTTAATGATCCAGGGAAGCCCCATATACCGCGGACGGTTGGAATAAACCCTGGGGGCAAACTAGAGGACCCACCACCCCAACCACCGGGTAAGATGTAAGCGTCTCCGCGAAGAGTCAAATCCTCTCTCTCCAAGAAGAGATCAGTGGGTCCCCCCACGATGGGGAAGACTAACCAGCGGAGCCACCGAAGTGAGTAATAATTCCAAATTGTTTCGTTGATACCAAATTTTTTAGGAAAACGTGTTACATTTATACAAGTTTGGAAAAAAAAAATTGGTAAATGTGTCATACGAATGATATCACATAAAAAAAAAATTTGGGTAAATATACCAGTTTGGTAAAGTTTGTAGTTTTTTGTGGTTTTTTCTCAAAATTAAAAAGAAAATGAAAATGATTTCTTGTTAAAGAAATCAGAAAAATAGACGAGGTGCAACGTAAGTTTTTCATCCCAATTTAGTCAGCGACATAAATAGGGGCAGGAATAGAATTATTAAGTCATACATAGGAACTTCATTAGAAGTACCAAACATTTGAAGATCTGAGGTACCACACCAACTAAGCATCGAGTCGACTTATAAAATAGTTAGTTCTTGCAACCAATCATCGTAGCAACTACCATACCCTATATTTAGGAAAATTACCAATTCAAGCCTATAACTTTGTACATAATTCAGTTATAAACTTTTTAATTTTATTAATATACTCCGAAATATTTGCATGAAATTTCAATTTATTCCTTTCAACATATTATCGTCAAAAGTCACTAACGTGAAGTTTCAAGTAAAGTTTTCCATGTCGGCAACAATAACTAGATAAAACGTTTGGAATTTTGATTACAATTGGCTGTAATGATTACATTGGAATTTTGAGTTACGATTTTGAGACTACATTGACAAAGTTAAAAATTTAGAACTAAATTGATATCCGTAAAATAATTTGAGTACTAATTTGATTATTATCACAATCTCCTTTTACTCCGGTCAAAATTCAGTTAAAACTTTGATCGCTAAAGCAATATTTGACATGTAGGAAAAATGCGAGCAATGAAAATTTGATTTGAAAATTCAAAAATTCCTAAAATGAGAAAGGAGGAAAAATTTAAAATAGTAGGTTGTTTCCTTTCATTTTCTTCGCCTGTGGAGCTTCCAAACATAGGATAAGGGTTAGGAAGAATTTTAAGTATCCATTTTATATGCACTTTTCTTAACACGACCCATATCCATCAGTGGTGACGAAGGAGGGTCGTGCAGAATAAATAAACAAAAGGATTAGAAGAATGAATGGAAAAAGGAGATTCATTTCAAGTAATATTCAATTCATAAGAATAAAAGCAGCATAATTTGACTTGAACGAATTCACTTGCTAAGAAATTATTAGCACATTTTTTCTATATTCATATGTCGAATGTCCTGTTCTTTCTCTCTTTCAGCAAATTTTGTAGCGCCTTCAGCACTCAGAATCACCATGCTCATCCGTAATTCTTTCCGCTTTAGTTGCTCCTTCATGATGGATGAAAGACAAGATTCTTGATCCTTTTGTCACTTCGACTTCCAAACACAGATATCCTCCTTCAAATGAGGCAAAAGAAACACATCCCAATCAATTTCGAGCTATACTCCAGTCCAAGGACTTGAAGTCCCGTGTCGACAGTGCTTTCTTTGTCGGGTGAGTAGCCTCATCCACAAATCTTTTCTTTGCAGACCAAACTGGATAAGAAAGATTTGTCTGGCACTATACGTTAGAGTAACATCAGATGTCTTATGTCTACAGGAAATAAAATTCCCAGTCACTAGAGCAAGACTTGTGGTAGATGTTGACAAGAAAAGCACCTCAAAAAAGAACTCCCCATCTGCATACCAAGGGGTCATTTGTCATCTTCGTGCCTGAAGTCATAGAGAAAAAATCAAATTTATGTCTCACAGTGTACTCAGCACTTCGTGATTTACCCTGGAAATGTTTGTTAGAGATAGAACAAGAACATCACATTTTCCTAGGCTACAAGATTTAATAGAAGATGCTTCGACCTGAGAAAGAAGTCACAACTTACCATTCGTTTGAGTTGGCAAAGTGGTCTAAAGCCGGAACCATTTTGATCGTGAGAGTTTCTCAAGAAAGGGTGCTGTAGCAGCTCCTCAGCTGAGGGTCTCTGCGCAGGATTTCTTTCGAAGCAACACTGTAGGAAATCCTTTCCTTCTGATGACAGCTTCTCTGGTATGGGAGGGCTTCGATACAAAACTTTGAACATCGCTTGCGGCTGATTCATAGAAGAATGTCGGACTATCAAAATAAAAGCATTATTCTGAACACTACCGTGTGTGAATACAGTATCCCAGTAAGAAGCAGCAACCAAGTGGAGATACGAGAAGCCGTTTTTGGTGAAAAATATCTGATCTAAACACTACAAGTATAGAAAACTATCTATGTGATATCTCAAGATATAATTGACTGGAAGAGTGATCCCTCAAGATAAACTATTGAAAAAAACGAAAGGATGGGTTTTGTGCTCGTAAAATCTCAGCAAATTGACTGTGCAGGTGCACAATAAGTATTGGTGCAAAAGGCCAATGGTTGATGCCAAAGCTTGAACTTACCCAAGCAATCAAAAATTGGCTGCAATAAGGTAAAACCTAGAAGCCGAAAGTTGTGAAACTTTCAAAATGAAATTGAATGACGCAAGTAGTTGTCACACTAACCCCTTCTAGTTCACCCCAAGGAGGCACTCCGTTCAGCATTTCAATGATGGTACAACCAACGCCCCATATATCAACAGCAAAAGCAGTCTCAGGACTTGTCTTCTCCTTTGTCATAGATCCCAGCAGGATCTGCATGATAATTTGAAATATTACGTCAAAGCTTGCACTTGCATGGAACATGAGTTTAAAATAGTTTCAGGTATGCTACCTCTGGAGCCATCCAATAAGGACTACCCTTCAGAGAGAGAATGGAAATCTGTCCAGACAGCTGTATACGAGCTTGAGTTAGCATACAAGCAACTAAAAAGTTGATGCAGTAAACTTCCATGATGCTACCCATGGAATGCAAAGGTGGTGCCCCCTCATCCACGACAACACTTATTTCTAGTCTGGTTATGTTTTTTATTCCCCTGAATTTTGCTGAATCCAACCCCCCGGCTTGCCCTACTTTCCTATTTTTAGCTAAATACCAAGTTTTCTACATGTCAAATAAACTTCCCCAAAACTTGTAATTTCCTAATTATGCTTTCTATGGGAGCAAACTGAGTTGAGCATTACAATATTTTTATATTAATATTATATTTCATGCTACTTATGCATTAGTTACCTTTACAAATTTGGTAAGCAATTTTCGTGCATTTATACAATAAAGATATTGGCATGAATGAAAATTTTGGTTTTATCTGGTTGTTCAGTGCATATACTTATGTGTTAGACAATCATGAATATTTCGATTGGCTTTCAAAATTGTGCTTGATGTGTGAGCATCACATGTCTATTTGCGGAAAAAAAAAATTATCACCCATCACGTGTGGCAAAAACCCATTTTTATTAGATCTAACTGGGAGTTTAATGACCACTTCCACTAGGGAAACCCGGTTAATCTTCTTGTCCTTGATTGAAACCCGAATTAATTCTTTTGATGCACGTACATTTTGAATCAAACTCGCTACAAACAATTCCACGGTTATTAAATACCAATGTATAGATTATTTGAACACATAGCTAATAAAAAATAATTGCCTCACAATGAAATTTTTGAGATTTTCTGAGTATCTGATTAGTCACCAGAAGATATGACAATCCTGACTGTCCAGAACTAGATAATTAATGGGACCACATAGTCCATGCTCCTAGAAGTGGCCTTGTAAAAACAAAAAGACAAGTTTTTGACTTTATGCTTTAATGAGTCATGAACATGGATTTAACCAACAATTTGTTCCTAGCAATGAGCTGTTCAACACTTTCTTAGTACCTGACTAGATGCTATTCAGCATGGTAGCCTTCAATCTCAAGCACACCGAATAATTTATAGGAGAGCACAGTCCATACTCCTAGGGTTGGCCTTGACGTAAAAATAAAGTAAAAGAAATCAAATTTTAAAGTTTTCTTCTTTTATTTTACCTTAGTGTAAGGTAAAAAATAGAACTTTCCTTATCACTACAACTGAATTAGACATGATATAGTTTTCCTGTTATATGAAGAATGTAAATGACATTATACTAAATTAAATCAATGACAATGCCTTAAATTGCTGAAGAGGTTGCATTCCAGTTCTTATCGAGGACTTATGGACCCATTGACCAGCAAACAGAGGGTAACTGCTACAAAGGAATTTCAGAGGATTTCATACTCTCTGACCAAAAGAAGTGTCCAACTTTAATGGGGTGGAATAAGAATGATTGAGAATCTACAGCTGGTTTTCTCAAAGGACAACTTCAAGTTAACAAGTGCATGTATATGATCTGAATGGTTTTCTTCAAGTGCTTATAATATTTCAAGAATGAACAATGACTATGTAAGGCCATTTAAAAAACAGAAAAAGATGTGCAAAAGGTAAAACAAGGATAATTTTTTGTAAGAAACTGGCATGTAGAAACATGAAAAGTTGTTGGAACATGCAAATGCACATGAAGACAGGTTCTACAATAAACTTAAGTTGCAGAGGCAAACCAAGCTTACATGTTTTGCCATCCCAAAATCAGCAAGCTTGACTACACCAGTGACATCAACGAGTAAATTTGCCCCTTTTATATCCCTATTCGCAAAAGAATCACATAAATGAGTACAGTTCCAAGCACAATTCAAGTTGGAATTGTACTGAGCAAAAGAAGTAGTGAACCTTTAAAACTATACTTCAGGCAAGAATAATAAAGCACAATGCGTTTTTGTAATAAAACAGGGAACCATTCCTTTTCAGTCAAAAAGTTTTGCCCCAATAATGGTATTTATAGTCTGCATTGCTATCTGAAACTTGTTAACAGTTTTATGCTAAAGAGAGTTGCACATGTGTATCCCATGTAAATTGTTGCTCACCTGTGAATTGTTCGGTTGCTGTGCAAATAAGAAAGCCCAGATAAAATGTGACGAGTGAAACAGCGAACGACTGATTCAGTCATAGTTCCACAATGTTCACGGATATATTTGTTAATTGATCCCGGATAGACATACTCCATATATATGTATAAGTGATCATCAACCTGCAGATAGAATGAGCTCCCCCTTCAGTATAAAGTTTCACAAAGCCACTACAATCCAATCTAAATGAGATTGGAGAAACTAGAAAGCACTTACAATTTCACTACCATAATACTGCACGATATTCGGATGCTGGAATTGTCTAAGAACTCTGATTTCCTGCAACCGTGAGATAATGATGAGGACAAGAGCACAGCTAATTGTCAGATTGATGATTCATATTAATGCTCGTACAAGGCATAACTGTTATAAGGTGACACTTAAGATGAAGTTATCAGCAGTAACCTGCTCCAGCTGCTTCACAGATTCAGCAGATTTAGGGTCGTCCATTATTAGGTCAACTTCTTTCATTGCACATAAAGCTCCCGTTTCTCTGATAAAGAGACAGGTCAATCACGACACAGACCATAAAGAATTTATAAATTCTCTAAAGCATGGGCTTACCTGTTGGTTGCAACATAAACACTCCCATATGTACCGCGTCCAATAAGTTTCCCTTTCTGCCACTGACCAGTCACGGATGCCACATTTTGCCTTTCTGTGGCATGGCTGATGTTTGACGTTGAAGGGGGAAGAGGTAATGGATGGGCATTATAAGTCTCGGAAAGAGATTTGTGTTGATACCATGATGCAGTACCACTTGGACTTTTCGGAGTTCTTGAAGTCGGGCTTTGAAGTGGAGAAAGATGACCCAAAGACTTCGGCAAGGTTGGAGTTTGAGCTTTGAAAGTAGACCAACCATCTGGAACCGTCGATTTGTACCCAGTAGCCGGATTATGCGGGCTAAGATAAGGACTTGACAGACTACTAGCTGGAGCGCTCCTGGCTGGGATATTGATCCGCAAGTTGTGATTGTCCAAACTCAAGTCTCGCATGAAACCCCTTTTGTAGTCTGTTGAAGGTTTAGCCGATTTCGGGGAGACATGACCACTGTTCCTCCTGAAAGTATCATAACCATAATAGTTTGATCAATAAAAGTCACTGCTCGCTCTTTGCATATAAGAAACTAGAAACAAATGTAGAGTGGTATGTCTGACAAGTGCAGACAATTTTCTTTTCTGACACAATAGTTTAGTTTAGTCTGTACAGAGTAAGTTGCTATCCAAACACAGGAGAAACACTCACTTTTTGTTTCAAAAATAAAAAAGGAAGCAACAAATGAATCCCTTAGAAAAGAGAGATTCTACAGATATATGTTACACTAATTTAAGCATTCTTTATCATCATAGACGGCGTCGAATTGGCTTAGCTTACATCAGTTAGACTTAGAACAATAACAATCTCCATTGATTTTCTGACCGAATCTTGACAAAGAACAACAATCAGCTGCCATTAACAGTTCAAAACGCAGGTGAAACATATCAAGCTTTCAGTTTTAGTGCACATGCCAATGCCCATAGCGTCGTCATTAAACCAATGCTCTTCAACAACCATTTCAAGGCAAATTCAGGCAAACCCAAGACTCGTATTATCGTGGCCAAGCTCGTCAGATATAAAGCAGCCCTACCTCCATACCTTGGCCAATCCATTTCTATCCGGCGCTATCCTCAAACAAGCCATCTCAGGCAACGGCAACGGCAACGGTTGAGGCACCGCCGTCGAACACAAGCGTTCGCACCGCCCCGGCGACCGCACCTCCGGCGTTGACTCGGGCGACACCGGCGTCGACCGAGAGAAGCCGCCCACGTGGGCCAGCGTCGACCGAGAGAAGCCGCCCTCGTGGGACAACCCGACCTCGTCGTCCGTCGCGTACCGGAGCTTCCTCTGCCTCGTAAGCCGCCTCTGCATGACCGACGGCCCCCGCCGTCGCCGTCGCCGCCGGGGCTCGCCGGACAGCCGGACCGGGACGCATTGCAGGTGGACGAACAAGCGGGACGGTTCATCTGGGAAGCACCCGTTTTGGTTCCGCACGGCAGTACGGACAAAAACACAGAAGCGCAATCGACAGAAGCTGCGCGCGCGCGAGAGAGAAGCAAGCAAAGCAAAGCAAAGCAGCAAGAACTCACGCGGCCATGGGAATCACCTCACGGGTCTCGTCTCCCTCGTCCTCCTCGTCCTCCCGTTTACTTTTCAAGAAGAGAATCGCGGGATTGCTTGCGTGGTCAACAAAACAAGTAGAGAAGCTGCTGCTGATGTGGAAGAGGAAGAGGAGGGGGCAATTTCTCCGTGCTCGCTTTCGACACACCTAACATCGAACGCTTGTCTTTGAACTGATGATTCGAATGGATCAACAAAGAAAACGAAAGAGTCGCCATTGTCAACACGAGGACAAGAGCTTCGGTCGGACGGACTAAATTTTCTTCATCAATTCGGGAGTCGAATGTCAAAGTTTTGACTGAATCCGTCGTTGTGGCGGTCAACCCCGGGATGCACGTGAGCGCCACCTGCTACCCCATCGTTGAAGCTAGCAACTTCACCCCAGAGAAAGAAACATAACAAATAGAAATTCATTTGCCATATATTATTTACATTTCGTTAGTGTCCATATTCTTTTCTTTTTTCTTTTTTTTATGGATTTCGTTAATCTGCTAGCATTTTATTTGACTCGTTCCGATTATATTCTAATCGAAACTTTATAAAGAATCTTCAAGATAGATATTATCTTAAATAAAAACATAAAACTTATCAATTTACATGTGCAATTCACATATTTATTCCAACGCAACGTCAAGGTCAATTTTGTTCGACATTATTTGGTTTACCCAAATTGAAGAAGCTTCAAATGGGACTTCACAATTTTTGCATCTCGTCAAGGGAGATGACCGCCGTATGAACGCTCTCTCCCCTTTTGCCGACTCACGAACTCTTTCTCCTTCTCCGCTGGAGAAGAACGACTTTGAGGCTGCGAGGAGAGCACGATCTCCGAGCTTCCTTGAGAGCGCCTAGGCATTGTTGATGGCCTCATGATGGGTTGGTCTCTCTGTTTCGTCTATTTCGTGAAAAATATAATATTTTTAAAAGATACTATCTAATAAGTCATTTTTCAGAAAAATGATAATATTTTTTAATGTTTTACTAAAACTTAAAAATAAAGTAAAAATTATTTTCCGTTACTTAATAAGAAAAAATATTTTACTTCATGCACTCATTTCAATAATTTTTTAATTATTTTATTTTAAAATTGATTTTCAATTATATTTTATTTTTATTTTTAAAATTATGTTTAATTATATTTTATTTTATTTTTAAAATGATTTTTTAATTGATTTCTTTTTCTTCTTCTTCCTTATCCACTTACAACGACTGCAACGGTTGGCGACTAACAAGCATGCTAGCTTAAGCCCTACCTCGCTCACTACTATAGCAAGCTCGCCTGATAGCCTCAAGCGAGCTCGGGCAAGGTGAGGCTCAAGCTCACTTGTGGTCGATAGCCACCCATCGCAGTGGTTGGCCACCGACCAAAGAACAATGGAAAAAAAAAAGAAAAAAAATATTAAAATAATTGAAAATTCAATTTTTTTTAAATAAGATAATAAAAATAATAGGAAAAGGTGTTTAGTTAAAAAAAAAGTGCTTGGTTTAGAAGTGAAAGAAAGAGGATAGAAAATGTTTTTGTATTTTAAAAAGTGGAAAACATTTACCCCATTTTTGAAAGTGTTTTTCTCCGTTGATGAAAAGTGTTTTCCCCAATCATTTTTTTTTCCTGTGAAATGAACGTTTAAAATCCGAAAAACGTACCCACCGGTGGGCAGTTGAGTTGGTTCAACTTTGGGCACTTCATCGCAGAGGTCCTAAGATCGAAACTCCACAGCTGCTAACACATCTTAGTGGGGAGCCATGATGGTGGGGTCATGTGCCGGTCTTCCCCGAGGTATAGGGATCTGATCCTTCGATGCCGTCCAAGCACAGGAGGCCCGTGGTGGAGTCCTCGGTTATAAAAAAAAATAAATCCAAAAAACATTTTCTTAAAAGTTATTTTTCACGAAATAAAGATGCCCTAAAAGTCTTGTGGATGGTTTGAGCTTGAGTGACATTGACCACAATATTGGCCATGGTGGCGAGAGGCTCTGGGTGAGGGAGGTGGGACATGTGGCATGGGGCAGCCCTAATTTTCCCATGTTCCCTAACTTTCCAATTAACACTGCAATTCATCCTTTGTTCATCAAAGAGAAACGAATTTCTTGTGCATTAACTCTAGCTTCGATTTGGGAATGAAAGAAATTGGAGACTTTGAGCACAAACCCTAGCTTTGATTTGTGTTTCTTCAACGTGGGTCAAATCAGAAAATTTGGACAAAATTGCCTCTAATATGCTATTGGAATAAGCACATGAGTCACGCATGCAAGCCAACCAGTAAATGCTTTGCCAGCTAGTAAGCTCAAGACTTTATTTGAAATTAGATTGGCCACTTCAAGATTTTATTTGAGGTGAGATCCATTGTCAAATTTTGATAAAAATGTAGGTCTCATAAGGACCTATGTTGATTGTGTAAATATAAGCTTTATGTTATGCTAAGCTTATTTCTCTAAAATAACTTTATTTCTCTTTTCGTTCTTGAGAATGAAAAGCATATATATATATAGAGAGAGAGAGACTTTTTTTTTTTTTTTACTTCTTGTTACTAATCAAAATCTATTCCATGTCCACTGATTTATTATGGGGAATAGAAAAATTAACTTATGTACACAAATGAATTTCTATTATTTTTTTGGTTCTAGGGAGCAAAAGACTATAAAAATAAAGAAATAGAAATATTATCAAGTAACATGCAAATCATTGTTTGATTTTTAATTTGGGTAAATCTCGAATGGAAGAAAAGCCAAAGCTCAATTTTTTTTTTTAAACTCGAGGAGACCCGCAATCAAATGTTGTCCTAATTAGATCGGTCTACCTCCAAAGTACTGAACTCAGGTTATCTGAAAAATCGATTGGCCCAAAACTATTGGGAAGGCAATATTGGAAAATTAGCGAACTCGAAAAAACTACTCAAATCTTAAAACAACTTCATTCGAATTCAACTAGATCCCCTCCTCCGACCCCAAAAGTGAAGATCACTGGCAATTAATCGTCAAAATGGGAAATACACCAAGAAGTGGAAGATAATTGCACGTGAAGTCACACCACGGGAAGAATTATCCAAAAAGTCCTAAATATTTTTTTTTGTCAATTCAATTATAAAATCTTTATAATTATGCCAATTAATTGCATGCAAAGTCACACCCATGGGGAGAATTATAAAAAAAAAAAATTCATAATTTTTGTTGGTCAATTCAATCATACCTCCTTTTATAATTATGACAATTCAGTCATAAATCTTTTACAATTATAGCAATTCAGTCTTAAACTTTTTACAATTATGCCAATTTAGTCTATTGCCGATGCTGATGGGACACTATCTGGCCAACGTTAACGTGGATAATTTTAAATAGTATTTTCATTTTCCTTTTATTTTTGTTTTTCTTCTTATGTTTCCTCTTCTTCCCCTTTTCCTTTTTATCCCCACAATGGGTGGCGAAAGTAGCAGCCCTTGCCTAGCTTGCCTAGATTTGAGGGTCATGGGGTAAGGCTAGCCTCACCATGGCCTTGCCGTGAGCAAAGGTGGCCTTGCTCATGACTAGCAAAGCCATGGTCACCTTCACCTATGGTCGGGAAGGCCATGATAAGAGCTTCGTGGGCTATGCCCAGTGGCTAGCTTTGTAGTCCTTGCCTAGTGGCTAGTGAGGCTTGCCAGCCACTGTGTGGGGAAAAAGGAAAAGGGAAAAGAAGAGGAAAAATAAAAAATTCAAATTTTTTTTATTAAAAGTCATTCATGTCAAGATCAGCTAGACGGCCAATGTCCACGTCATTTTCAACATGTTAGAATTGGTTGGATGGACTGAATTGATATGATTGGAAAAAATTTAATACTAGAATTGACAAAATATGTCTATGATTGAATTGTCATAATTGCATTAGGTTTATGATTTTTTTAAGTAATCTTTCCCCACCCATGATTGTGTCTCCAGACTTCTCGGCCATCACACGCTGAGCAAGATCGGAAACCCTAGCCCCCAAGTCGAGGCCGTGACAGCCACATGATCCAAGAATTTAATACAACCAAAAGAAAAATTGTAGGGACTTAACTGAACATTTTTGCAATGGTTTATACACTAGCGGTGCCCTTTTGTTTCTTTTTCTGAATCATGCAATTCTCCACGCTTGTAATGCCCTGGCCACACAGAGTTCATGGTATTTAACAAAGAAAAGAAGACGCACGCCACCTGGAAAAGAACAATGACGATGTAGCCTGATTAAAAATCTTTCGTGGACTGTATCGTGCCTTACAAGCAATTGAATCATTCAACGCACAGGCTGCACATGTTTGGTGTTTTCATTGACTTCAATTGAACCTGACAATATGACTTAGTAAATAAGCTTTAGTGAGATCTCTCCGTATCTCAAGTATTTCTCAAATGGGAAATCTGTTTTCTACCACATATTTTAGCATTGATTCCTCTAAACTACTTGATTTTTTCCACTGATAAAAGTTTTCCTTGCTCAGGATTTGTTTGTTTCGAGAAAAATGAATAATTTAGAAAATAATTTCCTAAAAATGATAACTTATATCTCTTATAAAATGTATGAATAGGAAATATTTTTATCATTTGAACATAAATTATTGACAATAATGAAAATATTTTCTATTAACTAATTATTTTAAGCAAGATAAGCAATTAATTTTAGAAAAATATTTTTTAAATCATTCATTTCTTATGAAATAAATGGAGTCTTAAATAATAAACATTCAAACAACTTACAATCTTTTAGGCATGAGTCTCACTTATTTCGAGACGGACATTCACAAATTTCCTAAGCAAGACCTTAAAAGGCTTTGACCACCGGAATTAGTCCTTAGAATCCGGCCTCGAAAAGATACATTCAAACAAAACCCCTAGGGAGGCAGCTCGGAGGGCCGTGAAGCCTTCCCCAGGACATACGTACCTGGGCGTGGTTTAGCCCTATGAAGAGTCCAGTGGAAACACTTATTTCGAGACGGACATTCACAAATCCAGTCCATCCAATCCCGTCACCGCCGGCTGCCGCCCTACCTTTTTAAGGATAAGAGTCATTGCAATCACCGCTAAAGGTTGACTTCGTGAATTAAATTAACAAGAAAAAGGAAAATTCCTGGGCTAAATTGGCGGGCCAGACGAGGGGAGAAGGTTCTCTTTTCGAGCGATCCTCATGCATGACGTGGAGATCATCATGCATGACGTGGAAAAAAATGGACATGAAGACAGCTGGATAAGCATTCTAAAGAAGAGAATTTGAATGCGTGACCGTGAAGCCAAAGAAATATAGCGTCCCCATCAGAACACTCTCGGGAACCAAAGTAAGACAGGATTCGAAAAGCTTAAGAGGAGAGGAAATGAGGAGGCTATTTCGTGCCATCTTCAGTGGCCCTACTTGGAGGGGGCATGGATGTAGAGATGCACCAGAAAAGTCTTCCGAAGGTGGTTGGAATGGTTGTAATTACTGCTTTCTAAGGGCCCCAATATTAATGGGCTATCTTCAAAAATATGATGGATTCTGAAATTTGACAAGAGCGATCCACTTGGGTTGACGTATCTAACAATGATTTTGTAAAATCAAGCCATCGTGCCATAGCTTGAAGAGGTCTTAAACAGTTCTCGTGATTCAAACTTTAAATATGGTTACCAACAATGGAGATTTGATCAAGTCTCATGAACTTTTGATCGAATCTTTTTCTCACAACTAGCCCTCTTGACGTTTGATTTTTGATACATTGAAAATAGTTGGACTCTTTCATGTTGTACTTTCGAAATTGAGAGGTCACACACTTTTTGAACAGCACCAAAAGCGGGTAGTACATTGAACCTACCGATTTAATGATCAAACGAGTATGAAAAGAGAGGTCTTGATGAATGAAGCTCCTCCATGACGTTCAGAATATTGTTCGAACCATTTTAAAGGTGGGTCAAGCTTTAGTCACAGTTTTGTTCAATCAATTGACTTTTTGAATGTGGGAGAAATGAGATAAAAAGTCCTAAATTTATTGTAATTATATTAATTCAGTTATAAATATTTTAATTTAGCCAATTTAATCCTAAATCTTCTAATATTTACCAATGTATTCCTTTCAACCAATTTTGACTACTAATCGTTGATATGGATGTTAATAGTGTTGCCTAAGATGGTCGTAGCTGACAAAAACAGTTTTTATAAAAATTTAATTTTTAAAAAATTATTTTCATTTTCTTTCTTTCTTTTCCTTACCAAGTCACGCAAGGGTCAACTGGCACCTCGCCAAGCTTAGAAGGAAGAAAAAGGAAAAGAAAAAGAGAGAAGAACTACATATAAGAAATTCTGAATTTTTTTTATAAAATCATAAAATTTGTTTACATTAGTAGTGATTATGCTACGTAAAACAATTGATGTTCACGTCGGTGATTTCTATCTAGAATTTGATGAAATGACTAAATTGGTAGTTTGTCAAAAAGTTTGAGATTCAATTGGGAAAATTGAAAGATTTAATATTAAATCGGTATAAGTGCAATAAGTGTAAAACTCTTTTGGTAATTTTCCCAATAAGATTTGTAACCTCTTCGCTAAATGTATTCTCTCAATTAGAATCGCCCATCTTTTACCAATCCCGAAGTCCTAAAGCTCTTATTTATACATCCAAAGGAAAGCTAGTTATCAATTGTCACGCAAGCTGCTGGATTCACTGGACAACTTTTGGAAACCTGGTTTGAGCCCACAACTAGCGTTCAACAAACTAGGTTAGGCTGCGCCGCAAGTGAGGCAACGGTTGTCGCCGAAGGGGGTGGCGGCTTGAGACAACGAGCGGAGAGAGATTTCAATTGGGGTCTCAAGGTTCTTTAGTAATTTGAGATTAAAGCTCTAATTTCTTGGAGTGATGACTTAATTTTCTTATTGGGACAATTTAGGTGGGATATGCGATTTACAGCATGCTTGGTAACCTAGGTGAGCGCTAGCATATGGTAAAAACTTGGTGGGAGCATAAAAGTATGGTAACTTGAAAGCCGGACCAACCAAACTCAATATTTTGGGGCCGGGCTTATTTATTTTATTTCGATCAGTTGAGCCTTTGGGCCTGATCTCAGGCTGATAATGACCCTAGCTGTCTCGAAATAATTTCAAAAAATGCAGGAGCATATTGAGAATATACATTATTTATTATCTAGAATACCTTAATAAATTCATAAATAAGTTAAGACATAATTCAATTCAAATGACCAAGAAGTAATGTGCTGATATGGGTTGAATTAGGAAAAAAAAAGACAAATCATATGTAAAAAAGTGATTTTTTGAGGCAAAAAATGGCGCAAAATGCCTTTGGCAATTGGAATGATGGCATTGAGTACTAAATATGCTTTCGAATTGTGCTTACGCAGCTTATAACTCTACCATGATCAAAATTTATGTTCTGTTATAGTTGAGGTACTTGGGGGTGCATTTTGTAAATTTGAAAATTGCAGTATGTTAATTACCTTATAATTAGATATTTATATTAGAAATATATTAAATACCCATTATTCATAATTTTTCTTAATACAAATTCAACCATTAGCTTGAATTGGATCGGGTTAGTCTCTTACAAGTCTTTTTCGTATGATCGGGCCGACCTTGGAAATTCCACGCACGATCTTTCTAGGCTGGGCCAAGAAATGCCTTGAGGCTCAACCGATGCTCATCCTGGTAAAAATTATCATATTTAAGGTTCGTTTGCACACTGATGATGGGATAAGTCCGAAGAGATGCCCCATAACTTTGGGCTAATGAGATGAAATAATGTTATCTGGTCAGGATAAAGTAAGGCCTAATTCCCTTAAAAAAATCCTCAACTTTCATTTAAGTTATAAATTTATCATTGTCAAAGTCACTATTAATTGTCTAACCTGGCATGTCATCGTAGTCAACTCAAATGAAAAGAAAAAGAAAAATTGAAAGAGACAAAGAGGAAGATAAGAAAAGGCAAAAGAAAAACTGAGAGGCAACCATGGTTGCTCAAGCTCTAGGCTCCTGGCGGGCATGGTTGCTGGAGTTTTGAGCTACGAAGCTCACGGCAACCATGGTTGCTGGAGTTCTGAGCCACGAAGTTCACGGACGCCGTGGCCACTCAAACTCCGGGCGCAACGGCCATGGCCGCTCAGCATGATAACTGAGAAGAGAACGTGACCAAACAAAAATCAGGCTTTGTTAGGAACGAGCTTTGTTTTTGTCGTGATTTTAGTTGGTGTGTTTCGAAATCTGATTTGCAGAATGCTCAAGAGGGTATCCCATCATATGGAGTTTAAATTCGATCCATGTTTGTGATTTCTGGATTTTTGCTCGAGCCTTTGAATGCTTAACGGTCCACACTAAGTCGATAAGCTCGTCATCAGACTATGCCGTTAGCGTCCCCAACAGCGCCACCTAGCACTACATTGCCTCACCCCACACGCTATCGTTCGGCACCACCTTGCCACGATCCCAAACCCACGCATGCCTCTCTTGAAATGCCAGGAACGGGGTTAATGTGGCAGTCAAATATGACATGCCCAGAAGCTGAAAAAAGAAGTAAATGAAAGCCACGTCTGCATCTCTCGGTCAAAATCCTAGGTCGCCACAAATTGAAGGATTTGACCAAAGCAAATTTCAAAGACGGTGGAAGATTAAAAATATTCAGCCACTTCCTTACATTAATTTGGGGAGAAATACACTATCAATGCTATAAGTTGTGTATGGCGCTCACTTTGATACCAAAAGTTTCTGTCAGATCGTTTAAGTGCCAAATCGGAGGAAAAACGATCACTTTGGTGCCACCGGCGAAAAATTCCGGTCAAAATGATTATATGTCTTTTATATTTAAAAAAAAAATCGATAAACCCTTTAAACGGCGTCGTTTTCCATCTTACTTAATAAAATGACGTCGTTTTACTGTCATATGTGGATGGCTTAGGAAAAATGATGCCGCATAGCTAATTTGGGATTGAAATTAGGGTTTTTTTTTTTTTTTTGTTCATTCTCGCCGACCTAGCTTGCTCGACCACCGTCGCTTGGCCATCGTGCTTGGCCACCACCGCTCGGCCATCGTGCTCGGCCATCGTGCTTGGCCACCATCGCTTGGCCAAGAAGCGATGGAAAAATAAGAGACGAGGGCGGAGGAGGAGGAGAAAAAAGGGGGGTTGAAGGTGCAGAGAGAGAGAAGACGAGGAGTGCGAGGGAAACGAGGAGGACGCAGATGAAGATTCTGGATTGGGTTCTGCTTAGAGAGTGGCTGGTGCTGGTGTTGTTCTTCGGGGAAGAAGACGGCGCCACCATGGCTTCTCTCTCTCTCTCTCGATTTGGGGATTTAGGGTTTCGACTTGGGGTTTAAGATGCCAAACGACGTCGTTTGGTGGTTTACATGCTGACTGTATTCTCCGGCAAGCCACATCGGCGTTAAAAATTAATAAAAAATGCCACGTCGGATTTCCGGCCAACCAAATTGACGTTGGCACTTAAATGATCGTTTTTCAAAATTTTTGGCATTTAAGTGATCCAACAGAAACTTTTGGCACCAAAGTGAGCGTCGTACACAACTTATGGCATTGATAGTGTACTTTTCCCAATTAATTTGCAACGTGTCATGAACATGGGAGAATTTCTCGCCTCAAAGACACGAACCCTCAGAGCTGTCTTCTCCTCCTGCTACCGCAAAATTGAAGGATGCTGACCAAGAATTTCAAAAGCGGTGGAGTAAAAAGATAAAAAGGCCATCTCACCAAATTTTCATTTTACCGGACAGCCTCACCATCGTCATTTTCATTCATCTTCTCCTTTCCATTCCCTCACCAGAACGTCCGCCATTCTAAAGCCATGACTCGACGCCATCCACTCGCGCCATTCCGCTGCTCCGCCACCGGCCTTCATCACCGAGAATTTGAGGCAAGTAGCCGTCTACTATTTGATACCATGTGGATTCTATTATTGCTCGACAAGACATATTCCATCGGATTTTCGTATTATTTTTACTATGCACATTGGTAGTATTGCCCAAGACCTTATTCGGGTTCCATCGCTTGCTTCGAAACGTCGCCAACTTGCGATGCGGTGGACGCCGTATCCATCTATACAAGACCTCCTTCTTTATCCCCTTTCCTTTCCGTTTGCAATGAGAAACTAGTCATGTTGACTTGGGGATTCATACTACACGTGACTTGAAATTGTCTTTCGGTTTATAAGTATCGTTAGTTCAAATGTTGCGGATTTTGGTGCCATTAATTTTGGGGCTTTATTTACATCTAGCGTTACATTATACTGCGACTTTGGACTTTGGAATTGGAAGCTTTTTATTTTGCATTACCAATTAAAAATAAATAAATAATTTAAATTGAATTACTGAATTACTACACCACGGTATGAATTTGATGGATCCTGTTGATCCTCATGATGATGATGCCTCGGGTGTCAAAATGCTTGGAGGGGTGTAACATGGTGCCCTTCGGATGCTTGGGGGATATAATAAGGATCCCCCAAGGGTCCTCGCAATGCCAGGTGGGGTGCAAGATACTTGGAGGGGTGTAACATGACGCCCTCCGGATGCCCTGGGAATATGATAAGTGCCCTGGAGGTCCTCGCAATGCCAGTTGGGATGCGAGATGCTTGGAGGGGTGTAACATGGTTTCCTCTAGAACATGGTGGTGGTTGAATCTAGACTAATTGAAGTTCCCAAATTTCCATTTGCTTCCTGGTATACCGTTTTTGTGATTTCTTTTAGAACTGATGCAAGTTGAATTATTTCGATTTCATGTATTTTATTTTTGGGATTTCGTCGAATAGGTAGTGGTAGATTTGTGTAGTATAGTCTAGTAGACTTTTGCTTGCTGAGTGGTTGCACTCACCCTTAGTGGATTATCATTTTTCCAGAACCGTAGGTATGCCTCTGCAACCCGCGTCCTCCATGATGCTCTATGGTGTCCCAATCGATCTCATGTGAAACCAGATGAAGCAGTCGACCCCGAATTCCCAGAGGTCACGTTTATTTGGATCACCGCGATCTTGATTGTCCATGCTGGCCTCCCATTGGGCCCCGTGCTGATTGGGTTTGTCGCCCTCTACGCTCGGATCGATGGGTGTACAATGGGGCCTCTCCCACTTCTAGATGGTGATGACGATGGTGACAACGGGGTCGAATAGGAGGAGGACCTGGGGGACGAGGGTGGCATTTTTGGCGAGACCAGGACTTGTTACGTTGGTGGTTGTGTAAATAGGCAGTAGGATGGTCGAGGCAGTATTTTGGATATAACCAGGAGAATGAACCTTTTGACCCTAATGTACCGATCTAGGTCGTCTAAAATATATAAATAAATAAAAGTGCTTGAATCTATATTTCTATGTGCACGTTTTAGCATGCAAAAAAAAAAAAAAAATTTAAAATTTGAGCATCACGGTAGTCGTGATGTGCTGGGAGCATCACAACTCTACCACGACGCTCCAATTATTTATTTATTATTATTATTTTGTGCATACGGAAACATGTAATGACAACTCAATGCATTATAATTTAAATTGACTCACATAGAAATATAGAACTAGGCACTTTTGTTTATTTATATATTGTAGACGATCTAAGTCGGTACATCAAGGTCAAAAGGTTCCTTCTCCAGACTATATCCAAAATACCGCCTTGACCATCATATTGTCTATTTACATGACTGCCAACATAACAAGTTCTGGTCTCGCCAAAAATGCCAACTTTGTCCCCTAGGTCCTCCTCCTATTCGACCCTGCTGTCGCCATCGTCATCGCGGTTTAGAAGTGGGAGAGGCCCCACCGTACGCACACCGATTTAGGTGTAGAGGACGACAAACCCAATCAACACGGGGCCTGATGGGAGGTTAGCATCAACAGTCAAGATTGCATCAACAGTCAAGATTGCGGTGATCCATATGAATGTGATCTCTGGGAAGTCGGGGTCGACTTGCTCCATCTGGTTCCACGTGAGGTTGGTTGGGACACCATAGAGCATCATGGAGGAAGCGGGTTGCAAAGGCATACCTACGGGTTTGGAAAAATGATAATCCATTAAGGGTGAGTACGACCACTCAGCAAGCATAAGTCTTTTTTTTTTTTTTTTTTTTTTTTTTTTTTTTTGGTGACCCAGGGAACCTCCGAACGCCGCTTCGCGGGAGAGTAAACCCGGAGCGCCGGGGCCCCACCGCCGACCCCCAAGCGCAAGTAAGACGCGCGTTATGCATTGAAGCATCGCTTCCACGGAGGTTCGAACCCTTCCCCCTGCGTTTGGGGTACCAAGCCCTAACCAACGCTTCCACCGCGGGCGGTGGTCTCAGCAAGCATAAGTCTATTAGACTATACTACTCGAATCTACCACTACCTGTTCGACGGAATCTCAAAAATAAATTACACAAAATCGAAATAATTCAACTTGCATTGGCTCTAAAAGAAATTCATGAAAACGGTATATCACGAAGCAAATGGAAATTTGGGAACTTCAATTAGTCTAGATTTGACTGCCACCATCTTCCATAGGAAACCATGTTACACCCCTCCAGGCATCTCGCACCCCAATTGCATTGCGAGGACCTCCGGGGCCCTTATCATATTCCCTAGGCATCCGAAGGATGTCGTGTTGGACCTCTTTAGGCATCTTGCACCCCACTTGGCATCGCGAGGACCTCTTGGGGATCCTTATATATCCCCCAAGCATCCAGAGGGCACCGTGTTACACCTCTCTAGGGATCCCAACACCTGAGGCATTGTCGTTATGGGGATTAACGACATTTACCACATTTATATCATGGCACAGTAATTCAATAATTAAATTTAAAATATTTTTCATATTTCCAATACAAAAATGAAACATTTCATGTTTCAAAATCCAGGATAATATGAAACCGGGTATAAGCAAAGTCCCAAAATTCGTAATATCAAAATCGGCAACATTAGAATAATCATCTCTTCTAGGGGTGTGCAACCGGACCGGGTTTACCCAGTTCCCGGTCCGGCCGACCCGGAAAACAGGGTCGGGAACCGGTTCCGGTTAAAACCAGTCCGGGAACCGGTTCCCAAAACTCATACCCTGTTTAAATTGGTTCAGCAACTGGTTCCGAGGGATTACCCACCCGGGAACCGGATCGACCGGACCGGTTTGGGAACCGGTTTTTACGCCATCCCAAAACGCAAAACCCTAATTTTATAAAATTGGTATTGATTTGTGGATTTAATTTTCTCTTCGCTTGTGTGTTGCCATTAATTTTGCTTTCAGAATCAGGGATGTGATGACTCGGAAAAGTTGGTTTTGGATTCATGGATCGATGATTGATGTTAGGACTCATTGTTTGGATTGTACAATGCTAACTTCTGGCTTTCATTTCTGGTGGTTTATGGCTTATTATAGCACATAATAATCTAGGTTTTGTGATGAAATTAGTGAACTTAGGACGTACTACCTTTTCGATACAAAACAGGTTGGATTGTACTATGAAGAAGCATCGGCAGCCCTGAATGTGGCACCTTTGAACCAACATTTTGACAAGGACTGGATATCCCATGTGCAGCTGAAGGCAGCTTTGTTCTATGCAGAAGCATGCTATAGATATGGTTTAGAACTACATAAGAAAGGAGATCGCTGAGGAGATTGCAAGGCTGAGTAGTGGAATTAGTACTTTATCAGAGGCCAAGAAATCTAGAGTCTAGATTGCTGTTGCTGACGTTCATTTCCTGTTGATTGCCGCGATTTTAGCTGTGCTGTGTACGCTAGCTTCGATTTCCCTGCTAGTCGGTTAAGGCGTGCGTAGGTCAAAATAAGAGTTGAAATCCAGTGATGTGCTTATGCTAATCGAGATTGTAAACGCTTTATTTTACATATGAGTGATGTACATCAATTTTTGCAAAACAGGTTCCAATATAAACAGGGTTGACCCTGTTCCCGGACCGGAAAAACAGGGTGGGTCGGAAACAAGGTCCAATGCAAACAGGGTCGAGTACAGGGTCTAAAAAAAGAGAACCGGTTATAACAGGGTCGAGAACAGGGTCCAGGTCTAGACTCTACCCACCTTGGACCCGATCACCCCTAACCTCTTCACCCCAAAAATGATAAACCGAAGGACAAATCAAAAGTTAGTGTTAAGAGTGTCTTATTCTTAGTGCTCCCCTGAAGGATATGAAAGATTATTTCATCAACACCACCAAACAAAATTCCTTTGAATCATCTACTACCCACCAACCTCACAAATCCCACGATGATTTCCAAAATCGAAGCACCCAAAGAAAAGAACAAAAAAAGAACATGTAATTGGTCCATTGAAAAGCCACGACCACAAGAACCCCAAAACATTGAAATCAAGTCAAGCAGAAGATCAACAAACCGACACAGGGAATATTGGCATGGTCCCAAAACGAACATATTAACTAATCTGCCGCGGCAATGGATGGTGTTCAGAAACTGAGGATTCCGATAGCATCACCACCGGAATTGCTCGTCTTTAACCATGATCCACCCGATCATCCAGTCACGGTCTCATTCCCAATTTCGTGTTATACAAGTCAAAATGTATTCAAAATTCATAATTTAGTACCTCAACCGTACTTTCAATATCCATAGTAATCCTAGATGTAAGAAGTTCAGCTAGACAAAATTTCCAAATTCACCAACGAGCACAATTTGCACAAAATAGCAATAACTTGTGAAAAATCCAACGGAATACACCCTGTCGAGCAATGGCGGAATTCACAAAGTATAGAATAGTAGACATCTACTTGCCTTGTGTTCTTGTCGATGACGGTTGGAACGGCAAGATGGCGCGAGCGGATGGTGGCATGGGGTGTGTTACTTTGCAATCTTTTTGGGTGTGATGAAGAGTCCGAGGTGAAGATGACGAAGTCGTAGGAAATGGTGTTGGTTTCTGCTTATATTACCTTCTTCCACCTCCTCATGCATGCACCATAGGAGATCAAATCACCACGTTTTTGTCAACGTTGGCAATTCAGGGAAAATTCTGTTGGGAAAAAAACATGGCTTTTTGGTAGCAATGTTTAATTTACCACTTGACAGCTCAAAGAGTTTGCTGTCCATTTAAGGAAGGCACGGTTGGAGGTAAACGTGGGCATTGGTGAGCAACTTTCATTTACCCCTTTGACAGCTCAATGGACGTGTTCAACTTGAAATGGCCGCACCACTCAGCTCGTGGCCTTACAAGAAGAAGCTGGCTATGGGTTTGGGGATGTGGTGAGGTGGTGCTGAGGTGTTACGGTGGCATGGACCGTTAAATATTCGAGGCTCGAGCGAAAATTTGGATATCATAAATCTCCCCACTTAACGAATTTCGTCCTCAAAATTGAGCACTCTTTACGTCTCATTGAAAAGATGGGGATATTTTTGCCTCACTTCTTTCTCGCTTTCCCATGTGGCCTCTTCCACATCGTGGTGTCGCCACAAGACCTTGACTAGTGGGATTACCTTCATTCGGAGGATTTGCTCTTGCCAATCCAGTATCCACATCGGCTCCTCCATGTATTTCACTTTTTCATCCACTTCGATAACCTCATGATCTAGTATATGAGCAGGGTCTGGATGATATTTCCTCAACATCGACACGTGAAAGACATTATGTAGATTTGTCAACCTAAGAAGTAGTACTAGTTGATAAGCCAAATCCTTAATCATTTCAAGGATTTCAAAGGGTCCAATAAATCTCGTGCTCAACTTGCTGATTGGTTTTGTCGCCCTCTACGCCTGGATCGGTGGGCGTACGTTGGGGCCTCTCCCACTTCCAGACAGTGATGACGATAGCGACAGTGGGGTCGAATAGGAGGAGGACCTAGGGGACAAGGGTGGCATTTTTGGAGAGACCATGACTTGTTATATTGGTTGGGGTAGTATTTTGGATATAGTTAGGAGAAGGAACCTTTTGACCCTAATGTACTGACCTAGGTCGTCTACAATATATACATAAATAAAAGTGTCTAGTTCTATATTTCTATGTGCATCAATTTAGATTATAATGCATTGAGTTGTCGTTACACATTTCCGTATGCCAAAAAAAAATTTAAAAAAAAAAATTGATTATCACGGTAGTTGTGACGTGCTGGGAGTGTCACAATGTTAGCTAGTATCTTTCAAGCATGTGAATTGGATTTAGGGATTAACTTGTGATACAATGAAAGAATGGCGTCGCTCTTGCTTGCTTATCTGCTACCCATTTTAACCGTCAAGAGAATTGCTTGCAGCTGCTCTCACTTTTGGTGACTTCACTCTTACAAATTTAGGCTTGATGGAGAGGTCTCACCTTTGAAGTCTACTTGTAATTCTAAGCTAGCATCTTCCCATTCTTAGGTAGCCTGCTCATAGCATCAATCAAGCTCGTGAGCTTTCAAGTAAATGGTGCCATATGGCCACCGCCGCCGTCACCCTGCTTTCTTCCCCCCTAGCTCGTCCCCATCTCCATTTGCTTACATGCTCCACGCAGTCATCATGTGCTTGTGGCTGCCATGGCCATGGCTAGTCAAGTTTCGTGCTCACTGGGACTAGGAGCTTAAAGCTTGAGCATCCGTGGTCATCCTTCTCTCTCCCACCCCTCTCTAACACTTTTTTTTTTTTTTTTATCTCTCTTAGTTTTCCTTTTCCTTATCATAAATTTTGTCTGATGTGACAATGGAAGTGGACAACGAAGATAGATTTGAAACTTAAATGAAAATTGGATATTTATTTTGACACAAAAAAAAAAAATCGAGATAGATTTGAGATTAAATTTAAAATTGGGGATTTTTTTTTTATGAAATTAAGCTAATATACTAACGAAAAATTTAGAAAAAAAGGAGAAAGAAGGAAAGAAAACATAATCGAATTGGGGAGGGAGAGAGAGAGAGAGAGAGGAGGAGGAGGAGGAGGAGGAGGAGGAGAGAGCAATGACCACAATGAGAGGGTTGCAAACTCTAGGCTACAATGGACATATCATGGTGCTACATAGGTGTACATATGCCTTTTCTAATGTAAAGTCCCAACGTGCCAAGTGTCTGTGCTCCTTAATTTACTACATGACGAAGGCATTAAATGCAACTTGGAAAACATCTAAGTTCTGAAGGCCTTGTCATCCTAGACTAATCAAATTTGATCACGATCGACTGTCTTATTTGGCTCAAGGTTCATGCCTAAGACATGATCGGAGGAAGCAGACACAACCTGGCTTAACCGATGAAACCAAGTTCGGACTTCTCTTTTACCATGTAAATGGCTCGAAGTTGAGGATGTTACATTTACCTATTCCAACGTATCATTGGACTGATATTTCTATGGATTTTGTGTTAAGATTTCCTAGATCTAAGCATGGTAGAGATTCTATTTATGTGGTTGTTAATCAGTTTTCAAAGATGGCTCATTTTATACCTTGTCATGAAATCGATGATGCATCTCATGTTGCTGATTTGTTTTTTAGGGAGGTTGTACATTTGCATGGCATGCCTAGATCGATTGTTTAAGACTGAGACTCTAAATTTCTTAGCTACTTTTGGAAAATATTGTGGAAAAAACTAGGAACATAATTATTATTTTCTACTACTTGTTATCCACAAACCAATGGTCAAACCAACGTAGTTAATAGAACTTTAGGAGTATTGTTGCATGCTATCATTAAAAAGAATGTAAAATCTTGGGAAGATTGTATACTACTTGTTGAGTTTACATATAATAGGAGCATGTATTTTGCTACTAAATAATCCATTAACTTTGTTAGATTTAACCCATTTACCTATTGATGAGCGTGTGGATTTACATAGAGCAAAAAAAGCCGAATTTGTCAAGGCATTGCATGAGAAGATGTGCGCAAATATTGAGCACAAGACTAAGCAATATGCAAGGCAAGCCAACAAATGGCACAAGGAAGTGGTGTTTGAACCCGGCAATTGAGTTTGGGTTCATATGTGTAAGGAGCGATTTCTTGAGTAGTGACATTCTAAGTTATTACCATGAGGGGACGAACCATTCTTGGTGTTGGAAAGATTTAACAATAACACCTACAAGCTTGATCTTCCATGTGAGTATGACATTAGTGCTACATTTAATGTTTCTAACTTGACTTTTTTCGATGCAAGTGATCATTTGAGGGCAAATCCTTTGCTCGGGGGAGGGAATGATGTCGACATCGAGTCATATTAAGGAGGAGGTGCTAAGGACCCGTTGTCTATTCCGATTGGTTCAATCACACGAGCGTAGGTCAAGCAATTTAGGCAAGCCGTTGGCATCATGGTTCGTGTTATTTGGCATGGAGATGACCTTGGATCGAATTTTGAAGAATCTTGGAAATCTTGGCGCAATTTGATTATCTGGTCACCAAATATTTGACCAAGTTAATAAAATCATCTTCTTGTTTATGCATATTCTAGAATATGAAGCATTAGATCTCTTAAATTGTAATAAAACTAAATTAGGGTTTTGGGAGTTGGTTTGGCCGAACTCTAGGGCTGGTTTTAGGGTTTGTGTGGTAGCTAGGAGGCTTATATTAAGAATTGGCCGAATTTCTTTGGAGGAGAGACAGTTTATTTTGAGGGAATAAAAATTGAGAGGTTATCTTCTATTGTTCTTTTGAGGACTTGACCTTATCAAGGTTCCCTTGTGACGATCGATTTAACTTATCGAATGAGATAGCGAATTCTTTCGCTCATGGCGTCTATAATGTTGGTTGGTTGACACGGATTCGTCAACAGGTCACGTTCATACCGAGGTTGTTAATCACAGGTTCGATTGGAGGTTGATGTTCACAATTTGCACCATCCGGGCCTTCATAGAACAATCTTTCTATAACGATTCACATCAGCATCCTTCTTGGATTATTAATATCTTGATCATCCTATGTGACTCCGAAAAGATTTGCGAATCCACTCGGACCCGCTCATTCTCCTTGTGTACTTTGATCCTGATCATCCACAATCTTGGTTCTTTGCAAAATTCTAATCTGTTGCATCTAACCCAAACCACCACCAGTGTTAGATTGGGAAAAAAATGGACTTGCATCGATCCTAAAGCGACCTGGCCTTATGGCGCCAGAGTTGTTTGGTTTGGTGAACCAAAACTTGAAGCAAGTTTGGTAGCCAAACTTGTGAACAAAGGAGTAAGAATCCCAGAGAAATGATTTGCCATGTGATTAGTCAAATCATTTTATTGCTCTTTGAACAACCTTCTCATGGTAGCCACCACTGTCGAATTCGGGCCAGATTCCTCCTTGGATCTTTAGAAAAACTCCTAATGATATCGCTAGAATCACACCTATGTTGATATTATCAACCGAATTTGTTTCCTGGCTGGAACTTTTAGGATGAGCACGCCTCTCACCCACAAATTGCGAGAATTGATTATCCTAGCCAACAACGGTGCCCTTCTCCTAATTCATGGTTTTTACCATAAACAACTCCTAGAAATGGAACACAAAATGTCCCACTGGGCATGTCAAAAAGATGTTAGCCAGGAAAGTGTTCCCTTGCGGATATCTTTCACTGAAGCGACGAGTCTTTGGTGTTTTTTTTTATTGGGATAAGGTTCTGTGTAGTTTTGGAAAAGAAATGAAAAGTTATATGCTATTTGAAATAAATTAAAGGATAAACAAGAGATAAACGTGCGATAAACAAAAAAGACAGCCATAAGACAATTGTTCTTGTGTTTTTGGATTTGTCAAAAGGTTCTTATAGCTTTGTTCTTTCGGCTATTTATAGGCTAATCTGTGAATAATCACTCATTGGCAGTTATTAGCTTTTCGAATTTAAATTGCTTCTATAGTATAACATTCGCAATTTTCAACTTATGAGAAATGGTTATGAAGTCTGGTGTGCTAGTGGTAAGGATTAGGCACGGATCGTTCCAAGAATCAGCCATAGATCGATCAGCCAAACCGGAAGGGTAACTAAGGGATTAACCATGCTCTATCAAAGAATCGGTCGTGGGTTGATCAAGAAATCAACCATGGATCAATCTAATGACCATGCAAGTGAACCTGAGTCATTTGGTCAATGGACGATTACTCGACCATAAGGATTGATCGAGGGATGGTCATGTATCACCACGGATCGATGGATGATCATGAATCGATTCCAAACAGTCATGTTTTGATCGTGAGTGATTTCGCTTAGTTATGCACCAACCATGGACCACCATGATTTGACTCAATATGACCGTATGTCGATTACGGATTGACCGATCTCGAACGGCCACATGACAATTAGGAGTTGGCTTGGACCAAGCCTAGGGTTGGTCTAGGAGCCGGTGCGCTCGGCTAGAGCTAGTCCAAGGGCCGTCCATTAAGCCTATGCCCTGGGCCATCGACCTAATCAAAAGGCAAATTTTGCCTACAATAACCACATTGAGGGTGGCTTTGCAACAAACTTCGGATGTGTCGGGATAGTTGATAGGGGATGTACAAAAAAAAGCCCTTGCCTGGTTCCGTTTACACTTCTAATGGTTATTTTTCCATGTTTGTCATATTCTTTGAAAATGGACAAAAGAGAATATTCTAGAACACCCTAGGTTATTAATGAAGGAAGATAACTTATCACCTTAGGTGCATATTTCTAGATTTGGTAATGATTACCAATGATTCGCCTTGGGGATTAAGTAAAGGACTCTCGACAAATGTACCAATAAGAATGAGATACCATAGGCAATTATTGCTATCCTATGGTCTAGGTGCCACCTTATCCTTTGTAAAGTGCCACCTATTAATGATGACTTATTCTTCAATAAAGAATCAAGTACTTATGTGGGTTAGTAAAAAAAAGACAAACAAGTCTCCAAATTATTACATTAGGCCATTAGATTTCCACCTCATAAGTCAAAGTGTGCCACCTTGCAAATTAGACTTGCCACCTCAATTCTATAGCCATGCCACTTCAAGAAAGATGATTGGGCCATTTGGATAAGTAATAATGAGGATAGTGCCTAAAAATAAGAAAAGCCCCTCACTCATTTCCTCATCTAAGGCCTCTTCTCCTCCTTGCCATTTACACACTCACTTCCTCCTCTTTTGGCCTCACACATGCCTACCCTCTTCAAGCCGCTCTCTTTAGGATTCTTAAGATTTATCGAAGGAAGAAAGATCCCTATTTCTCCTCTAGGATGGTAGACTTCACTGTTGAGTTTAATTAGGTGCTCACTCGTTCAAGCCGTGGGTAGGATGTAAGATCTTTTATATAGTTTTGCTCATGTTTGTGCATGAATGTGTGCTTGAGTTGCTCATGCTCAGAATGATGCCAAAGTTTGATTGGGTTGAGTTCAACGGAAGGCAAGGTTGCCAAGCCATAAAGCCTCGGATTGGCATTAAAGCGTGCCAATTCCAAGTCTTGTTCGATGTAGGGACCACCCAAGGCCGTAGGGTCTTGAATTGATATTAAGGCATGCCAGTTTCAAGTCTTGATCGGTATGGGGCACCCACGCCCACGAGGTCTTGATAAGGAACTAAAGTGTGTCGGTTTTATGTCTTGATTGGTCCAGGGACATTGTGTTTGGCATTTGAAGCAAGTCACGAACCAAAGATCATTCATGGCATGAAGTATATTCACGCGGGGTCGAAGCTGAGGTCCATCGAGCTTAGATTCTTCATGAAGCGAAGTGTAACCAAGCCTTGAGGTCTTGGATTGGTATTGAGGCATGCCGTTCTGAGCCTTGTTTGGTGTAGGGATCAACACTAAGCGTTCGGTTAGATCAAGGATCGTTCCTAACATGTTTTATAGTGCAATACTAGGATTCATGACACACACATATGAATAAGCTTACCTTCGGGCCATGTATGAGTCACTTAAGGAGAAAAGATAATAACAGACTTGTGTAAGGCCCTTGTGTGTGCACTTAAAGAGAAAAAAGCGCTCATCATCACATGGTGCTGGCGGTGATATCTCATTCATTGAATATGATGTCTTCATTGAGCCAAGATGCTTGGGTTTTGAACTAAAAGGCCTCGGGAAGCTAGCCTTGAGAAGCCTTTGTTGAGCTAAGATGCCCTAGTTGAATCAAAAAGCCTAGCAAAAAGCTGAAAGCCCCAGTCGAGTCGGGAGAGCTTAGTTGAGCTAGAACAACAATAAAAGAATCATTTTATGAGTGCCGGTTGTCATGATGTTGGTGTGCTCATTGTTAAGTCGATAGTAGTTTTGCATGGACATAAATGTATTTAGTCAAGGCATAGTAAGTAATTTGCTACTAATATGTCATTGACATTGTTTGTGAGTGTTGTATTCGTTAGGCTTCAATGATGAGATACTTTTCTAGTAGAGAATTAGAAATTTTACTTGCTAAGTTCTCAAAACTCACTCCCTCATCTTTCAATCTTGTAGGCATGGAGTTTTGGAAGCTGCAGTCACGTTAGAGGATATAGGAATTTCTCTAGCCTATGTGGAAACTTGTAGTGTGATGTAAAAAGGAAAAATGGCTCGTAGAAAAGGGATTTGTAAATGTACCATTGTAATATAAAGTAATGTGTTCTGTTATGTATATCCCAGTCTTCCAGCCGTTGTTTGTTTGAGGATTTTGTTTGTTTGCTCATGCTTCTACATGTATTTATTAACAAGATAAAAAGAATTTGAGACGGCGATGAGTTTGAGATATTGCAAAAATAACTTATTGCTGAAAACCCTAGAGATGAAGTTAGGGTCATTGTTTAGCATTATTTTCAAATTTATATTTAAAAAGTTGCATACATTATTTTTTCAATTTAAAAAAAATAAAAGTTAAAAAATTTTGACAAATGATTTGTTTTTTTCTAATTATATATATGTTTTTGATTTTTTTTAGCATTATTTTCAAAATTTATATTTAAAAAGATGCATACATCATTTTTTTTTTTTCAATTTTAAGCAAATAAAATTAAAAATTCCGATGAAGGATCGATCCTTTTTAAAAAAAATTATATACATACTTGATTTTTTTTAATATTATTGTCAAAATTTATATTTAAAAAGTTGCATACATCATTTTTTTTTTCAATTTTAAACAAATAAAATTAAAAAAAAACTAATATTAATCACCTAAAAGGCTTTTCAAATATGTTTTATATCAAACAGTATTTCCCTCAAAGTTGTTTCTCAAAGTATAATTTTACCAAATGACCTTTGATATTTGCCTAAAGTCTTTTAGCCTAAACTACTTTACATTTTCTCAATGGGCTTTCAAAATACTGAACCAAATGCGCCGTTAGTCCTTGTAACCTTTGACAGATTCATCTAGTGGAATCAAGGCAATTAACTATCAGTGCCGGAGAGTAGACGTAGGCTTGTTAAAGCCGAATCACTATAAACTCGTTTTGTGCATTTTTCTATCCCTTAAAATCTCGATTGTTTCTTGTGATAGATTATTGCACACCGATAAGATCTGAGCATTGCACGCCTTATTCCCAAACGATGTCCAATTGCAATATTAGTTTCAATTTTCTTTAAATTCTACATATTCACCTATTCACCCCACCTCTAGGTGAAAGTTCTAGTTCTAACGAAGTGAGTGCTGCACAAAAGTTATGACTCTTGAAGTGTTGTTTTTTTTTGCAATATGTAGATATGGAATGTTGATTCAGGTGGGGATCTATAGGATTAGGGCAAGTTACATTTTGCCCCGTCAAATTCCAAAAGAAATGAGTTTTAAATAACCATAAAGTAAATTTGGCCACGTTGACATAAATTTTTGAGGTTAAATCTAATTATCAACTCTCTAAATAACTATCAAGTAAAGCCTGATTTTTAGCTTAATTAAGCATAAATTTCTTGCTTTAAGAGAAATAGCACGATATGTATTCTAGTAGCTTAATAGATCAATCAGTTTTTCTTATTTGCTAATTTTCCATGTTTAGCTTGTTTATTGTTGGTTAGTTTTTTTTTTCCCTTTTTAAACCTCGTTTGTTTCACGAAAAATATTCTCAAGAGAAACATTTTCAGCATTTGGTTCGCTTAAAAAATAAATCAACAAAAAATATTTCTTAATTATCCAAAAACATATATTTAAATTCAAGGAAAATAGGAAATCGGTTTCCAAAATATAATTAGGTATTAGCGAGGCATAGAAACCCCAACACTAGTTCTAGGATCCTTGGCATTCCTGATTAGATCTTTAGTACTTGAGTTTGGGTCCATCGAGGTTAGACAAGTGACCCCAGTGCCCATCCTCATGACCTCGGTACCTAGGTCGAGGCCGTGGTAAAGTCCTAATGCCCTCCACTAAGGTCGAGCGCGGGATCTTAATACTCGAGCTCAAATCCCCAACACTCAAGCCGGGTCCACAAAGGCCATGTCTGGATCCATAAAGATTGTGCTTGGGTCTATCAAGGTAGGGCCCGAGAACCTAATGCCCCTGCTCAAGTCCATCGAGGTCAGACCCAAGACCTAGGTATTGTGCCCGAAACCCCAACACTAGGGTCAAGCTTCGTCGTGATGTGACCTAGATACTCTAGTGCCCAAATCTAGTTCTTCGCTGGCCATGCACATGTTATTAGCGCCCAAATAGCGTCTATTTAAGAAAATTAAATTATATTTTTCCTATCAAATGATGAAAATTATTTTCTAGTTTATTTTCACGTTTCAACCAAACACTGGAAAATATTGGCATTTTCCTGAAAAATGACTTTTTAGAAAAAAAAATTTCTAGAAATGTTTCTGCGAAACAAACGAAACCTAATTATTTTTTTAAGATCTATTTGTTTTTTTAAAAAAATGTTTTATAAACACTAATTGGTTATATCACTCAAAAAATAGTTAATGAAAATTGTTTTTTTTTTTTAACCATCGATGATAATTTATGTCTAAACAATTTCACATATAAAATTATTTTCATCTATTTATTTTTATAAACAATAAAACTGATTTTTTTAAATTCAAAAACTGATTTTTAAAAAATATTTTTTGAATCATAAGTTTTTCGTGAAACAAATGCACTTTTACTATGATTCTTTCTTCGCAAATTGTTAAGATTTGGAGCCAAAATTGGATTGAGTGTGAATTAAGATCAAGTTGAATTGGGTATGTATTGATAAAATTATATTTCATAAGAATGGGTAAATATAAACCAAATGAGTAATTTTTTGATCCGTCAAAATCCTACCTGATCAAGCCATCCAATGCGTCCCTAGCAACTAGGGGTGTGCATGGTCCGAGCGGGCGATTCCCAACCTAGAATCGGGAATCGCCTGGTAAGAACTGATTCCAAAAAATTGGAACCGGGAACCAACCATAAGTTGCATGAATCCACCTGGGAACTGGACCGGACCAGCGGTTTGGTTCTCGGGTGGATCCATGGAATCAGTCTTACCAATAATAATATTATTTTCTAAATCCCGTCATGAGTACTCTTCATATCGAGTAATATTTTTCTTTAAATCGAATCGGATTAATTAAAGATACCATTTTTCTTTATTTGATTGGAAAACACTACCAAAGAAGAGAAATAGGTTTTTTTTTTCTTATTTTCGAATAATTTTAGTTGAAATCTAAAATATTCTTTCAGTTCAAGATTCTGGATGATTGTCATATGTAGATCGTCTTTTCCTTTATCTCCTATTAGTGTTCAATCTCTTACAACCTTTGCTTCACTGAAACAATTCCACCGATACTCCACATACTCTTGAACATAGTGTCCTATGTGAGTCCCGAAAGTATCATTTAAATGAGCCATTTGTTGAGTTGCTGAAAGACAGTTTACACACTTTACTAAATTCTTATAAAAACATGGAAATCGTGATAGGAGATGAAGCCCTAAAATTTAGGTTTGCTAATTAATAATTAAGAAATTTATTTTAATATTAAAAATTAATATATTATTATAACATAATCGGTCCGGTCCGAATGGGCGGATCCAACCATGGAACCGGGAACCGTACCGGTTCCAGATGGTTTCAGTCTTGTTTCGGACGGTCTGAGCGGGTCTCAATTTTTTTACACACCCTTACTACCAACCCTCTAGTCTCTGACTGTTGTTTGGAGACTGGAGGTTTCTTCAGCTCTCCGTTCTTCATCCTTCTCTATTGTTGGTCGAGATTTGTTTTTTTTTTTTTGTCAGTTTTACTCTATTCCTACTTTACACTCACTAGCGGACTTGTGCCCGCCCTTGCGGGCGTGGGAGCCGCAACCCACTCTCGAAACTTACGCGTCCCTACTGCCCATCCCCCGAGAAGGTGGGGATTTGAATCTCACCTCCCTTCCATGTTGGAAGGGTGGCGCACTCTGAACCCCCTAGTGGTTGGTCGAGATTTGTTTAAGTTGTTGTTTTGTGCTTGTTGCTAAGTGGCTGTAGCTCTTGGTTGTTGCCCCGTTCTTGCTCGTGTGGCTTTTCACGGCTCCCTTCCACTCTTCCTGTTCTAGCAGTTAGAGTATAAGGTTTTGGCGCCGTCCTTGTATATTTGTCCAAAGCTTAATTATATTCTTACGTTTAACCAAACCCAAAAAAAAAACCCTCCAGTCTCCGACCGTCTCCAAGCTCAACTTCAATCGCCGTCTTCTTCAAACGAACTCCATTTTTGAACTCCATTTTTGACAAGACCGCCCTTTCAAAATTCTCTCTCGATCGGCCCCTGAAACCTTCCCTTGACCCAACCCCTATTTTTGACGTCCGCTGATTCCCATTTCATTTTCCCCCTCTCTGATGACGACGTACCGTCTCAGAACCTTCATGCGCAACACCGCGCCGTTCCCGCTCCGCCGCCTCGCCCCTCCCTCCCCTCCGCCGCCGCCGCCGCCCTCCGCCGCGGGCCCCGGGCCGCGGGAAGGCGAGCCCGGCGCTCCCGCCGGGAGCGCCGTGTACCGGCACGCCCTCCGGTTCCAGAGGCCGACCACCATCCGATGGCAAGAGCAGCTGGCGAACTCCGGGAGCTTCATCGGGTCGGTCCTTTTCCCGCCGCGGCGGGTCTCGACGAGCGACGGCCGGTTCGGCGTCTCCACGGTGCTCCGCGTCCACAAGCCTCGCAATTCGGGGCGCGGGTTTAGGTGAGAAGGTCGCGGTTGTTTGATTCGGTGTTGACCCAGATCATTGCGTTGCCGAGGTTTTGCGTAGAATCCTAGGATAGGTCGTTGATGGGTCGTAATTTATCTTACCTTTTATCATTCCTCTGCCGTGTCCGGTTTTCACCCTCTTATTACTGGTGAATTACAAAGCGTTGTCGCCGAAGAGCTTGAAGTTTGTGTGCGGTTTGTGAACAGGATATCGCTGAAGATGTGGGACGAGATGGCTGAGATATCGTGGAAGCATTTGAGGCCAGAGGATTTCGTGTATGTTTCGGGTCAATTAGGGAGCTACGAGAAGGCTTCGGAGGGTGGACAAATGAGAACTTATTATGAGGTAGCCATTCAAAGTATCATGACATTCTGTGACCAATTTGTTGGTTGATGATTGATGCTTTTGGATTATCACGTTAATAATGTGAAGCTAGATATCAGAACATGGAGGGACAAAGAAAGAGGGTTCTTTCAAGTTCTTACTTCTCGAGTGGAATAATGGTTTGATTCTAATGGTTTAGCTTAAGTATTTCTGCAATTTAAGGGACAATAGATAGAAGCATGCATGATCCCCGGCATTTCTCTATAATTTCACATGCTCGTTCTTATTTATGATGTTACCATTGAAAACGTTTGGAGTCTTTTGCTTTTGCACAGACACATTAGGAGTAGCAGCAGAAGGTTGTTTTGAGAGAGCATGTTTGACTAATAAAACTGTCCTTTTTGTCTGCTTTCTATAGGTAATTGTGAAAGAGTGGAACTATGTTGCTCAAACTTGTAGAGACCAATGTTTACCCACATCTGCAGAATCGAAATCAGGTTAAGTAATGTCTCTCTACTTTTTGTTTGATACTTTCTTTTATGGTGGATCAAAGGTCAAGTTCTGGTTTTTGAGGGATTATTAATTTGGCCAGGACAAAAAGGTGAGTAGAATGTTCTGCAGGGATTTAGCTTTTGTTGGTCTGGTGTAAGCAAAATATTCTGATTTTTGGGCTTCAATAACAAGTGTATGGACCTGACTTGCTTGATTACTGACGAAACTGGGTACTGAACATCTTATATATGAAACTTTTATTCTGCACCAAATATCAGTTCTGCAATTGACAATGGGCACTTTTCCTGTCTTGGGGGATTGTTACTAATTTCTGCTATTGAAGTTGTTTGTTCACAGATTTCTCAGTTTCTTACCCTCTGGATTGGAACTGGGTCTGGGAAATAGAAATTCTAACTTGATTTAGCTGGGGCCTTAGCAACTTTTTAATCCTTTGGTTTGGATTTGGGTCTGGGAAATAGTAGTTGCTCGTTTTAGCTGGGGCTTATAACATTATCATGCTGGCCTACTCAATAAACCACATCATAAAGTGTCTGACCAAACGGTTTATACTGTCAGAATTGAGAGTTCTTTGTTATTGTCAGTTGATATTGTACTTCTCTATACATTTGTGCACTGACCTATCTTCGATTACGAATATAGGATCTTTATCTGAGAAGCGCAAAGATCGCCTGCAATTGTGGCAGATCTTTTTTGCCAATCCATATGAATGGTGGGATAACAGGACTAGCAAGGTTAACCCAAGGCAACCTGATTTTAAGCACAAGGATACAGGTGAAACACTGTGGCTGTGCTCAGACGATCCTCCGTGGATTCAAAGACAACTGGAATTGCTCGATTCACGAATGGGAGGAAAAGGCCTCCTAGGGAATCAATTTCCTCGCCATATCTCTCCATGGGTGTATGATGAATAGGGATTCTTTTGTTGGCCAAGCCAAAGTGTTAACAGGGACTTGAGAGGTTTTCCACCATTCAACTGAGTGGGTAATGTCTCCTAGAAATTCTCCTGTGGCCCTGAAGCAAGGCCTGTCCTTGGAAGCAATGTTATAGGAGCGGCAAATTGCCATTACCTTATGGAAGGAGGTACATCTATACATTTGACATTACTTCTTATAAAGTCATTATTAGCATATCCGTTGCCCTTGAAGAGACTTCCAGTTACTCATTTCCAGTTTTATACATATACTTTATGTTCATATAAACTTGTTATAGCGATATATTAATCATTTGGAAAGTTATGTTTTGCCATAGCGTATAACTTTTGCAGGTCATAAGTATTTCTCCCGAAAGTTGAATGATGATTCAGTGTCTCCTTATTTCTTGTGGACATAATTGGACTGGACTGGTCAGATGATATTTTCTGAAAGATGTATCTGGAAGCACTGAAGGTGTCTAATATGGAGCTCATGATGGTGGTCACGGAAGAAGCGAAGAAACTCAATATGAGTGGTGATAATCTCTGCATTTCTCTGATTCCCCAAATTTTGTCTTTACTAATCTTCAATAGATAGTTTCCTCTATTGATTAATTCCTCTGTAGTGCTTGTGATGTCTATGCAATTTACTATTTCGACAGAGGAAAACTCGTATTAATTTTTGCTAGTCATACATGAAATTTGGTCATCAAGTGCCTAGAGTATGCGAGAATTTCGTCCTTTTCATGTTGAATGTTGAGTTATTGTTAAATGAAAAAGGAGTACCATACTGGTAGACAGAGTGTACCATAAGAAAGATTTGGAAAAAGAAGAAACTAGGAAAGGGACAGGGGAAGATGAGACTAAAAGCCAGCATCTAGGGATGAGCATCGGTTTAAGGTCGACTCTGAGTGGACCCTGGATTGGCCTGACCCTGTCAGTCTTAGTCCGATTCCTAGGAAGATTGGGTCAGTCATTGGTCCTAAGATTCCTGAATCAACATTGTGCGGGTTGGTTCTCGGTTCTAAGAGTTCAGATTTGGTCCAACCCGAATCAACCCTCAACCCTATATATATTATTTATAATTTTTTATATAGAGAAAATCTTAAAATAAACGGCGTCAACAATATTAGACAACTTCCTAGTGAGGAGTTTAAGTAATTTTACATTATTCTTTAATAACTTGGATTTTTAATGCTTTTTATATCGTCAATAGCCATAATTTATAAATGAGAAAAATATTTTTGTTAGGAGTCCTCACGGTGTCCAAAAGGGTGTAAACAACTCCTCATAGCATCTTCCTTTAGTACTCATTCTCTTCTGTCTTATTTGTCCTCTTTACTTTTCCACTCGCCGCCTGCTGCTCACCTCACTCGCTTTGGGTCATTCGTGCCATTTGTCGCTTGATGTTTGCGTGGCTTGTTACTCCCCGCTCGACGCTCGATGCTCACTCCGCTCGACACTCACCGCACTCAACACTCACCACTTACCTCTCTTAACTAACCTCGCTTGTTACTGAATCCATTGAATCGGTCAAGTCATTGATCGTCTTTTAAGGGAGTACAAAAAATGAAATAAAAAATTATTGGATGGTCTCGGGTTGAACCTGGAGTTGGACCGAACCCATTGGATCGGTTCGCTCCTCGATCGTTTTTTCAAAGACTTCAAAAAATGAAATAAAAAAATTATTGGTTGGTCCCGGATTGATCCTGGAATTGGACCAAAACCACTGGTTGGTTTGGTAATTGGTTTTAAGCTCAATAGGGTTGGTTTTTAGTCCCAAAAATTAAGGATTGGCATTGTGCGAGTTAGTCCTAAGGTTAGGGGTTGAACCGGCCCAACTTGGACCATGCTCACCTCTACCAGCATCAACCAATTCAGACAGCTGCTTTAGTCTCCATTAGATGCCTGTATCAACCAATGCATACATCTAGGAAAATTTCAAAATAGCAACCATGATGATTCTCTGTCATTATGAGATTCGTGAAGCTGGTTAAATGGAGTGGAAGTTTCAGGTGGATCCTAGCTGTCGCATGTAACCGCAGGTGGCCTCCCTGTGATACACCATTTAGTCATCTTCGGACGGACTCAAGTTATTGAAATTATTTTTCATTCCGATTTGAAGTAACTCTTCAAAAATATTCTCCTTTATGCTAAACTTGTGATTTCTATTAGCTAGACATTGCCTTGGGGAGGGAATCCAAAGCAATGTCATCTAAGGGTTCCGACAGATCACTTTGGTCTCTCGTTTGGAGACTGTTGTATGGCATTACGCATGCATGACTCGGCAATACCCCGAAGCCGGAAAGATTTGGTTGGAAGCATATTCCCAGGTCTTGAACGGAGTACAAGGCAGTGTTAAGGAGGCTATCATCAATCTTTGGCACCTCCTGTCCTACACGGTTTCGAATTAGATACATAATTGAGAAAATTATCTAAAACCTCCAAAATTTATTGTATTTTTGCCAATTCAATTTTAAACCTATTAATTTTATAAATTGAGTTGGAAACCTTTTCGTGTTTGAGCTAATTCGACCAATTTTGGCCGGAAATCTTTAATGGCATGTAGACAATTTTTAATAATATCTTAATTTTTAAACTTTTAAATTTTAATTTATTTTTTTCATCTTCCTTCTAATCGGTTGCCCAATTCGAGGACCAATGAGGGTGACCTTACCCGGTTGTTTCCTTTAGCTAGTTGCCAGCCATCACCTAAGCCCGGTGACTTGTTGGAGAAAGAAGAAGAGAGAAAAAAATTAAAATAAAAATTGAAAAAATGTTAAAATGTTAAAATATTATTAAAAATTGTTCACATCAATGTCAATCATGTCATATAAAATGCGTTTGAAAAGACTTTTGGAGAAAGTCTTTGGGGAAATGTAAATGCCATTGAGTTAAAAGTCTTTTTCTAAATACAAATTGTGCTTGGTAAATTGTATTGTAAAAGTCCATTGCGAAGTATTTTTAAGTAAAATGGTGTTTGGAAGAATTATATTTGCAAAAGGCTTTTGTTATTCATTAAAAAAAAAAAAAGTTGGCCGACTAAGAACAATTAGTCACCGGCGAGGAGCGGAGTGATTCGACGAAGGGCGTAGCAATCCGATGCAAGCCGTCTAGCGAGGGTAGGCAGTCCGGTGAGGGTTGCGCAACCCTCCGGCAAGCGTCGCGGGTCGCGGCGACCCTCGCTAGAAGGTCGGCCAGATCTGGTTGCTACGACCCTTGTTGGAGGGTTGCAGGACCCAGATCACGCGGCCTCGCCGAAGGTCGCGATGCGTTGGGCTATCCTCCGGCGAGGGTTGCGGCGACCTAGATTCGGGTCTGCCGGAGGTTGCAAGACCTCACAACGACCAATGCAACCCAGATCTGGTTGCCGAACGTCGCATGACCCCTAGTGACTAGATCTGGTTGTCGGAGGTCATGTGACCTCATGGCGACCATATTTGGTTCGCGCCGGTTGCTGCAAGGTCGCGCGACCTTCGGTGACCCAGATCTGGGTCGCGCCTAAGGTCACGCGACCCAGAGCTGGGTTGTGGCGACACGACTCGTGGGCGAACGCCGGGACTCACGAGCGATCACTACAACTCGTCGGGGTTGCGCGACTGGCCGGTGACAGTTGTTGCGACCTCGCCGACCTCAGCCATGACCTCACCGGCCTCTCGAGCTCATCTGATCAGCCACGCCGCTGGAAAAGAAGACAATGAATAGTAGACATGAGGCTTCCTTCCAATAATGCTGAAAGCCCAAGGTAGCCTAGGACCTGCCTTGGGCTTTCAACCTTTATAAATGCCAGCTTTGCCTTAATGGGACTTCCAAAGTAGTTCCCAAACACCTTCATTTTGGCCCAAAGGCCTTTAACCCCCAAAGATACTTGGCAAAGTGGTTCCTAAACGCAGCAATAGGAGGGCTGGCATCCATATCATTGATTTGTAGCCAAAATTAAGCTTTATGCAACAATTAATGCAAAATTGCTACCATTGGAAGCGTTTGGTTAGGTACCCCAAACGCGGGGGAAGGGTTCGAACCTCCGTGGAAGCGATGCTTCAATGCATAACGCGCGTCTTACCTGCGCAACCCCGGCGCTCCAATTTTACTCTCCCCGCGAAGCGCGTTGGAGGTTCCTGGGTCACCAAAAAAAAAAAAAAAAAAATGCAAAATTGCTTATAGGTTAAGTTCATCTATTCCGACAGATTTTTTTCTTATGAGATTTGATGATGGTTTCCTGCTCCAATGTGGTCTCATAATATATGGATGGAAAGCCTGAAGTCTCTAGTCTCAAACGAGTCAAGTTTCATGGAATATGGATCTTCCAGAGGAAATTATGCCCCGATTACTCAGCAAAAACCGAGAAGAGTCTTTTAGTCTTTACGTGTACGTATTGAGTCAGAACCATTTACTTTGTTTCTGGAGTCATTTGAGTCGAGAGTCAATGTTGGTATGTATGCTTTTTTTACGTGATCTTTATCTTGGAAAATGACATGGTGGTGTCTGTAATTATAAGGTTGTTCCAAGTTGTGTCTATATAAACCCCTCTAAAGTTTTCTTAAGGGCAAGTTTGTGTTTTAATGATTGTTTTAATTACTTTCTTGACTTAAAAGTTTAACTTGACTCCGTATCATTTTTGTGGATTCCACTCAATGGTAACCTAATGCGGATTCTTTACATGATTATCATCCGCCCTATTCCACGCCCTATATTGGGATTCCTTATGTGATGAGCTTTCATTTTTTTCACTTTCATGTTACCTTTTAAATTTTTGAGTTAATACTATGAAAATCCCAAATCGATATACCTTTGACAAATTTATCTCAAACAAATTTTTTAACCATCAAGACCCTCAATATAGTATACCTATGACAAATTTACATTTCATTAGTTTCTGTTAAATTTTATTATCAAGTTGCCGAGTTGGATGATATATGACAGTTTACTTAGGATTTTAATCTCCATTTGTTAACTTAGGGTTTTAATCTCCTTTTATTAACTTAGGGTTTTAATCTCCATTTGTTCTAGTTTGTGGGTTTTCGTGATAGCACACTTTAATTGAAACTAACAAAGGTAAATTTGTCTTGAGATTTTGGTTAGTCAAAAAATTAGTTTGAGATAAATTAATCACAGGTTTATCAATCTAGGATTTTTTCGATAAAAAAATTAGTTTTTAGTAAATTTATCGTATGTATACTAGCTTAAGATTTTCGTGATATTAACCCTAAATTTTTTACCACTCTAGTGTTAGCATAGTAAGATAAGGGTAGAAATGAAGAGGGGGGACCCCTTCTTAAAGTAGCGTGGTCAGCGGTTTCCTTGCCCCATGAAATGGATCAAAATAAAATAAGCCAAATTGGATTGTTGTGCGGGTTGTATCTCATGCAGCGATGCGGCATCCTTGCAGTTCAACAGAAGCAGATTGTAGGAACCTGAAATGAGCAAGACAAAAGCAAGATGTAGCACCCTCACACGGGCGACTCTGGCTGGTTGTTTCCTTTGGCCAGCTGCTAGCCATCACCCAAGCCCGACGACCGGCCGGAGGAAGAAAAAGGGAGAAATAAAAAAGAAAAAGAATAAAAATTGAAAATTATTCATGTTAATATCAGTTATATCACATAAGGTGATTAGCATCTACGTCATCGATTTCTGATCAAAATTGATTATATTGACTCAATTGGCAAACATTAAAAAGATTTAGAACTCAATTAGCAAAATTAAAAGTGTAGAACTAAATTGGCAAAAATGTAATAGGTTTAGGACTTTTTGGACTCAAGCTTTGGCACATCTTATGTTTTACTTGATTTCGAATTAGATACATAACTAGCGTGTATGGTGGAAACTCACTCCAAAACCTATCTACCCTATGCTAGTTCTGCAAAATGAGATGGATGGCTAAAAGCGGTTCACAATAACGAAGAGCCAAACGTACAAATGGTGATATGGGTTAAATCTAGATTCTAAATGAGCATGATGAAGGATCATCCCAAGAAAATTAAGCTTTATGCAACAATTAATGCAATATTGCTTAGAGGTTAGGTTCATCTATTCCAACAGAATTTCATAGTCACTTTCTTATGAGATTTGATGATGGTTTCGTACTCCAATGTGGTCTCATAAGATATGGATAGAAAGCCCTAGGTCTCTAATTTCAAACGAGACAAGTTTCATGGAATATGGAGTCTTACGGAGGAAATTATGCCCCCATTACTCAGCAAAATCCGAGGAGAGTCTTTTAGTCTTTTAGTCATCACCATTTTACTTTCTTTCTAGAGTCATTTGAGTCAAGAGTCAATGTTGGTAAATATGCTTTGTTTATCTGATCTTTATCTTGGAATAAGAGGCTGGTGTCTTAGTATTTGCCTGTATTTGAAGAGCTGTTCCAAGTTGTGTCCATAGAAACGCCTTTAAGGTTTTATTGGGGGTAAGTTTGTGTTTTAATGAATGTTTTTGTTACTTTCTTGACTTAAAAATTTAACTTAACTCCTTGTCATTTTGGTGGATTCCACTTAGGGATAACCTAATGCGGATTCTTTACGTGATGATCATCCGCCCTATTGCATGCCCTATGTTGGGATTTCTTATGTGATGAGCTTTCATTTTTTTTTCCGCTTTTGTGCTACTTTTTAAAATTTTGAATTAATACCATCAAAATTCCCAAATTATATATCTTTGACCAATCTATCCTAAACTAATTTTTTGACTACAAAAAATCCCAAATTGATACAATTACGTCAAATTTACCCTCCGTTAGTTTTTATTAAATTCTACCATCAAATTGCCGAGTTGGATGGCATGTGGTAGTTTACGAGTACATCAATTTGGGGTTTTAACCTATGTTTGTAATGGTTTGTAATTTTTCATGGTGTTAATCCAATTTAATGGAAACTAACATAGGTAAATTTGTCACACATGTACAAGTTTGGAATTTTTAATAGTAAAAAAATTAATTTAGGATAATTTTGTTACATGTATATTAGTTTATGACTTTTTGTGGTATTAACCCTATATTTTTTTATCACTCCGGTGTTAGCATATCAATGTATGGGGAGAAATGAAGAGGGGGACCCCATCCTGAAGTAGCATGCTCAGTGGTCTCCTCACCCCCATGAAATGGATCAGAATTAAGTAAAGCCAGATTGGAATGCTGAGTGATGAATTGCGTGTGCAGGTTATATCTCATAAAGCGATGCAACTCCCCTGCAGTTCAGCAGAAGCAAAAATGTAGGAACATGGAATGAGCAAGTATGGAGGTAGAATGTAGCATTGCCGCGCAGGCGGCTTCAGGGTTTGAATCTCGACGCCTTATCGGCACTTCTATTCTGTGCTTCAGAAAGGTTTCGATCGGTGGTATATTCACATAGGCGCACCACTTTTGTCCCACTCCTAAGTACAGAAATTTTTTAGTTTTTAGCCGCCCTTGACCTTTGTTCTCGGGCCTTTCTGTATCACTTGTTTCAGCTTCGTCACTGTTCAAGATTTGCCTTCGTGTGTCATCAGGCCTGCGGATTTTGTTAGTTCAGGATGTTGGATGTTTACTTGCGTTTTGAGTTAATGAACTCATGTTACGGAGGTGGATGAGAAGGAAAAAATGGCTCTGCAAGTCAAACAGATTGTGCAACAATTTGAACAATCCCCGCACTTTAAGTATGGTTCGGGTCATAAAAAAGGGTTAATACCCTGAAAAATCATAAACCCAATCATAAAAAAACTATTTTTTGATCATAAAAAAACCCAAAACTGTACACCTATGACAAATTTACCCTAACCGATCATAAAAAAACCCAAAAGCCAATACATTTATGAAAATTTACAAAACTAATTTATTCGACCACAAAAAACCACAAACTGGTAAATTTGTGACAATTAGACCTTCAAGTAAATTGGATTAATACCACAAAAAATCACAAAAATTATAAACTGTGACAAACAGAGTGTAAAATCCCAAATCAGTATACCAATCAACACATCACGTGTCATTTAACTTAATTAAAATTTAACGAAAATTAACAGAGGGTAAATTTGTCACAAGTGTACCGGTTTAGGGTAAATTTGTCGAAAGATGTATCGGTTTGGGGTTTTTTGTGGTCGAAAAAATATACATATCATTTGTTTTGAAGAAAAAAAAAGTGTTTCACTTTTTCTTTCAAAAATAAGTAAAAATTACGTTTTGGCAAAAATTTATGCATGGGCAAGATAAAATTACAAATCTGCCCTCTGAGGCGTGATCTTCGGCTTGTAGGCCCAAAACTTATTTGAGGCTGTAAAACCTCGGAAATTATATATTTATCTAAAAATCCTTTTTTTTTCTTTTTCTGGAAGATCCCCTCGAAAGTGACTTTTCTAATTATTACGGACTAGTCAATTAAAATTTGAGGTAATGCTCGCTTGTACGGATCACCTTGCTAAACTTGTTGTAAGCTCTGATCAAAGCAGAGGACAAATTTGACTAGTTTTGGCATCTTCCTCTTCAGTGCATACGATCGCTCTCTACACTGTTCTGAATTATGCCTGATGTGCCACTAATAAAAAAAAAAAATGTCGACAAAACCCAAACATGCACGAGTATAACAAAAGTACCCTTCATCTACAACCGAAAAAAAAAATAGTAACACTTTAGCATCAAATCCCAAACTTTTTTCTTGTGTCATTGATATCCCGAACTCATACTAGTGACAAATGTTATTGTTAGAATCCATTGGAAATTTTTTAGAGTCCAAAGTATAGGGTTTTCATTGGGAGACTGATGATATCTTATTTAATGTTTTCTTATTCTTCTTTTCCTTAATAAAAAAAGTCATTTGTATTATCATAACTCAAGTTGAGTAATTCTGAAATAGCTTAAAAGAAAATTGTTATTTTATCACATTGGTATAAGTTTGGTGGTAATGGTAACATAGAAAAAAAATGATGTATTGGTAATACAGTTGACATAGTTTAGTAGTTTTGGTTAAAATAAAAGATTTACAATATTGTCATCATGGTGGGCATACTTTAAAGTTTTCACTGACGCAAAAAGAGTTTGGAGTACTAGTATCACGGCCTACATAGCTTAAGGTTTTATTATAGTATTTTCGCTAAATTATACTTTAAAGTTTTCACTGATGCAAAAAAATGCTTATCCTTATATATTTCTTTTGTGAATTACCATAGTAACTATTTCTTTGTTATTTTTAACAATCAAACGTGAAACCCTACGTATTCAAGAAATGTGGATATATATTATTAATAATTTGCCATCATATCTAAGGTTCCGTTTAGTTTGCAAAAATAAAAGATTTAGAAAATATTCCTAAAAATACATGTTTGTATTGCCTACAAAAATTACTATATGAAAAATATTTTTATCATCTACGAAAATATCATATAAAAATTATTATTGATAATAAAAATATTTTTTATAAATTAATTATTTCAAAAGATTATTTTTAGAAAGATATTTTTTTAATCTTCCGAGTCTACAAAACAAACGGAGCTCGAAATTTCGTATGAAGGGCTTTATTCAATTGGGCTAAGGCGTGCCGTGTACTTAACTTATCAAAAGAAGAGGAGAAAAAAATCATCCGAATCGCCACCAATAATTTCTCCGCGCGTGCGGAAACAGCCGAACGCTGTCCCCACCAACGTGAACGTGCGAGCACTCCACCACCACACGACTCCAATGTCGAGAAAGCTCCAAAAGCAGGAATCTCCCACATGGTTGCTGACGATCAGGCCCATTACGTCATTCATGGTCGTCCAGGACACGTGGTCAACCCTGCCCGTCAACGTCTAGGGTCTTTGCTTTAAACCTCCACTCAACCGCGTAAAAACGAATGGCTGCAATTGCACTCATGTTCTCAAAGTCTTCCCCCACGTCAACCACCAATTGCCAAGGTAAGGATAACCGGCCCCCTAACCCCGTCTCCCGCCGTCCACGGCGACTCCAAAACATGGCTTGGTGACCTTGTCCTTCACTATCCTCGTCGATCTTTTCATCCAACCATGCCAACATGAAATGGGCAAAACAATGTTGGAGTGTTGGATTTTACTTACCAAGTGCCATCGATTTTTTGAGATCAGGATAGGTTGAAACAGGTGGAAGAGTTTGAAATATTTTTTCCATTTATTGACAGGGGATCATGGCCTAGATAGAAACATGAATTGGGCTTAAAGAGTGACTAAGTGTGAAGATTTAATTAGAGAGGCAACTGGAGCATGGAATGATTGGAACTCGAGAAATTTAGCTTTTATATCATGTGAGATTTTATAGGACCACTGCTAACTATTTTTAACAGTTAAACTATCATATGAAAGCATGATTGATTATTTAAATATTTTAACATCTCTCAAAATGACCAATACCTATTATGGTTGTTTCTAGATGAGAACAGAATTCTAAGAAAGTTAGTAAATTTAAAGTGTGAGAGAGAAATGGATGATAGGAAGATTGACAAGCCACCTTCAAAAAGATTAGTTGAGTCGACAATATTCCTTCCGTATATGTTTAGATGTAGTCAAGCTATTTCAATGTCATTTATGTGCTTAGCATCAAATGAGCCCTCTTCCTCCTGTCAAGTTCATGATGTCATCTTTTAGGCAGAACCGCTAACCATTGCATGTTACTTACAGAAAATGACCCTTAAACAGGTGGCCCCATTATCCCACATCACGCTGCTAGATTGATGTAAAGCTTTTTCCTTTTGGAAAAGAAGAGGGAGAAAACTAAGAAAAACAGGGGGAAATAACGTGACTTTACAACTTGAAAGAAATTACGTTCGATACATACATATGGAAGTACCTCTCTTCATTTGAATTTTAAAAACACCCACCTATTGTTAACTTATTTCATCACAAGCTCTTGTTGCAATCAGTCGATGAAGGTTCTCGTTCACCTCCTTAACCTTTAGGTGTAGGTCACCAAATTGAGATCTATTCAAGTCCCTAAGTTGCTGTTTCAATGCTTTGAGCTTCTTCACCACTATGAACATCCTTGATCCTCTAGCTTCCTATTACCAACAAGTATAGACCATTGGCAAGAACTCAGGGTTGGTAGTCTAGAAATTGAAGAATTTGAAAGAACTTTTCCTTCTCCTATATGTGGTGTCCAGTCGCTTCAAGCATGGGGAGTGGATTGAAACCCTGGAAGTAAGAATTCAACTACATAGTGGTTCTACTTGTTCTGCCATTCTACATTAATCAAGACATTATCAATTCTGCTCGCTTTGAGATTTTCCCCCGACCTTTTATTTGTCCATATGAAGAAAGGGCCTATAGATGGAGGTTCAATCAGTGCAAGCTCCTCAATCATTGTGTTCAACTCCTCCCACCCGAAGTCCAACAAACAGTGGACCAATCCTTTCACTAGTGTCCCTTGTTTCATTTGTTAGAGAAAATTCCTCTATTGTTTTGAAACTAACAACTCTTTTGTCAAAGTTTGAAGATTGCCAGACTTTAATCTTAAAGTCTGTTCTCACTAATAGTTTCCAGACTAAAGAATGAAGACTTATCAAGATGTGGGATTATCTTTAAGGTTTCGATTCGTATGGTTTTTGGATAACCTTATGGCTGGATATAGCACATACTTGATTAATTATTCTTATTGGAATCAATTATGGTATGAAGATCTTTTGAAAGGCGAAGTAAACTTGAAAGGTTCTACTTATGGAAACTAAGATCCTGATTGTATGGGCGAATAGAATTGACGGGCTTTCATCACAAATCATCTAACGACTCGAGATCACCTTAATTGATTTTGTCCAACTGGTAGATTGGAATAATTCCTTTGGAAAGTGTCAACAATCATGAAGGCATGAAGGAATATTTAAGGCGGACTCTTCAATTGTTCGAAGAAGTGCGTGAGAGAAAAATTTCAAAGTCTGAAGCTTTCCAGTTCCTTGCTCTTTCACTCATCGAGCTCAAAGTTGTATACAAAAGAGAGAGAAATTCTTAGTAAAACTTTGTGAGAGACCAGTAGAGACCCTTCACTGAAAAAGTCGAAGATCACAAGTTGTAAAATCTCTTTTGATTCTTAGTGGAATCCAGCTAGTGGGTTGTCAACGCGAGAGAGTGAACGTAGGCTTGATCTAAGCCGAACCATTATAAACCTTATGTTCTAATTCTCTTTCCCTAAACTTCTTAATTCCTTACTTTTATTCGTAACTTTATTGTTTGCACAAACTGAATACATTCATAGTCAGTGATATTCTAAAAGCAACTTATTTCTTCTAAGTCTTACGAAAATTTTTATTTACACCTATTCACCCCCCCTAGGTGTTTGCACTAGCCTTTACATCATTAAAATTCCTCATAAGCAACCAGGGCACGTTTCTGGTTTGTCTAGTAAAGAAAGTTGAAATTCTGCCCCATAGATTCCCTCGTTCAACTTCAATGTCATAATCATATATGGAAGAAAGCAAAAAAAGGTCCATCCCAAGTTTTTCAATGAGACAATGTATGACTTGAGTGAAAACTTCCAGCACGGTGAGACTAAGAATGGACGGCTTCCATAAGATCTAGAGTCGACCCAGGTTGCTACACATATAGTTATGAGTATATTTCCAGTCTCGAAAGCTGCTATCAACAACAAAATCAGCACTCTCTTCTTTAATCTTGTGCTTAATCAAAATAAGAACGTAGTCTTGTTACTTAACTTATATAATTCTAATAAATTGAAATACTAATGGCTGAAAAAATGAACTAATCACAAAGTGTTTTAAGTTATAGTCTTAGATAAAATTGAGGTTAGAGTTTTTATCTTATTGGGACATAACCTAACAATAAAAACTAGTAGTTAGAACACCCGATGCAAGTTAGGTTAATAGTGAGGTTGGAGATTGAATGAACGAAAATGAGTCGTTTTCTTTGGTCAGAACTAATTTAATCCATTGATAATCTTTCATGTTTGATTCTATTTAATAATGTGCATACTTAACGTGGGAAGATGAAGCTGTCAATTGTGCAACACGTGGCGCAACCTCAACACATTATCCTACATAATTTTCAAATTTTGATTTGGCAAAACCTAAGAGAGAGGCATATTTGCTTATGTGGAATTTTCTGAAAGCTCCATAAGTCTCCAGATCAGCTCACGAATCGACATATGTTTCTGATTCTACAAAGTCGTATAAATATATAGAAAGATGCTACAAGTTTCACTTACGATATGTGGTTCTTATATTCTGTAGTCGCGAGACTGAGCAAATGGCAATTCCCCATTTTGGATTCACGCATGTAGAACACATCTACATGTATACATATGTACATGTACATGTTGGCAATCGTGAAATAAGGTCGACGGAAATATGTACCTCACCTAACAACGCGGAATCTGACAAACTGATCCTACCTTCTATTTTTGACCTTTGTTTAGTTGGCCGGGACGAATTGTTACGGTGTCATCATCGCCGATGCTAATAATCAAAATAAAATGATGGAAGAAACAAAGAAATCACGCCGGCTTAAAAAAAACAACGTCGGTCCCACATGCGCCCACCTAGGGGCAAGCATTTAATAAATTAAGAAATAGATAAACATAACAAGGTTAGATACTTCAACAAACTAGCCAATGAGCAATCGTCCATGGCTGCCAAACGTAGCGGCACCAGCAACGAAGGTCTCCAGAGTCCAGTCTGAACTCAACACCCAGTCATCGTCTCTCTCTGTCTCTCTCTCTCTCTCTGGTGGAGCTACAGTAACGCGGCCTTGACGCAAGCAACCGCCGGAACATGGCGGTGACGGACTTCTTCGCCGGCGAGATCGCGACGGAGCTCCTGAAGCAGCTCGTACAGACAACCCGCAAGTCCTGCCTCAGCAAGGAGAGGGCCCTCCAGCTCAGACGCATCATCGAGGACCTCCAACCGATCGTCCGCGAGATCCAGTACTCGGGTGTCGAGCTCCCTGGCCACCGACAATCCCAGCTTGACCACTTCTCAAGGACCCTCGTGGATGGCCTCGAGCTCTCCAAGAAGGTCCTTGCCACCAACCGCTGGAACGTCTACAAGAACCTCCAGTTGACAAGGAAGATGGAGAAGCTTGACAAGAAGATCAATCATTTTATTCAGGTCCCGATGCAGGCCCACACCCTAGCCGACGTGCACAACATGCGGATGGAGACGGGGGAGCGACTGGAACGGATCGAGGGGTCGACGCGGCGGCTGGAGCAGAGCCTGTCGGAGATGAGGATCGGCGGTGGCGGATGGGTGGGGGAGGCGCTGAAGTGGAGGGAGGAGACCGAGGCGGAGTCTGACGCCTTCGGCAGCGGCGTGCTGAGTTTTGGGCCATCGGTGGAGGTGGGGAGAAGGAAAGTGAGGGAGATGATTGAGGCGACTAAGGGTATGGGGGTGATTGGGATATGTGGGATTGGTGGCTCTGGGAAGACCACTTTGGCTAAGGAAGTTGCTAAGGATGATGCTATTAGAAGTAAGCTCCTTTTCATGGGTTTCTGCTGCTGCTTTTTATTTTAGCAGTAATTTTTCTTTTGTTTCTCATTTCTCTGGGTTCTATTTTTGATTCATGCTCTTTCTGGTAGAATTTGTTCTGATTGCACGACTGCAGTTTTGGACAGGAGGCTTTTGTGAACCTTTTATTGCATTAAGTGCTCTAAATTTGGCATGTTAGTAATTTTTGGATACTTGAGCCGTTGGTTGCCATTTAGCATGTTAGCAGTTTTGGTCATGATAGCTTTACCTCAGTATCTTTGGATAGCTCTCAGATGTGGCTTTGAAACAGCTGTCTAACAAATCTGTATTTTGTGTAAAATATATATGCAAATAATTTGTGAGCTCCTTTCTTTCCATTATGCTTTAGGTGGATCTTCACTTGTTTCAGAATGAAAAGTTCGTATGTTTAGATTCAAAGCTACCAGCTGACCATTTTTATGCTTCTTCCAGAGTATTTCAACGACAGGGTCCTGTTCCAAACTGTATCTCAGTCCCCTAATATAGATGGATTGAAGGCACAGATTAAGACATACATAATGGGGAATGAAGGGGTCAGTCCATTCGATCGGGTTCCTCAGTGGAATATGCACTGCAGACCAGAAGGCATACATAATTTGGGGGCCACAGGACGAAGGACCCTGATTGTGCTGGATGACGTGTGGTCGTTCTCGGATCTTGAGCCGTTGGTTGCCATTTCCAGGACACCTGGTTGCATGACCCTTGTGGTCTCTAGATTCAAATTCCCAGAAGTAATTAAAGATACTTATGAAGTAGAATTGCTGAGGGAACAAGAAGCCATGACCCTGTTCTGCCACTCGGCCTTTGGTCAAAAATCCGTCCCTCCTGGTGCTGATAAAGATTTGGTCAAGCAGGTAGTCTAGAAAACACTCTCTCTCTCTCTCTGGTGTACCGTTATACTCGTGTAAAAGCAAGTTACTTAGTTTGAAGTTTCATTTTAATCTGCTGCCTTAGTCCTTTAATTTTATATGTCATGAAAACGTTGTTGATAGGTGGTCAACGAATGTAAAGGGCTTCCTTTGGCTCTCAAAGTGATTGGAGCTTCACTAAGGGACCAATTACCGATGTTCTGGGTGAGTGCCCGAAAGAGATTGGCAAGGGGAGAGCCGATATCTGACTCTCATGGAAGCAAACTGTTGGATAGGATGGCGATAAGTGTCGAGCACTTGAAGAAAAAGGTCAAAGAATGCTTCTTGGATTTGGGATCCTTCCCAGAGGACACAAAGATTCCTCTGGATGTTCTTATCAACATGTGGGTCGAAATACATGACATCGATGAAGAAGAAGGTTTTGCGATCGTTGTTGAGCTCTCCAACAAAAATCTAATTACTTTGGTTAAGGATGTCCGGTATGTTCATATTCCGCAGGTCTTTTGCCATGGCTCTTAGATTTGGAAGAACTAATCAAAATGAATCCTTCTAACTTCATGAGATCTGTGGCAGAGCTGGAGAAATATACAGCAGTTATTTCGAGGTGTCGGTGACCCAACATGATGTGCTAAGGGACCTTGCCCTTCATCTCAACAACCAGGAGGAAGTCAACAAGCGCAAGCGACTGCTTATGCCTAGAAGAGAAAATGAGTTTCCTAAAGAGTGGGAAAGGAATTCAGGCATACCGTTTGATGCTCAAATTGTTTCAGTTCACACAGGTATCGACTGAAATTTTGTGAGTCTTGTACACTGAACTCTCTCTTCCAATTTGTTTTCACTAATTTCTGTTGTGCAAAGCTAGGTAAAATGGATGAAATGGACTGGCCAAGAATGGAATTCCCCATGGCTGAAGTGCTTATCCTCAACTTCTCTTCTGACAGTTACTTCTTACCTCCTTTTATTGAGAACATGCCGAAGCTCCGTGCTCTGATTGTCATAAATCACAGCACTTCCAATGCTGTCCTCCGAAACTTTTCGGTTTTCTCTAGTTTGACCAAGTTGCGAAGCCTCTGGCTTGAAAGAGTTTGTGTCCCCCATTTATCTGAAAGCACAACACCCCTCAATGACTTGAGGAAGGTATTTCTAGTCCTGTGCAAGATCAATGACAGCCTAGATCCATCAATCGTCAACCTCCCCCAGATTTTTCCACGCCTATCGGAGCTCACTATTGACCATTGTGATGACTTATTGGAGCTTCCTTCTAGCATTTGCCTGGCCCAATCCCTCAAGAGCCTGAGCATCACGAACTGCCACAGCCTCCAAAGTCTACCAGCCGACTTGCACAATCTGTCATCTCTAGAGATACTGAGAATGTATGCTTGCCCGAATCTTAGGATGCTTCCTCCGGGAATCTGTCAACTTGGTTGCTTGAAGTATCTTGACATCTCTCAATGTGTTAATTTGATGGACCTTCCTAAAGAAATTGGAAACCTGGAGAAACTTGAGAAGATCGATATGAGGGAATGTGCGCAAATAAGGGGGGTGCCGAAGTCTGCCTCATTGATGAAGACTCTTAAAACCGTGGTCTGTGATGAGGAGGTGTCTTGGGGGTGGAAAGATGCTGTGAAGCCGAGAGAGGATGTTCTAGTTCAAGTCGCAGATAAGTGCTTCTCTCTGGACTGGCTCGACGATTGACCACATCTCTTATGAAAGCTTGCCACATCACTCAGGATTCAATATTAAACAACAAGTTCTAGTCAAGCTATTCTCGCATCTGTAACTTTCATATCTTTTACATGTTAAGTCCTCCATGTCTCAAAAACTTATTAAACTTTGCGTTCTGTTCAATGTTATTTTGCTCTGCATATCCGTGTGGTGGACACCGATAAGTTCTCCGAAGACCATCTTGCTTTTTTGTTTCTGGCTCTGTTTCTCCATCTTGAGTTTTGTTAAACTGACCGGATTGTTATGTGTGCAATGCTGCCTGTAATGAATTTCGTTTATTAAATGACTTGATGCTTAGGCAGAACATATATGGCATTTCTGAGAGTTTGAAGTCCAGTTGTTGACTATTGTTTCTATCTAACTCTCTATGCCGAGCACAGAAGTTCCTAGTCATTTGTGCCGTCAAATTAACGCTTTGGTTTAAATCCCTCCCTGCCCCACGGCTCGCTCACTCTCTCATCTCAAAAGGCAGAACATCAATGAATCAATGAACTTAAAATGCTAAAAAGGAGTCAAAAGTTCTAGCGTGGGGAAGGAAGAGTGGCAATTTGGGCGACTATGAGCTGCTATTGTGCTGTGAAGAATTGATATTATTGTTAAACTAATTTGAAAATTATATCAATATTATGAGGAAGTTGATTAAAGATCAAGTTCTGGGTACTTTGATTATATCATTGTCCGATTCGGTATTCTCAAACTATTCTCATAACTCGATTTTTTCTTAAGCGTGATCTCATGTCACGTCAAAGTCATCAATGTAGTGATGGTTTTGTTTTATTTTTTTTTTTCGCTTTCTCACGATCGTCTTTATAAAGTGTTTTTGAAGCTTAGGATCGGACAAAACTTCGTACCTCGTGAGTAATCTTAGATGGGTCCGAAGAATCTGAAGTCGGCAAGCTTTATAAGCAATATTATGAGCATGATGGAAGTGTGACTTGGCAAAAGCTAGGAACCAATCTTCATATATCTCAACGAGAGTTCGAAATTCAGCATTTCGAATTTGGAGTATTAGGCGACATTTTGGTACCACAGTGTCTTCAATCATGAACTTCGAGAGGGCCCCCACAGATTATTAGTGAATTTTTTTCAATGGGGCTTTAGATGGAGACATTGACTGATAACTGGGTTGATTTCTTGGACATTGCTCGGTGCCTTTTTTTATGTCCCTTTCTTTTTGCTTGTAGTTTAGTGCACGACCACATTTTTCTCGTCTTCTGATCACATTGTCTTGATCTTTGATTAAACATACTTTTCGATGGGACCTCGCTTTTTGATCTCCTCGTCACGTGTATCGGTCGGTCTTGGCATATTCCTTTGGGGGGGGTTTGGTGAAATGCAGAGTTTACTCATGCGAGGACGAAATAGATAAGGATAGTGGTACACTTCGTCCTTCGCACTACGTTTCATTTTCATCCTCTCAAAATTTTGTTTTGCTTTTGATTTGATCCCTAACATTCATTAGTTAGCCCTGAGATTTCATTATCGAAACTCTACTTCTCATTTACGTCCGCTACGTATTATCCGCTTTGGCTGTGGCACTCATGCCTATACGGCTTATAAGCGCATCATTCTAATTTGAGGTCGCTTGGCACTTGTTTACCGTAGCAATAGCTCAAGTCCAGGCGATGTAGGATCAAAAACATGTCTGAAACCCAAAATTCCCATGCTGGCTCTTATACCACAAAAGCTCGCCCCACTTGTGCCTCTCGCCTGCATGATTTATGGTTTATTTGCTTTGCCATGGCCTTAAAAGGAGACGTGTTAGTTTTAGGTTGTGCACGACTTATCTCTCATCACAAGAATCCACATCTAGGTAATTTATGATTGACGCATATCTAAACCCAACAATCTAGTTGAACAAATTTACGGTAGTTGCTATTGAAGGAGGTTGGGTTGAATGCTATTGTTGCTATCATCACCATTTTTGGGTTTGTTGCCTAGGCCGAGTCCACTTAAATGAGTGTAACTTATTCACCTCGTTCCCCCTTGAGAGTAGCAGCGTGCTCCATGTCACGACGAGCCTGTTGGTACACGATGTGTATATTACCTTGCATCTATTGATAATGCATAAATTAGTGATTTTTTATTATTTTGTCAATCTTAAAATCTCATGGGAGTTTCTTCAACAAGAATCCAATATTATGACATCTAACCCCTGACATAAATCTAGACAAACCGTCAAGGGATGGTTCAGAGTTAACAAAACAAGGAATCCAATACCTCAAAGATCAATAAAATGTAAGTTCAAAAAATAAAACAATGATCAAAATAATAATTCCAAACTTTCGATGAGTATGTCAAAGTATGAGATAGCCAATTTCTAAATCTCAATCATGTGGAAACCAATGCTAATGTTTTAGTAATCGAAGTTGACAGCCACAAGCTAAGAAATGGGAAATACCAAAGTCATCTTTGAATTTTGGCTTAATGTGCAACTTCGTTCTTGGATATTTAATTTGTTTATTATGGTCCCTAAACTATTTCCAAAAGTTCAATACAGTTTGTCAGTTTACTCAAATGACAAATTAGACTTTATTTGATGACATGGATTACTATATATTGATTTAGATTTTTATAACAATGAGTCAACATATCCATCTTTTCTTTCATTTACTTTAGAAAAGCAAAAAAAAAAAAGGGTGTTAACATGTCCATCATTATTTGATGGCATGGATTACTAAATCACGATTGATATGAACATCTTACTTGGATAATCCACGTGTACCTTCTTGTGTTGTCCGCTTTTCAAATTTAACGAATTGGTAGTCATATCAATAAATTCCACTAAGTTGAATTAATGAAAGGAATACATTGAATATTTTGATATATTCTAGGGACTAGATTGAACATCCACCACTAGTTCAAGGACAATATTGAATGTAATACGGGGACAACATTGTATATTAGATCAAAGTTCATAAATCATTTAAATCATTTTTACCTTAAGAAATTAGACTTCTTATAACCTTACGAACCCAAAGTTTTTGTAAGCCCATGTAAGCACTTGTCCAAGACATAGGCCCATAAATGGTAGCGCCACTCCAAAGCATCCTATAACTCCCCAATGACGAGTCGATAGTTCACATGATTCAATCCTACATAAGAGACTGGATTCACATAGAAGACTATGACTCCTGCGCGCATGTTCTTCTATAAGTGTCGCCCCTTCGAGAAAATCAGCTCAAGTTCCAAGCTCATGTTTCGATCGTCAACAGGAGGGGTGAGCGATTTCAGGTTTCATACAAATTCCCCCTGCAACCTGGAACCTACTATTGGATACAGATTCCTCATTTTTTCGAACCTGAAACTTACCCGTTGAAATCTTAAACCTTAAACTTACCCTGTCACATGTTCCAGGGTCGGTGCTAAGATCCAATGGTTTTTTTTTTTTTTTTTTGGTTTCATTTTTAGTTAAACAAAACGAAAATAAACGTAACAATAATAAACAAGATTGTCGTTCATAAAAAGAATACAAAATGACCAAAACTAAACAGCACTAGCATCATCGACACGGGGGACTCTTTTCCATGGTGGCTCGTTGACAAGCAGGCTGCTCATGGTCGAAGTCTAAACAGTAGCGGTGTCATCACGCAGTTGAGCCCAACTGGTAATAAGAAGACATCACTCAACTTATCCAGACAAACTAATATATACACCATGCATTGTCCTTTCTTTCCACCTATTTTACATTTTATCCTCACGCAAGCACTCAAATTAAACTACGATGTAAGCTTCTTAAAATCTCAAAGTTAGAAAGTATACGCATGAAGATTTCGATTTCATTCTACAGTTCCTTCTAGGCTATTGTTTGCACAAAGACAACATCAATGAGGAGCTTCTTTCAGAGCACTAAGAATATTGCATACATAAGTAACACTGTGTCATCATGTTGCACCAACTCATTGGGTAATTTAATAAAGCAACCTTTGTAGATCATCTACAAAGGTTTTCCTTATTAGGTCTAAGGTTGAAGCAATAAACTGATACTAACAGTGTTTCACACCGTCCAATAAGTAGATACCTTCAATAGCCATAAGATATTCCTTTGTCAGAGTTCATCACAGATTGTCAATCTGTCCAAAGAAGATAACAAGTAGGGCTAAGAATAACATTCAAAAGCACTCCATTTGAGAATAAGGACTCAATTTTTTTTCCTTTTTTTCCTCTCTCTCTTTTTTTTTTTTTTTTTCTTTTTTTGTTTTGTTTTGTTTTTGTCTTCCCCCCTTCTTCCGGTGATCGGCCAAAGAGGAGGGTTAGTCATCGGACTCAGGTAGCTTGCTCAACCCAATTGAGGGTGAGCTCACCCCGTCGTTGCTGGGTGAGGGCTGCCTAGCCACTAGCAAGGCAAGCCCTCGCCGGATCTAGGCAAGGGCAAGCTCGCTAATCCCTTGCTGGATTTGGGCAAGGACGAGCCTTGCTAGTGGATCGGCGAGCTCACCCACACCGTCGCTGGAAGAGCCTTGTCTAGCCACTAGCGAGGCGACGCCCTCTTTGAATCTATGCAAGGGCAATCTCGCTATCCCTCGCCTATGGATCCAATGAGGGCTGGCTAGGCGACCCTCTCCTGACAACGGCAAGGTGAGCTTGCCTTTTAGTTGGGCCTAACTAGCTGCCCTAGTCCAGCGATTGGCCCTCCCCTTCGGCCGGTCGCTGGAAGAAAGAGGGAGGAGAGCAAGAAGGAGGGAGGAGAGTAAAAAACAAAAAGAGAGAAAAAAAAAAAGGAAAAAGAAGAAGAAAAGATTAAAAAATTCAAAATAATAGAATAATATTAAAATATTATCTACCGATGCCGCCCGACGTCTACATTAGCGTTGGCCAAATTTGGCTGGAAGAACTGAATTAACACAATTATAAAAGGTTTAAAACTCAACTGGTAAAAAAAATTATAATTGAATTGACACAATTACAATAAATTTATAACTTTTTTGGTTTTCCCCTTAGCAATAACAATACAAGATTACCGACCGTTTCACCACAACTCAAGTAACACTGCCGAGTCCTTTCACCTGAGCGTCTTTGTTTAAAAATCTTTTGGCTTCTGCTCGAGACCTTTGAATTGACGTTCATCAAAGGGTGTATTGATCATCAAGCTTTACCATGTAGCACTCGCACAGGAAAAGTGTACGTCAATCTCATAGTGTAATAGAAAGGCCAATTCCAGTGCAGCTTCATCCCTGCTTTTCTTGAGAGGCTGTTTCCGTAATCGCAACCTGTCAACTCCAGGTTCCAGTGGACTAATCATCAAAGGTTGCATCGATCATCAAGCTTTACCATGTAGCACTCCCGCAGGAAAAGTATGTCAATTTCATAGTGAAATAGAAGGCGAATTCCAGTGCAGCCTCATCCATGCTTTTCTTGAGAAGCCTTTTCCATAATCGCAGCCTGTCACCTCCAGGCTCCAGTGGACTAACCTTACTATTACCCTAAAGGCTCAATCCGCAATCTCATCATGGATGCCAGAAAACAAAAACCTCATTGTGACTCTTCATTTACTTTACAAATATTATTTACACAAGCAAATGAGAGGCACTTATACAATTGAGATGTATTCCTAATCCTTGCAAACAAGATGAAATGGAACATCGTGCCTCAATTTTTTACACCAAAAATTTCCAGAACAAACACTATGTTACAAGAGAGGCAAGTGTTGATGTTTACCATTTCACATCCAGAGTGAGGGCATCTGGAGGGAGTAAAATGGATGGGAACTTAGTGAATGAGATGTTAGACAATAAGCTACTCCATGCAACGGTATCTACTCCACTAAAAGGCCTCACTTTATTTACAATGAGGGGCGTCAGCCTCTCTGCATCTACTCTGGCCACCACCTGGAACCAGACTCGTTCAACAGTAGGCCTCGTTCTCCACTGCTCCCACTTTACTAGGCGAGTCTCATTACCCGTAACATTCCGCTCCAATTGTATCTGGAGACGAATAACCATTACTGCTTTTATTTTAGCTTTTACAAATCCTAAAAACCCATTTTGATGCATCCGATCGCCCATTAAACCCCCCAGAACTCTTTCAAGAGTGGCTATCCTTGAACTCAAGGAATCGATGGGGCATGAAGGTCTCTTATACAGAAAATTGCCATAACATTTCTCTGGCAGCAACTCAATGGTACCCGTGGACAGGAAATTAGTCTCTATGTAAGTACTTGGATTTCGAGTTCTGTAGGCAATAAGTGACGCAGATCCTGTAACACGGATGGGCAACAAAGGAGTACACAGTGATTGCCAATAGGGCCAAAATCCACTTTTCACCTTGGTGATGTTGCCTGAAGAATTGAACTGTGGTCCATAAAGCAGAGAAACTTCTTGAGCTCCATTCACTTCCACAGTTATGCCTTCACCCACTAAGACATGTCTCAATCCAGTGTATGTGGTGTTTAGCTGAATGCCAAAAGTAAGGACAATACGATCATCAGCATTCAAGCAAAAACTGTGATTATAAATACTGTCAACCTAAATAGGATTCAGATACAACAAGATTGAGAGTTTTCTTTATAAAATCTCCTGATTAAATTAGACAAAGCGATTCATGGCCAAAAAAAGATAAAGTGATTGGCCTATCAATAAACAAGTCAATGCGATGAATTAGAAATTTATCTCATTTCTTTAAAGTATGTCACGTTTTATTACATGGGACACATAGCTGAAGCAGCAGAAAACACCAAACACATTAATCATTTCATATGAAAACCTTCCAAGTTTCCGCAATGATCTCAAGTAGTACTTAAAAAGGAACGCTAGTAAGCCAATAGATTGTTCCATCCAATATATGCAATACATACATGACAGCACGTGCAACCCACGTGCCAATAGAAATAAGTGGCATCCTGCATGATCAACATCTTCAACACAAGTACATAATGAAATTATTCAAGCTTGCATGGTTCTGACAACTGTGACAACTATAACTAAAGTTATTTCATTTAACACAAGGTAACCCCTATTCATCTGTTACATCACCCAAAGTTGTCAAGATCGTTCAAAAGGGAGCACTCTGCACATCATATTTGTAAGGAGTTCCTTTGAGCAGGAAAAAGAATTGGAAACTTTAGTTAGAATGGGTAACAGAACATAAGTAGAGAAATTAGCGAACAATGACCTTAACACCAGACATCCTACCAGAGCAGTTCCTATGATATTCCCATTGTTAACCATGCTTACATACTCACCTGAGACATGACAGTGACACTTCTCCAAATGGACCATCTACATCTTATGTTAACTCAACCACTCTGCCAGTGAGCCAAAGCTCTCAAACATCCTAGGAGCATCCTTGTTCTATGGCAAAAGCTTCATCAACCAAGAGGCTTTTCTTGCCATAGTCATACGCATCAAATAAGAACACTGCATTTCAGTTCAGTATGGATAGTAACTGTTAAATCCTATTTCCATCTATTCACTAGAAAAACAGCAACAGCAAAGTTGATTTGAATAGCATTGACTACAAACCAAAGTGTACGATATTCAAACAACATGATAATCCTTCCACCGATGGTTATTTGACTACAATGTGAAAGAAGCATGAACTCAACCTATAGTTCAATAAAAGTTGATATCATTGCTGAGTTGACAACACAAAATCATAAAGCAAAAGAGTAAGAATTCAATTGCAGGAAAAACATATAAATAAATTGTTAAAAGTCAATTGCAGAAAAGTAAAGCTCATCTTTGGGTGCTCGCACAATGATGTGTGTCATCCTCTGTTTTTACCCTACCTTTTATATATTGAGCCTTCTTGAAGCAACTCTGCACAGTTCGTAATTGTTCTTGCTTACAAAGATTGAATTTTGGCTCCAATTCTAATTGACTCAAATGTACCCACTGTCTGGGTAACTAACTTGGATTTCTAGTTGGCTGGATTTCTGAATTGTAATTGTTTCCTTCTTGCTGAATCAGGAATTAAATGAGAAATACCTGCGGCCACATTTTCCTCAATGGTTCTTGGCTTTTATCAATAATCTTGGTTGATGGAAAAGCTGAATTAACAGTTGATGTAACTATTTAACATCAATTAGTTTTTTTTTTTTTTCCATCCTGGCCAGTTAAACATCAGGCAAACTTGCTATACATTGGCCATTGCTAACATTACTTGAGAGGCACCATTGCTCAACTGTCCCTTGGCCTGGATCCCGCATCAATTGTGTGGCATTTTGCTTGTGATTGCTTTTTCTTGATGTAGTCAAGGTGTCAACACCATCTGTCCAATCTTAATACTTGACAGCATCCCAACCAGGAAATGCAGGAACTAGAATGGAGCCAGATATTCAGCATATCTAATGACAATCTTGACCCAATCTAACAAGCACAGCCAGGGTATGGAAACAATATCCTTTACTCGACTGGAGAGCAGTGAGCTTTTAATCCACAAAATTTCCGGAGCCCATTAATTTAAATTAACATTCGCTAGTTAGATATTAACCTCCCCCAGTATGCCAAGCAAACGAGCTATTGCCAACAAAAGTAACAGGACAAGCTGAACTCCAAAGTAGCTTCATGTCCTTGATATGGAAGCGACCAGCCACAACTAACCGCATCCACCTATAAATAACTATACATCTGTGCAGAAGTCTCAATATATAGCCAGCATTGGCTAATGCGAAGTTAAATAATACTCCACCCTATAAATGAACCATAAAAATCCTAATCAAGGTTGATCCTTAACAAGAAGCATGCAAATTTCACAAAGTCCTGATTCGCAGCAAACCGAGAACTATATAAAACTTCCAAATTGAAACACCACCCTGAGGAATGACTAACTCCGATACCCAAGGCTCGAATTAACTCATACAATAGGAACAAAACAGACTTCCATCAATTAAATTAATGGCCACATCAAAAAGTCAATAGCAGATCAGAACCCGAAAAGGGAAACTCACCGGTAGCGAGATCGAGAACTCGTGATCTCCATCAGCCCGCAACTCGAACGGGCCGTCCACCTTGAAAGATCCGATCACCGGCGACGAACCGACCGCCCTCACCGAATCCACGAAACCCACCCCTCGCGCGGCGTTCAGCTTCCTCCACGACGCCACCTCGTCGGAGAACCAGAAGAACACGTCGGTCTTGCCGAACCGGATCCGGAACTCGTGCCTCCGGGCGAACCCGAACCTGGCTTTGCTCAAACCCAGCCTGGAGAGGCTCACGGCGTCCGAGTCCCACCCCTGCGCGGCGCAGATCTCCTTCACGACGTCCTGGGACCGATCGAATCGGGAAGCGACGGCGGTGAGAAAGAGCGCCGACTCGAATTCGGATTCGATTCGATTGCGGACGGAAATGGGAAATGGGAATCGGGGGTGGCGTGCTGGCGTACCTGGAAGAAGAGCGCGGTGCTGGAGGGGCGGGACGAGGCATTGAGCGCGAGAGCTGGAGTTATGGCCCGGAACGACGATGATATCAGCTGGAGGAGAGAGAGTAGGAGAGAGAGAGTGGCTATGGTGGAGCTTGCGGTCATCGCTCTTCCTTCCGCTCTTTCGGTCGTCGAGGTCCCAAGCGGTTCCCGTCGACAACAATCGGCGACTTCCGGACCGGGGAACCGAGAAATAAGTCTAGTTGGTAGTTACTGGTTAGGATACGAGGTCTTTTTCTGGGGACGATGTGGAATTACCATTTTGCCCACGAGCGGAATCCCTTTCTCTTTCTTGGCCGCCAAGAGAGAGATTGGCGAATTGAAAATTATTGCTTGCTTTATCGATGATTCCCGACGAAACTCTACTCAGGTTTTGGAGATGCGTAGGATTGGTCTGGCCGGGGAAAATGTTTACTGGTTTCGGGCTCGGTTTATTTTTGCGAAAGAAAAATATTTTCATTATCGTCAATAATTTATATTTAAATATTTTCATAAAAATAACAACATATTTTTATTTATTCATTTTGTAAGCGATGTAAGTCATCGTTTTATTTAAAAAATGATATTTCGCAAGTTGTTTAGTTTTTGCGGAACAATCCGTTTGTTTCACACAGATGATTGATTTAGCTAACATTTTCCTAAAATGATCACTTTATCATTTATAAAATTGAATGAGCGTGAAAATTTTTTATTATCCATGATAATGTTCAGATATATATTATTGATGATAATAAAAACATTTTTCAATAAGAAATTATTCCAAACAACAAAAGTGATTATTTAAAATATATATATTTTCCAAATCATTCATTTTCTATAAAATAAACACACCATGTCTTCTTAAAACTTATTGCTTTATCGATGATTCTAGACGAAACTCTACTCGGTTTTGGAGATCCATAGGATTGGTTTGGCCGGGAAAATGTTTATTAGTTTCGTCCCCAGTTTATTTTTGCAAAAATAAATTATTCGGAAGAAAAATATTTTCATTATCATCAATAATATTTATCTAAATATTTTCATAAATAATAATAATAATTATTTATTTATTTTGTAAGCGATATAAGTTATCATTTTATTTAAAAAAAAAAAATGTTTCGCAAATTGTTTAGTTTTTGTGAAACAATCCATTTGTTTCATGCAAAATGATTGATTTTGATAACATTTTCCTAAAATGATCACTTTATCACTTATAAAATTGAATGAGCATGGAAAATTTTTATTATCCACGACAATGTTCATATATAAATTATCTATGATAATAAAACATTTTTCAATGAGAAATTATTCCAAACAACAAAAGTGACTATTTGTTAAAAAATATTTTCCAAATCATTCATTTTCTATAAAATAAACACACACCATGTCTTCTTAAAACTTATTTGATTTGTTATAATAATAATTTCCAACATAGATGGAATTCTATAAAAATGTTGACGGAAGGAGTAAAAGCCTAATTGACATGCATAGACACTTTCCAATTTGAAGGAATCAACTGTGATGTAGCGATCCACATCCCTTTGCCATGGTTTAGATTCATTAGGACAAAGGGACAACAGAAGATGATAATGTCATCTGAAGATTGCATCATATCACCAACTTAATTGTAAACAAGCAACGCTGACAAGCTTTTCCTCTCTCCCTGTACATTTCAGCTGTCGCTACAAAGGTCGACATAATTCATCCTAAGCTGTATCCATCCAAAGGAATCGTGGCTGAAAATAATGAACCCAGTAGCATCATCTATCTTTTTACACGTTTCCGCTAAACGGTTTCATCATCTTATGAATGTGCGTGCATGAAAAAATTTAAAATTAGGTACATGAATTCTTCCTCAGATGCCAGAGCAGTTTGTGTCACGAGAAAGAAATGGCACTGTTGATGCTGTGTGCTTCGTGCAGAGTATCAGGTACGCTGGACGGAGGCCAGTAGCGGAACCATGATCTACCAACTATGTTCTTGATAGGAAGCGGACCCCTGCAAATAATGGTTCAAGATATGATGACTTAGAAACATTCTCCAAGGTAGCCGGAATGGTAGCAAACTCAGTTTTTTCTGCTCCACACATCCCCAAAGAGAAACACTTCCAAATTATCATTCTGGTCAACTACAAGTGCTAGAACAGCACCCGACTTTTAACAGGATAAACAACGATCTTCCAACTCAATGAATCATATTATCACATATAACAATTGTGAGAAGCTGAAAGACTCGAAAATACCAGTTATGGGAATCAAAACTGTTGTTACGGTTGTCTCCCATCACGAAAACATATCCTTTGGGCACACGCTGCAGTTAGATTCATAGAAACAAATCTGTCAGTGCTAACTGATCAACCTGGGGTCACATAGTCATCATAGAACACATCAGTGGGCAGCTGCAATTCAACAGCAAGAACATATGAATAAAATACATTACCACTGGCTCCATCTGATAATCAAACGGCTCTAAGATGAATTCTTCATCTTGAGCAACACCATTCACCAAAAGTTTACCATTGCTAACCTGCAAAACAAAGCCAGAGTCAATATATGACCACCTAATAAAGTTCATTCGCAGGTGCAAATCCAGAAGTCCTGGCATAGCAGGTCTTAAATTAACTTAAGATATTAACAGAACACATCAAATCTTACTTCAAAATAAACCATGACATTGAAGATATTAAAAGTAAGTAGGACTAGCACTGCTTAAGAACTTACTTCAACATAATCTCCAGCCTTTGCCACAATCCTTTTGATGAACACATCACTTGAGCCATAGCCTACTTCCTGACCAATTTAAAACCAAAAAAATAATTACTTTGTAATCTGATAAAGCATAAACAGGCAACCATTTTCTATCAGTAATTGTTCATGACAAATTAAACTAAGCAAGACCTGCAAAACTGGAGGCGCCTTAAATATTACAATGTCTGAAACCTCAGGTTGTCGAAAGATGTAAGACACCTGCAGAAACAAGAGCCGGTAAAAAAGTGACCAAACTATTAGGCCAGCTCATAATCATCTACCCCAGCTTAGCACCCAGAAAGAAAATATAACTCCAACCATTAAGCATCTGAATAAATCAATCAGCAAAAGCAAAGGCATTTCATCCCCTTGACCAGATAGTCTGACTCGCTCTTTTTGCAAAAGGGAACAGACAAGTCATTTTTTCCTCATTCAGCTAAATCATCTCCTATCAGAGGGAGAAAGAACCATACCCTGGATTGTTCATTTTAATTCATTCCAATGACAGCTAGTTAGTCCCATTACAAGCCTAAACCAGTTCAAGTTTATTGCAGAAGAAAAATCATAGTTATTCTCCAGTCCTAGGCTGCAATTTTAATTTCTGAACAAGCATCGGCAGACTTGATCACAAATTATGCGTCAATGATTCCAGATAACCATGGCTCTTCGAATCAATCAATTGCTCATGAAAGCTACAGGACATCAATCACGACTGGAAAACAATAAGACCTGCCTACACTATGTTCACAAGAACCACAAGGAACCTTCATTGTTTTGATTATATCTGTCAATTCCCAACCTCAATCCCCAGCGATTCCCAAACAGTAAGTAAACAGTAATTATTTTGCCAACAGTAAACGCGATGATCGGTGCACTCACTTTTTCAGCCAAAATGCGGTCGCCAACTTCGAGCGTGGGATACATAGACGAAGAGGGTATCGACCTCGCCTCCGCCAGGGGCGATCTAAAGAGCAAACCCACCGTCAAAGCAGTGAAGGCTGCCTTCGCATCTTCCACACGAACCCCTAAAAGCCGCGAAAACCAATACCCATTCCTCGCACCATTCCTCAATCTCTCGGCACCACCACCGCCCTCCTCCTCCCTCTCACAACACACAGTATCTCCATTTCCTTCGTCCACGCCACCGCCGGAAGCAGCCGCCGCGGGTAAAGCCCTGCCGGGCGAAACTCCAAAGACGCCCTCGCTCGAGAACGGAGAATAACACGAGCCACCGGCGATCGAATTAGCCAGCGAGATCAAGCCGGCGATCACGGAGCCCCCGCAATCGGGGCGGCGAACCTCCCCGGCGAGGGTAGAGCACGCGGGAGCCGGAGGGGTCGCGGGGGGAGGAGGCCTGAGGTCGGGTTCGGACCTCTTGCTCGGGCAGAAGAGGCGGGACCGGACCCAGCACTCCTCGAGCAACCGGCAGTTCCCGACGCGGAGGCCCGCGTTGGAGGCGAAGGCCTGGGCAATGTAGGTCGAGTAGGTGAAGGTGACGCGGATGGCCATGGCAGCGGGGTGGCCGGTCGGCTCGATCGCCGGCCGGTGATGGGTCGTTCCGGCGAGCGAGATCCAGGAGATTGCTGGGTCCTACGAAATCTCGGAAGCGACGATCGAGATGCTTTACGAGTGAAGGCGACTGGAAGTGGACGGCTTAGGGTTTGGATAGAGAGAGAGAGAGAGAGAGAGAGAGAGAGAGTCGATTTGGCTTTGGTTTCGTGAAGACGAAGGAAGGGAAAGGAAGGGAAGGGGAGGAGAAAAGAAAAACGAACTGCGACAGACGCCAAGAAGAGTGGAGCTAAAACGAGGAGGCGAGGAATTTATATTGTCGCGACGGCGGCTCACCTGCTGTGCACTGTCTGTCCGAAAGCAAGTGATTCTATTGGGGGAAAGTCCCGTCAAAATTTTTGAAAATATAACATTTTTTTCGAAAAAAAAAAATCTTTTCTAAAAATATGTTTTTTAAATTTAAATTTCTGTTCAATCTTCATAATATACTGATACGAGCTATTTACTAATTTTAATATGATATTAACAGGTGCCATTTGAAGCACTTGTTAACAAAATTCAGCATCTTGTCCTCGAGCATCAAGTAAGATTTTCTTCACGCATTTGGCGAGTGTGATTTCTTAGAATTTTTCAGACTAAAAATTTTAAGATCAAATTACATTTTTCCATGAACTTATTATTGACTTATTTTCGAGAAATTTGGATTGCTCACCGCCAAGCGTGGAAGCGCAGTGTGCTAAAGGAGTCACGCCGCTTTTCATGAGACTAAATATTCAACAATGTTTTTGTTGAAGTATAAATTGTTATATATTTCCATTAAACTTAGGTGAGTATGTATATACGTAAGAGTATATTTTAGAAGATTTGCTTGTAAGAAAATAAGTACATAAAATAGAAAACTTTCCAACTTCCAAAGATAGGGTTCTAAAACTTCAAAAATCAATAACCTTGTATTTGGTTGATACACCCCCCTCCTAGTGGAAAAGTCGAGACCGTGAGTTTTCAACTTGTCTCGAAAATATTTAAAATGTGTTGTAGGTAGAGCTTACATAAGTGCATCAACTAATTGGTTAACTATGGTAAACTATACACCGAGTTATCGTTTGGCGACACAATAACAGACAAAGTGGAAGTCAATTTCAACATGTTTGATATGAATGGAGAACTGGATTTGCATACAGATGGGTGACGCCAATATTGTCACAATAAAAAATGGCAGGACCTTAAAAAGGGAATCCAAGCTATTGAAAGAGTGACTACAAGCAGATGAGTTTAGCTACAACATTGGCAAGGACTATGCTCAAATTATGTGGAAGAGCGCACTGTGATTTGTTGTTTTTTAGAACTCCAAGTTTATATTTGGTCGTCTGAATTTCTAATCGGGAAATAACAAGATAGAATAGGATTTAAAATTCGGGGATTTCGCTATATCTTATCTATTATTTGGTAAATCACAATAATAAAATCAGATATATCCACATTATATCATGTATTTTTTTTTTGTATAAACTGCATATCGATCTAAAAATTCACAAACAAAGACGGTAAAAATGTCCCACAGCACTCTTGCTTATTTTATTTTTATTTTCTTATTTTAATTTATTTTCCCCTCTTTTTTTATTATTTTCTTTTCTTTATTTCTTTTCCTCATTCCATTATTCTCTAATAAAATTTTATTAAATAGTAAGTTGTACTAGTATACCTAAAATATGCAATAAATATGAATATATACTTATATTTATATATTACATTTATATTATGATATAGAATTAAAGTCGAATATATAAATAAAAATAATATTAAATTAAAAAACTAAATTGTCATTTTTTGTTGTTTTGAATTTCTCATATTAGAATTCAAAGTATTTATATATAAATATAATTTAAATTTTAAAATTGAAGAAGTTATTTGAGAAATATAACTTTCCATTATAGATATTAGAAATCATATCCACATTTATCTCACCTCCCATATGTGATAATTTTATTCTACTTATATCCTCTTATATCTAACTTTATCTTATCTTGAGTAGACATCAAATGTAGAATAAGATAAATTTTACCATATTCTGAATTTTATCATGATTGTCAAATATAGCCCAAGAGATTAAGTTAGGACTAAGAAAAATAGCATACCCTCCAATTGACTTCCTATCATAAGAGCTACCAACCTAATTCGCATCAAAAAAGGCTTGCAAGCAAGTATCAATGGATCAAGAAAGAAGCAAACCGAATGGCCTCATATGTTTTAGATAGCACAAGATGTGTTTCACTATTTGCCAATTGTCTTTAATCAATGCATGCATGAATAAACAAGCTTTATCAACGGAAGAGATCTAATCTTGTCAATGTCGCATATTGGAGGGCACCAACTATAGACCTATATAGAGTAGGTCTATAGTTGAAGTATAAATTGTTATATATTTCCATTAAACTTAGGTGAGTATATATATACATAAGAGTAAATTTTAGAAGATTTTCTTGTAAGAAAATAAATACATAAAATAGAAAACTTTCCAACTTCCAAAGATTGGGTTCTACAATTTCAAAAATCAATAACCTTGGATTTGGTTGATACACACCCCTCAAGTGGAAAAGTCGAGATTGTGAGTTTTCAACTTGTCTCGAAAAAAATTAAAACATGTTGTAGGAAGAGCTTTCACAAGTGCGTCAACAAATTGGTCAACTATGGGCATAAACAATACACCAAGCTATCGTTTGCGACACAATAACATACAAAGTGGAAGTCAATTTTAACATGTTTGATATGAATGGAAAACTGGATTTGCATACAGATGGGTGACGCCAATATTGTCACAATAAAAAATGGTAGGACCTTAAAGTGGGAATCCAAGCTATTGAAATAGTGACTATAGGCAGATGAGTTTAGCTACAACATTGGCAAGGACTTTGTGCTCAGATTATGTGGAAGAGCACACTATGGTTTGTTTTTTTTTTTTTTTTTTCAGAACTCCAAGTCTATGTTTAGTCATCTAGATTTCTAATCAGGAAAAAAAACATATGATAGGATTTGAAATCCAGAGATTTCGTTATATCATATCATTATTTGGTGAATCGCAATAATAAAATCAGATATATTCACATTATATCATGTATATTTTTTATATAAACGGCATATCAATGTAAAAAACCTAAAATTTCACAAACAAAGATCGTAAAAATGTCCCACAGCACTCTTGCCTATTTTATTTTTATTTTCTTACTTTACTTTATTTCCCTCTCTTTTTTATTATTTTCTTTTTTTATTTCTTTTTCCTCATTCCATTATTCTCTAATAAAATTTTATTAAATTTTAAGTTGTACTAATATACCTAAAATATGCAATAAATATAAATATATACTTATATTATAATATAGAATTAAAGTCGAATATATAAATAAATATAAGATTAAATTAAAAACTTAAATTGTTATTTTTTTTGTTGTTTTGAATTTCTTATATTAGAATTCAAATTATATATATATATATATATATATTTCAATTTTTAAATTTAAGAAGTTATTTGAGAAAAATAACTTTCCTATTATGGACATTAGTATGGATATTAGAAATCCTATCAACATTTATCTCACCTCCCTATGTAATAATTTTATTCGGCTTATATTCCATTATATCTGACTTTATCTTGTGTTGAGTAGACATCAAATGCAAGAGAAGATAAACTTTATCCTATTCTGAATTTCATCCTGACTGTCAAATACAACCCAAGAGATTAAGTTAGGACTAAGAAAAATAGCATACCTTGCAGTCGACTTCCTATCATAAGAGCTACTAGCCTAATTCGCATCGGAAAAGGCTCGCACGCGAGTATCAATGGATCAGTAAAGAAGCAAACCAAATGGCCTTGTATGTTTTAGATACCACAAGATGTGTTTCATTATATGCCAATTGTCTTTAATCAATGCATGAATGAATTAACAAGCTTTATCAACGGAAGAGATCTGATCTTGTCAATGTCACATATTGGAGGGCACCAACTATAGACCTATATAGAGTAGGATCAAACATCAAAGCACCCCTTTCTCAGATGATTTTATAGTCGTGGCCATAGTTGTTCAAATAGGCCTGCACTCAAACATCCTAACCTGGTGAAGAAGATCATCCATGTTACATCCTTGAGAGAGAAGCAATCCTTTAAAGTGAGGGACAGCCTCTATCGCAAGGGAGAATTGCAGTGGGCCAAGATCCTAATGGAGAACTTTGTAGACAATTTATGTAAGATTGCACTAATAGTAGAAGATGCATTTCAGGATGAGAGAGAGAGAGAGAGAGAGAGAGAGAGAGAGAGAGAGAGAGAGAGAGCTTCAGCTTTAGGAGAGAGGGACACTAAGAGAAATGAGAGGAGAGTGGGAGAGAAAGAAGAAGATGAAGAATAAGAAGAGGAGGGGGGGTCTAGTGGAGAGGATGAGGGACAAAGGGAGAAAGTGAGAAGAAGAAGAGAGAGAGAAATGATGGCCAATGATGGCCTTAGGGAGAAGAGACCATGATGGTCTTTGGGGAATGAGGCATGCAAAGGCATGTATTGGAGGAAATGGGGGCTATCATGGGGGAGAAGGGAGGGAGACAGGGAGAGAGATGATGGCAATCATTTGCCTTGAAAGGGGAATGCCATGATGGCCTATTGGGGAAGAGAAATGCATGCATGGTCATGCATTGGTGAGGAAGAGAGTGATTGCCACTTGGCAGTGGCAAGGGGAAGAAGGAGAGAGGAGAGATACGAATAGAGAAAAAGAACGAGAGGCGGTTGTGCCATTGGAAATTTGGCATTAATCGTGTCCAATTATCACGTACTACAAACACTTGCAATTGAGGATCACGTCTACAACTCAAACACACAAACTAAAATTTCATGATTAATATACAGGCCAAGCACCGTTATTCCTAAAATTCCATAATTATCTAAAATCTAACTGGTGCCCATCAACGCCACCTAATTATTTATACTTAAATTCACTACTATTTAGGTGGACAAAAATCAGGTCATCACACTATAAGCATGACTAAAGCTATCACCGTGACCCTATGACCTTTGGACTGATCTCGTCTAGAGAAAGAACAATCAAGAGAAGTGAAGGCTGAGGTGGAGGAATCTCGCTGAGTAGAGTTAGCTATAGCAGAATTGGCCTAAGAGGAAGGCTCAAAGTTTGGCTAAAGGTGACTAACAATATCACCTAGAAGAAGGTGAATAGGTAATATAAAAAAATCTTGGCAAAATAATGTGGAATTAATGGAACCAAGTTTGATCAAGAGTAACAGGATAAAACAAAAAATGAATATGAGGAAGTTCTGCCCATATTCAAGTAGTGTTATGTAAAGTATCTATCAAGCAATATTTGAGAATGAGTAGAGAGATAGAAGACAATACACATGGAGCTTAAGTAGTTCGGTGTGTAAACTTACGTACATTCTCACACACTAATAGCTTACTGGCTGAATTCTACTAGTCAATCAATAAAATGTTATAATCTAATGTGCCTGTGTATACCCAAGCACTTCTTCATAAAGTATGTATTGCTTACCCTCAAGCTATCTCCACCTAAGGCCACACTTAAAATACTACTAACACTTCTTAAAAGATTATACTGTATGCTCAAGGAAGACAAATGAAAATAAGCAAAGGTCTCTTGAAATTTGGAATTGTGAACTCTTGATCTCTCTCTCTCTCTGTTTTTGACACCTTCTTTTATACTCATCAACATCCAAGATTCCCATGTGAACATTTTTCAAGAGAATCGATTTCAAATCTATCCATTGGACAATTGTTGAGAAGATTAGGTAGCCATTAAGAAGGTTCATCAATTAAAATTCCCATTGATTTGGTTGCTTATACAATCAAATCTCGGTTCTTAAAAGTGGAGTGCTTCAGTTATGGTAAGAATTTTTCCTTAGAGATGATTGTCAATCAATCGAGATATCTCGTGTGACTAAATATTTAGTAAAGATAACCTTTAAAACTAATCAAAGATCTTTTAAAGAGAGAATTCATACCAAATCACTAGCTTTCAAGGAAACGAAATAAAATATCTCAAATTAATAATCTGGAAAATCGCTACATGAACTTCATTGCAGGTAGTAGATATTATGCTAATATTCATATATCACATTACTCTTTTAATATCTAGCTTTTGCCTTGTCGATATCCACTATTTGCCTTGCTGATATCCAGCTTTACCTTGTTGATATCTATGTAGTTCCCTTACTTATATCCATGTCATACGTTGCTTCTCACATCTTGGATATGATCAACTATTCTAGCCAAGAAAATTTATCAATGATAGAGATGTAGATTCTATAGATACCAAACTTTAATACTTTAAAGTCAATATGAACTTTCCATCTTTCTAGATTTGTCCAAGTAGGTTTTCTAGTTATTAGGAATCCTTTCAGCATGAATATTACCAGAAATATAAACATTGCTTCAAAATATATTAAGAGGTTTTTTCAACATATGCAACTTTTGGAATGCCTTAATATTCTCGTGGCTAAAGAGAAGAACTTGAAGGTCTGTGAACAAGATTGGTCAAAACGGCCAAGTTATGTAGGAACAATGTTTGGGAGATTAGATTGGAGACCACAGAAGATGTAAACATTGAACTCCTACAGTCAAGAGGCTTGCCTACAACACCCATCTCATCCACAATAAACCTAGCATGCTGGTGGAAATTACTAACTGATTCATCCTATTTCTAGTGTAGACGTTAAAGACTGAGATGAGGAGAAAGCATAGGTATAGTGCAAGCTGAGCCAAAAGAGACATTGGGAGAATCTCATATGACTTGGCTGATTGGTTTCTCAAGAATGAGAGGTGAAACCGATTTTGAGAGGGACGCAATTGGAAGATTCATGATGGAAGAATCCTTTTCTTGCTAGAGAGTTTCTTGGGTTGCATTTGAGGGCCCCTTTGATTTGGTCATATAGGTTTTATCCCTTGAGAAATGGGATAATCTGTATTTTCCATAGCATGTAACTAGATGCTATGAGATGCAGAGAAAGGAAGTGGTGAGCATACCAAATGCAGAGTGTAGATGGGTTTGTAAGTCATGGTGGTGGTGATATTTTCTAGAGCCATGCCAACCACCCTTGTAGAAAAGATAAGTATTACAAAAAAAAAAAAAAAAAAAAAAAAAGGAGGAAGAAGAAACTAAAGAGTCGAAAAGGGGTGTGAGCCCTAGATAGCATTGATAACATGTTGAAGTAAAATTGTTATATATTTCCATTAAGCCAAAGTGGATATTTATATAATCAAGAGTACATTCGATAAGATTTGATTTGCAAGAAATAAAAATACATAAAATAAAAAACTTTCCAACTTCCAAAGATAGGGCTCTAAAACTTCCAAAACTAACGTCACTATATTTGATTGATAATTGTGAGTAAAGCTTTGGAGAATTTGTATTTTGGGCATTTACATGTGAGAGACTTGCTTAAGCCTCTAGCACACAATAGGGTTGGATGATTAGCTCATACATCTACAGGTAAATTAAGTAGTTATGACTCGCATTGAGTATTCTATGGAAGTTTGTGGGACACCTTGATGGTAATGTTCACAAGGGATCGTTGTGTTGGTCACTCCTCCCCACCTTTTTGCCCATGAAAAAAAAAAAATCTGTATTGCCCTTATAAGAATAATTCCTTAACAAAATAGATAGTATGTCTCAGCAAAATTGGCCCGGTTGCCCAAAAAACCAGGAGAGTGCTAAGAGTAGAGACGAGACAAAGTTGGCATTGGCAAGACCAAGAGAGATAAAGAGCGACAAAGGCGAGGTTGCGAAGAGAGAGAGAGTAAACGGCGTCGGCGAGAAGAGAAAGATTAAGGGCGCCGCTGGAGAGACTAGAGAGAGGGGGGCTAATGTAAGAACGAGAAGTGAAAATTGGAAAGTAGAAAGCGTTTTTAATAATAAAAGATTTAGAGTTGGTTTCAACTTGTCTAAAGCCGAGTCTGCCCAAAAGTTGGTCTTGAAACTGGTTCAAAACCGGTTAGGGCAGTTTTTGAGTAGAATTGATGGCTCTTGATATAAAATTGAGAACCGAACCAGTCAATTATGATTTCTAAAGTCTTCACCTGAGAAAAAAAATAAGTCTTGTGTGAACATGCTTGGAATTGATCGGATAAGACCAGTCCGATTTGATTTTAAGATTGAACTTTTCCAATTGCTCACCCCCACTTTTCCCGCCTCCTACAAGAAAAACTCAGACACCACTCAACGAAGGATTTAGAGACAGGTTGCTCATGAAAGTTTATGTGTTAAACTATTGATTTCTATAGATTAAGGACTAAAATTGCAATGGGTGCTATTTTTCAAACTAAAATTAATCCGTTTCAATTTAAAGTTACTCATAGTTTACCTCTGATCGTGACATTTTATGTTCAAATTAGATTTCTTCCAAATAAATTATCTAATTTGTTGTAAAAGTCCTTGAAATATGTCACAAATGGAGGTAGCGGCAGTTTGTAATATTTCTCCATCCTTCCATACTGCAGAACTTTTGCCTCCTAGGAATTCCAGCAAGTCTGCAAATATCCTACTTGATAAATTCATTTTTTTAAAACTAGATAAATGAATTCTGATAATAAAAAAAAAGATCAAAATATAAAAACAAAATTTTCATTTTTTAAATTATTTATTTTCGAGAAACAAATGGAGCTTAGAAGATATCCTCAAACTCTCTCTCTCTCTTTAGCTTAAAAGGTATAAACTAACTCCATCGAATAAAGAAAAAACCAATTTCCATACGTTCAACTGGAAATTAATAAGGTAAGCAAAAAGGGAAATGCAAATAGTATTATATATATATACACAATATTCACTATCAGTACGAGGAAACAATTTTATCTCATTCTAAGTTGGATTAGTCATGTAGGCCTAATGATAGTTGTATAGCCGAACTCATGCACATATCACTTATCGAATGGTAAAGTATAAAAAATTGAGTTAATATCATCAAAAATTCCAAACTAGTACATATGTGGCTTATTTATCCCCCGAACTAGTGCACTCATCCCACATTTAACTCAAATTGGTGCATTCAGGCATATTTACCCAAATTTAATTTTTTATGTCATAAGCATCTTAAATTAGTATGCCAATGCCCACATTTGCCCCTAAATTGATATACTCATGCCATATTTATTCCAAAAAAATCTCAAATTTACCTCAATTAAAGGGTAAAATGACATGTTTGCCAAAAAAGGGTAATATGACATGAAAATATCAGTTTAGGGTAAATATGATATGGGTGTATCAATTTTGAATTTTTAGTGACACAAATTTAGTCTAAGGAACCTTACCAAAAAAAAATTAGTCTAAGGAAACTTTTGCACCGATGTATCGATTTGGTATTTTTGGTAGTACTAAAAGCTAAAAATGTATCTTGTCCATGTCCATGAACTTTCTCGGAGAAGACGTCTACGTTCATTCTAGTCGGTTCCATAGTCCTTTGTCATACAGGGTCGTAATACTCAGAATTAAAAATAAGATCTAGCCATGGAATATAGTAATCTTGGAGCGCTCGCTTACGTGCAAATAATTATAATTAATCTTGGAGCACACATCATCAACCGGTTGTTTCGCATTGCATCGAGCATTTTCAGCTTTCTTAATTAATTTTCAAATGCCAGATTCCAAATTAAACATATAAATTATGGTCATTATTAGTGGCTGGCTTAACGAGAAATCAACAACTTGCGATTTGTTAATTAAGCAGCCGGGTTTGACTGTCAAAGGAAGAGGAGGGCAAGTCAAAAGAGAACAATGTGGAACATTTGAAAAGGGAGGGTTGGGGGGGAGAGAGAGAGAATAAATTCAATTTAAGCCCCGTCTTATATTATAGTGTATTGACCAGAGAGAAAAACTATTAATTTTATTAGACTAATGTTATTCAAATTGTAGTTCGCATGCATCTAAGTATATCAAACCTTTAACTTGGAGTAGCGTTCTGTCCTATAATTTTTCATATCACAATCTAAACTTCGATATTCCAATAATTGTCACCCTACATATCTTAGTGAACATAAGCACTTTCCTTGAAGTTCCTTTGTATGATATCATACTAACGGAGGTATTTTTTCTGCAAGAATAGAAAGTGGATTTAAAAGGTAGCATGAGTTCAATTGTGTTTTAGCACCATGAACTCATTAAGAGATGCTTAGGTGCTCCTATAGCATCACGTAATTGTCCATCCAACTTTTTCATTACATTAAGTTTCACGAACTTCGTGATTTTCCGTAAAAAGACATTTTCTTATTGATCCACAACGATTTATTAAGCATATGGATTCTGAGGATATACATCCATATTTGACTATAACAAGCCCTAGAAGTCCGTTAAGTGTACCATTTTTTGGCACCTAGATTTCGAACTCTGATGACTTGTATTGGAGAAGATACTCAAAAGCCAAGCAATTCCGGAAATTACTCTCAATCGTATCAACGCCATTTGTATTTTTGGTAAGTGCAGAAGAGTTTCCAAATTTAACAAAACTCATTTTATCCTTCCTTATATAAGGACTTAGTTTAGGAAAGTTACTTTATTCCATGTATTCGAGCTATCTCTTCCATAATTCATTAGCTATCTTATACTCTTGAGAAGGAGTGATCAATTCTAGAGTGAGCAGATTTTATATTTGAAACTTACCCTATTTGCTTCGAAACCTGCCCTATTTTTTCGATCCAATTTCAGGTCTACCCAAAAACCTGTTTTTCTTTTGTTCCTTTTTTTTTTAATTTCATTTTGTATATTAAAATAAAATGAGTTATAAAATAGTTCAAAATAAAGATGAACGAGGGCAAGCAAGTAAAAGCAAGTTAAGAACGAGCAAGGTTTGCAAGGCTTTTGAACAAGAGAAAGTGAGCCACAAGTAAGCAAGGAGAACAAAACAAAACACAGAGAGAAAGAGAGAGAGAGAGAGAGAGAGAAATGTGAAGTGTCTAAATGAGGCTGGAGAGCTTAGAAAAAAAGAAAGAGAATTTATACTTTTTAGGCTTTGTAAGCCAATTTCAAATTCGATTCGGTCAATTCAGTTCCTAAGGAACTCTTCACTTCTTGTCCAATCCAGTAATTTGGAGATCAATGTTCCAATTTGAATCTCTCTTTTGCTATGTATATATAACAGGGTTGTCCCACTCAAGCATGGCTAGAAGTGAAATTCGAACCTTAAACTTTTTTAGGGAATCTAAGCATTAGAAGTAAGATATTTAAGAGGTACAGACACTTGGAGTGCCAAAACTTGGCACGAAAGGATACTTAAGTGCCAAAAGTTTGGAGAGTGACACTTAAGTGCCAAAATCATAGCAAAATGGATTACTTAAATGCCACTATGGCCAAAATGCCGATGTGACAATTTTCCGACGAAGGAAGTGCAAAACGACGCTATTTTACACGCTAACATGGCTAGAAAATATAAAAACGACGTCGTTTTGGTGCTAACATGATAAAAAATTTAATATAAAAAATTTCTATAAAAAATTTTAAAATAAAATAAAAATATTAAAAAACTTAAAATTAAAAAAAAAAGGGGCAAGTGAGCGAGGACTGAGCCCTCGCTGCCGGCACTTCCTCACCACCGCCACCTCCCCGCCACCGCCGGCCCTCTTTTTAGGTTTTTAATATTTTTATTTTATTTTAAAATGTTTTAAATATATTTAGTTTTAAATTTAGTTTAATTAATTTTTATATTAATTTTTTACCACATCAGCACCAAAACAACATCATTTTTGTATTATCTAGCCATGTCAGCATGCAAAACGGCGTCGTTTTGCACTTCTTTCACCGGAAAATCACCATGTCGGCATTTTGGCCGAATTTTGGCCAAAGTGGCATGATCCATTTTACTCCGATTTTGGCATTTAAGTGTCACTTTCCTAACTTTTGGTATTTAAGTATCTCTCCATACCAAGTTTGGCACTTTGGGTGTACTTTTGCCGAAATTTAATATTCCTATCGTTCGCATAAATCTCTTAAATCAAGTATTAACCCAAACCTAAACAAACTATTTCCATGAATCACGCCAACCTGAACAATCTCAACGAACACATGCTCACTCCTCGCTCATTCCCGAACCTTATAGTTTAAGCATATCATGAGCAAACCATATAAAATTAATCACATAAGTTCCTCTACCTAGGATAGCTCTACGATACTAGAAACGGACCTAAATCTGAGTTACGTAATGCAACGGCCTAATCGACGTTTATGAAATCTACTTACCACAACTGGGACATGAGATACACGAACGACAAACATACGATGGCTCAAGGGGAACATGGCATGAGGACGGCAGTAGTTAGGCGAATGGAAAATGACTAGCAATGGACAGGCAGATAAGCGTGCAATGACAAACAAGCAAACGGCAGCAATGCAGTGGCGAATGACTAGGCGAACGGTGGCAACCAGGTGGGCAAGTGAACGGCGAGAGAAAGAGAGGAAAAGAAAGAGAGCAAAAAATAGAGAGAGAAGAGAAGAGGAGGTTTGGCTAGAGCAGGGGGAGGGAGAGAGAGAGAGAGAGAGAAAAAAGAAAAACTTAAGGAAGAAGGAGAGGCTTGAAGAGAAAGGGATCAATCACCATTGATGCACCAATGCATTATTGCCCTAACTATGATGGCCTCAAACTTGGAGGACGAGATGCAATCCTAGCCCTCCATCTTGCCAAGTCCGTCATCCAAGATCAAAGGCCAAGATCTCTACTTAACTTCTTAATTATTGGCTAGGTTTAAGAAGGGTAAAAGGATCTATTCCCCCTTGTCTTCTCAAAAGTGGCGCCTATACCCTTTGAATGGCCTCCCAAAATTTGTCTCATCTCAATTTAAATCTTAATAGGTCAAATTGGTCTCGCCTCTAGATCCATTAAAATCTATGTCCTCAAATTAGTACATTTCTCCAATTAATGCACTAATGGGTTCACTAAAATCATTTCAATTGGAAAGGAATGCCTTGATAACATCCATAGTCAATATTCTTAATTGGACCGCGATTCCCTGCTAAGTTTCGATTGAAAATGGCTTTAGTAAAACCTATATGAAAGTTAGGCTGCATTAGCAGAACTTATGTGACTAGACTTGAACTAAGTTCAACGCCTATCCAAGGTTTTATGCATGACTTTTAGTTGAGCTTGGTCAATCCATGAATGACCTTTGATTATCATGAAATCGAGTGGAATTGATCAACCTGCCCCAATTCATGGTCGTTCAAGATCGGATTAGGGTCATTCATGGACAATACATTGATTGTGGGGCATTACTCATGACTGATATATACTTAAGCTAAATCAATCTATGCCCATCCATTCACTAACTTGTCACGGCACGTGATCGCCTACAACAATACTTATGGTCAGACAATCCTTTCATAGTCAAATACTATGGTCAGTTGTAACCCCGATCCTAAGTTGTCTTGTTCTTAATCAATTAGTTGACTTGTGAACAATCCCTAGAATTGAGTCACGGCCTATCCTCGTTACTAACGTACCAATCTTTAGTCCATCTCTCGCAATCTAAATAGAGGTTCGAATCAAGGATGTCACAAAATTAATGACTATCGCGCCTAAAAATATACCCTTACCTCTTTCTAGTTTTTCAATTATAGGTGATGATGGTAGGATGGATTTATCCTTTGACTTCAAAAAAGGAGGATTGGAAGTGGGAGTGGAAGATCAATTGAGAAAGCATTAAACAGAGAACGTTTAGATTATGAGATTACTAGGGTGTTTTATTGGGCGAGCTTGCCATTTAACTTAGCAAGGAACCCTTACTTTCAATCCGCTTTCACTTATTCTGCTAATCATAATATTGCGGGATATGTACCATCAAAATATTATTTGTTTTTTTTTTTTTGTGAAGATCGAAATATTATTTGTTGATGGTCACTTTGTTGCAAAAAGAGAAGACAAATATTGACAGGTTGTGTACACCTATTAAAAACATGTGAATGGAGAAGGGTATAAGTATTGTAAGTGTTGGATGGAATAACTCATAAAGGAGACTACTTATTAATTCTATGATGGAATCAGATGGAAAACTTATATTTATAAAATCAATTGATTGTTCGGGAGAAATAAATGATACACATTTCATTTTTAACTTTATTGAAATAAGTAATCAATGAAATTTGATATGAGAATGTTATTCAAGTAATTACAAACAATACTTTAATTTGCAAGAGAGCAAGACAATCATTTGTACCCCTTGTGTGGTGCACACCCTTAATCTAGCTTTGAATAACATTTGTACTACAAAATGTTGAGACCAATCAAGTAGTTTATAAGGGAATGTAGTTGGATTTTAGAGATTGTTTACGCAAATCAGACATTTTATCATGAACCATTCTATGAGATTAGCAATAAATAATGAGTTTGTTAGAAGTTGCTTTCTATAATCGATATATATTTGACTTCGATGATTGTGATGCTTAGGAGGCTTTAAGCTAATAAAAAGTGGTTTTCAAAGCATGGTTATTTGTGATAAATGGGATGTCTATCAAGATGATAATCAAAAGAGGGCTAAATTTGTCAAAGAGAAGGTGTTGAATGATTTTTTGATGGATTCAATTGATTATATACTTTCCTTCATGACTCATATTTATGACATGCTTAGAATTTGTGACATCAACAAACCTTGTCTTCACATAGTTTATGACATGTGGGATTCAATGATTGAAAAAGTGAAGAAAGTTATATATGTGTATGAAAGGAAAAAGCTAAATGAGGAGTATACATTTTATGAGGTGGTTTACACAATTCCTATGGATCATTTGACTAGGAATAGCATTGCACTTCATCACTTGGTTCATACCTTGAATCCTAGGTAAATTCTAGGGATAAATGTTCCAGAAGTCCCAAAAATTGTCACGAAAATACATTTCAATCCTAAAACTTGCAAAAAGTGCAAATAAATCCTAAAACTTGTCAAAATATTTCATTTGAGACCTAAAATTGACACCGTCAGTTTTATTAACAGAAAATGCTGACGTGACGCGACGTAGTATTTTAAATAATTTTTTATTTTTCAGTTTTTTTAAATAATTTTTTATTCAATTTTTAAAAAATATTTATAAACTAAAATTCAATTTTTGAAAACTGTTAAAAAAAGAAAAAAAAAAGAAAAGGGAAGAAGAGGCGGCCGCCCATCGCCGGAGGGGCCGGCAACGCTCGCCGGCCGCCGCCCGACCAAGGCAAGGCCTCGCCGGCCCCAGGCGAGGGCTGGCAACCCTCGCCTGGCACGGGTGAGGGCTTGCCGCCCAGTGAGGGCTGGCAACCCTCGCCCGACGCGGGCAAGGGTGCCCAAATCTGGGCATGCCGGCCCTCGCTTGGGGGCCGGCGACCGTCGCTAGCCCTGGGCGAGACCTCGGCGGCCCTCGGCTGGGGCTAGCAGAGCTCGCCCAAATCTGGGCGTTGCCGCGAAGCGTGAGGGCCGCGCGAGTGGCCCGCTCTCGTGCTTCCCTATGCTCGACGCCAGCAGATCCGAGCTAGTTGCCGGGCCGCCAGTCACCGCTGTTCCGAGTCCCCTCGTCGGCGACCTCCGCCCGCGACCAAGTGACTTTTGCGTCTCCGTGCCCGGCTAGATGGGCAAGCCTCGCCTGGGGCCGGCGAGGCCTCGCCCTAGTCGGGCGACGGCCGGAGACCAGCGTCGACCCCTCCGGCGATGGACGGCCGCCTCCTCTGCCCTTTTCTTTTCTTTTTCTTTTTTTAATAGTTTTTTAAAAATGAATTTTAGTTTTTAAATATATATTTTTAAAAAATTGAATAAAAAAATAATTTAAAAAGCTAGCTGGAAAATAAAAAATAATTTAAAATGCCACGTCATCATTTTTAACGGAAAATACTGACGGTGTTAGCTTTAGGACTCAATTGAACTATTTTGACAAGTTTTAGGACTTATTTGCACTTTTTGCAAGTTTTATGACTAAAAGGCATTTTCGTGACAAGTTTTAGGACTTCTGGAGCACTTATCCCTAAATTCTAAAATTGTATGAGTTGATGACTTTATTAGTCAGTTTTTTTTTGTTTACATGATAATATAATACTCCCCTTGCTTATTATAGTTTTCTATTTTATTTTATTTTAGTAAAGAAGGTTCTATAGTGATTAGTGACTTAATGAAGATCCTACTCAAGTTTCTTCATAAAAAGATAAAGAGATCAACTAAAAAAGACTAAAATACCTTAGGAAATACTTTCCTGACTTGGATAAGCATAACAAGGTGAATTTGGCATATGTAGATTTTAAAAGCAAAAATGGAGATTTTAGAAAATTTGATTCCATTTAAAATCAATATCCTATGAATCCTAAGACTTGGTGTACTCTGTGAAAAAAATAAGATGACTCCAAAACATGTAGAGGATTTGGTTTCCATTTACAACAACATCCGTCTTCTATCAAGAAAAAGTCGACAATATGTAGAAGGAGAGACCCAAATGTGGAATATTAGCAAAAATGCATTTGACACATTTAAATATGCTAGGGTGCTTGAAGTTGCGAGTCTTTTGCTTGATAAGTCGAAGATGGAGTGTGTTGTTTTTCCATTAGGAGTGGATAATATAGATGAATGTCTTATTGTTATATTTGATGGTAAAAAATGAATTGTTTTTTTTTTCAACTTATTGTTAAATATTGAATTTAATGATGGAATATGGATTGCTTTTTTTTTCTCCAAGTTTTATGAATTATTGGAATGGAATGTGATTAAATTTGTTAATTCAAAATGATATTAACAAAAGGTGGAGCAATGTTTTTAGTGTAAATTCATTCTAAATTCTTTTTTTTATTATTTATTTATATGTGGATTTGAATCAAATTTATTTATTTGTGGATTTAAATCAAATCAATTAAAAATAATCATTTATCATGAATATATAATAATATATTTAATATATAACATATCCCAACATACTGAAATTGTTTATTTTTTGACAAATGACGTGTCGGCGTGTTGTACCATGTCGTGTGTCGAGTATCAATGTTAATGTTATTTAATGTACGAATTACTTGAGGTTGGGTTCTTCGAGACAACCCTTGAAACTAGTGACATGTTCATATTCTCCAAAAGGCTTGTCCAATATCAGTACAATGCCAATCAGACCGACTTCGGCATAGCTATTTCCGCATTCGGAATGCAAGTGGGGGAACTATGTTGGTCCCTAATAGCGTATTAGCAACCAACATCGACGGCGGAATTGTGGCTAAATCTTTCAAGACTAGTGTTACCATCATTCAAGCACTATTACACCCTCAAAGCACGAGAAAGAGAGAGTAAGAGAGCTATAGAGAGGTCACCTTCTACTAAAACACCTTTCAATTAATATTTGAAGGGTGAATTGTTGAAAATCATTCAATAAAGCAAGCTTGATGGTGCACTGATTTACACCCGTTAAACTTGTATGAGGTTTGACTTTGCCAACAAAAATGCATGAACAGAGGTGGAATATTCAAAGTCGATTGCCTCTTTTTCTTTTTTTCCCCTGTCAAGCATATATGGTTTCTTTTTCTTCGGTGTAGACGTAATTTTGCATCAAGAAAATTACTTTCAGACAGTGTCCTACTCAGTCTGGGGATACATCATTGTCAATGTCAAGCATTTAATTGAGCTCACTTATAGAGTGTATTTGGTTCAGCATTTGCAAAGCTTTTTGGGCTACAAAGTTCCTTCGATAAATGCAAATACCTTTTTGGTGGAACTTTTGAATTGTTTTGGGGAGATATAACCTTTAGCTCAAGGCAGGTCTGGAGAATTTTTGGAGTGTTGCATTTCCGTAATGTAAATAGACTTTTTTCTTCTTCCAACCTTGCTCTCGCTCAATTTAATATTTTCAAAATGTTTTCGAAAACCGTAACTTTGCCACGCCACTGGTGAGTAACCGGTGAGCAGCTAGCATGCAGCCAGTGTGCGGACGACATGCCATCAACGAGCCGCCATCGAGCAACCGCCACCCTTGCCTGTTCGTCGTTCGAGGGTCACTTGAGGTCAGGTTCATCAACTCGACCAAGAGCACTTCAATCAGACCCTCCAAACGGGTGACATGTTCATAATCCCGGGGCTTGTCCACTGTCGGTACGATGCTGATCAAGCCCACTGTTGAGAATGTAGCACTGCAAATGCTTAAAAGGAAGCAGCAAGAAGAAATTCAGAAACAAAAGTCAACTGGAACAGAGGAAACAGAGGATTGGTGCGAAGGAGCAGTGTGTAAGCTACGTCGTTTAGTTATCTCTTGTACACATTTGCTTGAACTCTTCTTTCTTCTATTGTGTGTGTGTGTGCTGAGTTGTCATTCAAGGAGTGGTTAGTTTAGATCTAGAAGTTTTTCCTATAAAAGCTTGTAAAAACATAACGAGAGTTATCGAGCTCCCGGATGAAAAATATCAGTAAAAAGAAAGAAGAAGATGAGCTCCACGAAAAGCTCTCTTCTCATTCAACTTCATCTAGTTGCTTCGTATTCGTTTTCTTCATGGTATCGAGCACTTCTCCGAGAGCTCGATGATCGCAACAAGCAACCGAAGAAAATTCGACGGTGACGTTCGCGGCCTTTAGCAAGGAAATCCTGCGCTTGTTCTCCTGAATCCTCTGTGGTGCTTCCGCCGCACGTCGCCGCCGCTTCCACCGCCAAACCCCGCCGGTCTTCCTCTCATTCTCGTTGTCGCCGGCGTCTCTACGTCGCCACCTCCCTCGCCGGACGAGCGAATCTCTAATTTGCGGTGTGCGGCTGTCTCCGGCGTTCGAATCCCTAATTCGGTGCGCGGCTGTCTCAGCGTACTCTTTCGGCGGAATCTCGCCTTCAACACCTTCGGCTCGCAACAGGGACGCGCCCCTTCCTCCGGCGTGCTGAAAGTGTAGAGCCGCACGAGCTTCTTCATCTTCTTCTTCATCCAAAAGTCTCTGATCTCAGCCGTGTTTTCCTAAGTGCTCGAAATACACATTGATTCATGGCTGCAAGAACTCCCAAATTTCCTTTTCCTATTCACGTAAACTTGAGCAATTTTGTCACGATTAAGCTCACTGAAGATAATTTTCTTCTTTGGCAAGCTCAATTTCTCAGATTTCTTCGAGTCGGGAGCTGTTTGGGTTTGTTAATGGTGAGATTTCTCCACCATCACAGAAGATACGAGTAGACGTCGATGGTAAGATGGTTGAAGAACCAAACCCTGATTATGCAGATTGGATCAGAACCGATCAGCTAATTTCCTCGTGGATCAGTGGAGCGGTATCTGAGAATATCCTAGGGCTGATTATTGGATTGGAAACATCTTGTGAGGTATGGCAAACCTTGTTGAACCGATTTACACAGAAGTCTGTAGCTAGAGAATTCGAGCTAAGAGGGAAACTCCAAGCATGTCAAAAACGAAGTAGGCCATTATCTGAATACTTGAGAGAGTATAAACTGATTTGCGACCAGCTGAACGCAATAGGTAAGCCTTTGGATGAGATAACAAAGGTGTTTGGAGTCTTGGAAGGGTTAGGATCGGAGTATGAGAATTTTCGAACAACAATGTATTGTTTGAAACCTCAACCGGATTATGATGAAGTTATTTCGCAACCGGAGAGATTTGAAACAAGGTTGCAAAATTACTCCTCAAACCAATATAATCCAAACTTAGCCTATTATGGGCGAGGAATGTTGAAGGGAATCAGAATATGGATAGTGAGATAGTTCAATCAAGTTTTGCCTTCGTAGGACAGAGAGGAAACAACAGGTTTTATGGAAATAGAGGTGGACTTAGTTATGGCAGGGGTGGTCGAAGTTTTAATAGTCGAGGTCGTGGTTATGGAAGAAATCAAAGTTATAGAGCCTATAGTTCAAACCACGAACAAGAGGTTCGAGACTTATAAACCACAACGAGTAATTTTGGCCAAGGATTTCGGCCTTATGCGGGTGCTCCACAAAGATATCAAGAAGTTAAGTCATATCCTCCTTTTAACTCTTCACTTAAAAATAGTCAAGAGGAGAAAGCAACGGGAGGAGCAAGAGTGACGTGTCAAATCGCAAACGACCGGGGCACGATGCTCTTCGGTGTTGGTATCGCTTTGACAATTCCTTTCAAGACCAAGACATTCCAACAGCTCTTGCAGCGGTACATCTCGAAGATCCGAAAGGGAGTTCATGGTACCCGGATACAGTGTGCTTCGCTCATATAGCTGCTAATCCGGGTATTGTTTACAACTCATCAAAGTATATTGGCTCGGATACGAATGATAGGCGATGGGTCCCGTCTTCCTATTACCTTCACTTGGAAATGCTTTTTTACACACCGAATGTGATGTGTTACCTCTTAATGATGTGTTAGTGGTTCCGAGAAATAAAGAAAAATCTGCTTTCGGTTTCTAAGCTAACCGATGACTATCCGTGCTCCTTTGTTTTGACAAATATGGTGTTTATGTTAAGGATCATCAAACCAACACAACGATGCTGCTTGGAAGGAAAGTTGGGGGTCTCTACAAAGTGAACCAGCAAACCACCAAGGCCCTTTTCACTCAAAGACATAAAGCGCTTGCGGAAGAAGTGTGGCACCGGCACCCGGCTAGCTCACACTAATTTTCAGACCTTAAAGTTTCTTCGAATCGAAGCTGATCCACTGCAATAAGACGACTCAAGCTATGTGTAGGAGTTGTCAAATAGTAAAAAGTACTAAGCTAGCTTTTCCATTATCTGAATCTGAAACACATTTTCCTTTGGAAAGGATACATTGTGATGTTTGGGGACCATCTCCAGTGAGTTCAGTTCAAGAGTTCAGATACTATGTCCTCTTTATAGATAACTTTTCTCGTTATAGTTGGGTTTATCCAATGAGATTGAAGTCAGATTTCTATGATATCTTCATCCTGTTTCAGAAGTATGTGGAAAATCAGTTTGATCGAAAAATTAAAGTGTTTCAATGTGATGGTGGGGGTGAATTTTCCAGCAATAAGTTTCAGAATCATTTAAGAGCCCGTGGAATCAAAAACTACGTGTCATGTCCACATACGCCAGAACAAAATGGGATCTCAGAACGGAAGCACAGACATGTGGTGGAACTTGGATTATCAATGTTGTTTCATGCAAGAGTCCCATTGATTTACTGGGTGGATGCCTTCTTGACTACAACTTATATTATAAATCCGTTTCCTGCTCAAAGTTTATAGATGGAGTCTCCATATAGTAAGCTCTTCAAGCATAAACCAAGTTATGAACATTTACATGTCTTTGGAAGTGCTTGCTATCCTTGTCTTAGATCATATACACAACCCAAGTTTGATCCTTGCTCACTCACTTGTGTGTTTCTCGGCTATAGTGATAAACATAAAGGGTATAGGTGTCTTATACCTCCGGATGGCAGAGTTTATATTAGCCGAAATGTCACCTTTGATGAGAGCTTCTTCCCTTTTGCTAAGAAGCTAAATGAGGTGTTTCCACATTATACTGCTTTGTACAAGAAATGGGTTGAAGAAGTTGAATTTCTAGATTCAACCAAAGCAGAACAAGTGAGGCGAGATTCCACAAACTAATGCAGGTTTTTACAAGAACATGAGTTGCTTGAACACAAGCGGATGCATGTCACAAACACCACCACCGAGAAGTCACAAACACCATCAGCGTCACATTCACCACCTATAACGGATGCTTCAGCTATCTTAGAGATAAGTGAAGATGTTGCACCAAGTCAACCAACTGCTATACCGGTTGACAACTACCAGAATCAAAATAGACAGGCTTTACAGACCCATTATATCAACTGGAACATCAACACACTCTATGGAAACCCGGTCCAAGTCGGGTATTGTGAAACCGAATCCTAAGTATGCTTGTCGGCTGAATATCATGTACCTACGAACCAAAGACAATCAAATCTGCATTAGCTCATGAGGGGTGGCATAGAGCAATGATCGAAGAGATGAATGCACTTCATGAAAACCAAACCTGGACATTGGTTCCAAGAACGATCATATGCATGTGATAGGGTGCAAGTGGGTTTTAAAACTAAACTGCGGCGCCGGATGGAAGTCTTGACAAGTTGAAAGCAAGATTGGTAGCAAAGGGATTCCACCAAGAGGAAGGAATTGATTTCCTTGAGACATTTAGTCCGAGTCATCAAACAAGCAACAATTCGGATCGTTCTCTCGGTTGCAATGGTAAAGAGGTGGTCGATACATCAACTCGATGTCAAAAATGCCTTCTTGCACGGCACATTGAAAGAGACTTGTCTATATGGAGCAACCCCCTGGATTTGCCCATCCTACTCTGTCTGATCATGTCTGTCTACTCCAAAAGTCTCTTTACGGCCTACGACAAGCGCCACGCGCATGGTTTGAAAAGTTTAGTAATTTCCTACTTGAATCAGGTTTCTTTTGTAGCACTACGGATCCTTCACTCTTTGTGTTTCATAAGGGGCAAGACACAATTCTACTCCTCCTCTATGTAGATGATATCCTGTTGACAGGTAATTCTAATCTTTTACTTACACAACTGATTACATCTCTAAGTTCAACGTTTCACATGAAGGACTTAGGATGTATTCATTACTTTTTGGGTATTGAGGCAAAACACACACCCGAAGAACTCTTTCTTTGTCAGACAAAGTATGCTGTTGATCTTCTTGAGAGAGCAAACATGAAGGATTGTAAACCCATATCAACACCATTGTCTCCAAAACTATCATATTCCTCGATGATGAAGTCTATCTTGATCGACCACTTGAGTACCGTAGCTTAGTTGGGGGTCTCCGGTATTTGACAATAACAAGACCGGATATTGCTTATGCTACCAATATGCTTTGTCAGAAAATGCAGAAACCTACAGTTGGTGACTTTAACAGATTAAAACGAGTTCTTCGCTATGTTAAAGGAACTGTCAACTTGGGACTTTTCCTTCACTCCAACAGTTCCTTGAAGCTTTATGGGTTTTCGGATGCGATTGGGCTGGTTGTGTTGAAACAAGGCGTTCTACAACTGGATTCTGTACTTATCTTGGGTCCAACATAATCTCCTGGTCAGCAAAGAGACAAACCACAGTATCTCGATCATCCACAGAAGCAGAGTATAGAGCATTGGCTTCTACTACTGCTGAGCTCACATGGATAAGTTTTGTTCTTCGGGACATCGGCATCTCGTTAGCTTCCCCTACGGTAATCTTCTCGTGATAACCAATCAGCAATATCTCTTACGACTAATCCCGTACTACATGCCAGGACAAAACATATTGAAATTGATTTCCATTTTGTTCGCGAGAAAGTATCTCTTGGTTCTCTCGAGTGTACGGTATGTTCCCACCAACTACCAAATTGCTGATATTTGTACTAAAGCACTATCCGGACGGGACCACTTGCATCATACGCACCAAACTGGGTCTAGGATTCAAACCCACACCCGGTTTGCGGGGGATGTTGAGAATGTAGCACCGCAAATGCTTAAAAGGAAGCAGCAAGAAGAAATTCAAAACAAAAGTCAACTGGAACAGAGGAAACAGAGGATTGGTGCGAAGGAGCAAAAGTGTAAAGCTACGTCGTTTAGTTATCTCTTGTACACATTTGCTTGAACTCTTCTTTCTTCTATTGTGTGTGTGTGTGCTGAGTTGTCATTCAAGGAGTGGTTAGTTTAGATCTAGAAGTTTTTCCTATAAAAGCTTGTAAAAACATAACAGAGAGTTATCGAGCTCCCAGATGAAAAATATCAGTAAAAAGAAAGAAGAAGATGAGCTCCACAGAAAGCTCTCTTCTCATTCAGCTTCATCTAGTTGCTTCTGTATTCAGTTTTCTTCACCCACTCCGCAATAGCTCCTGCCGCGTTTGTGAGCGCAAGCCCAGGAACTGTGTCAATCCCTTAGAGCATGTTCGCGTCCAACATTGACGACGTAATCCTGGCTAAATCTTTCAAGACTGATGTTGCCATAATTCAAGCACTGAAATTTGGCCTCGCACCCCCGAAAGCATGAGAAAGAGAGAGTGGGAGGGATAGGGAAAGGTCAACTTCTGAAAAGACAATTGGACCTTTGTTCTTGCTATCGATATATGAACTGTTGAAAATCATCGAATGAAGCAAATGTCCGATGATGCTGATATCCTCCCATTTTTACTTCTTTTTCTTTGGGTTCCAGACGTAACTTTTGCAACGAGAAAGTTTACTTTCGGAGTGTCCAATTCAGGTCGGGTGGGATTGATCATTATCAATGTCAAGCATACGACTGAACTTGCTGATGAATTTGGCCCAAAGGCCTTTAGCCCCTCAAGGATCCTTGGGAAAGCTATTCCCAAACGGAGCCTTAAAGCCTAGATTTTGGTTGAAAAATCTGCCATTGAGTCCAGAGTATTCATCCCCCAGCTTGAATAATTTTGATTGGACCACTATCAATTAATTTCTAAACTTAAATTATGAGAGTATCCCGACAATCGTATGATTCATGTCGACTATAACTAAGTTTGTCGGTAATTAGCTATTCCTTCCTCTGCAAAAGGGAATAGCTAGCAGAATGTGTGTTTGGTTGCAACTGAACGTTTAAAGATAAATTCATGTATTATGATAAACCTCAATAAAGCCATAAAAATACAAAATTAAACATCAAACGTCAAATGGGCCACAAAAGTTATGCGACTTTCGTCTCTTTTGATGAACGTAATGAGTTTTAGGTGAATTTGCTTCAGTTATTTTGAGAATTTTATATTATAATTTTGAAATTTGATAATTATTTTGGAAAAGAAAGAATTAAAAATACAAAAGGAGTTCGAGCTAACGTCCCAACGAGCTTGAACCGAATAGGCAAGCTTTATCGGGCCTTTTCCTCTTCTTTTGGGCTCGACTTACGGACCGGGCCCAGATAAAGATAAGCCCAATCTGATTAGGCCGGGCCGAAAGAATCCCTCTACGTCAGCTAAAAACCAGACGTACGCTTAACTAGTAGTCAACGGTAAGACCGCCCGCTTGGAGAAAAGCGAGTCAACGGTAAAACCGAGCGCCACCAGTGGAAAGACACCCCAGTTTCGTCCCTCTCAATTTATAAGCACAGCAAGTCGCCAAAGATCATACGCAGCCGCCGGAGTGCTCTCACGTCTACTCTCGATCCTCTCGACGGGTGAGCATGATTTATAGCAACCGCACTCTTGCATTCCTTTGACCATTCCACCGCACTTCGCGGTGATTAAACCTGATTTGGGATGATGGTTTAGGTTCTAATCTGTGCTGGCTAGTTTCTGTTTCTAGAAATCGCTGTGGCCGGACTGCGCTTTGATGTTCGCTTTGTGTGTAGCTGCCTTCTGCAGTTTTCTGCGATGAAGCTATTGTTGTTTTTGTTTTGGTAGTTATGGTGCGTTCAGAGTTTTCTGAGATCTATAACTTAGATTTTCATGGGTTATTCATGTTTATGGATGTCCTTTTAGCTCAGTCTGATCTGATTTTGGATCTACTTCGGGCGGAATTTCATTTTCCTAAATCGAAAGGATTCAAATCACTGTTATAATATATCTGACTATAACGTTCTCTTCATTGCGATAAACTGGAGTCCCTTCAGCATTTAGAATTTCGATGCTTGATTTCTGTACCGGCCAATATTGGACATGTTATTGAGGAGCTATTTTTCCCCCTTACTGCTCTAATATGACATGTAATTGCAACTAAGATATGGTAATGGTTATTCTGTTCTCGTGTTGTTTGCTTTTTTTTTCTTTTTTTTCTTTTTTTTCCTGACGATGTTATGTGATGTGACTCTCATATAATAGAAACGAAGTGAACGGAGGTACTTCACATACTTAATTACATTTAAGGTGACTTAATGGAATGATACGTTTGATCAGTAAATATATTTATGGACGATCCAATCCTTAATTCACTGTGTCCTGTTAGCATTATCCATCTCTATGATGAGCATTGCTGTCTTAATATTTGTTGGGACTAACGGCGATTATGTATTAGTTTACTCAAAGCTAAATAATGCTAATCTATTAGATATGCAGTCTTGCTTATCCAGAAGGAAAGTGGCATTAACCCCCTTATCCATGCTTATGCAGATTGAGATGGTACCTACGGAAAATTGTTGTGGTGGCGGATAGCCAACAATATGATGCAAGGGCTAGCGATTTTTGTTGAATGTGAAGTCTCAAGATGAAGTTCGGGAAGGAGGTCTCATGATAGGATTATGGTCGATGGTAGGTGTGCGAAGACAGCTTTAGTTAAAATCATTTACAATTCTATTTTTGGAAATGTCAAAGGTTCCATTTTTTTCTCAATTGTTTTAAAGGTTTTAGAGCTTTCAAAAACTGAAATTTGGTTCATTTGCAAGAAAAATTGCGATCTACTCAACCCTGTCCTTACCCATCAACTGAAGTCATGCACTTGTAGGGTCCCATTCTAATCCCTTTATCAAGATCTCCCAATGAGGTCATCTACTCCACTAGCTGCTTCAAGATCACACCTGTCAAAAACACAACAGTTGAAAATAAAAATGTGGAGAAAAATCTCCTTCTCATCGTTATTCAACCATCATAGCTTATTTTATAGTCAGAGCTTATGGTGAATTTATTCAGTTCAATGTTCTCTCCTAGCACAGAAGGCAGAACCCAACACCTTCGATGCTAAAGAAAGGACAGCTCTATCAACAAATCTCTCCTTATACTATTTTTCTCTTCCAGAAGCATACTTCTTAAAGAGTTCACGATCCTCTAGAGCCATAACTTTTCTGTTGTTGATGATTATCAATTCTCTTGCCGAAGCTCCAACTGAAGCATCTATGTTATCCAAACCATCAAGAACAAGGAAAACTCTTTTGCAACAAAATCTCTCTTCTATTTAGCTAATTCCCCCAACAACACTGCTCACAGTTGTTTCTTTTGTCATTAATATATGAGATGGCAATTTTCCTTGCAAATGAACAAAGTTTCAGAAGTCTCTCGAAGTTTCTTTGATGCCATCAAGAAAAGTAGAAATTTTAAAATTTCTAAAAATAGAGTTGTAAAGGGTTTTTAGCTAAAGTTGTCTTCCCCATACCTCCCATCGCCCAGAATCCAATGGGGAGACCATCCTGAACTTCGGTCCTAACACTTCATATTCAACATTGATTTCAGCTTCCCCATTCTCACGCTATATATATATATATTGGGCAGAAGAAGCTTGCTTCCCTGGTGATGAAAGCTATTGCAACTCCAAACAGGGCTTACCAGATGCCAAATCATTATCTTCTTGTCGGAGAATTTATTCTATGCGAAAGGGTGTAGATGCCATGAAGTTGGAACAAGTCATTCACAGTCCATCTACACTCACCTCTTCCTCCTATTTTCATTACGTTTGCTCTTTGAGGTATGCTACTATCTACATTACAACTTCAGGTTGATTTTAAATTCTCTTTCTTAGATTTAGTTAATACTCAGTTGTGATTCTGCTTCTTAAAAGGAAACTGATCCTTTGCACCCAAGTTCAGGAAAGTCTGATGTTTATTCATGTTTTCTAGTAGTATACCTTTTTGTATCGTTTCGCCTTTTCTAGGAGACTAGCATAAATTGATTTCATAGTCTGCAAATTCAAAATTAATGAATGAGCGCTTTTGAAAGTCAAAGTTATGTGCCTCTTTTAAATAAGAAATTCAGCATAAGCAGGTGAATCACAAACTTGGAAAAAAAACTCATCAACCTAATGAATCAAGTAGAACTCAGACCTGAATTTCAAGTACAATAGTTTTGTTATTATGTCACCTTAAGTTTCCTTTGTGTTTTCTTTAGGGTCATGAAGGTTCATCTGCAGGCAATATCTAAGTCTAGATGTGTTCCATATGTTAAACCAGTGATGACAAGGTACTAGGTAGTTTTAACATAGTAGATTTTGTCCATCACATTGAAACTAAACAATGAGATTCAAACTCGCTTCCACTAGAAAAACAAATTTTTCTACAATTTATGTGTTGTACCTGTTTTTGTTCAACACAAGGATGAGTCTGTGGTTCTTGAGAGGCATCGTGCGTTCCGGAATGTTGAGATCCATTGCATTTTCAATCAACAGTAAAAGATTGTAAAGGCATAGTTGGGACCATAGAATTACCCCATGATGGATTTTTGTAATCGGATTACTGAATTTCGATTTAATGCATAGTGCTAATAAGTATATATTTCTTGATACTTAGTTCATTTTGACTACAATCTAGGCAATATTATGAGGAAATGCAATTGTTGCGGATGCATGGCAATGGTGTAGCATCCGGATGATTGATCCAATATTCGTGTTTTGCCGGATTATTAGTCGAATTCCTATTAAAAGTGCATCAGTTATCAAGAAATTATGGAAGTTTAATGCATCTGGTTATAAAAATAAATAAATAAATAAAGTTTAGGGACTTTATTGCAAAATCCACCAAAATTCAATATGCTTACGAGTAGAATTTCATCTTTGACTATCATATTCTCTCTTTTTATCTCATTTACGCAACTTTAATAGAAGAGTTGGTGCAATCTTTTTGTCTATTATACACTTAACGCTCACACTCTCAAGCAATAAAGAACAAACCGCTAATATCGCACAATTTCTGTGATGGAAATAAGCAAATGAAAAGTCTCGAAGGAAGCGATCTTTTTCTCTTATACCATGCTTGGCATTCTGTTGGCTTTCTCTTCCATGCAAAATGTCAACAATGTTTGTTCTTCAACTTGTGCATTGCACAAGACAAGAGACATATGCCTTACTTTTGCAAAGTACTGCATTTGTCACATTGTAGGAAACGAGGCTGTGCTGTACATTGTTGTACCAAAGAATTTTCATCCGGTTGGCCAGTTCACAGGATTGTTACTCCATAGATCAGCGCAAGAAGAGGGAGTTTAATGGAACCTAGGCGTGTCCTGAAGAAATAAAACATATCACCGCCTGCTTTGCTAGGCCCATAACATCACTAAACGGATCCGGAACTCGTATTTGGAAACGATCCACGCACAGACAAGGCCCATGCGTAACAGTGTCAGTGTGAAAGCCTCGTGCACCGTTCATCACATGGACTATATATCTTGTGTGTTGTTGATGGTAAATGAACATGTATGTCCAAATTTGAATGGAAAGCCTTCATTGTTCCCCTACAGGGACACACTTCATAGTGTGCCATGCGAAAATAAGCTTATTATATTGCGATATCTTTCCCGTGTTGCAGTGGACACTTACAATCTTTTCAATCCCGTTGCATTGGCTATCTTTAAGATCGATCGACTTTGTTGTCAAGAAGTTAGCATATATTAACTTATGCGATCAAATAGCTCTCTTAGGGTACATTTGGTAACTTTTTTATTTTTGAGAATAATTTATGCTCATAATTGGTTGTTTCTGATTCTGTTTCCTAGATAAGTTTCTGAGCATTCGAAGGTATTTGATAAATGTACAAAATTTTTATTCTCAAAATAAAAATGCATTTAGTAAACAAGGGCCAAGGAGATCATCGGCCTTGAGGGAGCTTCACCAAGCAAGGCTCGACTTTCCCTAGCCACCATGAGGTCAGCCTCACCATGGTCGAGCGATACCAACCTCGTGGACTAGGCGAGGTCGAGCCTTGGCAGGGTCGGCAACCAACTAGAGGAAGAAGAAGAAGAAGAAGAAGAAAAGAAAAGAGGAAAAAAAAAGACTTGATTTTAGAATTGTTTTAGGAACAAACAATTTTTTTTTTTTTTACTTATTGACTCCATTCCAAATTCATTCCCGAAAGCAAAAAAGTTATCAAACAAATATGTTTTCTTTTTTTATTCTGGAGATCTAAAAAATAAAAATAGGCATAGTTGGACATGTTAATAAACATGCCATTATTTTATGACTTAGTTGGCATTCTAATTGTTGCGTCTAAGCCCTCATCAGTGGCACAAAATCGGCACATTGCATAGCCATTATCATGAGTTCTCTATGCTGGAATTTCATCTCCGAACAGGCATGTTGGGAAATGATGGGGTTAAAGGTAATGTTGAGTTGGGGACCAATGGTTCTTAATCAATGCAAGTTATCCCAAACCCTTACCACATGCGGCATTGGAAAATTACAAAGAGAATAAATCTATTTATGAACTTCAATTTAAGTAAGAGTCACCACTAACCTATCAAAAGTAGGTTAGAAATCGAGAGAGATACAAGAGCATACCTTACTTTCTACGCAACTAAAAAAATCTAGAATCAATGATTTGATTACCTAAAATTTCTACTTCCTACGCAACTAAAATAATTTTTCTATTTCTAGAGAATCAAAAAAGAAATTAAAAGCTAAAATTTTTAACTTCTCAATTTTTGAAATAGAAATTTCAATTTCTGATAACAAAATTTTGTCTAATTGTCTAATTAGTGCATTTCGGTATCCTAACTCGATTGATTTGTTAACTAAACTATTAAGGCAATCTTTGACCATTTTATTAACCTAGGCTGCTAAATGATGTTTGTGCATTAGTGCACGATAAAAAAAAAAAAGTAGACAATCACAAGCAATATGATAAAAGTAAATGGTAAAAAAATAAACTCAATAAAGCTTCAAGCATAGAATGCACATGACTTTATAAATAAACTCTAGGATAGCAACCCGCCTGAGTTTGAATTGATTCCAATTTTTATCCCAAAGGTCAATCTACCTAAACTTAAGTTATATCAAAGGTAACAACTAAATTCCCTAAATAAAAGCATACTAACGAAATTAAATTAGGCTAAATCAAGTGCTAAAATTATACAACCAAATCATGACCTCCATATAAACCATTTTCTATTTTTCTTTTTTAAAAATCATTTTATTTCTACAAAATAAGGGACTCGGACTAGGCCCGAAGGTAGGTTGAACTTTGATCTCACGAATCTGGGCTAACAAGATTAAAAGTTGGCAGCATTAGGTTCTCTCAATTTCTCCAGACCCATTTCACTAAAATTCAAACCCGGCCCAAATTTACTTAAACAAAGTTAGGCCTAAACTTTAAAAGACCAAACCAAGCCCAACCTCGTTTAAACCATAAAGATACCATAAAAGCTCAGTCAAAATGCATCTCAACCTCATTTTATTATTTTCTTTTGGCTCGCACTATTCTCCACCCCCTTTTTTTTTTATTCCTACTCTACTCCCTTATTGAACCCCAACATCATTATCTAATCGATTTGACTACATTATCTATTGCAGGAAATGCTCTAGATTTGAAGTTATTTCTTCCCCTTTTTTCTTTTTGAACCCCGACATCTTTATCTAATCGATTTGACTACATTATAAATGGTCTAGATTTAAAGTTATTTCTTCCCCTTTTTTCTTTGTTTTCTTTTGTTTCAATTTTTACAAGAGATGTAACTATCCATGTTCCACTCAAACAATATTTGTTAAGGTTAAATGCCGGGCCCACTCTTGATTTGATATTTATTCTTAAATTCATTTCTTCTTTTTCCATTGTGTTAATGAGTAAGTATTTTTCTTCTTCTTCTTTTTTGTAAAATAAAACTAATTTTCAAATATAATCTAAGTGTGAAATGAACCATATATCGTTTTTACTATGCGTTTCGTTTAATTATAACATTAATATGTGTTGATTACGTTATTGTGTATTTTAATTGCTTAACTTTCAAATTTTATTCATTGAATGTAGTAGTCCAATAACCATTATCTTTCATGCCATCATAGTACAATTTTTTAAAAGATACTTTAAAAATATTTTTAAAAAATGACAAATTTAAGCACATAAAATATTCTAAATGTCCATTATCATCATACAAATGCAGAAAAAAATGCTACCTAAACATTATTACATAGAATATTGTCTTTGCCTTGAATACATGTATTATTAGCTATAAGAAATGATAAGAAATCAATAAATGCATTCGAAAAAACCATCAATGAAAAGAAAGTTATTCTCAAAGTACAAATGTATTGCAATAATAAGTTGCATACACAACTTAATAAAAGATATTATCTATTTAGCTGCTTAGCTCCTCTCGAAAAGAATGCTCCCTTGGAAAAAATATTATACTTGAATCAAACAATAAAAGTTTTCAATTACATTGATAAGAGAGTAATTATTTGCTAAAACAAATATGTATCAAGGAATAATTTTGAATGTCATAGTGTGAGAAGCTCCAACCTTAGTCTATGTCTTTCAAGTTGAATTGTTACATACTTAAGTCCTTTGTGCCTATTATATTTCACCATCATGAATTCCAATGATCTTTGAATGTGAATTTGATATGAGATCTTTGCCTTTCAATTTACATGATCAACGATTATGATCATAAACCTTACAAGTATCACATTTCTTCCCTCTTCAAGAATCTCAAATGCAGAAGGATCAGATCGTGTAGAAGTTGCTTCCACTTTAGTTTTTGAACTAGAAGGACAACCCTTATGAGATGTAGCTAAAGTCTCATAAAATTAATGAATTTAAGTAAATTTTTTTGAGTTATTTTGAGAACTGTATATAAGAATTTTGAAATTTGATAATAATAAATATTTTGGAAAAAATCAAAATACAAAAGAAGTTTGAGCTGAAGTCCCAACGAGCTCGAACTAGATTGGCAATCTTTATCGGCCTTATTTCCTTCTTTTGGGCTTGGTTGACGGACTGAGCCCTAAAAAGCCAACCTCGACCTGTTCGAATTAGGTCAAAAGTATACTTCCATGCTTTGTCTTTTTGACCCGTTTGTACCAACCTTAACATTCACTTTAGAGTGGGAGATAATGTAATTTGGATATGGAATCAGCTATTACCAGACATAAGCTTTGGTCATGTTGTCAATGTTTGTGTACTTTTGCTTTTTAGTTGCTAAAATACCTGATAGCAGCCGTCCCCACTAGAAAGAAACCCCAGCTTCCTCCCTCCTATATATAAGCACATCTAGTCGCCAAAGCTCACACGCAGCCGCCGAGGGCTCTTGCAGTCCACTCCATCTCAGTCTTCAGTCTTCATCTCCTCACGACAGGTGAGCATGATCTAGCAATCGTAATTTCTTGTTTCTTTGACTATTCCACTGCACTTCTCGGTGATAAAACCTGATTTTCTTGGGATGGTTGGTGAGGTTCTAATCTGTTCTGCTAGTTTCCGTTTCTAGAAATCGCTCGCTCGATTGCGCTTTGAACTTCGATTTGTCTGTAGCCGTCCTATGTAGATTTTTACGATGAAACTTTTGTTGTTTTAGTAGATGTTGTGCTGTCGGAGGTTTATGAGATCTATAACTTAGATTCTCATGGGCTATTCGTGCTTATGGATGTCCTTTTAGTTCAGCCTGGTCTGGTTTTGGATCTAGTTTGGGCGAAATTTCTGTACTTGGCCAATATTGGAAATGTTACAGAAATTTTAAGAGCTATTTTTTTTTCTTTCCTTAATGCTGTAATCTGGCAAGTAATTGCAACTAAGATATGGTAATGGCTATAATGGCTGTTCTGTTCTCGCTTTGTTTGCTTTTTTTTCTTTTTTTCTTTGTTTATGCTGTAATGATCCCGTGATAATGCTATGCAATGCGACTCAAACAAAAGAGAAATGAAGCGTATGAAGGTACTTCACGTGCTTAATTACATTTAGATGACCTAATGAAGAGTATTTGCATTTTTGTATGATCCAATTCTTAATCAATTGTGTCCTGTCAGCATTATATAACCCTAAGACAAGCATAGAGATCTTAGAATTTTTTGGGACTTACAGCGATTATCCATCTGTAAACTCTAAGCTAAATAATGCTAATCCGTTAGATATGCAGTCTTGCTTACCCAGAAGGAAAGAGGCATTAACCCCTTATCCATGCTTATGCAGATTGAGATGGTACCTGTGGAAAATTGTGGTGGAGGATAGCCAACAATATGATGCTTGGCTAGCATTTTTGTTGGATATGAAGTCTCAGGATGAAGTACAGGAAGAAGGTCTCATTATTGTATTATAGGCGATGGGAGGTATGGGAAGATAGCTTTAACTAAAATCTTTTACAATTCTATTTTTGGAAATTTTGAAGGTTCCATTTTTCTCAATTTCGTTCGTTTGCAAGAAAAATTGCCATCCACTCAACCATATCGTTACCCATCAACTCCAGTCATGCACTTGTTGGGTACCAACTCAATCAAGTCATGCACCTGTAGGTCCCATTCTCATCCCTTATCAAGATCTCCCAGTGAGATCATCTACTCCACTAGCCGCTTCAAGATCACAATTGTCGACAACACTTATTTTACTCCACCTGTTGAAAAAACAAGCAATGTGGTGAAAAATCTCCTTCTCATCATAATTCAACAATCATGGTTTGGTCAGAGCTTATGTTGAATTTATTCGGCTCACTCTCCCAATTTACATTCTCTACTAGCACAGAAGGGAGAACCCAACATCTTTGGTGCTAAAGAAAGGCGTTCAGTATATTGCAGAGCTCCGTCAAAAAGAGCTCTCCTTATTTTCATGTTTCTGTTCCAGAAGCATACTTCTTAAAAAATCCACGAGCCTCAAGATCCTCTAGAGTTGTGACTTTTTTGTTGTTGTAATGATGATCAACTTCCCTTACCAAAGCTCCAGCTAAAGCATCTATTTTATCTACACTGTCAAGAATAAGGAGAACTCTTTGCAACAAATTCTCCCTTTTGTAGCTAATTCCTTCAGCAACACTGGTCATGGTTGTTTCTTTTGTCATTAATATCCGAGATAGTAATTTTCCCTGCAAACGAACAAAGTTTTAGGAATCTCTCTAAGTTCCTTTGATGCCATCAAGAAAATAGGAACCTTTAAAATTTCTAAAAATAGAGTTGTAAAGGGTTTTAGCTAAAGTTGTCTTCCCTATACCTCCCATCGCCTATGATCCAATGGTGAGACATTTCATATTCAGCATTGATTTCAGCTTCCCAATTCTCTCTATTTAGATGTATATTGGGCAGAAGAAGCTTGCTTCCCTGGTGATGAAAGCTATTGCAATTATAGATGGGACTTTCCAAATAATTCACAGTCCATCTACCTTCACCTCTTCTTCCTCTTCATTAAGTTTGCCTTTTGAGGTATGCTACTAACCACATTACAACTTCAGGTTGATTTTATACTCTCTTTCTTAGATTTGGTTAATACTCAGTTGTGATTCTGGTTCTCAAAAGGAGGGAAAAGATGCGATGACTCTCTTTGGACCCAAATTCAGGAAAGTCGGACGTTTCTTCCTGTATTCTAGCAGTGTAACTTTCTTGTATCGTTTCCGCCTTTTCTAGGAGACTAGCATAAATTAGATTCATAGTCTGCAAATTTAAAAATGAGTGAGTGCCCTTGAAATCAAGGTTACATGCATCTTCTAAGAGAGAAAGTCGGCCTAAGTAGGTGAAGCATAGACTCGTGAAAAAAACTAATCAATCCCATGATTAAAGTGAAAAGCCTCCTGAAATTCAAGTATTGTAGTTTTGGTATTACGTTACCTTAAGTTTCCCTTGTGTTTGCTTTTGGGTACTCACTTTGTTCTTGAAGATTCATATGAACGCAATGTCTAGTCTACATGTTGTCCGTATCAGTATGCTAAACCAGTGATGACATAGTACTAGGCAGGTAGTTGTAATCCAGTAGATTATGTCAATCACATTTAAACTAAACAGTGAGATTCACACTTGCTTCCACCAGAAAAACAAGTTTCCTGCAATTTATGTGTTGTAACTGGTTTTGCTCAACACAAGGGTGAGCCTATGGTCCTTGAGAGACATCGTGCGTCCCGGAGAACATTGAGATTCATTACATTTTAATCCAACGGTAAAAGTTTGTAAAGGCGTAGTGTATCTTGGGATTTTAGAATTACACCCATAATAGATTTTTGTAATCAAATTACTGAACTTTGATTTTATCGCACAGTATTAATAAGTATTAATTTCTTGATACTTCATTTTGACTGCAATCTTGCCAATATTATGACGAAATGCAAATGTTGCGGACGCGTGGCAATGGTGTGGCATCTGGACGATTGGTCAAGTGTTCATGGCATCCATCACTTCAGCGTTTTGCCGGGTTATTAGTTGAATTTCTGTCAAAGTGCATCAGTTACAAAGAAATTATTCAAGTTCAGGGACTTGATTGCAAAATCCACTAAAGTTCCTTATGCTTATGAGTAGAATTGCCTTTGACTGTCACGTCTCTCTCCCTCCCTCCCTCCCTCCCCTTGTGTGGTTGTTCTCCTGTTTGAAAGTGTGACCGTTAGGTGTATCCACCCGACTGAATAGGCAAAAAAGATTACACCAACTCTTTTACTAATGTCGCACATATGAGATAAAAAGAGAGAATACGACAGTCAATCTGGAATTATTCCAACAAGAGGGAAGACAAAGCAGGAATCAGCATGAGATGTCTATCGGCTGCTTCCGGCAAGATCAGCTGATAGCGCTCAATTTCTGTAGTGGAAATAACCAATGAAAACGAAGTAGTCTTTTTCTCTTATACCATGTTTGGCATTCTGTTGGCTCTCTCTTCTGTAGCAAAAAGTCAACATTGTTTGTTCGTCTACTTGTCCAGTGCACAGGATAGAACACGAGACTTATGTCTTACTTTTGCAAAGTACTGCCTTTGTCGCATTGTAAGGTGTTACGATTGTTTTCTGACGTTACGAAACCTTTTCTTAAACAAAGTGCGAAAGGGTTGTAGGAGAAGAGGTTGTACTGTACATTGTTGTGCCAAAGAATTTTCATCTGGTTGTGGCCAATTCATGGGATTGTTACTCCATAGATCTGCGCAAGGAGAGGGATGTTAATGGACCATAGGTTTGTTCTGAAGAAGTAAAACATGACTGCCTTGCTGGGCCCATAACATCACTAAATCGGATCCGAAACTCGTATTTGGAAACGATCCACGGGCAGACATGGCCCATGCCTAACAGTGCGCATGGAAAGCCTCGTGCACCAATATCATCACATGGTCTATATATCCTGTGTTGTGGATAGTTGATGAACATGTACGTCCAAATTTGAATGGAAAGCCTTCATTGTTCCTTTCCCCTACAAGGAATCAGTTCACAGTGCGCCATGAGAAAATAAGCTTATTTTATTCCGTTATTTCACTTGTTGCAGTGGACACTTCCAATCTTTTTCAATCTCATCACATTGGCCATCTTTAAGATCAATCGACTTTGTTGTTAAAAAGTTGGCATATGTCCACTAATGCAATGAAGTACTTCTCTTATAATTACTTGGCATTCAAAACCATTGCATCTAAGCCCTCATCAGTGGCACAAAATCGGCACATTAACGTAACATGTTATTTTGAATTCTCAATGTTGGAATTTCTCTTGTGCCGTGACCCTCCCGAAGGGACATGCCAGGAAATGATGAGTTCAAATGTAATGTCAAGTTAGGGACCAACGGTTCTTAACTGACGTGAGTTATCTCAAACCTTTGCTTCATGCGGTATTAGAAAACTATAATAGGAATAAATCTATCTATGAATTTCAATTAAACTGAGAGCCGTCACTAGTCCAACAAAGGAGGAAAATTACCAAAATAGTTATAAACCTTTTTTTTTTTTGTTAATTTAGTCTTAAACATTTTGAATTAGAGAGAGAGAGAGAGAGAGAGAGAGATCAAATAAATAAATCGAAAAATTAAAAAAAAATTAAAAATTGATATGTGGGCATCAGCCAATGCCAACCGATGGCCACGTCAGTACTAGCTAGCTAAATTTGGCCGGACGAACTGAATTATCATAATTGCAAATGGTTTATGACTAAATTGGAAATAATTGCAATAGGTTTAAAAGTATTTTAGTAATTTTCCCCTAACTAAAGTAGTTAAAAACCAAATGATATACGAGAGCATACTTCATTTCTTACATAGCCAGAGAATTTAGATTCGGGGATTTAATTACACTAATTGTCAAATTATTACCCTTTCGGCATCCTAATTTGATTGATTTGTTAATTAAGCCATTTATTAACTTAGGCTCCTAAATGATGTTCATTGATGAGTAGAGTGTTCAATCTAAATGATGTTCAATCTAGGAAAAGTAGAAAATCACAAGTATGATAAAAGTAGAGTGTAATAAAGTAAACTCGATAAAGCTTCAAGCATAGAATACGCATGGCTTTATTATCAAATCCTAAGATAGCAGCCCAGATGTGTTGACATTGAGTCCGATTTTTTCTCCTAAAGGTCAATCTAACTAAGCCTAAGTTATATCAAAGGTAAACACTAAAATCCTTAACTAATAAGGATACTGATTAAATGAAATTAGGCTAAATCAAGTGCTAAAATCATACAAACGAATCTTGACCTACATCAAAGCCATTTTTCAAATTTTTTATTTAAAAAAAAATCATATTTATGTTCTCGAAAAAAGGGGACTCGGGCTGGGTCCTGAAGCCCAAAATGTGTTCTGAAGAAGAAAAACATATGACTACTTAGCTTGGCCATAACATCTCTAAATCGCGTTGGAAACTCATATTTGAAAACGATCCATGCTCGGACATGGCCCATGCCTAGAATTGTTTATGGAAAGCCTTGTGCATCGATATCATAACATGGGCTTTATATTCCTTTGCGTTGTGGATGGTTGATGAACATGTTTGTTCAAATCTGAATGGAAAGCATTCGTCGTTCCTTTTCCATTCCTTTCTCCTACAAGGATCACTTTACCCTTTACAGTGTGCCATGTGGTAACTGAGCTTATTGTATTCAAATTTTTTTCGCATGTTGCAGTGGACACTCACAATCTTTTCAATCCTGTCGTATCGGTAATCTTTATGTTTGATCGACTTTGCTATAAAAAGTTAGCATATATCAACTTCTGCGATGTAGTTCTCTTGTTATGATGACTTGGTTGGCATTATAATTGTCACGTTTAAGCCCTCGTCCGCGGCGCAAACTTAGCTACAAAATACCTTTTGACATTTTTCCGGAATTGGTGTATTGGACGACGACTTGGCCCAATCACCACTTTATAAAGTATCAATAATAAGAAAAATAAGTTAAATTAAGGAGGCAATCTTACTTTAGGAGGATCCCGCTGTCATTTATTAGGCGCTCCGTACAAAGCACAATGAAGCTGCTTGCCTTGCTTTTTCAAAGCAGGAGAAGATGATGGCTTCTGCTGTGGACCAAAGAACACTCCACTCCTCTCATAATCATGATGATACTGCGTCTTCTTTTTTCGTTCCAAAGCCTATTTGGTTTTCAGTCAATGCTATTAAACCAGAGAACATAAGAATCTGCACTCATTTGGTGGAAAAAGACATCCAAAGAATCCAAGGACGCTTCTTTCAGGATCCTAAGCTCAATTATATGATTGTCTCAATGGTATCTTCGTAATTTGCACTCTATTTTGATTCTATATAGAATTAATACCACAAAAAATTCAAAATTATATTCACCATACACAAATACTCCAGATTTTCTTGCGTTGAAAAAAAGTCATAAACTTGCCCATTACGATACAAATACCCTAACTTTTCGTGTCATTAAAAACCCCCAAATTTGTATCAGTTTGACATCTATACCATGCATTGAACTAAAATAGATGGTATATATGTAACATATATAAGTTTGGACTTTTTCATAACACAAAAAAAAAAAAAATGGAGATATCTATATCATAGTGGACAAGTTTAAAATTCTTAGTGGACACACAAAATAAAATAAAAATTAGAGTATTTGTATCATAACAGTCACAGTTTGCGATTTTTTGTGATATTTGTCATTTCCTGTATCTACAAGGAGCTTTTGTATGCCATTGAATATTCATGTTTATAAAGGTGCTACGCTCCAAATCCCAGGCTTTTAGTACCTTGAAACTTAGTGGGATAGTTTCAAGATAGCCGCAAGGTGCTACGCTCCAAATCCCAGGCTTTCAGTACCTTGAAACTTAACGGGATAGTTTCAAGATAGCCGCAAGGTGCTTCACTTCATTGAGTGCCTCAATATTCTATTTTAATTTAAGCGATCGGTCATGTCCCGATCAGCTTTCGTGCATTTGTATGAGCACACTCTCCCTCATTGACTTGATATATTTAGGATTTTATTTATGAAGCACTTCTAACGTGAGGAAAGTAGCAAATTCTCTTACCATTTAAACCAACATCTTGTTCGTGCAAATCACTCTCAATTCAAGAGACTTTCATTCTTGTTTAAATATCATAATTTGCCTGTAAAATAAGGGTGCCTCCATCCAAAGCTTTGTCCCCTACCATGTGGAAAAATTTGATTCATGTTCTTCACCGAATAACCCACGAAAGCGCTATGAATCACCATCCTATATCGACCCTCTTTCTGAATTGGGTCGGTCCCTCATTGGTCATCACTATACCTATCGACCAATGGGGCCGACGCCGACGAATTTGAATAATGGATCTACCGACCCCAATGTGATCTTCCGGGAATGTCGAAGTGGAGATGGAAATGAAAAGGGCGACGGCGGTGGTGCAAATTGCTCCCCCTTTCGGCGTGAACGAGAAAACCCCACAAAAGAAAAGTGCCGAGTGTTTTCCGGTCCACACTCTCCCCTTTTTGCTTAATCGGAGGATAAACAAAACTCCGCAGGAATCATTGCGGGTGGCTCGAACACCATCATGACCTCCTTATTCATTACCGAATCGCATGCCTCCCACGAAAAACATCGACAAGTCCGAAGCACGCCCCCCTTCTGTAATCAAGATGACAATTTATGGCACAAGGGGACACTAACCTGCTTGAGGATCATCAATCGTTAATTGCATTCGTCTCGAGTTTAATTGGGATCTCGACCGATTGGTGGATTTTAACTGGGGTTGCTGCGTGATGGGCAGCTGCTGTGCTAACGGTCTCTTTTATCTTTTAATATAAGGGAGACCACAAATTCGTTTCACAAGTCTATGGCAACCGGTCGGACTCGTGGAGGAATTTGCATAAGTTTGTTTCATAAAAAATGTACTATTTAAATAAAATTTCCTGAAAATGATTATATTGTTTCGCTTATAAAAATGTGTTAAACGGAAAATAATTCATCGTCCAATAAGATGTTTAAATATAAATTATTGTTGATAATAAAACAATTTTCATTAACTAATTATTTCATGCGATACAAGTCATCATCTTTAGAAAAATATTATATAAGTTGTTTATTTTTCATGAAACAAACAGAGCCTAAATGGGTATTCTATAAAATTTGCTTACCTTGATTAATCAACTACTTGAGGAATTCAATTAAATTTATTTCTTATGGCTAAAAGCGATGGCTTAGCTATGTAAACTGAGTTATTGTTTGATTAAAATTGGATGCATATAAAAAGAATATTTTTGTTTTGTGCTAAACTTTGAAATATAATCCAAAAAAAAAAAAGAAAAAAAAAACATTACTCTACGAGTTAATAATTCTATGTTATGAGAGCCCTAAATGTTTTGGGACTAAACAAAGTCAAAATGTATGCACTGCAAAATTTAAATTCAACAAAATGTAAAAATCAATTCAAGTAACTCCCAAAATCTTGTTGCTAGTTTTATTGTACCTTAGTGAAGGTTTGCTACTAGGTACAATCTTTAGAGACAATAGTTGTAAATTTTTCGCTAAAAGTTTATCGACAATATAATATCTTATTGATGTCTGTGACGGTTAAATCTATATCGACAAAATTATCATTTCATCCATAACTTTTTGTTTAACTAGATATATTTGTTTCTTTTACAATAATTTTTGCTGAACTATAATAAATTAAGCTTCTTGTGATAGTTGAATGTGAATATACATAGAGCTTACTTTCGTCAATAAAACAGATTTAGTAAAACTTTCGTCACTTGAGACCCAATAAAGACATCGCACTACCTTATTAAGATGAAGTTGAAAGGTTGTTGACAAGTTTTGATAACCAGAAATTCAAACACCAACTCCAATAAAAAGTGATAACATCGAAAGTGAATTCATAATATATTAAAAAATCAGTTTTTAAGGTGCATTTGTTTTATACATTCACCATAATTTTTTTAATCATGATTAAAAAATGGTTAGCCTTCACTTATTTGATGTTTCATAAAAAGTGATTTCCTTCATGTGATAAAGGAATACATTTTCTTCAATTTAGACTTGTTTTTTCAATATATGAAAAGTTATTTTCTTCAATTTATTAAACACAATTTGTATTTTGAGAAACACATTTAACTCAAAGGTTTTTGCATTTTGATAAAAAAATTTCTTCAAAAGTCTTCTCAAACGCATCCTTTTTCATCGTTTAAATATCGAAAAGTTAAAAAAAAAAAAATCTCAAAAAACGATTTTTCTTCAAAAAAAAAAGGGATTTTTAAAATTTCTCCATCTTACATGTTGGCATATGCGGTGGAAAAAGGGCCGTCAGTGTAACAGTACTATCACGCTCTCTTTTCCGTACATGACAAATTAAGAGCGTGGTGTTAATGCAGGGATTACACTCATCCGTGCTATTTAGCACCGTTAAATCTCTATCACGTCTTGCTAGGTTTAATGATGCGATCTGGTCTTTTGTCGGCGCATGATGCATATGGTCATGGGTTTTTACATGGGGTAACGTGAAAAGGGAGAAGAGAGACTATGACATTAGTGGCAGCGGGAGCGTCACGCGCCGTGGGGTGCACGTGGTGTTGTCGGAAGAAATCTGACATTGTACGCTCTGCTCGTCCCGGACAAGCTCACCGCCACGCGAGGATCGACGCCGTGGCATCGGTCCTGTCTCACGCGCTTGCTTATTGAGAAGCAAAATGACTTCATCAAAATTAAAAGAAAAGTATATCCTGTTTGATTCTCTATCTCCAATATAAGTGAAACCCAACGAAAATGACCTAATTCCTTTATTTAAAAAAAAAAAAACCCCAGTTTAGGTCCAGCCAAGTTCTATCCCAAAATAGAATTTCAATTTTCGTTCTAATATCAAATCTGACATACACTAAAAGATCATCATTGATTTTTCAAAATTATCAATATTTAGGTAGAGTTTTATTATCAGAATATGTGTTTTCATCAACACTCTTTCATATGAATTAACGATAGATTTTTATATTGATAATTTCAAAGAAAATAGTGAATTTTTTAAAGCATGGGTCAATTTAGGATTAGAATGAAAGTTTGAGATTTTTTTAAATAAAAAATTCAAAATGGAAAATACGATTTAAAGTTAATTTGTGTTTTGGGGAATTGGCGCTCACGAAAATGGCGGTGGAATCGTGGAACGGTCAAAGCGGAGAAGAAAGAGAGGGAAACCCTGAAAAGCAAAAGCAGCTCGTCGAACGTTGGTTGGGGTGGCTGTACAATGCCGATGCAAAACCCGGGACGCGCTCCGACACCACGCGTTCGCGACGGCGGAATGGACCGCAAAAACCGGTGCCTAGAGTGGGCCCCGCTCTTGCTTGAATTATTTTTATACACAGTCAATTTGACCGAAATCTGACCCCCAAAAAAAAAAAAATTTGATCTGCACGTTCAACCGAAAAAAATAAAATTGACCTGCACGGTGTCTTAAGTGCATGTCGATTTGACCTCCGTTGATAAGCATTGAATTTGACCCAAAAAGAATCTACCATCAAGCCTGGCTGTGATAGAAGATCCATATTAAAAACTGCCTCGAATGCTTAAATAATTAATATTATGAAAAATTCTAAATTAATAATTTTATAATAATTTTATTTTAAATTAAATTTTTAATCGCTAAAATCATAAAATTAGTATATTTGTACATATTTTTCTTCTGTTAATTTTCGTTAAATTTTACTTTCATTTTTATTCTTCGTTTACCACAAGTATATCAGTTTTTGGTTTTCCATCATATTAATAAAATTTAACGAAAATAATAAAGTTAAATTTGTCATAAATGTATAAATTTGAATTTTTTGGTGATAAAAAACTTAGCTTGAAACAAATTTATTATAAATATACTAGTTTAAAGTTTTTGTTGTCAAGAAATTAGTTTATGGTAAAACTGTCATAAGTGTACTAATTTCGAGTTTTTCATTATATTAACTAGTGTTTAAATGCCTTAACCCAAAAAACCAAAAAAATGCTATTATTGAGAACTCTGTTTCTATCCATAGAATTTGATTTTCGTGTTATTATAGTTTGTAAATCCTATAAACACTACACTTAGATTACCATTATTGTGCATAATTGCCTAACTTTAAATTATATAATGGGTTCCTTTGGAATTGTCTATATCGACTAATTAAATACGTTTAGACATGCCAAAAAAGTAATTCAATTTTTGTGTGGTTTCTTTTTCTAACTCTTGTTTGCATTTCAATTAGATGTAATACTTGCACGCAACATTAATTTTGAAGAAATTTTTTTAGCTAAGACAATTTATATAGGCTTTGTATTACAATAATCTAACTTACTCACGTGTAGAATGGTGTTCAAATGAGAGTCGTGGGTTGATGTCGCATTAATTTAAAGGAAAAATATCAACATCTCAATTTTTAAAGATCTGGCAATTATTGGACCTTAGGATCGCGGATGTTCCCTTAATGAAGCTGGAAAAAATTTAATCTTTTCTTTATTTGCCTTATTAACGCAAAATTCTATCCCAAAGTAAGTTATGTCTTCGAACATTTTCTCTCTCTACTCATTTAACAACTTCAAAATCATCACAACAATAATGACAACAATAATTATAATGATAATAATTTATGTTCAAAATTGGCCAATTTTGATTTGGTCCAATTCCATATGAATTTCATCAAACTTGCAACCTCCTGTCTTTTGGGGAAAAAAAGGGAATGCTATGTTTTTGTGAGGGAAGGAAAAAATTTGAAGTGAAAATAATCAAAACCCTTTAAACTTTTGGGTTAGTACCACGAAAGACTATAAACCGATACATATACGATAAATTTATTCCAAACTAATTTTTTGATCACAAAAAAACTTACATTGGTATATCTATTACAAATTTATCATAAATTAACTTTTTTACTACTAAAATCTTCAAATCGATAGATTTATAATAAATTTATCCTCCGTTTAGATTAATATCACAAAAAACTATAAACTAGTATACATATGACAATTGGACAATAAAACTCGAAACCGGTACGTTCATCAATTATTATGTATTATTCAACTTAATAATTTAACGATAAAAAACATAAATATAATAAATGATAAATTTATCAAATATGAAACAATATGAGATTTTTTTTGTTTATAAGTGTACTAATTTATGATCTTTTGTAGCATCAATCATTAATTTTTTTCCAATTTCCACGAGGATTTGAGATCTTCTCCAATATATTTTATACAAACTTTCGTTTCACTTTCACCTCCTTTCGTTCCCCAGACGCGGCAGCGATGTCCATGTCATCATCAACCTCAATCAAAGCACTGCCGCATTGGAAGATCAAAGGAGAAATCCCACCCACTTCGATTTGATGGGACCGTGGTGACCCGTGATTGAACCCGTTCCTCTTCGGCCTTCCCCCGATCTTCACCGTCCGATGCAAAACTTCACGCAAAGTTACGGTACGACCAACCATCAATCACCATCCGAAATCCCCACCTATCCGATTTGACAACGAAAGAAGCCGACGTCCCGGGAAAAGGCGACCCAGCGAGATCGCGTCCGTCTGCTCCTCGTCCGGGGACGGTGGAGATGGGCGGGGGTTGCGAAATCTGACGTCGCTCGTCGCTCCGTGCCTGCCTTTATTACACCCTCGCTTCCTGCGACAACCGAAAGCAACTGCAATAAACAAACTCGCACAGTTGGCAACCATCAACCATCATTTGGCGTCGGAAGAGAGGGTAATTGCGTGCAAAACCTCAGTCTTCGCTTTGGGGTCACTCACTCACTGACAGTCCGTGGGCACCCACCGGAACTGACAAGTGTCAGGGAACTCCTCAACCCCCCACCCAAAAAAAAAAAAACGAACGGTCAAAATGGAAAATATCAATTGGACTCCATTTGCTCCAAGGCTTCTTTATTCCAAAAAAAAAAAAAAAAATTAAAAATATTTCTCTAAAAGTAATTATTTGTATCGTCTCAAATAATTAATAAATGAAAAATATTTTTATTTTTTATAACAATTCAATTTCGAACACTTTGTAAATGATACAAATATTTTTCGTTTGTGCATTTTTATAAACAATATAATATAGCATTTTTCAAAATATTTAATACATTATTCATTTTCTGCGAAACAAGCGCATCCTAAATATATATGTATATATTTATATATTGCACAAGTATCATGAAAAAGAATATCGCAAGCGAAAAAAAATGATACCCATAAATGGTATTTATCATTTATTTTTCCTTATTGAATCAAGTCAATATGTTCAATTGAATTATAGATAAGCTATCTCCGCTTTTTTTTGGATGCCAATAAGCTATCTACGTTGAAATAAGTAGATTTTGTACAAATGTTCTTCTTTATTTTTGGAATTGAGGATTTCTTTTTAAAATTGCGAATCTTCACCCTATCCTCCCTTGCATCTATGTCAAGCAATGCCTTCAAAATTTGTTAGGATGGTCCCTACTCTTAGCTCTGGAAAAGTGATAAATGCAATGCAAATAGTAGGAGTAATGTTGAGAGCACGCTATAAAAATTGATACCTTTTGGGGTACCTTTCACTTAGGAGATTATTAAGAGGAAATCCAAATCGGAACTTGTTTAAATATCTAGTTGAACCCATTTTTATTTAATAGTTTAATTTAATGAATTATTAGCCAACTAATATATATTAACTATTCTATACTATACAAATTTTTCAATATGAAATTTCTCTAACACAGTTTACACTTGAATTTGCACCACATGAATATAGGAAACACCATTAACAACTACATTACACTCAACTTAAACTTCCACCTTTTTTAGACACGTAAAGTGCCCACAATTTTTTTTCCACACTTTCAAATGACTTGTGCAAAAGGTATTTTAAATCAATTGATGACATTCTTAAAGAAAGTCTCTTCTAGATTTAAAACAAATGTTGATGTAAACGTATTAATTATTTAAGATGCTTTAATGATAAGATTTTGGCTAATAATTTAGTAAAATTATTTTTTTGACCTTATTAACAAACAAATTGAGGAATAATGGATGGATTATACACTAAAATTAGACTAAGATAGACTTTTGGACATTAAGCACATCTAATTTAATAAGTCTTTATTTTTTCCAAATAAAAATTGAAAAGTTTTGTAAGTAGTAAAAGAGACTTTTTGCACATTATATGCGTTTCAAATTAAATAAGAGGAGCAATTCTTCTGTAAATAAAAGTTCAAAAATGCGGGAAGTAAAAATAAAATATTTAAGTTGTATCTTTCAAATCTCAATCTAACTAGAATTATCTTTTTGTATCGTAATCTTTTATATTAAGTTATTTAATACAGAAAAAAGATTCAAAATATCTTTAAATATGTCATGATTCATGATATATGCACAGAGAATTTCCTTCGCTATACATGACGATACATTTGTTATTTCTGATTCACGTTGAGAACATGTAAGAATACGAAAGAATTTTTTTTTTTTTGGTAATAGAGAACAATTTGATTTTTTTAATGATAAAACCCATTTGAAAAATGGAGAGAGCACTTGTTTAATTTGTAAAGTGTAGTTAACAAGTGTTTTGGAGCACCCATTAATGTGATGTCTAATATATATTAGCATGACTAATCTCTCTCCTACGAAAATCTTCAACTCTGTAATTATTTAGTTAATTTGCGTTTCACCGAACTTTGGTTAACGTGTAAATACTTATTGCGCAGCCTACTTCACCCTATATTCTTAAAGGCTCACTTTTTTGAGATCTTTTTTTTGGTTACATTTTTTTCTGGGATCTTGACATGTAGGGTATTCATTATCATCATTCCTTGAGCTGAAAGGTGAAAATCGTATGATTCTTTCTGTGTTTTCTTCCCGAATAATTCTGACATACATCGTCTTCGTCCGTGTAACTATATTTTTCTGCAAAATGCCTTATTCATCATTAATTTGATGGTTAGTGAGAGATGAAATAATTAAGATCCTTGAATCAAGGGTGAATTAGACCGTTGGTGTAATTTTTTTTTGCATGCAACTTTATTAACCATTGGTTTGATGGTTAGTGAAAAATTGAATAGTTAAAATCCTCTAACCAAGGTGGATTAGATCGCTTATATAAAGTTTCTTTTACACTGACTGTGTATGTTATAATTTTCCCTTCATTATAATTCATCAGAGAAAACTATTGTCATTTTTTTGTTCTTTCATGAAACTGTGAATATGGATAATAAAAATTTACAAACATTCTTTTCAATAGACAAATTAGTCGTAATAGTCAAGTCTCCTCCCACATTGCATAATTTTATGTTATTTATTTGAAAAACGTACAGTAAAAGATTGTGTGTGTATGTTTTTTTTTTTTCCTGGCCACAGTAAAGAGTGTGTTTAAGATTGTTTAAAAGCACTCCCTTGGGCAAGGCCTAGGAAAGTTGAAATAAAACTCAAAGTCGTGACAAATGTTGTATTATTAGCCCATGCATTTCTCTTCCAGCCTTTCTGGGCTCCTAAACATAAAAATATCAATATCATCCACTTTTAAGAGATTATATTTTCCGGAATCCTTAGTTAAAGAAACTTCTTCCAATCATGTCTTTAATTGGCATGTTACAAATTAGAACATTACACATGCAAACTTAATTAAATGTGATTATAGTTGGAAAAAGAAAAAAAAATCTAAGTTTAAACATGCCTGTAGCTCATGATTTGTAGGGAGTTTTCTTTAATGGGAGATAGATGAAAACACGACCCATTTAAAACTAATTTCATTTGGATTATGTTCATAAAAGAAGAGTGTTCGTTATTAAGGTTTCGCTTATTTTGCGAAAAATAAATAATTTTAAAAATATTTTTAAAAAAATGATTGCTTATATCGTTTGATATAATTAGCCAATGGAAAAATGTTTTCATTTTGATAAGAATTTATATGTAAACATTTTCGTGAATGATGAAAATAATTTTTCATCCATTTATTTTAGAAGTATCACAAACAATAACTTTAAAAAAAATATTTTCTAAATTATTTATTTTTCTCGAGACAAATGAAGCCTAAAAATGACTTTTTTTTTTTAAAAAAATTATTCTTTTGACTAGTGGATTCCGAGAAATGAAATTCATGTCTATGTAGGCATAACTGAAACTAAAAATAGGTGATGTTAGTGGTTTTATCCACTAATTAAAGATATGCAGATCCCGCTCCCCCAAAAAAAAGACATACCAAGGAATTTGGGTAATTGGTCAGGTGGCTTTACTCGGCAGTTAAAAGCCGAACCTTGCTTTGTTTGTATGGGTTTGCATCTCACAATTTCGTTGGGCTTCAAGAAAGAATTGGAAAGGGATTATGAAGTAATCAGAGAGAGTTTGCTTCCACAAATTCACCAGCTGATTGAGCAGTTCAAGTTTTTTATCCTAAGGCTCTCTTTGTTTCATACAAATGAATGATGCGAAAAAATAATCATTTATGTCGATTAAAATAATTAGTTATTTTCATTATCAACAATAATTTACATATAAATATTTTCATGAATGATAATTATCTTTTTTGTTCTTTTATTTTTATGTGCATATAAGCAATCATTTTTAGTAAATATTTTTCAAATTATTAATTTTCCATGATTCCTTTGTTATGCAGAAAATGTTTTCCTCTTTTTACAGTATTTAGATCATTTAGGAAAATGAGTTAGAGGAAAATCTAAATTTAAATTCATGAAAATGATTTTCTCTTTAAAAAATAAGAATTTTTTTTTTCAAAATATGATTAGATATTGAGTCATAAACTATGCGCTCGGACATAGAAACCCTAACGTTTGTTCATTGGTCCATCGAGGTCGAACCTAAAACCTAGTGCTCATGCCCAATGACTTGGCACCTAAGCTTAGGTCTAAAAGGTTAGCGTGGGGCCTTGATACTTGTGCTTATGTCCTTGGCACTCGGGCTAGAGTCCACAAAGGCTGTGAGCTCGAGCTTTGGTCCTCGATACTTAAACTAGGGTCCCCTACGCCTGTGCTTGGATTCCTTGTGCCTAAGCTCGAGCCCATCTAGGTTGAGGCCCGAGTCCCCAATGCTTATGCTAGAGGTCGAGTCCCTTGAGGTTGCGACTCAAGACCTTGTTGCTATGGCCAAGGCACTAGGAATTTGGGCATGAGCATTAGGATGTTGAGCTCGAGCACTAGGAACCCAAACATAGGCACTATGTTCTCGGGCCAAGCCTCAATGGACCCAGGCTCGATTGTTGAAATATTGGTGCAAGGCCGGGATATTAATGAGATGAAAAAACATCTAGGTGTTTACATTACGTGGGAAAAGGTCCCAGGTTAGGAAACACCAACGCTCTTCCAAAGCCTTGGTGTCGTATTGGACATTTCGACAAGTGCTTGATATTTTTCGACACTCTCGAACATTCTTAGACACTTTGTCAATATGTGTAAGAAAATTCGACATTTAGTCAACTTTTCTGACACTCTCCAACACTTGAGTTGGAATTTCGATATGCAAGCTTTTAATATGTGATTCCGACACGCGATGTCAATTTTAAAATTTTTTAATAAATGAGAGTTCAAAATGTATATATGTTAAAAAAATAAAAATAAAAATAAAAATAAAAATGAGGAAAGAAGAAAAACTTAGTTTTTTCTTCTAATTCTCACTTCTCGTGAGGTATAATTCACTCTCAACTTTTTTTTTCTTCTGCGACACGCGAGTTTATGATGTGAATTGCTTATTTTTTCTCTAAGTTTTATGAATTATTGGAATGGAGTTTTTTTTTTTTTTTTTTTTTTGGTCAATTTTGGAATGGAGTTGAATTTATCAAATTGAAATAATGAATGATATTAACAAATTGTGGATTAATATTTTTAATGTAAATTCATTATAGGCTTTTTTATTATTTATTTATTTGTGAATTTAAATCAAATTAATTTGATTTAAATAATCATTATATAAAAATATGCATTTTATATTCAACGTATCCTAACGTGTTGGAAATTTTATCTTTTAAAAAATAACGTGGCGGCATTTTTGTGTCATGTGTCCCATACAAGTGTCAGTGCTATTTAGGTCCCAAAGAATTTTCTACAAAAGAAAGAAAGAAAAGGGAAACATGGCCATGAAAATAGAAAGGAAAGTTTTTTTTCACTGGAAATAGACTTTTAGGGGTTCTTCCATTTTCCTTTCCCTTTTTCGATAGACGGAAAAATATCTCATGGAGGGTGCGCTGCACTCGATTTACAAAACCGAAAAAAGGTCGACAAGCAAAAACAAACAAAAGCCAACACCCCATCATTTCTCTCCCTTCTCCACTCACTCTCTCACTCGCTCACTCTCCCTCCCTGCCTTCCCCCTTCCCTTAAGAAGACCCGACACTCGCCGAGACACAACACGACACGAACAGAGAGACTCCCCCCGAAAAACCACATTTTGGCTTCACACCCAATGGAGGAGAGACCAGAGACGGAGCTCATCTCCATCCCGGCCACCCCACGCGCCTCCACCCCGGAGGCCCTGACGCCGTCGGGCCAGAGGTCGCCGAGGCCCGCGGCGGCGTCGTCGGGGGCGGGCGGCGGGGGGAAGGCCCCGTCGGCGGCGTGGACGCCGACGTCGTTCATATCCCCGAGGTTCCTGAGCCCCATCGGGACGCCGATGAAGAGGGTGCTGGTGAACATGAAGGGCTACCTGGAGGAGGTGGGCCACCTGACGAAGCTCAACCCGCAGGACGCGTGGCTCCCCATCACCGAGTCCCGCAACGGCAACGCCCATTACGCCGCCTTCCACAACCTCAACGCCGGCGTCGGCTTCCAGGCCCTGCTCTTGCCCGTCGCCTTCGCTTTTCTGGGCTGGTGAGAGTTTGACGATGTTTGTTCGTTTGTTCCGTTTCACCGCTTGACGAAAAGTTCCTTGGGTTTTTCTGTTTTGAGTGCTTCTTGATGAGCTGAGAAGAGAGTAAAAGCATTTATAGCTACCTAGTTTTTTGTTCTGCTTTCCGCATTTAAAGGGATTTCTTGTTTTTTGAGGGTCTTGGTTTAGTGAAATATTTTTCTAGTTTGTTTCGGGTTTGAACTCTTTCGGCCTATCTGGGATGCATTGCATCCATTATTGTTCTTGATTTTTGATCTTTTGTCTTTTGTTCCCAACTTCGCTCTTTCATTAATTGGAAATGGGAAAACGAGAAAGCTGAAATCACAGTATTTTTCTTGTTTTCTTCTTCTTCGGCATCTTTCTCTCATTTGCTTTTGCACGGCAGTTTCTTGGTCCCAATTCAGTGTCTTAAGGTCTTGCATATCTTGACCACTCCAGACCTGTCGCTGTCCTCCTTCAATTCGCTTCCACATGGAACTGTACCGGCTTTGACTAAAGTTTTTGGCTTGTGGGTCTTGCGGCCGGTGATCTTTCGAGCCTTTACGAGATTTCTTGATTATGGATAGATTCGATTTAGGTGGATTTAGAAGCATCTTTGAGGCAAGTCCCGTCGTTTCTTTTTGATCTTTTACTTTTCCTTTCAGATGCTTTCGTTCGCATTCAAGAGAAATGTCACTTTCTTGGGCCACTAAAAATCCTGCTGTCTTGGGCTCGAGACTGTATGCGCTTGACTGTTGCATATGTTATCCTTTTCTTTTCATTCTACGCGGAAAAAGAAGAAAAAGGAAATGTGGACGATGCTGCTTTTAATAGGATATAATAACAGGGTGCACTTTGGCTGTTTTTTAAGTCTGTCTCCATGACTTCGTAAACTTGGCTTTGAACCGCAGACTAGTCCCTTTACCATGTTTTTTCTTAATTCAACCTTGCACGTTTGTACAACGATGCAAAGGCCTTGTTTAGTCATATGTCGACTGCATAGTGACAGTGGTGTAGATGATGGTTTTTGTTAACGGTTTCTGAACCCTGCAATTAATCTGCCATAAAAAGACCGAGCTAAGACATTCAGTTTTCCAGTAAGAACAAAGAAGCTAATCATTGGACTTGATGGTAAATCAGCATTTTTAATACTTTTACATCTTCTTTACAAGTTCTATGAATTTAAGGAGTCATGATTGACTGTGCAGGAGTTGGGGAATACTATCGTTGACAATTGCGTACTGTTGGCAACTTTACACCCTGTGGATCCTAGTGCAGCTCCATGAAGCAGTCCCAGGCAAGAGATATAACAGATATGTTGAGCTTGCGCAAGCAGCATTTGGTAAGCAAGCATGGAATGTGGACTTCGCAACTGATAAGCGCATAGATTTGTGACATGCTGGATAATCTGCTTTCATTCCAGAATGGAATTGATACAAGTCACTTAGATATATTGGCAATTTTTTAACTATTACATGTGTTCTCCTTGAATTGGCTTGCTTGTACGCTCAAGGGTAACTCTTCAATAGGTTTTTCTTTCTTTAAATCTTGCCAATCCTGGTATACTTCTCCTTCTTATTTGGATTGACTATCCTCCTATCCTCCAACTGTTTAAGAATTTTACCAAATTAGCACGGTGATATATTCATCATGAGTGATCTTTCTTGAAATGATTAGTGTACGTTAATTGAATAATTTCAAACTGTTTGTCTGCAGGGGAGAAGTTAGGACTATGGCTTGCTGTCTTCCCAACAGTTTATTTATCTGCGGGAACTGCTACTGCTTTGATTCTCATCGGAGGGGAGACGATGAAGCTATTCTTTCAAATAGTTTGTGGTCCCCTCTGTTCTTCGAATCCCCTCACGACTGTGGAGTGGTATCTGGTTTTCACCTCTCTATGTATCGTGCTATCTCAACTGCCAAACCTTAATTCAATTGCTGGACTCTCACTTGTGGGGGCCGTAACGGCAATCACTTACTGCACTATGGTGTGGGTGCTCTCAGTGAGCCAAGAAAGACCTCCCACCATTTCGTACGAGCCTTTTCACTCCCTTCCTTTAATGCTTCTGTATTTGCAGTCATGAATGCACTTGGGATTGTTGCCTTTGCATTCCGAGGTCACAATTTGGTTCTGGAGATACAGGTAAGAGCTATGATGCTTTGTTGCTTAAATTTGGTGCTTTAATAGAAGCTATGGATTATTACCTAACGAAAATTTTGGGCTTTGTTCAGGCAACGATGCCTTCGACTTTCAAACACCCGGCTCATGTACCAATGTGGAAAGGAGCCAAAGTTGCTTATTTCTTCATTGCCATGTGTCTGTTTCCTGTTGCGATCGGAGGCTTTTGGGCCTATGGAAATCAAGTAAGTACTAATCTTTCATTTTCTCCCCTGAGAATATGAAGAAAGCATGGACATCGAAAGATCACACCGGCAAGAACTGTCAAACTGGACAAAATAGTCATTTAACTTTATGACAACATCTCCCATGAACATAGTTGTAGCAATGAGGAATGCCCATTGAGATCTTGTCTAACTATGGTTATAAAATTGCAACAACTTTAAAAACAGCCTAGAATCATTTACTAGGGACATTTACTTACTAAAATTGTTTGTTTGTTCCCTTTTGCAGATGCCTCAAGAAGGAATCCTGAATGCCTTGTATAGATTCCACAGCCGTGATATTCCGAGAGGACTTCTTGCAATGACTTTCCTTCTAGTTGTCTTCAACTGCCTCAGCAGTTTCCAGATTTACTCCATGCCTGTATTCGATAGCTTTGAGGCCAGCTACACAAGCCGTACAAACCGTCCATGCTCGATCTGGGTCCGTTCTGGTTTCCGAGTTTTCTACGGGTTTGTAAACTTCTTCATAGGGGTGGCCCTTCCTTTCCTTTCAAGTCTTGCGGGATTGCTTGGTGGACTCACTCTTCCGGTTACATTTGCTTACCCATGCTTCATGTGGGTCCTGATTAAAAAACCAACCAAATATAGCTTCAATTGGTATTTCAACTGGATTCTTGGTTGGTTGGGAATTGCTTTTAGCTTGGCTTTCTCGATCGGTGGCATCTGGAGCATGGTTAACAGTGGACTGAAGCTGAAGTTCTTCAAGCCCAATTAAGACCGAGATTGAGTTTTTAACTGATGCTGCCTCTGAAACTACTGCGAGACAATCTGCACGAATCATATGCCATGGCAGGTTTTGGTGTTTTGTGGGAGATGTACTCCATGTGTGTATATCTGTCTTACTTTAGGGTATCGAGTATGCGATGCAAATATCACGATTGCTCTGGTTTCAGCCATATCGAACTTTTTCTCTATGTTCAAATTACAAGTGTATGAATGGGATGTCATCTTTGCTTTTGTGAACTATGGAAGTTTTATAGTATGGACTATGGAGTGCTTGTTCAGGAAATAAAAAAACACGTATGAATGAGCCCAAAATGACTTATAATGTCCACATGCTATTCTTTCTTGAGCTGTAAATCTTGGATGGACCATTGAATTTCTAACGTTGTTCATCAGATGGTGGTGAACACAATGGAGCTACTAGCCAATCTTGATAGCGCGGGCTGACTGGAAACCGTCATGACGTCCTTTCTTTTCCTGCTTCTTTTCATTATCGCCTATGGGCGATGGAGACACCACTTAGTGGGGTAGGAGCGGAGTGGGGTGTGGTGAGATTTTGCCCCACCAGGAAGTGGGAAATTACCTCATTTTCTTCGGATTGTAGCACCGCCCTGTCAAGGTGAAAGTTGTGGGTTCGAACCCCCTCGAACCCAACGAAATCCAATTCAACAAAAAAATGCGTATCATCTTTCCCCCCTTTTTTTTTTCGGGAAAAAGGGGTACAAATAGCCGAAGGTCATTTTCCCAACGGGGATTCCTTTAAGTGACGATCCTTAGAGATCAATCATCCTAAAGCAGCACCCCACATCATGTGGTTTAATATCATCGTGCACCTACTTGTTCTGGTATCATGATTTAATGGCTCGATAGCTTTGGATGATAAGTACTTTAAGTTTGCAGCTAACTTTCTTTCCATCTTAGCTATCAAGGCCAAGAATCGTTCGTTGGAGAATTTTTTACTCTTTTAACGAGAATTGTTTCTTATTAAGGACTTCTTCTTAGGAATCTTTTTTTTTTTTTTTTTTATTTTTCGGTACAATCTTGGAGTGGCTCTATGTATGGGGGTTTCAATGCTATTCAAATTCGTCTAATTTTTGCTGAAAAAATATTTTGGATATGTCGTCACTTTAGACTCTAAAGGCGTACTTGATAATTTTATTTCCATTCTAGAATTTTTCTTTTTCTGTTCTAAACTTGTTTCTGAAACATAAATCCGTTTGATAACACAAATTTCATTTTTCTATTTCTAGAACAAAATTTTAATTGAAAAATAGGTTTGAAAAAAAAAAGAAGTAATATTTTTTTTTTTACTTTTTTATTTCTGGAATAGAAATGAAAAATAAAAACTCTTCACTGCTCGTCCTTGTTACTAGCTAGCTGTCCTCCTGTTGTTGCTGCTAGCTGGTCTCTCTCGTTGCCCTCTGTCAGTTGCCACCACCCCCACTTCTGATCACTGTTCGCTGTCGCTTAGAGAAATTTTGTGTCGTTTGTCAAACAAATTTCTATTTTGAAAATAAAAATTTTGTGTTGTTATCAAATATATATTTTTGCTCAAAAACTCATTTAGGAATAGAATTAGAAAAATCTATTTCTGTTTAGCTAAAATGGCTATCATTTAGGCCCTAAGGGTCTATTTGGTAACATTTCTATTTATCTATTTATCTAATTTTTTGTTCCCTAAAATAAACAAAGAACATAAATCTATTTGTGTACGTTAGTTAATTTATCTATTTATGAGAATAAATTAGTGGTTAGGAATGATTTAAAATAGAAATAAACAGTAAAAAAAAAAAAATCTACTATATAGAAACAATGTTATTCTAGAGAAATGAGCTTAATGTAACTTAATGCTTGTCTTTACACAATTGAGACAACGTCCGAGTGAGACTTGAGTCCCCATTTTTTGGAATAAAAAATTAAAAAATTCAGAAATTTAGGAAATTTTTTTAAAAAAAATTAGATTTTGAGTAGTGTTACTAGATTTTAGTGTTAATTCTAGTTTAGAATTAGTTTAGCATAAGAAAATGTGAAATTTTTTTGATGAAAATTAGATTCAAAATTGAATAAGCTCTTAAGGTTTTACCATATGGATTTTTGATTGCTGTTTTCTTTTAGAGACAATGAGGCCATGATAGCTTGGCAACTCCGTTGAGAGAAGATTCTATTAGACATTCTTTAAGATCATCTACAATTTTATTTTAATAGAAAATTAAATTGGCTTTGAATGAGTCTTTTGCATTACCATTTGTCTTGTGTGCATAGCCGTCAAATAAACTTATGATTCTTGGATTTCCAATATCATCTACTTGAAGGTTTGATGAGTTTGTGCAAGTTGTTTCTCTTTTCCCATTCAACCAGGCAATGTTTGCATTTTTTTTAAAGCTAAAAATGCTCAAAAAATCTATACATTTGTTTATTGTAATGCCAAAAATTCTACTATCAACTTCCTTATTTGTGAGTTATAAACTAGTGCAACTCTTTGTTGTCATTTCCAGTCATCTATCTTTGACTAACTATTTACATTGGATTTTCTGAGGTCATCTTAAAATATCATGATTAGTTTAATCCTTACAAAAGTCCAATTTTATCCAAACATGAATTAGTTAAATGGGAAGAGTTGACTTGCATAGAAAAGAAGATGAATGAATCATTTAAGGCCTTCGTGCAAAGGTGGAGAACCATGGCCTCATAGGTGAAGCCGGCCTTGAATGAAAGGGAAATGAAGTAGTTATTCCTCAAGACATTGCCCCCTGAATACTTCCAAGGATTAATGTACTCAGGATGCCAGACGTTTTTACAATTGGTAGATGTGGGTGAAGGAGTCGAGTGGGCAATCATCAGGGGAAGGATATTTATCAGAAGCGCTAAGAAATTCCTGACAAGTAAAGATAAGGAAACTGTGGTTGAAGTAGCACTAGTGCAAGAGCCATTTCTCTCTAGGCCACCTTCAACACCCGTACATAAGCTTGTAATGGCTCAAGGGAACTCTTCCTGGGCATATGACAAGGACAAGAGACCCATTCGAAGAGAATTTTCCTCGTTACCGTGCCCGTTGTCGAAGCTGTTACCCATGCTCTTCAAAAAGAGGATGGTTGTGAAGGAGGTACCTAGGGACAACCCCACGAAGTTCGCCGGGTCCGATGTGACCAAGACCTACGAGTACTACATGGGAGAAAGGGGGCATGATGTGGATGATTGCTGTGTGTTAAAATACAAAGTCTAGCAACTGCTAGATGGGGGCATCTTGACTTTCAAGGAAGTTCAGCCTAACGTGCAACAGAACCCCTTACTAAATCATGCAGAGGGAGTGAACTCAATTTTCGAGGAGGACGTCATATGCACCATTTTGACGTGTGAGGAAGTTGAGTCTTCTGAAGTCGTAACTGTCCCTCCAGAGTAGGGCGGTTCTCGTTTAGCTTAGTTTTCTGTCTATGTCCAATCCCCTATGTGGGATCTTCTTGTTATTTCTTTCTTATCTATGACATTCATAGCGTGAACTATGGTTAGCCCCAATCTTGAGCCGTTGGTCTAGGGTGGCGTGTGTTAAAAAACGGCATTATCTTTCCTCATTCGATAAAGTAGACACATGTGTTATTAAGGACACGTGGAAGCATATCAAACTAGTCCTATGATGGTCGTTGAGGCCTAGGCCTCCACATGCTCCCAAGTTTGACTGTTTTGCAAGGACGGGGAAATCCGATGATATGAGGATGAGTTCCTGAAACTTTTTACAAAAATACTTCACAAGATTCTTTGAAAACGACATGCATGATCTTTATTGTTGACATACTCTAACTTATCTCATCACATCACAGGCATTTCATTATTTATAATTATGATAATGACTCACATGACTAGGGTGTGCATGAAAAAAGTCTCTCAGGTTCCGATGACATTGACAATGATCAGAAGGGGATCGAGCGTGAGTGGAATAGACATGAGTAAAGGCTAATGCAGTTAATAAATATTTTCCATGAATGAAATCAAGGCCACAGAGCCACTTCATGCACAATCCGAGTCGCATACATCATGCATAACATCATAGATATCATGCACATGTTACATACACACATATCTACTTGTGTTTCAGGCACCCTATCGTTCGATGAGGAAATGGCGAAGGAAAGAGTCGATTGAAGGACCCATCAAGTCTCTGCACAAACGGTTGAATATCTCTTTTTCTTAAATGAGAGGTAAACCGAGATGATATATAAAAATAAAATAAAATGCATGGCATCATTCTTATGACCTATTTCTAGTGTCACTATGCGTGCTTCATGTCAGTGAACATCGCGAAAAGGGGCTTGTAAAACTGATTTTATTCGGGCAAAAAGGTGAAACGTTAACCATGCCAAACAAAAAGTGCTTAGGATAAAGAAAAGCAAGTCATTTCCAAACACATCATTCAAACACTTTTGAGAGTTGAGTGAAAAACGACATTCTCTTAGGACGAATGATTCATTTGCTTTGAGCGCAAAGATCGAAATGATAAAAGACGTTTTCTTCATCAATCCCAAGCATTGCACTAATCTCTTGCTACCCTTTTGGGCTGAATAAAGATGATCCTTCAAAGTACCCCTGTCGAGAACAACCTTACATTGGGGCAGCATAGGAGGTTACGGTTGAGATGTAGAGCGAAAGATTAAGAAAGATTCTATTACTTTCACTTGCATCAATCTTCTAGTGATAGTTTCAGTGGAATTTTTATTAGAGCTTGACTCATCCCAAGGTGAAGAAGAGCATACTACCCAAACATCGATACCGGTTGCTTTAATTAATTTGGGCCTGATTGTTCATTTCTGAATCCCGAGCGGTGATCATCTCCCTTCACTTGGGCAAGGCATAAGAATTGACCAAATACGATCGACATTTACAAGAAAACATGAAAAGCATCTCGAAAGTTATAAGAACTCCAAAAGTTCAAAGAGCAAAAAATTCGACAAATTTAGAGGGCATGAAAAAGCAGTGTGCCTGGTAAAAGTAAGGCCAATGCCCATCAAGAAAAAGAGCCAAAATGATACATCTTATGTGAAAGAAAAATTATCAAAATCCAAGTGCTTGTGTAAAAACAAAAAAAATCATCTCAAGTGCAAAGGAAATTAGAGAAATGAGCAAAGCTCCCACGCAGAAATGATTAGTCAAGGGACTTTCAAGATATGTTGTGTTTCAAAAGCCAAATGATTTCGAAAGATCGAGTGACCTAGTCACGATACCATGATGATCACCGACTCTTAAAAACCCTCTTGAAAATTTTAAGCATTTCGAGTCTCTCTTGAGCCAACATTACAACCCTCTTCCAAAGTCTCTTCTGATTGGGATGGTTTGAATGAAAATGAGAATGCCACAAGAAGTTACTGCTTGAAGGAGTGGAAACAATTCTATCTTGTCTTATCTTCCAAGTTCTTGACTTGTAAACCCGATGAAGATAGCAACAAATGTTCCTTTATTGGCCTCAAAGCAATAATCCCTTTGTGTAAGCCCATGACCAAACCTATATTACAGTCATTTCAAAAGATCTTTTTGATCGATTAGATTGTGCTCATCGCGAATGTTTCTAAAAGCCTTTGACATGGGTTTTGTGAGATACCCTCAGCAATTAGTTACTTCCCATGCGAATGGATGGGATCAAGCAGTCATTTTATTGAGAGTATGTGAAAAACCCTTTCTGACTAAGAAGCTCTAGTTTAGCATGCTTAATGAGCCTTTTTCTCGGATAGAAATCGTTTTGATAAGAACTTGTCTCCCAGAGAATTTGATGATTAATGATACATCTTCGAGCAAGATGACAGTTCTACACCACATGATGCTGATTGACATCGAATGTTTTTTTAAAGCAGTTGGACTTAATTTGATTAGCTTGTTCAATTAATGCTGTAATATTGCAAATACGTCTCTTGATGACGTCCCTAATGACATTTGCTCAAGTTGAGTTTGGTATGATTCTCCGGTGAAGCCATGTAGTTTTTAAGGGGTTAGCAAGTGCTTCCCTAAAAACCAAAGGTTCATGGTCAGCCTCAAACCATGTTATCTATAAGATTCATGGTCAGCCTTAAACTATGCCGTCTCCAACGGTTAGTGGGTTTATTCTTAAACCACATGATTCGTGGGTCTTTCCTTAAACCACATGGTTCGTGGGTCTATCCTTAGACCACACGGTTCGTGGGTCTTTCCTTAAATCACACGGTTCGTGGGTCTATCCTTAAACAACACGAGTGGTTCGTGGGTCTATCCTTAAACAACACGAGTGGTTCATGGGTTTATCCTTAAACAACACGAGTGGTTCATGGGTTATCCTTAATCCACACGGTCCGTGGGTCATCTTTAAATCACAAGATTCGTGAGTCTATCCTTAAACTACGCTTTTAAAATGTTCATGAGTCTATTTTTAAACTGCGATTTTCAAAAGGTTCACGGGTTTTCCTCAAATCATGTATATTCAACCTGGTTAAAACCCATTGTTGTATGGTGAGACTTCATTTCTCTCTTTCTTCCTATGATGCGACGTGCTTCTATTGCCTGGAGTCTTTCCTTCTTCTTATGACACGGAGTGCTTCTGTAGCCTGGGGTCTTTCTTTTTTCCTATGACACGGCATGCTTTTATAGCCCGAGTTCTTTCCTTTTTCCTATGACATGACGTGCTTCTGTAGCCCGGGGTCCTCCTTCTTATGAGACAGCGTGTTTTTGTAGCCTGGAGTCTCTCTTTCTTCTTATGACATGACGTGCTTCTGTAGCCCGAGGTCTTTCTTCCTTTTATTGACACAACACACTTCCATAGCTTGACCTAGTGCGAGCCTATGTAGTCAAGGTCTCTCTACCGTCGAAATAATTTAGGTGTCTTCTATATTTGAATACAACATTTTTGAGGCTACCTTCAAAGAGGGGCAACTGTTGACACATAATTTATTTTTTCAAGTACATCATAAAAAAATTATTAATTAAAAAAACCAAAAAAGGTTGTTAATGATCGGGTCGGGCCGGATCTGGCTTTGGCCCGACCCGACCCTCTTTCCTTTTTCTTTCCCCCACGTTAGGCCTAGCCCAACCTTTTTCTCCCTTGCGCGGCCCACCAGCCCGGCCCATCATGGTTGGTTGTCCTCCTCCAGCCATTCTTTGCGCTCAAACCTGCAAAGGCAGAAAAAAAAGCACAGCAGAGCAGATAGGGGCAGAGAAGAAAGGAAACGACAGCAACAGAGCAAAGAAGGAGGTGACAAGATGGGGGGAAAAGGAGAGGAGAAAGGACAGGAGTAGAAAAGGGAGACTAGTGGAGAAGAAGAGGAGGGGGGAACGGAGAGAATAGAGGAGGGACCGGCGACTAGGGAAAAAAACCCAGAACAAGGCACCGCATAGGGAGTGAGCAGGGGAGAACGCACAGAGGAGGACAAGGTCGATGGAGATCAACCAAAGAGCCAAGAGCCGCCGAGACGCCTTGCCACAGCTGAAGAGCTGCCCATCAGATGCCAATCACCGCCACTTCCTCTGGATCTTCAGTTACGCATTCTGTCGAACGCCTGGTGTGCGTGTAGTGAAACCAAGTCGGCCGGAGCTCCTTCGACCAGTTCGAGCGAGCTCCGACCCCCTTGCTCGTCCTTGTTGCATTTCCTAAGTACTGGTAGGTCTCTTTAGTTCCTTAGGTTTGCGTTTGGGCCTCGGTCAAGCCCAAGGTTCTCGATCTCGTTAGTGCACATTGCCTGTTCGACGAAATGCCCAACTGAAGCCCGCCCTTGGTTCGTTGTTTAGAGCTTCTGCAACCTCTCTCTCTCTCATTACATCTCTCCCTTTCTCACTTCTAGACGTCCATTAGGTCGAGTTTCTAGAAGATACGTTGCCGGAATTGAGGGGAAAACGGAGTTGTGGGACCTTGTATGCGGCGTTGTCGAGGCTTGCTCGATAGTCCCTTGTCGCTGCCGCTGAAACTCTCAACCTCAGGGAGTCGAGAGCCGCCCTCCCCTCGCCTAGTCGGAGTGAAACCGCCACATGTTGGTCGGAAAGGCACCCGGCCTGCACGCCAACACGGTGCCCCCTAGTCGCGACTGGGTAGTCGCGGACTAGACGGCGCGCTTGCCGAGCGGGGCTAGATCGATTTGGCTCGTTCGGCCACCCTCGTTCCGCACCCAACATCCCAAAGTTAGTTTGGGTTGTGGGTATGCGCGACCCTCTTTTTTTTTTTTTTGTGAAAAGGGAATTGGGCCCACCGGTGGGGCCCAATCCCTAAATTAGGCAGAGGCTCGACCACCATTAGTTGGGCCTAGTTCCTTCGGGCCAGTTCGACCTGACTCGCCCCCAATCGAGCCGGACTTGGGCAGGTTTGACTGACTTGCCCGACCAGGTTAGACCAGACCGAGTCGGACTAGACCGACCCGGTTTATAAAAAAAAATGAAAAATAAATAAATATATAATTTTTTAAATAAACAAATAATTTTTTAAAAAAATTGAAAATTTAAAAAATGCAGGGTTTGGTTGGGATTTGCCATGTATTGCATTCTTAGTGTAATTAAACCTTTATTTTCTTGCACATTGATTATGTCACGGGTTTAATTTACATGTTTAATTATGTTTATGTTTAATTGCATGTGCTAAAGTTGACTGCAATTAGGATTTTGGTTGCTAATTGTTATTTTAATGATTGCTTACTTGCATGATCATCTCACATGTTAGTGGATAGGTATAAAAATCAATCTAAATTGCCTGACAAAAATCTTTTCTTTTAAAATGAACAAGATTAGGTACCGAAAGGACACTAATTGGTCAATAAGTGTAATCGAGTCCCCGACCCTAGATTCTCTAGTTGCGCAGGAAGTGAGGTACACTCCCATACCTCACTTGGTTTCTAGCCAACTCCAAAAGGCTAGTGGCGACTCATTTTTGCAAAATTCTTAAAAATACCCCAACGTCATGTGAGGTATGGGCTTGGGAGAGCTTGCGCTTAATCATGGGGCTTAGGTCCATCCTTTAGGCAATACCCATCAATAGAGGAGGGACTGACAATAGGGAAAAAAACCTAGAATAGGGCATCGCACAGGGAGTGAGCAGGGGAGAACACACGGAGGAGGACAAGGCCGGTGGAGATCAACCAAAGAGCCGAGAGCCCCCGGGACGCCTTGCCATAGCCGGAGAGCTGCCTGTCGGATGCCGATTACCGCCACTTCCTTCGGACCTTCAGGTACGTATTCTGTCGAACGCTTGGTGTGCGTGTAGTGAAACCGAGTCAGCCAGAGCTCCTTCGACCAGTTTGAGCGGAGCTCCGGTCCCCCTGCCCGTCCGTGTTGCATTTCCTGAGTGCTGGTAGGTCTCTTTAGTTCCTTATGTTTGCGCTCAGACCTTGGTTGAGCCCAAGGTTCTTGATCTCGTTAGTGCACATCGCCTATTCGACGAAATGCCCAATTGAAGCCTGCCCTTGGTTCGTTGTTTAGAGCTTCTTCAACCTCTCTCTCTCTCTCTCTCTCTCTCTCTCTCTCTCCCCCTCTCTCACTTCTAGATGTCCATTTAGTCGAGTTTCTGGGAGCTACATTGTCGAAGCCGAGGGGAAAACAGAGTTGCGAGACCTCATACGTGGTGTCGTCGAGGCTTGCCCAAAAGCCCCCCTGCCGGCACTGCCGAAACTCTCTACCTCAGGGAGTCGAGAGCCACCCTCCCCTCGCCTAGTCGGAGCAGAATCGTCGCATGTTGGCCGAAAAAGCACCTGGGTTGCACGTCAACGCGGCACCCCTTAATCGCGACTGGGTAGTCGCAGACCAGAGGGCGTTCGCCGAGTAGGGCTAGATCTGATCTGGCTCGCTCGGCCACCCTCATTCCATAGCCTAACAACCTAGAGTTAGTTTGGGATGTGGGCCTGCGGGACGCTTCTTTTGTGAAAAGGGAATTGGGCCCGTCGATTGGGCCTAATCCCCAAATTAGGTAGAGGCTCGACCACCTTTGGTTGGGCCTAGTTCCTTTGGGTGGGTTCGACTCGACCCGCTGCCAACCGGGTTGGACCCAAGCGGGTTTGACCAACCCGCTCAATCGGGTCAGACTCGGGTCAGGTCGGGTCAGATTGGACCCGACTCGGTTTGCCCGAAAAGAAATAATAATTTTTTTTTAAATATTGAAAATCTAAAAAATGTAGGGTTTGGTTGGGAATTGCCATGTATTGCCTTCTTAGTGTAATTAGACATTTATTTGCTTGAATATTGATTATGTTGCGGGTTTAATTTACATGTTTAATTACGTTTATGTTTAATTGCATGTGCTAAAGTTTACTGCAATTAGGATTTTGGATGCTAATTGTTATTTTAATGATTTCGTACCCGCATGATCACCTCACATATTAGTGGATAGGTATAAAAATCAATCCAAATTGCTTGATAAAAATATTTTCTTTTAAAATGAACAAGATTAGGTACCGAAATGGCACTAGGGTGGGTTTGATAACGTTTCTGTTTAAAAATTGTTCCTAGAAACATAAATAGAAAAACTATTTATGTTCTAAGAAATAATTTTGAACAGAAAAACGCGTTTTTGGTAACGTACAAAAATTTATGTTCCCGGAATAGAAAAAGAACGAAACACGTTTGATAAACTTGTGTAATTTTTTTGTTTCTTTTAATTTTAAATATTTTTATTATATTTTTCCTTTTTCTTTTTCTCTTTGGTTGGTCACCGACAATGTCTAACGAGCTCGCCGAAGGCTGGCTTGGCCCCAACGAGCCTCGCCAAGCCACCGGCGAGGCTCGGCCTCGCCTAGGCAGCGCGAGGTCGGCCTCGCCTTGGCCTGGCGAGGCTTGGCCTCGTGCCGGCTGGGGAGGCTGAGCCTTGCCGTGGTTGCGCGAGGCTCAAGGTTGGGCCACTGCCAGGTCGGCGTCGCTCTGCCGAGGTCATCGACCACGGACGGCCGGTCACCGGTCATGGTCGAGGCCGGCGATCAACCAAAGAAAAAGAAGAAGAAAGAAGAAGAAGAAGAAGAAGAAGAAGAAGAAGGAGGAGGAGGAAAAAAAGAAATAAGTTTTGTGTTTTTGTTCTTTTGTGTCTTTAAAAAGTGTTTCCGGGAACAAGAAACAAGTTTTTCTTGTTTCTTGTTTCTGTTCCAAATTTGTTCCTGGGAACAAAATAATAGATTTTTTGTTCCCGGGAATAAAAGTGTAAACAAACGCGTTTCTATTCTTTTTTTGTTCTCCAGAACAAAAGAATAGAAATTTTTCTTCCGGGGAATAGAAACAAAAATAAACAAATAGGCCATAATTGGTCAATTAGTGTAATCAAGTTCCCGACCTTAGATTCTCTGGTTACGTAGAAAGTGAGGTACACTCCCATACCTCACTTGGTTTCTAGCCGACCCAATAGGCTAGTGGCTACTCATTTTTACAAAATTCTTAAAAATACCCCAACATCACGCAAGGTATAGGCTTGGGAGAGCACATCATGGGCTTTAGGTCCATCCTTTAAGCAATACCCATAAACTTGTTCCCTCCCCCCGAGGGGTAGGTCACAACAACTAAAAGAAATTATAAGTTACAAAAATATTAGGGATTGTACCATACATATTTCTGTTCCCGGAACATAATTTTTTATAGTTACTAAACGCCTTAAAATGCTCACAAGTTATTCCCTAGAATAGAAATAAAAAAAAAGTGTTTCTCAAAAGAAACTCTTCCTAGGAACAGAAACTTTATTATACGCATTCTTAGAAACTTAAGTAAAAAAACAGGAGATTTACTTTACTCCTGTGAATAAGAGATTATGAGTTCGGGGACTTGATTACGCTAGATTTCTCTAACACCATTTAGTTACCTTTCTCTTTTATTTCGAAAAAATGTTTTGTAGATAGCTTAAATTGATTTTAATTTACTTTCCTAATATGTGAGGTAATCATGCGGGTGTGTAAACCATCAATTTAACACATATAAGAAAAATAATAAATAAATTATGAGACTTACCTTGTAGCAACGAAAGCATCTACAATGTTAGGTCGGAATTCATATCAATAACCCTATATATGATTTCTAATTAATATGCAGTTACTCAAATTTTTAGGATTTTCTCTTGTTTAATGAAATCTAAGTTATATGTCATGCAATTTAAGTAAATGGACTAATTCTAATGATGGGCAATTTCTAATTAAATGGACCTAGCAACAATTACTAAATGACATGCATTTCATGAACCTAATTCTATATGACATGTGCATGATATTTTTGTATTTTTTTTTAATAAAAAATTCGTAATTAAAAATTACTAACAATAAAAATCTAACTAAAGTGAGATATTATCTATTTTAAGTTGAAAAATAGACTAATCTGAATCTTATCTTTACTTAGAAATTTATCTCGACATGCAATTTAATTCCAAGATATAACCTAGATATCATCTAAACATGCAAGAAAGGTATCTCACTATTCTATCATGCAATTCTATCTAGGAAATCAATTCTAATTTACATGATATGCAAATGCAATCTTTTTTTTTTTTGGGATAAATAAAGCAATTAAAGTAAGATAAGCACCAAATTACTCGAGATCATATATAATCCAATCAATGCAAATAAGTAAATAATATCCAACCAACTTGAAATTTCGCGAATAAAATCGATGAGTTGATCTTAAGCCTTAAAAGTCAAAATATCAATTTTAAAGATTCCCGCAGAATCAATAATTCCATCTAAAGCCTTATAGGTGGAATCAAAGATTATATGCAGTTGCGAATTAGGAAATAAATCATAATTGAGAGATATGCCTATCACTCATAGATATGCATGTTAGATATTAATAGACATATATTAGGCAGTTAAATATGCAAATATACTAGAGATGTGCATCGTACCTAATTTAAGGATATTCTTTCCAAATTTGCTTGCAACGCAATCGGACTGGAATCGTGACTAGTTCCTAAACGGTGAATGACGACAAATGGTGGCGAGCGGTAGCGATGCATTAGCGCGTATTGGTGGTGTGGCAGTTCATGGCCAAGGAGGACTCATTGATTGCTTATACAGTGTGAGTGGAGGAGTTGGCGGCTCAGTGTGACACGATGACATGATGGTCAAGGACAACAAGGACAACCGGTTGTCTCCTAGTGGATCACGAGCGGCTCGTAAGAGTTGTAGCTCAACACGTAGGACTCCACGGTTGGGGATTTCAGCACAATTGCTTTTGGTAGTTGGAAGCTATTGGTCATTGAGAAGCCGTGTAATTGTCTAAGAAATTTCGCCCGTGATGGCAATAAATCACCGCGGAAGTTGCTAAACAAGTGTTGAAGGCAGCGTTAAGATTGGACTGCAATTGGACTTAAGAAAACCCGCAGCAAGAAAAATTCAGGTGGAGCTAAAGCAATGACATGGTGAGGACAATCTCTGACACGTTGGGAAATTGGTGAGTGCTGGTGCTTTGTTAGTCGTCAAGGCTAGGTCTTCGGAATAAGTCAGCTTGATGGCAAAAGGTGCACAATGGCATGAGGAAAAGCCATGATGTGAAGACCACGTGCAATTGCTAGATGAACTTCACGATTTTTCCTCTTAACTCACAATGGGACCATCTAAGAAGACAAAACCGCCGTCTCCTTTTTCTCTCTTCTGGCATGCATCACTCAATGTGCTTTTAGAATAGAATTGCTGACCCCCTGGACAAGAAGAGAGACTCTCTTTTTATATGTAAAATAAAGAGGCCTAGTAAGGAAAGAAACATAATTTCTTTCCTCTCTCCAATATTGCACAAGCATGCTACATCTCCTTTCCTATATTTTGTTTCCCTTGTAGACCAATGGCATATGGATTTCTTACTCATTTCTTTCCCTGTGTTGATATTTTTTGAGTATTGTGACATCCTGATTTTCGAGTCTAATTTCGATGAGACGAAATGGGCTTTTCATTGACATGCCTATAACCTTTTTCTCTGAGTTGGTCACTCACGAGTTAACTAGCCTATCAGGTGAAGCCGTTAAGGAATCTAAATACAATAACCCTGAGAATTTGACTCGGAATCAACTTCTTAATCGTGCTAATCTGTAAGTTTTCAGCACTGTTAAAATCGATCAGAGACCAAAGATAGGTCGATTCGATAGATGTATGTGATTAGTGCGTGGGTGATTCCACCTAATTGTAAAATTTCTGTCGAACGGCACTAGACCAATTTTTCTGTCATTTTTGTACCCGGTAAGGACAATCTTTGACATGTTGGGAAATTGGTGAGTGCTAGTGCTTCGTTGGTCGTCAAGGCTGGGTCTTTGGAAAAAGTGAGCTTGATGGCAAAAGGTGCACAATGGCATGAGGAAAAGCCATGATGTGAAGACCGTGTGCAATTGTCAGAGGAACTTCACGATTTTTCCTCTTAACTCACAATGGGACCATCTAAGAAGACAAAACCGCCGTCTCCCTTTTCTCTCTTCTGGCGTGTATTGCTCAATGTGCTTTTAGAATAGAATTGCCGACCCCTAGACAAGAAGAGAGACTCTTTTTATATGTAAAATAAAGAGGCCTAGTGAGGAAAGATTCCTCTCTCCAATATTGCACAAGCATGCTACATCTCCTTTCCTATATTTTGTTTCCCTCGTAGACCAATGGCATACGGATTTCTTACGCATTTCTTTTCCTGTGTTGATACTTTTTTATTATTGTGACATCTTGATTTTCGAGTCTAATTTCGATGAGACGAAATGGGCATTTCATCGATGTGCCTATAACATTTTTCTCGAGTTGGTCACTCACGAGTTAACTAGCCTATCAGGTGAAGCCGTTAAGGAATCTAAATGCAATAACCCTAAGAATTCGACTCGGAATCAATTTCTTGATCATGCTAATCTGTAAGGGTCATTGCGACACCATTAAAATTGATCAGAGACCGGAGATGGGTTGATTCGATAGAGGTATGTGATTAGTGCGTAGGTGATTCCACCTAATTGCAAAATTTCTGTCGAATGGCACTAGACCGATTTTTCTGTTATTTTCGTACCTGGTGAGGACAATCTCTGACACGTTGGGAAATTGGTGAGTGCTGGTGCTTCGTTGGTCGTCAAGGCTGGGTCTTCGAAATAAGTGAGCTTGATGGCAAAAGGTGCACAATGGCATGAGGAAAAGCCATGATGTGAAGACCACATGCAATTGCCAGAGGAACTTCACGATTTTTCCTCTATACTCACAATGGGACCATCTAAGAAAACAAAACCGCTGTCTCCCTTTTCTCTCTTTTGGCGTGTATCACTCAATGTGCTTTTAGAATAGAATTACTGACCCCCTAGACAAGAAGAGAGACTCTCTTTTTATATGTAAAATAAAGAGGCCCAGTAAGGAAAGAAACAAAATTTCTTTTCTCTCTCCAATATTGCACAAGCATGCTACATCTCCTTTCCTATATTTTGTTTCCCTCATAGACCAATGGCATATGGATTTTTTACGCATTTCTTTCCCTGTGTTGATACTTTTTGAGTATTGTGACATCCTGATTTTTGAGTCTGATTTCGATGAGACGAAATGGGCTTTTCATTGACGTGCCTATAACATTTTTCTCTGAGTTGGCCACTCACGAGTTAACTAGCCTATCGTATGAAGCCGTTAAGGAATCTAAATGCAATAACTCTGAGAATTCGACTTAGAATTAACTTCTTGATCGTGCTAATCTGTAAGGGTCATTTCGGCACTGTTAAAATCGATCAGAAATCAGAGATAGGTCAATTCGATAGAGGTATGTGATTAGTGTGTGGGTGATTCCACCTAATTGCAAAATTTCTGTCGAATGGCACTAGACCGATTTTTCTGTCATTTTTGTACCCGATGTTCGTATTTGAAACCTTGAGATTTTCACGACAACCGAGAGTAGTCAATGTGTCGAAAATGTACGTCGTGGCTCGAAAATAATCGACCACATGTCAATCGTATTAAAAATTCATAAAAGCTACCTAGTAGATTATGACGCACTAAAGAATTCTAGCTCTTCCAGAGTGGTATCTCACTGATGGCTTGGGCCCCCCCGAAGGAGGCCTTCTTCGCCTTCAAAATCATGTCAGATTGAAATTAACTGTGAAATTGAACTTGATTTCAGAAATTGGAAGTTCTGTCGTGTCACGATTCATTTTAGGAACGTCAACTCATCTTTCGAAAAATTTTCGGAGATTTCGGGATTTTTACGGAAAATCGATTCGGATGATTCGGAAAATGAACAGAAATTTGGTTTAGCTCATTTGAAGGGAATTTCGACTTCTAAGCCGAGCTATTGGGTGATGGGAATTTGTGGAAATGTGTGGAATTTTTCTTCGACAAAATTGGACTTCGAATTTAAGAAATTGAGATGAAATTGAAGTCTAAACTTAGTGAAATTCGGACCTATGATTTGAGGGCTGAATTTTGGCTTCAATTTGGTTAATTTATGGATTATATTTGCTAGAAAGAAATAAGGGGGACAAAGCCTTAATGTCTAGATGTTTATCTTTGACTATTTCCTTTTGTTCCAATCTCTTTGACCGATCAATCTAGCTGCTCTCCACGGACGTTGCTTCCTTTTCATTTCTCTCGGTGCAGCTTCCTCTACGTTGCCAAGACCGCTGCTTCGGTCTCCTTCATACACCTTCCCTTCGAAGCCGACTTCATGAGCTTCTGCCTATTTTCATTTTTTCCTTCATTTCAACCCTCTCTTCCACGTGCTGCTCCATCAAAACTTCCCCTCACACCGTGAGCTTCAAGCTGCTGTGAAGACCGAAGCCACTCATCCCCTCCCCCACTCACATACGCCCACCTCCACTCACGATTCCCCTCTGCAAGCCACGCCACCCCTTTGGTCAACAAACCAGCCTTGTTTTCACTTTGGTTGACTCATCTCACAGCTCCATTTCATTGGCTCCCATTCGTGCGGCCCACAGCCCGTTGAAGGCCAGCGATTTCTCTCTGCTGCTTCGAAGACCAGCCATCCATCTCCTTCAATCGAGGCCCCATCAGAAGCCCACGCATCCAGCGCCTTCACGTTCGAGAGTTTGCAGCCAGCAGCGAGCTTGTGGTCGATTTCAACCGGCCCAAGCTTCCCTCGGCCTTGCCGTGAGCCTGAGTCTCGGCTGCCAATGCGCCGCCGTCGCCGTGAGCCGATTTTCGTGCTAACCGGTGAGTTGCGTTCTAATCCTTAATTAGTGAGCTAATGACACTTAGAGGTGTGTTAGTTAGCTAATTGGTGGATTAATTAGGTTAATTAGGCTTAGGATAGCTTAGTTAGATTAAGTATACAGTTAGTATTTAGTTAGTTTAATTAGTTTAGTTAGGTGGATTAGTTAGGAATTAGTTAGTTTATTTAATTAGTGTGCTTAGATTAAGTTTAATAGAATGGTTAGATTTAATTGTTAGTAGATTATTTGGCTTAGTTAGTTCAGGTTAATTTAATTAAATGCTTTAAATTTTTATTTTGTAATTTATTTAATTTTCGGTAATTTATTTAATTATTAATTATTTTCCGGAAATTAAACCGATAGCCAGTGACTGAAAATTTCGTCTGCGATTATCAATGGTGTGTTCAATTTCTGCAATTGAGTGTTAATTTATGCAAATTGAGTGCTGATTTGGGAATTGAGTATTTAATTCTAAAATTTGTAAATTTTGATATTTATTCAAAGAATCACGGGTATCGGATTTTAATACCGAAAATGGTTTTATATACTATATAAAATAATGGGATTTTAAATTGGAGGTTATGAATTTTCTGGGTCCAATTTGACCGTGTACCCATACACGACTAATTTACTGTGTATTTTTAATACGAAGAAAATAGGTCATGATCACTATCTTAATTGAGGCATTTGAGTGCAATGTATGGTGTCCTGGGCCGAAATTGATTGGTCGTGTGTTGATTAAGAGAACCCGTCTCGAGCAATTGTGTCTGACATTACTAAATCCCTTTTTGGGGTTAACCATGTATTAAGGTAGCGGGTTGCAATAAATTCTGGACCTATGTTCCTTCGGGAAAGCCGTCAATGAGACGTAGTCGTGCTCAATGGGGAAGAGACGATGCCTGGCTACGCCAGTAGATAGCCGAACATGGGAGTCGGTTGTGTCTTGAGTGGCTTAATTACCAATTGGAACGCATGATTATTTGAATTTGTGAGACAAAACTGTGTGGCATGGTATGAGATGTGTCATAATGGTTGTGCCTTATAATTGGGACCCTTGTGATTAATTGAGTTGGTGAGGTATTCCAATTGTTATGTGCATTGATTATATGCAATGTGATATGAACTGTGCTGATGTGTAGGAATGAACGATGAGAGGTAAGTCCTCTGTGCTAATTGAGTGGTTATGTGGTTAGGACATTTCTAGTTGTATTTCCCTCCTAATTGTGGCTTAGACTGTGAACTCGCCGAGATTTCGTGGACTTAAATTTTTTAGAGCCGTAGAGAGAGGGCTTGGAGCTGAGCTGAGGTGACATGAAGAGTAGGTCGAATAGAACAGCCTCTTTTTGAGAACTAGTCTTTTGGGTATAGACGTTTGTAAATAACTCAGTATATTTATAAAAGTGTGATTTGTTTGTGAATGTGATATCCTGCTTTTCTATCTCGACATGATTATTGTCAGGGGATTTATTTTTGCTTTCGCATGTACAATAAAATGAAAGGTTCGGCGACTCTTCCTGGGAAGTCGCATAATTTTTATCGACCAGAGAGGGATGGGCACGCGTTCAAGGATCGGAGCGTGACAAGTATCACCAAATATATTCCTCTCACGTGCAATATTCCCTCTTATTATTTCACTATTTCTTCTGAAATCTTCTGTTCTGCTGCGAAATATATCTTTCAATGTGTATATTACACGCATTTATGAAAGATTTACCGAATATATCGAATCGTCATTCCTCATAAGTCAATTTTCAGTCATTGGAGAATAGCAAGCTTGGGCCAATTTCCTCTCGCCGCGGGCTTAATCCAACTCGTCTAATTAAAGTTTAGAACCATTAAGTCAAACCCATCCATTCACTTGTCCAATGCAAATGCAATAAAAAAAAATGCTCCTAAAACTATATGTTATGTTTCGACCAAAAAAAAAACTATATGTTATGTAATTTAATTCTAATACTTTTGTTTAGGTGTTAAAATAAATCCAAATTTTTAATGCAATATGTGAATGATCGGATTGTCAAAATTTAGGTGTCAACAATAAATGTTCTTTACCTGCCAAAAACATACTATTTTACTCTCCATATGCAAATTAGCTTCAATTAGACAAGCCCTTCAGGACATAGCACGGGATGTTTAAGACCTCCTAAACCTAGTTTCTAGTAGGTAGATTACAACAGACGGTCAAGCAGAAGATACATGAGGGCATAAGTTTTGATTCGTGGGTTGGTTTTATTTGTGTTTGGCCATGCTAGACATTCTGCACTATTTCTTTAAACCTGAAAGATTATTCCCGTCACTGAGAGAGGAAGCTCAGAAACCTGGCCTGTGTGACTAATCATCTGTCTAATTGGATGGATACTCTTTCAAAATGTTTAGGTCATAATTAGCGAATCACTTAGTGTGATTTAGTTATGGTTTAGAGGATGAGCCTCACAGGCGCAAAACTGCAATTACATTAAATTAAATTAACTAGGTAGATGCAATTAGAGATTTGGTTGATGATGCAAACAAGTTGATAGCTGGACTGTTAAGGTTGAGACTACGTCGACAGAGCAATTAAGCTTTGCTTTCTTTTATTCTCATTATCATTTCTTTATAACTCCCATTATTATTACGCATGATTGCGCTAACAACTGAAACATGTGAACTTCAAAAATAATTCAAACCTAAAACAGGTGCCACTACCCATGAGACATACTATTTCATTTGTTTATTTCTTCTAAGAAAATATTTTCCTGCTGAATTTTTATTATAGACAGGGCTCATCGTTTGGTCATGGCATAGCTCTGGAGCAACACATCTGCGTTTCACTAACTCAATGGATATAAAAGAAAAACAGAGAGGACTCCCTCCTTCTCGCATAGCAAAATGATCAATGATCAATAAACTTGTTACCACAAACTGTGGATCGATACCGTTACTGTGACTGAGTCATGCTGTTTGATCACGATCGAATTTGGTGCGCAGCTCCCTCAAAAACTCAGACTCCACCTGAATAATGACGGATCAATCAATCCATCCACATTCGGTTTGGTATCATATTGTCTGGATTCTTGATCCCATTACACAATCTTGGAAGCACGCGGTACGAGGAAAGAAAAGGTGAAAAGCTGACATGTCTCTTATATTGTTTGGACCCATTTTTACTTCACCTGGTCAATTCAAAGAGAAGACGACAATCGGATCAACCAGTTACCACAAAAGAAATGGGAAAAGGATTCTTTCGGATTCTCGCTCTGCAACCTGCCATCAGGCTTGGAAGGACGTGTATCAAGATTGAATTATGGAGAGAGGAGGCTGCACGGAGGCATCAAGTGGGTGCGACAGGATGACCAACGCCACCCACAAACGACGGCCATCTCTTTCCAAGAGTGAATGCGTTGACGTGGAGGTCGCTAAAAACGACGACCATCTCTTTCCAAGAGTATATGCGTTGATGTGGGGGTCGCTATTTTTGATATCCCACTTGCCCACTGAGTTCATGCTGGGTCTTGTACAAATGTACGTGGGCAAATTGTGAAAAGTCCATGTTGAAGTGAAAGTAACGGTCCGTACAGGTTGATATCTTCTCCTTCATCCCTATTCCAATCATGAATCTAAGTTTTCTTCGTCCTCAATTAAAATCTTGTCTGTGCATATAAATAAAAAGAAGTTGTCATCTCATTTTGGATGGAAACTAACAAATTGTGAAAAATATATATCGGCTATATGATTATTTGTCAAGGTAATAAATTAAAAAAAAAGAAAAGGCAAGAGACGCAATACTATATCCATAAGAGAAAATTCAAGGGGTTCTTTTCTACTTTGATTATGTCATGACATTTACAGATCTCCCTATGAAAGTTCCCATCGTTGGTCTTTCCTCATGTGTGTTGTTGTACCTTGACTTTTCCATACTCATCGACCTTTATTTTCCTCCTTTAATTTCCCATTCTAGACTCACAAAAATCTTCAGTCCTTTCACATCTAATTCAAAATAAAGTGTGTGTTGTTGTACCTTGACTTTTCCATACTCATCAACCTTTATTTTCCTCCTTTAATTTCCCATTCTAGACTCACAAAAATCTTCAGTCCTTTCACATCTAATTCAAAATAAAGTGGATGTGGAGGTGCCACGACTTGGATGGATGAACCCGTCAACTCTAGACGTCCATGTTGATCTTAGTAAATGCGGAATCTTTTCTCTTTGGCTCTTTCCCCCAATATCTCATCACGTGCCTTTATCAAACCATACAATGCATCTTGACAAAACGAAACAGTCCGCTATCATCACAAAGAACGAGACTTTAAACACCACACCTGACATTTGAAAAATATTAAAAAAGTCTTAAATATAATTGTACTTAAGTTTATTCAACCATAAACATTTCAATTGTAATAATTAAAATCTAGATCTTTTCATGATTTGTCAATGTGGTCCATTCGATCAATTTTGGTGTGAATGTTGATTATTTTACGTGACGCGATCCACACCAACGCGGATCTTAATATTTCTTTGAATTTTTTGTTATTATTTTCTTTTTCTTTTCTTTTCGTTGTTTTTCTTTTTCTTTTCTTTTTTACAACTCTGGCTAGCGAAGTCGTCGGTCGACCATCGTTAGCCACAAGTGAGGGACCGACCATCGTTAGCCACAAGTGAGGGTCAGGGAGTTTGGTTGAGGGTGTCATGGCCCTTGTCTAGATCCAAGCGAGTCCAACAAGGGCGTTGGGCCCTTGCCCAAACCTCTTCCAACCCATAATTTAGGAAAAAAGAAAGAAAGGAAATAACTATAAAAATGAAAAGAAGAAAAAGAAAAAAATGTAAAAAGTAAAAAAAAATTAAAAAATTTTTCAAATCAAGCACCGATCGTCTTATATAGAATGATTGGTGTCATATCAGTAATTTCTAGCTATAGCATGATGTACTACATTTGTAAATTGTCAATAAGCTTAGGACTTAAGTGGCACAAGTACAATAAATTTAAGACTTTTGATATTGACTTCCAGAAGCTGTCAACTTGCAAGTTGCAATAGTTTTTGTGTAGGTTAGTGACTTTTCGCCCAAATACAAATGCATAACTAGAGACTAAATTGTCTAAATCGAGTTTATCAATGTTTCCAAATGGTGATCCCAAAATATGCAATGAGGACGTACTATGTAATTCCACAACCTTTCGTAAATGTTTTCAATTGGGTACTCGATCTCTTCTTACTTAGACTTGCAGCTATGCCCGGCAGGCAAAAAGAACTAACTATTCGTTTTTCCTTAGTGGTAACAAAAATTTCACTCTTCTAACAGTGAAGTGTCTTTAAAGTGTAAAACGAGCACGAGACGTTTGACCCAGATATAGTTTAGCTAATTTCTCATCCACGGTCATCGACCAGAATTTTCAAAGGCTAATTTCAAACATTTATACGGCACGGAGAATTTAGTGAAAGTAAGAGGAGCATTTCTAATCTTTATCTCAGACGCCACTTGGCTTTCTCATCAAACTATATCTACGCATATATATATACACATATCTGGAAGTGCGGTTGGTCAGACTTGACATGGTGGCTCTCCAGCTCTAAGGCTCTCTCTCTCTCTCTCTCTCTCTCTCTCTCTCTCTCTCTGGTTGAACAATGGTGAATTCGAGGGTGATCCTTGCCTTGCATGTAGCAGCGTGCATACTACTTGCAGACGTCGCTCGTGCTCAGAGCCAAAGTGCTACGACCGACCCTTCTGAAGGTACAAAACGAACCCTCTTCCCCTCTTTCCTCCGCGTGTTCGTGTGTGTTTAACGAGTTTGCTATCCATAAGGAGTGCGCAAGATCGTAAGCATCCTTCCTGGAAATGGAAAATCATCTCCTTCCTACTAAAGTATGATTAAGATCGGGACAGACAGTGATTAGGTGACGGCACTGTTATCCTTCCATGAGGGACGGTATCTTCTTACTTAACCAAGGCAACCGGTAATCAGTTTGCCCAGTTTTGCTTGAAAATTCTTGCTTAGTCCTCGGTGGGATTTGCTGGCATAAAACAAATCACTCAAAGTGGGGTTCTTTATATATTAAAAAAATAAAGAGAGAAATGCATCTGAATTATATTAAATACCTAAGTATGTCTAATCGCCAGTATGATTATGTATTACTAAATAAAACTTATTAAAAGGATATATTAACTTTCAAATTCGGAATTAAAAAAACACTTCAAGTAACCATGACTAATGTTCTTCTCATTGCTGGCTTAACAGTTGTCATGCTAGTGTAAGTGCAATGTTATTTAATTTTATGATCGTACTGACTTGGCGACCCAATTAAATTGTAAGAGATGGACCATTGGAAGTGCTAAAGAGTTGTGGTTTCTTGAGCAACCAACTAGCCATAGAACGGGAATTCTTTTTCTTTTCAAATCCACGACATGATATTATTAAGCAATAAGATATTCATGAGATGTCATTTTTAAATGATGGACTTGACCCCAAAATGGATTGGCAAAGATACTGAATGTAATTCATTTAATTTATGCATCTACAAACTCCCTTTTATTCTGTCTTCCGTAATAACTAGTACTAAGAGTGTGTTTATTTGAGGAAAAGTGTTTTTTCAGAATTAGTTTTCCGAACCTTGCCCGTTGGTTTGCCGAAAATGATTAGTTAATCGAAAACACTTTCTGGTCAAGGAAAAAATTTATGCATAAAATTAGGAAAGTGAATTCTCAAATACAAGAAAGTAAAAACACCTTGCAGAATCACTCATCTTGAATTATATAATATTTTTTCTTTTATTAAAAATTGATTTTTAAATATTTTTCTCTCTTTCTTTTTTTCCTTTTCCTTCTTCCTCCTCCACTAGTTGCGACAACCGACCACAGGCGCAAGGCAGCATAGGTCAACGAGGGCCACCTTAAGCCTGAGGTTGAGCTTGACTTGTTTGAGGCCATGGTCCTTGTCAAGCCTCGGTGACGACGCCAATGGCCTATTGTAGCCGTTGCCCATGCCCAATAACTGGTGGAGGAGGAAGATGGAAAGAGAGTGAAAAATATATATTAAATTAAAAATATAAATCATTTAAAAATGATTTTTTTTTTTTTTTTACGTGAGATTGAAAATCATTTTTCAAAAAGATCACAACACCAGATAATGTTTTCGGTCACATATCACCAAATAAAGGAAAATTAACAATTTTCCTAAAAAATGATTTCCCAAAAAGTATTCTCCTTTTTTTCATGAAGTTTTCTCCTAAATAAATGCACCCTAATTATTATTTTATTTGTCAAGAAAAATACTTAATCATACATTGTCACGACCTCTTTTTTTTTTCGTCCGGAGGAAAAGAAAGAAAGGTTTAGGGTATTTGCCTAAAGAAGCGGACCAATGGCCTTAAATTGGCGCGGGCTCTCCTCAAGCCCATACCTGCGCACGTTGGATTTCATATTTCAATTATTAACAACCTAAATATTTCTAGAGTCGCCACTAGCCTATTGGGGTCGGCTAGAAACCAATCGAGACACGCGAGTAGTGTCTCGATTCCTACGCAACCAGAGATTTCTAGGAACGGGGACTTGTTTACGCCAATATTTCTATTAGCGCCCTTGCGGTACCACTAACTTGGAAAGTCATTTATCTAAATGGCCACACATTCTTGATTACTAATTATAATCTTTATGAAACCACTAAGTGTCCATGCAAATGTTTTTGTAGTTTTTTTTTTTTTTTAATGTCTAGACTAATCTTAACATAATTTAGAAGAGAAATTTACACTCAAATTAATGAAAAGCGGCGCGTAAATAAACATCCAAGAAATTGAAATGACTTGAAAATAAACGCAGAAAAGGTAAACCCGATACAAGTCGGGCAAATAATATTACATGGCCTTATTATCACACCTCGGGACAGGACCCCCGTGAGCGAAATGAAAATTTAAATATGCATAAAATTGCCCTACATGCATGAAATTACTCTAGATAATTTTAATCTATGCAAAATGTATTATTTACAAAAATGATCATAAAATACCAAAATAGCATTAAATTAGGAAAATGACATTTTAAAAATAGGAAAATTTCATAGATGCCATTTTTGCCTTAATTTGATACATCTATTGCCTTTATATATTTTTTTGAAATTTTTGGATTTTTGGATTTTTATTTTTATTTTTTATTTAAATAAAAATAATAATTTCCTAAACCGATATATGCTAACATTGAACAACACAGCACCCAAATATTACAATGATAGAGCTTAAATCGATCATTTCAAGGTTGAAACTTGGTTCCAACATTTTATCGAATACTTGGCTTGCATCAAATCACCTCAAAACGTCTTCATCGGGCCATGCTCGTGGCCTTCAATCTCGACCCATAAGCAATCTCATGCGGAGGTAAAGTATCAACATTATACTAACACATGCAAGGAACAGGTTTAACTAGAAATCACAGCCTAGAACATGCAAAAACCGAACTGAAAACGGCCTCCAATATGCGGGTTGGAGCTGTTTTGCAAATCTGGTGATGAACCCAAGTCAAACAGCCATGTCAAATGCTCAGATTGAAGCTCCGACAACCATCACATACAACATCTACATGAAATATTACTCCATCTAGATGAAAATAGGTCACACTTACTTTCAAATGCAACAAACATCACCGAAAACGATCAACCAAACGCATCAAAATGAACTCTCCAAGAAGCATTCATGCATGATCTATGCTGGCCAACCATGTCTCAATGTGGTTTTTGGCTCATTGTTATAGATGGTTTCATGGTTCACAAGGAGATTTAAAGACTAAACCGGGTTGTCCTATGCATAATTTGTACTCCCATGTAACATTCATCAAAGTCACAACGACAAAAAAAGGCATGCAAAGGGGAGTAACAAGTCAAGCATGTAGGGCATTGAAGAGGTTTTAAACACCTAGAAAAATTTTAGCTTCAGAAGTCAGTTCTTCGGACTAGTTTCCTTCTCAATTTTTCATGATCAAAACATGTTCAAACTCGAACAAAAATACATCTAGGATGCTTTCCTTGCTTCCTAGTTTCTTTTTCAAGTGACTCTTGGCCAAGGAAACCACGAAATTGTCCTCTGGAAGCACGTGGAAGTTGGTTCCTTCAAGCTGAAAGTGAGATCTGCAGAAGAAAAAGTGACAACGAAGCTTTTCGTTGACTTTCAAAATTAGACTTCCAAACCTTCCTTGTTGGCCAAGTTCAAATCAACCCAAACTATATGTATTATAGTTTGGCTTGTAAGTCATGGCTTTCCTCATTTGTCTCTCAAGTTTCTCAAAAGCACTTGCTTCTTCTCACTCATGAACAATCAGGCTCAACACTTAAGAAAAATTTTCGGACTTTCTTGGCCCGCTAGAAGGGCACTGTTTTGGGGGGATTTAGGAGGCCTTACTGATCTCCATTTGGGACGTGCGACCTATGGTTGGAAATATCTTTGAATTAAGTTTCATTCTCTAGCTGAAGGTTTTGGCTAATTTTGGCCGTAGGTGTGTGAAAATCTCATTTTTCTCTCTCTGGGTCAGTCTGGAATTTCTGGGTTCCTCTTTTCTGGAGTTGCTTCTGAGGGCCTCTTTGGGGATCGATTCCGAGCTCTCTCTTGTGTTTCTTGTCTTCTGCCTCTTATCCCTGAAACGAGCATGCTTAATAGATCTTATCCACTGCATTAAGCAATCTCTTTACCGGCTTTTCGCCCTCCTTCCAAGCCTACCAACTAAGCAGTCTACCCACTTTCTGACTTCGTCAAATTTTTTAAATTTTGCAGATGTTGAGTGTGCCGATTTTGCTGCGACTTTCCCGTGCTTCCAGCAGCTTATCCCTGTCAAATTTCTGTCCACTTGCACTACTCATTACGGCCTTTCATCACGTGCAAAGATCAGGCCGGTTGGACAGCTGAGGAGGATATGGTGGGGCCACCAAGTTGCTTACTTAGCAACTCCGACTTCAAACCAACGTGTGGACTGGGATTTGTCAGCTGATTTAGGTGCTTTAATATATGAATTTGGCTGCGATTTTTTATCAATTAGCAAGCTCATGTATAGTAGTTTAAGATCCCAACCGGATTTTGCAATTTTACCCACCCAAGTTTGCAAAAAGGTCCCTCAAAGTTGGTCATTTTCTTATCCGAAAATACCCAATTTAATGCTAGTTTGGTCATTTTGGCCCAATTTGATAGATTCGACCCAGCCCAAATTCAATTTCAATCCAATTGGAGGCCTAGATGATGATTTACAGGCTCGGACACAAATTTTGCAAAATTTGCAAATTGGTCCCTCAACTTTTGGAAATTGCATTTTGGCCCCAATTTGCCATTTTAATTCCAATTTGACCTCCTGGGCTTGGCTAGTCACATTTAGATCATTGGCCTCAGCTTTTTTTTTATTTTCTTTTTTATCTTATTTTTTTTATAATTTTTTTTAATTTAATTAATTTTTTTAAAGGAAAAAGCATCTTCCATTTAAAACACTATATTAAATGCCTAAATAATCTATATGCAAGAATTTAACATAAAATATTTTTGGGCAAAAATTTAGGTGTCAACATACATTGACTTCTTAATCATATAAAATGACATGGGATCAAGTATTATGTAATTATATGCGTATCCTCATTCACAAATTTTCTGTAATTTCTGCCATGGGATTAGGTCCTAATGCATCTCTCTCAACAATATCGATTCAGTAGGTAATAATCTCACCTAGCAATATCACACTATTCATGTTTTATCATTTCATTGTTTCATATCATGTTTTGTATATTGTATTTTTGCCGCTATTATGCATTCTTGATTTCGCCAATACCTTAATTAAGGTCGTTGGCTCCTCACAACTTAACTTGAATATGAAGAATCACGAACCATTTAAATGTACAATGATATGTCAATTAATGTTGAAATACAACTTGGGTGTTTTTTTTTTTTTCCATTTTTGAAATTTAATGGATCCTTCTAATAACATTAATAAATTTTATTTAGAAATAACTTTTTCATACCGGTGATTAGCTATATTTTGGTTATTTAATTTCATTTATACATACATATATATTTATACATACATACATATATATATATATATACTCGACATAGAAGAAGAGGACCCGAAATTTTCTGAATTTCTCTCTTCTCCTTCTCTCTCTCACTTGTAATCCTTCATCCCTTCCATCTCCATCCTCATCTCTTCCATCTCCAAGCTCTCTTACCTTGTATCCCCTGGTTTCAAAGTAAGTTAGTTTTCATATACATCGTTTTATACAGGGTAACCAACTTACATGATAGTTGGTTAACCATTTCTTGTAATATAGACATCAATACTCCCTGGAGTGCGGATTACCGCCCTAGTGGATGACTTGATGCTTTAAGTTTTTTGCATCTAAGTTTCTGCATCTCAATACATGTAATTTCAGCTTTTCAGCTTTATATAATACAAGTTCATACCACCTTCATGGTTGGTTTTTGTTTATGCATACTCTTACTTTATATTTTATATATTGCCTTTGGTCTTTATATTATTTTTAATTCTCGCGATTTTATTTAAGTTATTTACTTTCTTGTTGTTTCTTATTGTTATACATCCTTCTCTCGCTTTCATATAGATCTATTAATCCTTTATACTTTCTTGTTCTCTCATATAGTACTCCGATCCTAACCCCTTTATGGTAAAATGTCTTTGGCTGATTTGCAATCAATTCTCAAGAGAAATTTTTGATTTAATAAATCTCCTTGGAATTTTGATATAGATAAAACTATAGCAAGGATCAGGTTCCAACTTTGATTTTCCTATGAGTTTTTTCTTTTGTTCTATGGCTTTGGCAAACTCTGGGCTAAGATTTTTTGGAAATTTTCCTAATATAAATATCCTTTGCAAACCTTTACATCAAAGGCTACGAAAGGATCCTCCACCATGGACCTCTGTCCATACAGACATTGTCAAACAAATAAAAATTCATGTCAAAGATATACCATGCTTACATCTTGCTGACCCCTCCACTTTCAAAATAGTAGAAACAGACGCGTCAGAATTAGGTTATGGTGGTATTCTCAAACAAGTCAATAACAACAAAGAACAAGTTATTCAATTTATATCAAAACATTGGAATTCCACTCAACAAAATTATTCGACAATCAAAAAAGGTCCATAGATCTTAATGGTATTAGAGCCAAGAGGAAAGTATAGATAGTCTTTGTAAAACATACTCCTAGATCGAGAGCCATTCGTTGGCATCCTTCTTGTTTCTACAGTGGTCCAGGCCGTAAGTCCCCGAGTGGCTGTTAGACCGTTGGTTTAGCTCAGTAACGGTTCAAGAAGGAATAGTTCCGATCTTAAGTATGAGTTTACATAGAAGATCTACATCTTCCTCTAGTTCTCTATCACAAATGGACTCGGATCCCGAGTCCTATACATAGAGAAGAAGTAAGGATAGAAGATTTCAACAAATCTATAGAAAATTGGGAAATTCCTAAAATACAGCTTAAGGAAATATACAAGCAATCTAAATTAAAGTTTTTCAAAAAATCAGACTATGTCATAACTACTGAAGAAAGAGATGTTCCTCTTTCTAATTCTTATGAAAAAATACATCTTTTGAACAAAGAGTCCATTCTAAAGCACAAACAAAAATACAACTACATTCATATAGGACTAGTTCAAGTAGGAGTCAAACCTCTTACTAAAGAAGGCCTTAATACTTCCATTCTCTTAGTCTTACGTGATTCACGTCTTTTAAATTATGATGAATCTATTCTTGGCACTTTGTAGAGACAAGTCTCGCAAAGGACCTATACATTTTGACTTGTTATCCCAATTTCTCGTTTCCCTTAAAGACAAGAACATTCTTAGAGCTCTAACACTCCAAATCAAAACCCATAATTATAAAGTAGCGAGATGGATCTATTCCCTTAGCCCTTGTCTATAGAATCCATTATAAAGCCATGTCCTCCGCTTTTGGAGAAAATGCTTTCAAACATAGTCCACGAGGAGAAACACTTCTTCTCCAAACTGACATTTCTAGAGCAAATACGACAATTCCTAGGTCTATTAATTGGAATCAAGTTACTTTACCAGAACAATGGGAATTAGAAAACCAAATTCCCCAACAAGTTGTTCAAAATACAGACCCTACTAATGTCATTCAACACCCAGAAGGAAGAGTGACTATTAGATTTCCCAGAAGATCTTTCGATTCAGTGTATGAACAGTGTGTGAACAGTGTATGAACAGTGTGTCTACTACGCTCCGGTGTGTAGCCTTTTGCGCCGTTTGTAATAGTAACTGCATGTGATGTCTTTTAATCTCTGTCCCGATTGATCCCGTAGCGTCGTCTTCATTAGTGTTTCCACTATGATATGACTGGGAAGATCCGTCTTGACTGTTTTGAGATTTGGAAGATCCACATTGTGATTCTTTCGCTTCTGAGAGCATTGTCCTGAGAATGTTGCAGTATTTATCTCTGTTTTGGACTGCTGCAAGTGCTGCACTTGCCATGGATTTTCTCCCTGTAAAACGATGTATTTGATGGGGATGCGATTATTTGGGTTTTACGGCTATTTAGCCATGTTTTAACCTAGTTTCGGATCCTTGATCAAGAAATCTGAATCCATCCCACCATTTGGTTTTGTATTTTCGGACAAGTGTTGGTATACCCGGTTTTTGGATGTATTGTATTCAAATTCCCATGTTACCCACGAGATTCTGAATATTATAAAGAAATGCATAAGGCATGGGAACCTTATATCATGAGGTGTTGGTATGAATTGTTCACTGAAAATCTTGTATCCTTGTTTGACCGTGGGGTGTAATATTATGTCCAAAGGACCAAAGAGATCCCACCAGAATCAAACTAGTTTGGTAAGCTTTGTCTTGGGAAGTTGTCTTTGAAGAATAATAACCGGAGTGTTGGAAATTTGTATTCCGTCGGAAAAGACATTCCACCAAGCTTGTTGGTAGTCCCGAGTATGTATATGAATAGGAGTATGGTAGACTTTGGGTAAGTCGGTTTGGAACTTTGCGGGTGTATGGGGTGAGGCTCCCGGTGTGAGGGGTGTATGACTTTACTGATGGATATAGTGGAATAAAGGATATTTTCTGTATTGGTTTTATCGGCAAAGTGAGTGAACTTTGCCGATTCTGTTTCCACTAAAATTTGCTCATAATAAGCAAGGGTTTTGTTTGTATTGTGTGGTTTGAAAAGCCAATTTTTCGGAAATATGTTTTCTGCAAATTTGATTGGATCTTTATCGAAGAATCCATCTTCCACAGTCAATATATTTTGAAAAGATGTTTTGGGAAAGAATTTTGATCTTTGAGAAAGAGGGGTTGCTCGGGCTTAATAACCACCTCATTCGAAATTCTTTTTGTATTCCGCTTGTTTTTGTGTAGCAAGCGGGGAAGGATTGTTACTTACTTCTATGGCACTGGATGGCTCTTTCTTTACGTTTTGTAAAGACTGGGCAAGTAACAATATTGTTTCTTTTGGAAGTATGTTGGCTAACCGATTGAGGGCTAGCATGGGTTCGGATGTTATGGGTTACGTTGTCAAAGGTGATTCTTTGTATGAATGTTTGGTTGTTTTCTGCCATTTGGAGCCATGTTTTGACGGACGTTAAGCCTTTCGGCTTTGGTGGTGTATTGGAGGGCTCGGCGGTGGCTTTGCCTTTGCCTTTGTCTTTGTCTTTTTGGGTCTTGGCATGGTATCCCCTGTAAAAATTCTCTTGTGAGAAAATCGGGCAATGAATTTGAAGAACCATTTATAAATTCTATGTCAAAATCGAATGAAAGTATGGCTTGCCATCTGGCAAAAATTTGTTTTGATGCAACATTTAAAACGTCTTTTTGTAAAATGTCTTTGGCTGATTTGCAATCAATTCTCAAGAGAAATTTTTGATTTAATAAATCTCCTTGGAATTTTGATATAGATAAAACTATAGCAAGTATTTCTTTTTTGATTGTCGAATAATTTTGTTGAGTGGAATTCCAATGTTTTGATATAAATTGAATAACTTGTTCTTTGTTGTTATTGACTTGTTTGAGAATACCACCATAACCTAATTCCCGACGCGTCTGTTTCTACTATTTTGAAAGTGGAGGGGTCGGCAAGATGTAAGCATGGTATATCTTTGACATGAATTTTTATTTGTTTGACAATGTCCGTATGGACAGAGGTCCATGGTGGAGGATCCTTTCGTAGCCTTTGATGTAAAGGTTTGCAAAGGATATTTATATTAGGAAAGAAATCTAAAATATAATTGAGGCTACCCAAAAACCTTTGTAATTGAGTTTTGTCTTTAATCTCATCGGGGAATTTATCAGTAAAAGAGATTGATCTTTTTATGGGAGTGATGGTGCTTAAATGGATGTAATGACCTAAAAATCTAATCTTGGTCTTGAAGAGTGCAATTTTAGTAGGAGAGACTACGAGACCGTTTTGTATGATTATTTTTATGAAAGTGGATAAATGTTTGAAATGCTGTTCTATATTGGAAGAGAAAACTAGAACATCATCTATATAAACTATGATGTATTCTGAATAAGGATTGAAAATCTCGTTCATAATTCTTTGGAATTACTGAAGGGGCATTTTTGAGGCCGAATGGCATAACATTCCATTCATATTGGCCAAAAGGTACCGTAAAGGCTGTCTTGTATTTATCCTTTTCACTAACTTGTATTTGCCAGGAATCCTGATTTCATGTCAAATTTAGAAAATATTTTTGATCTACAAAGTCTATTCAGTAAATCTTTTTTTGTTGGGTATAGGGTATCTTATCCATCTAAGGGCTGTATTAAGAGGTTTGTAATTAATAACTAACCTCAGGAACTCCTCTTTCTAGTTCAGCATTTTTATTAACATAAAAAGCGAGAACAACTCCAAGGTGATTGGCTTTTTCTTATGAGTTTTTTATTTAAGAGATCTTGTATTTCTGTTTGACAAAATTTTAAAACTTCTTGGTTCATTTGTGTTGGTCGGGCTTTGGTAGGAATTTTGTTTTCAGAAAAATCATGTTCATAAGGTAAATCGACGATATGCTTTTTCCTTTCCCAAAAGGCATTGGGTAGAGTAGAGCATATAGTTTTTTCTATGTGTTTTTGTAGAGAAGCTATTTTTTCTATGATGTTTGGTTTTATGAGATTTTCTTCTATTCTTTTGAACTCTAAGTCTTCTTTTAAAAATTCAAGCTGGTTTTCTTTGTCTTTTATGAGGCGGTTTATTTCTGAAATGGAATGTTCTTGTAAAATATTAAGACTTCTTTTCTGCGGTTTTGTTATGAAATTGAAGGTGATTTTTTTGTTTAAAGCATGAGTTTCTATACCTTCATTAGTAACAACAAAGGGTTGAATCAATTGTATGAAAGGTGTTCCAAGGATAACTTTGTTGTCTCATGTTTTTAACTAAAAGAAAAGATGTTTTGTAAGACATTTGGTCTTTTATTATTAGGCTTCGGTAACTTGTATTGTATATTCAGCTTGTCTCCGAGGCTGATTTTAAAGACTCGATGTTTTGTCAAAGTATCTTGTTGGAACAAGGCCTTCCTTGATACAATTGAGGTCAGCCCGTATCAAAGAGTGCCATTGTTTCAATAATATACTCATTATTGATTTTTATCTTAATATTTATTATCCATTTCCTAGATGTGATTTCTGTTAATAGCATAAGAAAAGCTGGATCGGAGGTATCGGATTACTAGCGATTTCATTTTGGTCTTCAAGTTTTGTTGTTCTTTTTATGACAAGAGACTTTATATCAGAAATTTCTTGTTTCATTTCGATTGGGTTTCTTTTAATGCTTGTATTTCTAACTTTTGTTGTTTTATTTCATTTTGGAGGTCATTAATATTTATAGGTCTGGATTGTGGTTTTTTGTTTCTATTAAGGATGTCTTTAAGGTTGTATGAAGTATTAGGCTTGGAAGTAATGTTCATAGAAGAGTGAAGTCTATCTAAGTATTCTTTTTTGGCTTCAGGGTCAAGTATTTTGTCGGCGAAAGGAGAAGGAATTCTTCTTCTTTTGTTAAGACGTTTACTTCAAGAGTAGGTTTTTTCGGAGAAGCGTCTTCATATTCGGAATCGGAAGAGGAATCTATCTCATTAATCGAAGACCTTCTTCCTCAAGAAATTCATCGGAGAAGTATCATCATTTTCTATGAAGATGTTATTTAATTGATTAAGAGTATTGTCATCTAAAGAAAGTTCATTCAATTTTTTTATTAATCCTACAATATTTTGAAATATGTCCTTTTCTACCACAAGAATAGCATTTGATGTCTTTAAAATTTTTCTATCGAATGAGGTCTATTTTGAGTATTCTGATGTCTTTGTTTATTCCTACGAAAAGGAGGTTTGTTGTGATGTTTCTTTGTTTCTTTTTCAGGAGGACAAGTTCCCTTACATTTTGATTTTGTTTTTTCATTATAGGAGGGGTCGTATCGAGCACAAAAATCTCCTAGACTCCTATTGGTGAGGGATTGTTCTTCCTTGAGTTGTCTTTGTAATTTGATTGTATTACACATTTGTGTTCCTTGTCGTAAACATAGGAGACTATTTCTCCATAAGAAAGGAGATCATAAGGAATTTGACCGTTTGTATTCTTCTCTAATTTTATCTCTAACTTGGTCACCTATAATCTGAGGTAAACCGGCTAAGAATTTTCTTTCCAAAAAGGTTGATTGCGAATCGGATCTAATAAGAACCCTTTGAAAGAAAAGCTCTTTGTATTCTCTAAATCGTCCTAAGGATTTGCAACGTATATTGGAAAGGAGATCTTGGTTTCTATCCCTAATATGTGAAGGATCTCCTACAAAGTGTTGTGAAATGGAATAGATAAGGGTATTGACCGCATCTTGGATGAGATGACCTTGATCATCATCCATGCGTTGTCCAAAATCATCTACCTTATAAGCAGTTAAAATCTGTGTCTTTTGTTCATCTGTGAGGTAGTTATCCCACCAACCTTTTAGCTGTCCAGTGAATCCGGCTACTAAAAGATTAGCAACAGCATGGTCAGAAACATCTTGCTGTGTTTTGTAGGCATTAGCAAGCATCACCATGTTGTTAAGGATGTTCATGACATTGGTTTTACGCAACACCATCAATGTTCCATTCATAGATGGCGTCGGGAGAATATTTATTCTGTATTTTTGCGATGATTCTTCTTGGGCAATGTCTCGGTGGGGTAGCTCTACTATAATAAAGCTTCGAGGTTGTCTCCAATTGAGTCTGTAATCTCATTGACTGACTCATTATCGAAGGTTTGGTTAGGGTATTAATGGTGGGTTGGTGCGGAGTGTCTCTAATGATAAGATTCTGGAATTTAGGAGTGTCTATTATAGGATCAGGTTCCAACTTTGATTTTCCTAAGAGTTTTTTCTTTTGTTCTATGGCTTTGGCAAACTCTGGGCTAAGATTTTTTGGAAATTCAAAGGCTTTAAAAATGGGTTTTTTGAGAGTGTCAATTTGTGGTGTAACAAGTTGAGTAGGATTCTGGAAGGTGGATTCCATCCTATTCAACTATTTTCCTATGGTTACTAAATGTTGATTAGTAAAATTGTTTTGTTCAATAACTTTGTGGATGTATAGAGAGTCTCCTTTATCTGGAAGTCTAAAAGGAGTGGCTGTAACCTCGCTATCTCCATGCTGTATTTTTATTCTCCTAAGGGGTGGATGATTGGATTCTATGGTTTCACCATTATCGAGTTTCCACTTATAATGATGATCTAAAACAAATATTTCTTTTGGTTCGAGGAATTGTTCTTCTAACCAATCAAAGAAAATATATGGACTTCATATTCATATATGTAGTCGTAATATTTTTGTTTGATGTCTTTTGCTTTATCAGCAAGGTTTTGAAGAACCATTCTCGATTTGTTTGTTGTTTTCAGAATTAAATTCTTTATTAAGAAAAGTTTTGTTTGGCTCAAAATGTTTTTCTAAAACATTAAGCTCTGCATCTATCATTTGCGAATAAGTAGGAGAATGATGAGGAGAGTCGTATTATCTACGGCTGGTTCGACCGGTTCGGGCTGATTTTGTTGATAAATTGGCCTCGGAAATTCCTGATCTATTATCTAAACCACTAATTTCTGGTTCAAGAGGTGTCTCATGATTACTTCTACTGGTGGAAGGAGGTAAAGGTGTTGTACTTCTTGTGGGAGTGTCTCTATGTATACTAGGAGGAGGAGTGTTTCTATGTGTACTAGGGGGAATAGTGATTATAGGAGGAAGATTAGGATTAAGATCTATGGACCTTGTATAGGAATTATGAAAAGAAGGACTAGATCTTAATTATGAAAAGAAGGACCAGAATCTTATCATTAGAGACACTCCAGACCAACCCACCATTAATACCCTAACCAAACCTTCTGATAATGAGTCAGTCAATGAGATTAACAGACTCAATTGGAGACAACCTCAGAAGCTTTATTATAGTAGAGCTACCCCACCAGACATTGCCCAAAATCATCTACCTTATAAGCAGTTAAAATCTGTGTCTTTTGTTCATCTGTGAGGTAGTTATCCCACCAACCTTTTAGCTGTCCGGTGAATCCGGCTACTAAAAGATTAGCAACAGCATGGTCGAAACATCTTGCTGTGTTTTGTAGGCATTAGCAAGCATCACCATGTTGTTAAGGATGTTCATGACATTGGTTTATATATATATATATATATATATATATATATATATATATATATATATATATGTATGTATGCATATTAGTAATTTAAAAACCCCACTCTGAGGATTTGCTTTCTGCCAGCAAATCCCACCTAGAGAATTTTCAAGGAAACCTGGTAAACAGTTTACCCGGTTGCCTTGGTTAAATAAGTGTGGAGATCTTGCTGTCTTCTATGGAAGAATAACAGTGCTGTCACATAATCATTGTCCAATCGAGACTATACATCTTCCCTCTTTAAAACATTTCGCAAACTTATTATTACCTGGCTTTATTATCCAGAGAGCATTATGTTATGGGATTGCAAGGACGTATGTGGCCCCACTTTCACCTTCACTTTTATTTGACGGCTTGTTGTATAATCGAAAAAGAAAAATTGATTCCCTTAAAACCATGTCTGGGAATTGTAAAGACGCTTCTCCATATGAGCGGCTGTCCCCGTTTATACCAATCAACTGGGATAGACAGCATGTGCATACCTGTATTATAAATTGCGCTTAATTGTCTAAATCACTCTCCATTTACTTAAGGTAAGAATCACGCACCAATTCATTTAGTTTGAGCATGAAGCTAAACAAAGTCTGAGTCGATGAAGGTTATGTGAATGTAGTGGCGATTCTGAACTCGATATGGTCAACATGGGAACTCACTTCACAGGCGCCAAAATGGAACATAAGCGGAGAGCCATGCAGCGGAGCCGCCATCGACTCAACCTCCTTCATCGATACCAATTACAATCCTTTCATCAAATGCGTCTGCTCCTTCAACAGTTCCACTACTTGCCACATTACACGGCTGTACGTATTGACAGTATCTCGCCCACCATGTGTACGTCTCTTTTCATGACCTGGTGGTTTTTCTTTGGTTGCAGCAAGGTTTTAGCAATGAGCGTTGCCGGTCCTATTCCTGATGAGTTGTGGAAGTTGACTTACATCATTTGCTGAAGCTCCATATTGATTTTACTGACCAAGGTTTCAAAATCTTACGCAGTTTTCCGTTGTTCTGATGGTATTATGTACTTCATACAGGAACTTGGCCCAAAATTTCTTGACTGGTTCCTTATCTCCATCCATTGGCAACCTAACTCGCATGCAGTATCTGTGAGCACAAGTCAATTCTAGTCTCAAAATTTATCCGAGTTCTCTGATCCTTTTTTAAGCATTTTTCTTTCTTTCCTAATGCTTACTCTGCTGATTTACTTCAGGACTGTGGGCAACAATGCATTATCAGGGGAGCTTCCACTGCAACTTGGGCAACTTACAGAGCTATTGTCATTGTAAGTAACAGTTCCAGGACAGAATTTGTAATGTCAAGCAGAAGGATTCGACTGCATTAGGTCCACTGGATGTTCAGAATAATTTTCAACGAAAATTGCCTCGCGAAAAGATATAAAAGAAAGAGTGGACCTGACGACTAATTTAATGTTGTAGGTCCTTTACCACCAATAACTTCATTGGCTCTCTGCCATCTGAGCTTGGAAATCTGTCCAAATTGCAGCAACTGTAAGTCCTGCCTGCTTAACATTCTTAAACACGGATTTTTCCTTTTAAAAAATTTGCAGGTATTGGAGTTTGGCGGAGGCTAGTTTTGTCGAAATAGGTGGCAAACGGACTAAGTAAATTTTTTCGTGCATCCTTTCAAATTGATTAGTTTCTTTTAACCTTTCTGACTTGCAGTAGCATGTTGTTGTTACTATCATTCTGCCCATCATCACATAGCCTAACCCTTGTACCTCATATTTCACTTTCATTGTCATCCTCTTGTTGACATTTCAACTACTAGAGACTCCTGCAATGTTTGGCTGTGTACTTTCTGGGTGTAAACCTTCTCAAGTCTCGTGGATGTTGTGCAGATGTTCCGTGACACTGTGTCACCCTCTCCTCTTGGCATCACTTCTGCTTTCAACTATTCAAAAGGACAAATTATTGAGTTATTTGAGTTGCGTTAAATTAATAAAATTCCCTTGGCTGATGGAAGTCACTTATTGTGCAGTTACATGGATAGTTCCGGAGTCAGTGGTGAGATTCCGTCAACATTTTCCAAGCTTAAAAATCTTCAGATAGTGTAAGAGCTTCATTCCTCCTTTGATACTAGAAAGAAACTATTAACAGGAAAAGCTTTGTGATATGATTTCTCAGGAGAAATACCTTTTCCGGTTGCAGGTGGGTATCGGATAACAACTTCACTGGCAATATACCAGAATTCATAGGAAATTGGTCGCAGCTTACACAGCTGCAAGGCAATATATATGTTTGTTTTTCATCTAACCGTGCCTAGGACTATGAATGTCTATCTTTCACAACAGTTTGTAGGCTCTGGAAGTTGAAATTCGACAAATTCTATAGCATAAATTCTGTATTATGTTATCATTAAACAGTACATGATAAATTTGTCCAATTTTTTCTCAATTTGTTTTGTTTATAGGTTTCTTCAAGGAAATTCTTTCGAAGGTTCAATTCCTTCAACATTTTCCAATTTAACCTCTTTGAAAGACTTGTGAGTGGGCCATGTCCTTTCTGTTTCTATGCTTGTAAAAAATAACTTACCACAGCCTTGAACAAACTGACAATGAGTTGAGTACATAATGCAGGAGAATAAGTGATGTATCTAATGTGAGCTCTTCACTAGAATTCATCAGTGTTGGGAATAACGGATCCCGAAAACCGGATTCGACACCAAATCGAACCCCTAAATCAATGCGGAAGACGAAGCCCGGGAAAAACCACGCATCACCGATCGTAAAGCACACCACGGATTCGAGCGTACCTTGTTAGCCACAGATTAAACACCAAATGCCAATGGAGGAAGAGAATCCGGTCGAATCGATCCGATGAAGCCTTGAAGGGAAGAAATTGGAAGCCGTATGCCTACTGTTCTTCGGGAGAGAAAATGCAATTTTTGATTCAACAAAACGTACGTATGCCTTTCTCTCTCTTCCCTTTTATACCCCCTCCTTTCCACGGGCCCTATTCCCGTGGGCCGGGCTTTCTAGGCCCAGCTTGGGCGGACGAGCCTTGAGCCCAATTACAATAAAAGCCTTCATCTCCCACTCGCACATGGTGGTCCAAAACCAACATGGGCGGACAGGTCCTACTCAGGCTCATCAGAGAATAATCCATCATAGACTCTCTCTTAACATGGTGGGCCGAACAGAATTCTCTTTACCTCTCTTCAACATTCATACTTGGTGAATAATCCGTGCGACCAAAGATACTTTGAGAGCTCGTTGCTATACATCTATTAGGAATATATAGCAGCTCATAATAGGCGTCACATTCCGAGTAGATTTAGTATGCAGTACCCTAGATCGATCGATCACATTTATATCTCTCTTGATCTATTTTAAACATGATATATACATTGTATTCACAATTACAATTATCACAAAGACAATCATAATTGGTCGACCAGTGAATACAAAACCACAATGTGATTCTCCAAAATCGATCTTCCTCTTTCCTTCAAACTCTCAATTTCAGTTCAGCTTGCTTTTCTAGAAATGTCCCATTAGATCGAATCAAACTCATGACCATTGGCAACATCCTAAGATAGCGCAAACACTAAATAGAAATCTTGAGAATAAGTAAGAGTCATGAGGGGACAAATAATTGAGGAACTCTTTTTCTCAAGAGTCTCACACGTCATAAAAGTTGAGATCAAACTTTTTGCCACTCTTATTGGTCGACATATGCATACGTAGTATGAAATACGTATTACGGTATTAACTCCTTTCCCATGGAGCGTATGTCTACACTTTTCAATACCGTACGATGATAGTTCGACATACCCAATGTCTAACTTGAGTTCACTTATCTACTCATTCACAAAATTCATCGAACTCACATCTCAAGCATCTTAGACAGATAAAGTAAAATATGTGGGGTATTTTACTTTCGGACATCATAAGTATTATGTCCTCATCTTAACACTCAGTTAAGGCGACATACGTGTTTTAAGCTTGAGCTCTCGATTATCACCTAGATAATAAGCTTAAAACAGTCTCATCTCTATTTATCACACAGTAAACAAAGGCGATTACCCGTGTGAGTGGGCTAATCTTATATCTGTCCGACATACTTCTCTTAACTTAAAGTAATGCACTGAGCATTAAGATGCATAAAGATCAAACAAAGATTCATAGGCATTAATGATGAAAACACAAATTCATCAAATTGTGAACACTTTAGGGAAATTACAATATTCAGTACATCACCCTCTACGCAACCCTAGAGATTTCATATGGCCACAAAACACATCTCTAGGTATTGGCTTTGTCATAGGATCTGCTACCATTCTATGCGTAGATATGTACTGCAAGTTCACATCCTTTCGTGCAACCATATACTTGACAAAGTTATACTTGCTATCTATATGTTTGGTCTTGTCTTGATATTTTGGATCTTTGGTGTATGCTTTTGCTGCTTGGCTATCATCGTTAACCAATAACGAATCTGCAACACTTCCAATAACACCTAAATGATCCAATAATCTCTTAAGCCAAACACCTTCTTATACTGCTGCCGATAATGCCACGAACTCAACTTACATCGTGGACAAGGCTATACACCTTTGTTTCTTACTGCTCCAACATATGGTGCCATTATTCGGTAAGAAAACAAAGCCAGAGATAGATTTCCTTTCATTTAAATCTCCTCCCCAATCAACATCAGAATAGCCTTAGAGTTGCAGATCCTTTCCTTAATAACTTAGCGTATAATCAGCAGTCCCCTTTAGATACCACAATATTCTCTTAACGGCTTTCCATTATGCTTGACCTGGATTGGATTGGTAACTACTCACCATTCCAACTGCAAAACATATGTCAGGTCTTGTACACATCATAGTGTACATCAAGCTTCCAACAAAGACTAGCATAAGGAACATGTATCATTTGTTCCTCCTCTTGTGGAGTCCTTGGACACGCTTATGGCTCAACCCTTCACCTTTTGTAATATGAGTGTCTATGGGTTTACAATCTTGAAATCTCAATTCCAAGAATGTATGCAACATCACCCATGTCTTTTATATCAAAGTTGGAAGATAACAAATTCTTCACGGCATTAACATAACTCCATATTACTTCTGACAATTAGTATATCATCAACATGTAATGATATGATCACAAATTGATCATTGGATCTTTTGATATATACACAATAATTCTCATTAATCATTGTAAAGTCATATGCCATTATGGCATTATGAAAAACGTATATACCATTGTCTTGACGACTACTTAAGGCTATATATCGACCCCCAAAGTCGACATACCTTTTCTCCTTGGCCTTTCACTATGAAACCAACAGGTTGTTCCATGTAAATTTCTTCCTCTAATTCTCCATTGAGGAAAGCAGTCTTTACATCCATTTGATGTAACTCAAGATCCAGACTAGGCACTATTGCCAGAACTATGCGAATTAAGGTAAATCACACTACATGAGAAAATGTACTTTCATAATCAATTCCTTTCTTTTGATTATACCCCTTCGCCACAAGGTGAGCCTTTTGCCTTTTATCGAGCCATCAGCCTTTCGCTTTATTTTGGGAACCCATTTGTTCTCAATAGCTCTGCGTCCTTTTGGAAGATCAACCAGTTCCCAAACTTGGTTTGATTTCATTGACTCCATTTCTTCTTCCATTGCATTAATCCATTTTTCCTTACTAGGGCAATTTAGAGCCTCATTAATATTTCTTGGCTCATTCTCATCTTGCGGAGCAATCATAAAAGTTTCCCCTTCAATGTTAAAACATCGATGGGAAATACTTTGGCGACTTGTTCACCATATGGGAGATTGTACACTTAGCACATCATTCCCCATTATGCTCCCACTTGGATTAGGTAATGATGATATCGTCTCATCATGTGATTGCAATTGAGAATGAGTTGAATTCAATTCATTACTTCTCATATTACTCCTACTTGGATGAACTCCACTAATATCATTATCTTGATCCAATGTTTCAAATATGGACTAATCTTCCCCTATTTCGCCATTCTTAGGAATTTCATCCACTAAGAATGTGACATCTTGTGATTCAAATTCAGTTATACTCTCACTTTCCTACTCACCTATGAACACATACACTTTTGAGTGTTTCGAGTACCTTATAAAGATACTCTTCTTTCCTCTGGGACCCAATTTCCCAAACTTGTGAGAGGATTCATGTGTGTAGGCAGCACAACCCCATGGCTTAAGAAAACTTAAGTCCGGTTTTCTACCTGTCCATAACTCATATGGAGTGGAAGCAACTGATTTGGAAGGCACACGGTTAAGTATAGGCAGCGTTAACAACGCATCACTCCAAAAAGTGATAGGTAAGTTAGCATGCGCCATCATGGACCTAACCATTTCCAATAGGGTTCTCATTGCTTCTCTCCGCAACACCATTTTGTTGAGGAGTATACGGAATGCATAGACAACTGTCTTTCTATTCCTTTTCATCACATAATTTTCTGAACTTATCGTACAAATATTCTCGTCATCGATCGGATCTTAATACTTTTATTTTCTTGTCTAATTGATTTTCTATCAAGTATCATAAATATTTTGAAACAACTTATGCTTCAGATTTATGAGAAATTAAATAGATATATCCGAATAGAGTAGAATCATCTATAAAAGTGATGAAATAAACAGCCAATTGCATTCCTCTCACATTCATTGAACCACAGACATCAGAATAGATTAAATGCAGAGGAAACTCAGCTCTTTTACCTTTTCCAAATGGTTTCCTTGTCGTTTTCCCTACCAGGCAATGCTCACATCTGGGCAAATCGACTTTTTCAATGTTGCCCAACAAAACCTCTTTGGCCAGTCTTTTCATATGTTTTGGTCCATATGACCAAGTCTAGCATGCCACCATATTCACATCATTATCACATAAAGTGGAAGACGTGAAACAAGGGAATAACATATTGACATCACCACAGTCAACATTTAGTACAATAAAACCATCCAGAAAGTGACAACAACTATAATAGTTTGTATCCAAATACAAATCTACACCTTTATTATGGAAGTTCACACTAAAAACAAGCTTAACCAACACGAAAACAGACACTTAAATTTTGACGAATCTCCGGAGCATTCAGAACATCTTGTAGAAACAAGGTGCGTCCACCACGCATATTCGGTTGGCAGTGCCAATCTCTTTTAACTTCAGCTCGGAGATGTTTCTCACATAGGTCCACTTAGTTCCGGTTGGTACTCGTCAAAATTCCACGAAGGATCCTCTATCCTTCCTTACATGGTCTGTCGCCCTTGAATCTACCATCCACAAAGGATTGGATTCAACCAATCATACATAACTTGACACATAAGCAAAGTTCTCAAATGTACAAGAGGTGTATTACTTTCTTTGGCTCACGACAGTCGCGAGCATAGTGACCTCTCTTGTCACAATTGTAATACCTCACCCTTGACATTTTCTTCACTTGAGGACGTTTTCCTCTCTTGTGTTGGTTAACTCTTGATTTCTTGCAACAATGATTTAATCCTTTGCATTCTCATATATTGAACAAATCAATACGCTTGCGCTTAGAGCACAAAGCCCATTCTGAGCTAGAACCAGCATTGCAAATATCTATTATCAACTCAAATGCCGATAGGCAGTCCTCTACTAGCTCAAGGTGGCGCACAACATCTTCAAGATCTTCCATAATATGGTCAAGAGCTTCTAGTGCTTCTAGCTATTCCAGCACATATTGAATCTTCATATTCAATATTTCATAATTGTTGCCGTTCATATAAGCAATTACTTTCTTAGTTGCTGAAAACATCAATCTGAACACATCAGACATACATGCACGAATAATTAATGCCTATCACTTATGCATCTACTTTTTGCCTGACCCATTATATCAATGAACAATTTCAAGTAAGGTTTCAAATCAAAAGGTCACTATGTTTCCAATCATCCTCCAAAATCCTAACTCAAAATTGTTATTAATATAATTGTCATATGCAAAATAAGTCCTATGAAGTTACAAAAACTTCTATAACTACCCACAGCAATCAGCAGTAACAGAAAGCAAATAATAATTTATATTCAACAGAATAATCATACTTGCAACATAATACAACTAATATATCACACTAAGCAATATATACAGAGATATTTACATCCATAAAAAATCTCATAATTAATCTAAGAAATAATCAGGGAATGTCCATTTTAATCTATCAGTCAAAACATCTGAGAAAACTGAAGGCACGTTTGCCAACCATGGAAAAACTTTTGAGGAGCTTTCATGTCGCCACCAAGGCGCATTCACCCTACGCCATGTGGCGCTCATTCTAAGGGTTGAAGTTTTGGCCAACTTAATCCTATAGTACTCTCTTACAAAAGCTTCCACTAGCTCCCTATAACCCGGGACCACGTTGACCTCCCATAACCGATCTAACACTGCTTGCCATTCAGGTGGAAGAGTGTTCATCATAGCCGGCATAAGATAACCATTTCAGATGATTTCCTGTATCATCTGATTGACCCTGACCACATGTGATACTAAATCACCGTCATGCCACCGATAATCAGCTAAATCTTTCATCAGCCTTTTTAAGTCTTGCATTTCCCTCGTCCGTTCTCGGGATTGCAGGTATCCGTGCATGACGCATCATAGTTCCTGCAACAAATGCAGAACTAAAAATGGATCACTTATAATCCATAATGTATATTAGGGAAAATACATAATTTTCCAAAATTCATGCAACACATGCATAATTAAAAAAATGGATTACATATAAACCACATAGGCATACATGAAAAAAAGAAACAAATTCCTTTTTTTTTTTTTTTGGGGTCAACGGTCAACGGTCAAAGTCAACGGTCAACGGTCAACGGTCGTCGGTCAGCGGGTCAACGGTCAACGGGTCGGGTCAACGGTGCGCGGGTCGGACCGGTCGCGACGGTCGAACCGGTCGGACCGGACGGGCCGGTCGGGCCGCTCGCGCGGACCGACCGCACGTGCCTCGCGCGTGCGGGGGATGACGTCACGCAGATGTCATCCGGCACGTGCCGGGCGCGTGCTTTCGTCCGCGAGTCGGGTCAAGTTGCCGGTCGGGTCGGGTCGTCGGCCGGTGACCGCCCAGCGAAACGTCGTCATCGGTGACGCATCCGGATCCGAGTTACCAACCGTTGGATGACGTCACGATGACGTCATCGCGTGACGCGCACGCGTCGGTCGCGGACCGGCGCGTGCCGTTTCGCTGGTCATCGGCGCGCACGTGCCGGTTTGTCACCGGCGCGTGTGGCGCACGCGCCGGCCATTGCCCGGCCGCTTCCGGGCGCTGCCGCGACCACGCGCAGCGGCTTCTGGCGGCGGGTGTGGGCGCGTGCGGCATCGTACGGCGGCGTGCGACATGTCGCCGGACTCGTCTCGACGTCGCCTTTCACCTAGTGCTTTCAGATTTTGATTTCGACTTACGAAAACTCAGAAAAAGGCCAAACAACGCTCGGGTGTCGGGATTTCACGCCCGATCCGTACGGCCGAGAATAGTTTTGCTAAAAATCGAAGAAAAAACATCAAATTGATCGGGAAAACGCGAACTAGGGCTCTGATACCAATGTTGAGAATAACGGATCCCCGAAAACCGGATTCGACATTGAATCGAACCCCTAAATCAATGCGGAAGACGAAGCCCGGGAAAAACCACGCATCACCGATCGTAAAGCACACCACGGATTCGAGCGTACCTTGTTAGCCACAGATTAAACACCAAACGCCAATGGAGGAAGAGAATCCGCCGAATCGATCCGATGAAGCCTTAAAGGGAAGAAATTGGAAGCCGTATGCCTATTGTTCTTCGGGAGAGAAAACGCGCGAGAGAGAAAACGCAATTTTTGATTCAACAAAACGTACATATGCCTTTCTCTCTCTTCCCTTTTATACCCCCTCCTTTCAACGGGCCCTATTCCCGTGGGCCGGGCTTTCTGGGCCCAGCTTGGGCGGACGAGCCTTAAGCCCAATTACAATAAAAGCCTTCAATCAGGAATATGAAGAATCTGTCTATTCTGTAAGGCATCGTGATTCTGGAGCTTGTAGCAGCCTTTCTTTTCCTTTCTTTTTCTCTTTTGGCCCGTATGTGAAATGGGCTTACCCAATTGTTTCCAGGATACTGAGGAATAACAATATCTCAGATTCGCTCCCATCAGATTTTTCAGGATACCAGAGTTTATCTCAGCTGTAAGTCGTTGTTTCGGTTGAGATTGATTGAAAATATGCCAAAGTGTGTCTTGTCTTTCATTATCATCAACCTGGATATTGCTGTTGCCATTTGCATTCTGAATATATATTCAGTGACTCAGAAGCAACATTTGAAAGGGATGAATAAGTCACCCTTCATTAATGGTTTATAATAGTTAGTAAATGATTTGTATTTACTTAATATAATCTAGATGATCTTATTTTAATTAAAGACCATCTTGTGCCCTCATTCATAGTACAGTACTTCAATGGAGCATTTGCCTCCACGATTCTTCTCTAGACGTCAATTGACAAGATGTTATATTTAATGGGTATTGTGATGTTTTTCACATGTAATCAGCTTGATCTTTCCGATGACATATTATTTATTTAAACTTCCATATCTTGTTTACTCAATTTATTCATATAGTAACTTTGTTGCGTCTATATTGGACCAGGGACTTAAGTTTCAATAAGTTAACGGGACAGATTCCAGACTCTCTTTCAATTTGAGCTCACTCACTTACTTGTAATGCACCTCTTCTGGATTTCATATGTGTTCCTGCAAATATGTTCTCTTTGTGAATGCTTTGCAAATCTCTTTCCTTCATTTATCAGGTTTCTTGGAAATAATAGTTTGAATGGCACACTGCCTGAACAGAAAAGTGCATCCCTTCGTAACATGTAAGAAACACCTGAAAGATCTCTATTGCATAATAACCATAATGATGCTCACAAATGTCACTGATCACAACTGTCACTGATCAATTGGGAAAAGCATGAAGTTACGCACAAGTTTTTATGGGCACTTATGGAGTTTGAATGCAAAGAGGATGTGCAGTGAAAATATTCCATGTTCCATCATAGGTTGAAGGTTCAAAAAGAGGATATAGCTATTTGAATAGATTTTTCCCCCTTTCCCTTTATAGCTAACTCAGTACCAAATATAGTTTCTTTCAAAGTCATCTATTTTGCGCCTGTGAACAAGGAGAATATAGTCAACCTTTTGTTGTTTGACATATCACAGCATGCCATTTGATACTGATAGATGACTACCCTGTTGGTTAACTAAACGACATCTCTCCTGTGCCATTTTTGCAGAGACGTGTCATACAATAACTTGATGGGAAGCATTCCTTCTTGGGTCAGCAATGATTTACAGCTGTATGTAGTTCTGTCGTTTGAAAAAAAAAAGAAAAAAGAAGAAGATAATTGATACTTTTAGTTAGATATCTAAGTGAGGACCCTTCTTTTGCACTTTGTCAATCTTTTGTTGCTCGAGGGGTGCCATATAGTACTTGAAGTCATTTTCTAGCTACGGGATGAGCTGTAAATGTCCCAATCTTGTCGAGAGACTTACCATCACAACTTTTTTCATGATGCATTTTGCAGTAATCTGGTTGGCAACAGCTTTGCATTGGACAACTCTAACCCTAGGTAATCGCCCTAGTGATTTTTTGCCTATGATGCTTGAGTGATCATAAACGGTAATCAATTCAATCGAAAATGGTTAGCTGATGTGTCCTCAGATTTGTGTTGAATGCCTACCTCACTTTACAAGGATAATCACCAATCCCCCTACCCTGCTGGGCATTCTGGATGTTAATGTATCAAATCTGTCCTTTGTCACACTAATTCTATTAATTGAGATCACAGACGCATGTTGAATTTACATTAAGACTGACTCACATTTGATTGCTGAATCTACTGCTTGGAACAAATGTAAATCGTTTAAACACTGCCTACAAACTGTCATAGGTAGTGACTTTCATATGATTGTCCTTATTCATATGCCGTTGTGGATGTCAGTTATTTGAATAAATACTGATACTACAGTTTCACCATCTTTAAATCCTTGTAATCAATGCAGTGGAGAATCAGCAATCCTGCAAAACTCAGTATTAGCATTCACTAGAAAAGCATGCAGTTTTAAATATGACTTGGAGATGCTATCAAACACTTCAAGGATTTAAGAAGTTTTAGCATTTAGTTAGAAATTGCATCTTCCATGAAGATATCTTGAATGTTACAGTGAAAGTCATAAAAAAGAAAAGGAATTTTCCTTGCTATAGAAGTATCTGCTATTGATTTACTCATAAGTTCATACTGCCATAAAGGTCAACTGAGTAAAATTTTCTCCTTTTATCTTAGCCTTCTTCCTTCAGGATTAAACTGTCTTCAATGGAATTTTCCTTGCAATATGGGGAAAGGAATCTGTAAGTCCATGTAACCTTTTCCCCTTAATACGCTTTCCTTTTGTTGAATGCCTCGAAAAGGGGAGGATAGGAGATCGAGTTTCCAGTTACCTTGGATATTCTGCGTGGTTGCATCCTCATACGTGAAGTGAATTGTAACTTTAAATGTAGTAGAAGACAGGATGGTCAAACTAGTTTCTTCCAGTAAGTTAGATTAGGGGTAGTTCAGCGGAAGAGAGGAAAAATTAAGTTCGAGTTATTATGCTAGGTTATTTTCTTAGAAAGGGGACAGCTATGTAGATTTGATGTCCCATTGTCAGCTCTTGCCACAGACAGAGATATAAGGCAGGCCGCTTAATGTTCAATAATTGCCTCTCTAGGCTCCCCCCTTATCTGTGATATTTCCCTCGAAAGGCCCTTACTTCATTTTCGTTAGTACTTTGTGGGTCTCCTCACTAGATTGTGAGAGAACTAATTTATTATTACATTTACAACTGCATATTACGATGCTATGCGACAGACTGTAGAAAGTAAGTTTTGAAGATAAGCATGTGCCATTCATTAATATAGTTAAATCGGGCTGATTATGAAAATTTAATATGTACAGAGTGCATGTCCTTTGGCAGATAATTCTTATCCATTATGTTACGAAAGTACCTTTCACAAACTCATCACGATCTGCTCTTTTATGTTTGCCATGCAGATTATAATTTTGCAGTAAAATGCGGTGGCCCTCGGATTACTTCGTCCGAAAATATTGTGTATGAGCAGGATAATATCAATTTTGGTGCTGCTACCTACTACGTGACTGACTCACAGAGGTGGGCAGTGAGCAATGTTGGTTATTTCACGGGAAGCAAAAATCCCACTTATTATGCTTCCTCGCTATCCCAGTTCACCAACACTTCAGACTCAGAACTGTTCCAGACTGCACGGGTTTCTGCTTCATCTCTACGATACTATGGATTAGGGCTGGAGAATGGAAATTACAATGTCACCCTCCAGTTTGCTGAATTACAAATCGAAAATACTGGATGGAAACATCTTGGGAGGCGTCTTTTTGATATTTACATACAGGTAGGGCCATGCTTTACCAGGCTTCTTGTTTTACTAAGAAAGGTCATGGTCAATTGCCAATGCCATTTGTGCTTATTTCAGGGAAACCTCGTTGCAAAGGATTTCGACATACGGAAAGAGGCAGATGGTGCCTCTTTTACAGCTGTCCTAAAATTGTATCAGGCTCGGGTAACAGCAAACTATCTTGAAATACACTTCTTTTGGGCTGGAAAGGGGACTTGTTGTGTACCAAATCAAGCCACATATGGACCTCTAATTTCAGCCATTAATGCTGTCCCAGGTACTATGATAAAAACCTGCTCATACTCCCAGTACCACTTTTTAAAACATCACTAAATTGGCGGACTTTGTGCAGACTTTAAACCAACTGTCAGTAACAAACCCCCAACCCGCGAAAAGGATCGTACTGGCTTGATAGCTGGAGTTGCTACTGGAGTTGGAGTGGTCGGTTTGGTGGCTGTTCTCCTGGTGTTCTATGTTGTTCGGAGAAGGAGAATGGCACGCATGATTGAAGATCAAGGTAAACCACACCATCAGAAGCTTCCAATAGCTTCCTCGTGATAATTTCCTATCTGTAATCTTGCGTGATAATTATGTTTTTGGATAAAAGATGAAAACAATGTTCTGCAGAGATAAAAAGAACAAGACATCTCCATATCAAAATGCCGCTGTTACTAAGAGCTTTTGAGCTCATTGCCCACTGGTGGTAGGAAGTGGAATTTCCATGTTTTCTTGCTGAAGCTAAATTTCATGAATGCATTTTGATTTTGCTGGATGACTAATTAAGCGGTCAATATATTTCTGAAAAGTCAAAAACTAAGTGACACAAGGTTGCGAAATATTCTAAGAGCGGGAATCTTATCTGCATTATTGTGTCTTACAGAGTTCCTTGGCATAGATGCTAGACCTTACACTTTCAGCTATGCAGAACTAAAGGCTGCTACAGATGACTTCAATCCCAATAACAAACTTGGGGAGGGAGGATTCGGCCCTGTTTTCAAGGTTTGTTGTAATTCATTGGATAACACAAAAGAGTAGATGTCGATGGAGTGGTGTCACATTTAAATGTTAGGAGAATTGAGGTGCTTGGCTCCTTGCAAAAGCTGATCTTTTCACTATTGCTTCTTCAACTATAGCTGATGTGATCGTAGCTTGTCATAAGAACTAAGTCAACGGTTGATCTTTCGGAAAGTGTTTCTTGGAGAAGGAATGGAAAAAGAGAAGAGAAACACATTGCTAAAGGAACAGCGATTATGGTTGCCGTACCTTGGGCCAAAAAGAAAAAGACTATGGTTCTCGTGTGCTGGTTGACTGAACTTCCGATATTTTCTCTGCCTTGAAAAGAAAAGCCCTTCTTCGCTTATTGCTTTTTCATTCTTTATGAAATCATCCTTTGGTTTTGGAGGATGACTGTAATAAATCCTAAATTACGTCCAGGAAAGAAAGAAATTCAATGGACGCCATCCAAATATCCCTGGATAATATAACAAATTGATTACTAAGGTTTCAAGTAAGTAATGAATGGATAATTTTCTCGGTTATGTTTGCTAGGTCTAGATTGAGTAACATAAATTAGGCTGACCGTCCTTCATTTGTCATCTATATGCTAATACAGTGTAGTTCTAGAAGATGGATGGCATTTCTTGATAGTCAGATTTAAGTGGAGCTTCCGGATAGTCTAGGAACTGGAGTCTCATGCTGATCGCATTATTGGTCTCATAATGGCTTGAGCATTTTTTTATATTGAAGTACTAACCATATCAGTGACATCAGGGAACACTTGATGATGGGAGAGTGATTGCTGTTAAGCAACTATCTATAACATCCCACCAGGGAAAGAATCAATTCATGACAGAGATTGCCACTATATCTACAGTGCAACACCGCAACCTTGTTAAATTGTATGGATGCTGCATTGATGCAGATAATCGGCTTCTTGTATATGAGTATCTAGAAAACAAGAGTCTTGATCAAGCAATGTTTGGTAGGTGGCAGAATATTCACCTCAATTATGTCTTTGGTCATGTAAAAGGTGACGCTTGGACTTATGATATAGTGCCTCCACGGTGCAGGGCAAAGGACCTTGAATCTTGATTGGGCGACACGATTTGATATCTGTCTGGGTATTGCAAGGGGCCTAGCTTATCTTCATGAGGAGTCAAGGATGAGAATCGTGCATAGGGATGTGAAGGCCAGTAATATTTTGCTGGACTCTGATCTCACACCTAAAATATCAGACTTTGGTTTGGCTAAACTTTATGATGATAAGAAGACCCATATAAGCACCCATGTTGCGGGAACCATGTAAGCTCGATGTTCTTCTGTCACATGCAAATAGAACCATATGCATTAGTACATTGACGCCTACAGTTGCTGGGAATCCAATTCTGCTTTCTTATTGCTTTTGTAGTGGATATCTTGCCCCCGAGTATGCAATGCGTGGCCACCTTACGGAGAAGGCAGATGTGTTTGCGTTTGGTGTAGTGGCTCTAGAGGTTGTCAGCGGAAGGTCAAATTCAGACCCTAGCTTGGAAGAAAAAAAAATATATCTCCTTGAATGGGTACGCGCTTGAATATTGTGGCACTTGTTCAGTTGTTTTATGGCCATCTAAGAAGGAAACATCATTATCCTTTTTCCTATTATTCTTCCCTGTTAATTCTATCTATGAGGTTGCCAGATTAAATCCTTGTCACTTTTTGTTCCTGCTTCTCAGGCTTGGAACCTACACGAAACCAACCTTGTTGTTGAGCTGGTTGATTCTAGATTATCAGAGTTCAATGAAGAAGAGGCAAAACGCATGGTTGCAATAGCGCTCTTGTGCACCCAAACATCACCAACGCTGAGACCCCCAATGTCCCGTGTGGTGGCAATGCTCTCTGGAGATATTGAAGTGGCGACCGTGTCCACGAGGCCAGGCTACTTGACTAATAGGAGATTCAATGATACCTCTAGCTCCTTGGCTGAGACTGCTGATAAGAGCACAGACAAAAGCCCCTACAACTCCCCATTCACCGCAAGCACTATTGGAACTGCAGATCTTTCACCAGAAATTGCAACGATACCCATGCTTGATGAGATAATCGGAGATGGTAGATGAACATGGTTTATCTGGATGGATCTCTGCTATATCCATATCAAGTTCTATCAGTTGATTACGCCGACATTTTGTAATGTAATTAATTACTAGTACGTACAGATGAATTTCCTCTATAAGATGACTCTCCCTGTCAATCATTTTTGCCATTATGTAAATTAAAGCTGTACGAATTGTCAAATTTTCTGGTAAATTTTCAAAGTATCATTTCACAACCCAAGATAACATGAATCATCTCTGCATGTGTCTAGTTAAATTGCGAATAACTACTATGATTTTGTTCCAAAACTTGCAAGAATAAGTGCATCAGTAATCACATTTTTCTACAATAGCATCCAGAATAATGGCGAATCAATCAATCCATTCGCATTCAGTTTGGTATCAAATTGTCTGGCTTCTTGATCCCATCACATAATCTTGGTGCCGTAGCACCAGAAAAGAACAGGTGAAAGGCACCAGAAAAGAACAGGTGAAAAACTGATATGTTTCTTATACTATTGGGACCATTTTTTCTTCACCTGCTCAATTTAAAGAGAAGAAGACTGTAAGATCACCAGTTACCACAAAAGAAAAGAGAGGATTCTTTGGATTCTGGATCTGCAAGCTGCCATCAGGCTTTGGAAGGACGTGTATAGATTGAATATGGAGAGAGGAGGCTGCACTGTGGCATCAAGCTGGTGCAAGAGAACAACCAACGCCACCGAAAAAATGATAACAGTCTCTTTCCAAGAGTGAATGCGTTGACGTGCAGGTCCTACATTCTTTGTTCCATCTGCCCCACTGATTTCATACTGGGTCACATATATCGGCAAATTCAGAAAAGTCCATGTTGAAGCACAGTAATAGTCCCGTACAAGTTGGTATCTTTCCTTCATATGCCATTCCAATCATAAATCCAAGTCTTCTTTTAACATTAAGCGGAGTCAACCTCAATTAAGATCTTGTAAGTGCATATAAATAATAAGAAGTTTTCATCTCGTTTTGGATGGAAATAACGAATGTGAGAACCATACATTAGTTAAATGATTAATTGTCAAGACAACTTAAAATTTTTAAAGGAATCTTATCTACGTTGATTATGTCATAACATTTGCAAATCTCCCCACAATGGTTCCCTATTGTCCCTTGACATTTTCATACGCCCGGATGCTTTTCTCCCTATAATTTCCCATTAGAGATTCAAAAAAATCTTTCCTCCTTTCACATCTAACTCGAAATGAAGCAACATTGAGATATGCCGCCACTTGGGTGGGGGGTGGTGCGCATTTCTGATCTTTATCTCAGACGCCACTGTCCTTGGCTTTCTCATTTTTCTACGCATGTAAACACATATCAGGGAGTGCGGTTGGTCAGAACTTGACATGGTGGCTACCCACCTCTAAGGATCTCTCTCTCTCTCTCTCTCTCTCTCTCTCTCTGGGGTTGAACTATGGTGAATTCAAGGGTGATCCTTGCCTTTGCATGTAGCAGCGTGCATACTACTTGCAGATGTCGCTCGTGCTCGAAACCAAAATGCTACCACTATCACGCCCCAATCCTCGAGCGTGTGCCCATCTCTCAGTGATCAATAAAATTTTGTGACTTTCTAAGACGAGTCGCCGACCCTTTCATTTTATTGCACATGTGGAAGGGAATAATAAATCCCCTGATAGTAACCATCTCAGGATAGAAAAGCAAGACACTGAATTCACAAACAAACATGTCTTTATAAACATACTAATTCATGTACAAAAGTCTATACCCAAAAGGTTTCAAAAGGTGGACTCTAAAAAAGAAGTTGTCCTATAGGACCTACTCTTTGGATCCCCTCAGCTCGGCTCCAGACCTTCCACTCTACGGCCCTGAAAAATTGAGCCCACGACGGGATGAGATATAAATCTCAGCAAGTTCACGTTCTAAACCCCATTTAGGAGGGTAATATGCCTAGAGGCGTCCTAACCACACAATCATACAACTAAAGAGACTTACCTCGTCTCAAATCTACCATGTAGGTTAGTACAATTTATATCACAGATAGCCACAAAGACATGAGTAGCAATCAAGCTCAATTAACTGGAACGCAATACTTAATCTCAAATAAGCATAGGGGTCCTGATTATATGTCATGTCTCAACCCTCGAGCGCGCACACATCCCACTATGATTGATAAAAATTGCGACTTCCTAGGACTAGTCGCCGACCCTTTCATTTTTAATGCACATGCGGAAGCGAAACAATAACCCATGACAACAAACAACATGGGATAGGAAAGTAGGGCAAAATTTCACGAGAGCACACTTTTATAAACAATTGGGTTTATATACAAAAGGAGTCTAGGTATAAGCGTACAAAATGATCGACTCTCAAAAGAAGCTATCCTACAACATACTAGTAGGACACAGACGACGATCTTTCAGACTCCACCTTTACCGACTCTGGGGCTTCGGTCTTCCACCAACACCATCTAAGGACCTGAAAATGGTTATACAATAACTAGTGAGACGATATCTCAGCAAGTTCACCCTCTAAATCCTGATTAGGAAGGAAATATGCTTCAAGGCACTCTAGCCACACAACCACACAATTAGAACAGGGGACTTACCTTGCCTCAGTTCCTTCATGCACGTCAACACAGTCCATAATCCAAATGCATATAAATAATGCACACAACAATTGAAATATCTCATCAACTCAATCAATCAGAAGCGTCCCAATTGTTAAATTTGTCCCTTAAGGGTACTACCTACTCATAAATTCGGTGTCTATTAGCATAGCCAGGTATTGTCTCACCGCCATTGAGCATGACAACGTTTATATCTTAATAGACGGCTTCCCCGAAGGGATGTAGGTCCAGAATCTACTACGATCCGAGTCACCTACTCATAAGTTCTATGTCCTTATGGCATAGCCAGGCGTCATCTCACCTCCATTGAGCACAGCGACGTCCATATCTTAATAAACAGCTTCCCTAAAGGGGCGTAGGTCTAGAATCTACTCCAACCCGCGATCCAAAGAATGGATATCCCATATAGGATAAAGTTTGGCTTAAAGGCTCGAGATAGGTTCATATCAACCAACACACGATCAATCAATCTCAGTCCAGGACACCGTACATTGCACTCAAGCCTCCATTAAAACAGTGATCATAGCCTATTTTCTTCATATTAAAAACACTGTGAAAATAGTCATGTGTTGGTACACGGTCAGATCGAACCCAAATTATTCATAACCTCCAATATCAAATCCCACTATTTTATATAGTATATAAAACCATTTTCGGTGTTAAAACCTGACACCCGGGATTTTCTGAATAAATATTGAAATTCAAAATTTTTAGAATAATTTACCAAAATTAATTAAATAAATCAATTAAATGCCAAAATTGTTAACCTAGACCAGAATTGCATAGTTAAATACCGAGACGAGCCTAGAAAATTTCCAAACCAATCTAGATAATTAATACAACCTATCTAGGCCTTAATTAACTTAATTTAACAACCTAACATGCAAAATTAAATATTTAAATAACTAATCTAATCTAACTAACCACCTAAGCATTAATTAAATTAATATAATTACCCTTTAAGCATAATTAACCGATTAAGTGAGGTTTAGTGAGTTAATGTCACGCCCCGAACCTCGAGCGTGCGCACATCCCTCAATGGTCGAAAGAATTTTGAGACGTTCTCAAGACTGGTTGCCTACCCTTTTCATTTTATTGCACATACGGAAGTGAATTCACTAATCCCCTGACAACAACATAAATGGGATAGAAAAGTAGGACAACTAGTTTCAAATCAAATACACTTTCATAAACACCGCAAGCTTATATAGAAGGTCTGTCTCATAAAGAACTATTGAGCCACCTATGCTACTGACCCATCCGCTTCAAGCTACGGGTTCTTCACACTAGGGACTTGAAAATGGTTATACAAGAACCAGTGAGATATAAATCTCAGCAGGTCCTCCCCTAAGCCCCCGGTTAGTACACCAACTCAACTCGGGGTATCTCTCTAGAACTACCTCACAAGCAACACCAACGACTAACAACCAACAATCAACAAATCACAATAGCCAGGGTCAATCACTAACCACATCGTCAGTTCACATGCAACCTTACCTGGTATGCCATACCTTGCACGTTACATATCAGCATAATACACACAATGCACATTACCATTAGATGATGCAATTCATCAATCACATACAAGTTGCGTTGCAAGTGATCTCATCTGGCCATTGCCACATCCTGCACGTTATCAATTCGTGCGTGCGTGCCATAAACAATGTGCTCAACTCATGCACAGTGAAAACCAATGATGCCTTGACTCACATATGCTCTTGCACTTTAATGCGCCACCTATCATGCATCACTCGATCACACGGGTCCCGATTATAAGGTAAAATCGTTATGACACATCTCATATTGCGCCGCACAATTTTACCCCCTTAATAAGGCCCAACCAACTCAACACTCACACGTGCTCTAGTTACTAATGACCTATCGGCCATAGCTAACTTTCTAATTAGTGCTCATCCACCTCAATACTCATGCGTGCTCTAGATAATAATGACCTCCCGGCCATGGCTAACTTTCCAGTCAGCGATCATCCAACTCCCGCCGGGCTACCGATAAGAAGATTGGGCTTCATCTCGCCTCGTCGAGCATGGCTACATCCAGAACTCCCGTTCAGACGGTTTCCCAGAAAGGGACATCAGTCCAGAGTCTAATGCGACCGGCTTCTGACTCCCACCGGGTATCGTCCCCAAACTCTCGTTGGGTGACAGTCCAACATTCGATCACACAAACATATCTTCTCAATTCCTTCTCTCATAAAAACGGTCAATTTCTAATGTCCCTCAGACAATCCATATTTCCCTTCTCGTGAAAATCACTCAATTTGTGGATGCCCATGCATTTACACACTCATTCACTTCATAGGATTAAAATACATGAATTTAGAATACTTTTCATTCTCGGGTGAACAGTGCTCGTGAACTGCACCACATGAACAAAGGCTTGTGAACAGTAAAATTCCAGAATTTAATAATTAATAAATTAAATCTAATAATCATTAAAACAACAATTAAATTAAACAACCAATCAATTAAAGCGAAACATGTTTAATTAATCACATAAGCCACATTAAGTGAGTAAAGCAAGATTAAACTAAACTAATCTTAGCCACTAATCTAACCACCTATCTTAGGACTAACATAGCTTAATTAAATCTCCTAAGCTAGAATCAACACTAATTAAAGCAACCCTAAGCAAGTTTAGGCACTAATCAAGGGATTAGGAGTTAAACTCACCCATTAAACGGGCCGGAGACATGCACGCAATGGCAACGACGGAGGCTATGCACCGGAACGCCAACCACAACAATCCAAGATGGTCCCAAGGCTGAAACAGCAGCCACAAGCTTGAACTCCCTCTGCAACTCCAAGAAACTGAACAACAGAGGAAGAAAATGAGTGAAACGGCTTCTCCGGAGCTCCGGTGAGGGGTTGGCCAGCAACCAGCGGTACCTGGGGGTCAAAGGGGAGTGGCTGGTAGCTGGGCTAGGTGAAAGTTTGGTTGAAATGGGAGAAAACGGGCTAAAATCGCGAACCAGGCAGAGCCGAGTGGACTCCAGACGATCTGGCGAGTGGCAACTTCTCACCGGCGGACAAGTCGACCGGCAACTCCATTCGATGAGCAGCCGAGCACGTCCGTATGGTCTCTTTCTCTTGGTCATGGTGGTGGGTGGAGAATAGGCTGATTCTCATGGGAAGACAATGAACAACTCGAGTTTTCGGAGAAAGGTTAGCCGGAGCAGGACAGGACCAGGCGGACTGGCAACCGATGACTTCTAGCTGGCTGGCGGGTTAGCTAACAGCTCTGATCGGCGAACGGCGAGGTCCAGAAGGACGGTCTGGGTGTCTTGAAGACAATGGTGGGTGGCATGGGAGTTGATTCGTCTAGGAAGCCAATAATCAACTCAGATCTTTGGAGAAATGTTTGCTGGAACAGAAGCAAGAAGAAAGAAGGAACAAGGGGAGAGAGGAGCTCGACGGTTTGGGCTGAAGGAGGAGGAGAAAGAGAGAGGATTGAGCTGCTATCAAAACTCATCAAAGCCATTGAAGGCTTGCTTCAAGTCTCCATGCAAGATGACATCACCTTCTCTCTCTTCCTTTGCCCTTATCCACTTGCTTTTAGAGGCAAAATGGTAATTTCCACCTTGCACAATTTACCAATCTGACCTTGGGCTAAAATTGATGAGCGGGCCTAAGAAATGGGTTTGGAAATTAATAGTAACAGGCTTGGGAACTGGTTGGGCTCAAATGAGCTTAAGATTAGGTAATGGGCTTGGAAGATGAATAGTGGTTTTGGGCCCAAGGGGCTCACTTTCTTGCCTTAGGCCTTCCATGCTGGCCGTCCCACTTTGGGCCTAAGGCTCACACTGGCTTTGCTTGGCCCATGTCCTCATAGGCTTGCCTTCTCGATCCTTAAGTCCTTTTTCCCCACACTCGGCTTGCTCGACACTGCTGACTGTCGAAGTCACATCATCCAAAGTCCATCCTAGACATTCCCGATAATTCAAAGTCCAATTTTGGGTTCTCATGCCATGTCAATTTTGCCTAATGCCATTTTGGGTACAACTCAAACTGACAAGTGACTTTGCAGATTCAAGTGTAATCGACTCGTGTCTAACCATGTTCAAGACACCTCGACACATGAACATCCTCAATTACATGAATTTATAGAGGATAGACTCTTATTTCAAAGTACACAATTATCGAGGATCGACCGAGGGTGGTTCGCAGGTTCGATAACAATACTGCCTATCTACAAGATCATCCTCACATAAGTCTCATGGTCAAGTCGTTTTCCCAGGTCAGGTTCTTTAGTCGTACGAGTTCTATTCTCATTGACCTTTCCCCTCAAGGTCAGTATCTCAGGAGTGATCAATTCCAAGTGAGATCAACCAACAATGCATTGACAAAATTCACATTCATTTATCCCATAGAGGGCTCGAATTTCAGGATGTCACAGTTAACTCACTTGATTTGCAATCCGTTCAGACCAAAACAATGGGGACGCAATGAGGATTGACAATTCCCGAAATGGCGACGCCAATGGGGCATGGATCGGGTCAAAAATTGGCCCGCAAGCTCACTGCTCTAGCTGAAAAGATCAACTCCGAAGCTGCTGGTTAGGGGCTGACTTCGCTAGAGTCGAGCGGGCCAGAGCTACTGGTGACGACCACACATGGAGGTGGGCTGAAGGTTGTTTTGGTCGTGTTGGGTTGTGGACGAAATGGCAGAGAGAAAGAGTGAGATTTAGCGGCAGGATGGGCCGATTGTGGGGCGGCGTTGCTTCGGTGGAGTTGGGGCTTCACTCAGTGGACACTACTAAACGGTTGGCTTTGTGGAGATGGCCATGTGGAGCAGCGAAGGAGGGAGACTTCGGTGAGTGGAGATGGCAAGCGCAAGGGGAATGAGGGGTTGGTCAACAATTGAACTTAGTTGGGAAATTTGAAAGTGAAATCGCGGAGAGGAAGAAATCGACCGCCGAGGCGTACAAAGGAAGATAGAGAGAGAGAGAGAGAGAGAGAGAGAGAGAGGGAGAGAGGAGAAAATCAAAGCCAAAATATCTCCATTAAATGTTTGGTCCCCCAAAGGCTTCAATCTTATCCCTTATATCCCTCCTTAATACTTTCTTGGAAATTAATACCACAATATTCAATTTTGATGCCTAAATATGCTGTCCCCTATAAGCTTCGAATTTCCTCATATAGATTCAATTTCTTCGACAAATTCCCAAATTTGAAGTCCAATTTTGATGTAGAAAAAGCCCACAAAATTTCTATAATTTCCTTTCGCCAAGTAGCTCGGTTTAGAAGTCAAAAATCCATTCAATTCGGTCAATACGAATTCTCGTTCTTTTCCAAAACGTCCGAATCGATTTTCCATAAAAATCCCGAAATCGCCGGAAATTCTTCAAATGATGAGTAAACATTCTTAAAATAAATCGTGACATAAGAGAACTTTCAATTTCTAAAATCGGTTCAAATTCACAGTTAATTTCAATCTGACACAATTTTAGTGTGACCTAATCTACCGGGTAGCTTTTAGGCATTTTTAGTGCAATTGACTTGTGGTCGATTATTTTCAAGCCACAACGTACATCTTTGACAGATTGGCGACTCTCGGCTGTCGTGAAAATCTCGAAGTTTCAATTATGGACACAGGGTACCCAAAACGACAGAAAATCGGTCTAATGCCGATCAACGAGAATTTCGCAATCAGGTGGAATCACCCACACTTAACCACACAACTCTGTCGAATTAACCTATCTCCGATTTCTAATCGATTTTTAATTATGCCGTAATGACCCTTGCAAATTAGCACGATCGAGTAGTCGATTCTTGGTTGAATTCTCAAGTCTATTGCGTTAAAATCCCTTAATGACTTCCCCAGATAACTAGTTATCTCACGAGTGATTGGCTCAGACAATAGCACTGTAGTCACGTCGACAAAAGGCCCGATTTATTCAATTGAAAACAAGATTGAAAATTCAGGATATCACATTATATGGCCAAATAGTATGACACGTCCCATACTATGCTAGCAACAACCCGGGACAAATATCTCCATTAAAATAGCACTCAAATATCTCCATTAAAATGGTGAACCTGACCTATTTTTCTTGGTATTAGAAATACACAATGAAATAGTCGTGTGTGGGTATATGATCAATTCACACCAAAAAAATTGATATCTTTCAATTTAAAATCCCACTGTTTTATATAGTATATAAAACCATTTTTGGTGTTAAAAATTCGACACCCGAAATTTTCTGAATAAATATTGGAAATTCACAAATTTTTGGAATAATTGACCAAAAATCCAATAAGCACTCAATTTGCATAAATTAATATTCAATTGCAGAAATTAACCACACTATTGCAATCGCATGAAATTCCGGCCACCGGTGATCCCGTCTAATTTTCAAAAATATTTAGTAATTAAATAATTACTGAAAATAATTAAATAAATCAATTTAAATACCGAAAATACTAACCTAGGCCGTAATTGTTTAATTAAATATTGAAATGGGCTGGGAAAATTCCTAAACTTGTCTAGATAAATAGCACACCCTATCTAGGCCTTGATTAATTTAATCTAACCACCTAACATGCATAATTAACTAATTAAATCACTAATCTAATCTAACTAAACACCTAATTCCTTATTAAATTAAATTAAACATCCCTTAAACGTTATTAGCCTATTAAGTAGAGTTTAGTGCATAAACTCACTGGTTTAACGCAAAAACCGGTCCACCACGACGGCGGCGCAATGATGGCGAAACCCGAACTTTCTATGATGTCGATGGACACTTGGGCCGGGCCAAAAGCCTTGCAAGCCCACAGCAAGTGCTAGGGCTTGATTTGGGCTGGATTGAGATGGGTTTGCTTCACGGGCTTCAAGATGGGCTGAACTACTTTGAAGAAGCTGTTGAGCTAAAACTTGGGCCGAATTGTGGGCTTCGTTGGATTGAAGATGGGCTGAGAAGAAGTAGTAAGGGCTTCTACTGGTCCGAGCTACCAAGGAGCAAAGATGGGTTGAATGGTCGAGCAGTAGCTGCCTCGGTGGGGAATCTCACGCGACGGTTGGCCGAGAAGATTCGGGGTCAACAAATCGGTGGAGTTGTCGATCGTAGGGAGACGCGACGCTGGACGAGGGTCTTCAGTGGAGATGGCGGCATGAGACGGCAGCAAGCTGTCTTTGTGGCAGCTTGAAGAGAAGACCCAGTGAAGATAGCTTCGAGCAATTGAGAGGGAAACAAACTAAAGTGGAGCAACAAGCGTTGACTAGGCCGAATGAAGACTTGAACATGGCAGCTAAGATCGTAAGGTGTGAGAGGCAGGGGGCATGAAGATGGAGCAGCTTTGGATGTGCGGCAGAGGAGAGAGATTTGATGAAGGTTGCTTCTAAGAAAGGAGAAGAAATGAAAACAGAAGCAGGTGAGGTCAAGGAAAAAGGGACACTAGAAGAGAAGATGGAGAGGGAAACGTGCGAAGGAAGCCAAGGAGGGGGGCCCAAAATCAACAAACCTTAGCTACTCCATTAAACACTTGTCCCCTATTACTTTTTTAATCAATTAAATCCCACCAATTAATCCAAATTGATACTGAAATTTCCAACCCCTTGCCTAGCTCCAAATTCTTCAAATTAAACTTCAATTTCTTCATCAATTCTCCAAATCAACGTCCAAATTTACCAAGTAAAAGGCCCATACAATATTCTGCAAGTTCCCTTCACCAAATAGCTTAGTATAGAAGCCAAAATTTCTTTTAATTTGGCCCATCCGAACTTCCATGATTTTCCGAACCGTCCGAAACGATTTTTGTATAAATCCCGAACTCTCCGAAAATTCTTCGAAGGATGAGTCGACGTTCCTAAAATAAATCATGACATGATAGAACTTTCAATTTCTAAAACCGAGTTCAAATTCGCGATTAATTTTAATCTGGCGTGATTCGAGTATGACCTAGCATATTGGGTAGCTTTTAGGAATTTTTGGTGCAATTGACCCGTGATCAATTATTTTCGAGCCACATTGTACATTTTCGACACATTGGCGACTTTCGATTGTCGTGAAAATCTCAAGGTTTCAAATACGGGCACACGGTACCCAAAATGATAGAAAAATCGATTTAGATCCAATCGACAAGAATTTTGTAAGTAGGTGGAATCACCCACACTTTGATCACATATCTCAATCGAATCAACCTATCTTTGATCTTTAATCAATTTTGACAATGCCATAATGACCATTGCAGATCAACATGGTTGAGTAGCCAATTCTTGGTCAAATTCTTGAGTTTATTGCGTTTAAATTTCTTAATGGCTTCCCCAGATAGTCTAATTGTCTCATGAGTAATTAGCTCAAAGAATAGCATTATCAACGCGTCGATGAAAGCCCGTATTTATTTAATCGAAAACAAAATCTGAAAATTCAAGTTGTCATAACTCTTCCCTTATTATAAAAATTTCGTCCTCAAAATTTAAACTTATTACAACCTTTAAACAAAAAGGTGGGGATACAGTCGTCTCATCAACTCCTCAGTTTCCTAGGTTGCTCCTTCTATGCCTTGGTGTTGCCAAATCACTTTGACCAACGAGATAGTCTTGGTGCGTAGGACCTGCTCCTTGCAATCCACAATCTGAACCGGGCTTTTCAACGTACGACACTTTGCAATTCACGTCCAATTCCTCAAAATTAAATATGTGGGTCGGGTCAAGCTCATATTTCCTCAACATCGACACGTGAAAGACGTCATGTACTTGCGCAAACCTCGGCGGTAAAGCAAGATGATATGCTAGGGTCCTGATTCTTTCAAGAATCTCAAACGGACCTACGTACCTCGGACTCAGTTTTCTCTTCTTGCCAAAGTGCGAAGTACCCCTAATTGGTGACACTTTCAGAAAAACGCGATCACCAACTTGGAACTCCAAGGGTCTTCAACGCTTATTTGCATAGCTTTTTTGGCGACTCTGAGTGGTCTTTAATCTGTCCTGATGAAGGCAACTACATCCACTAACTATTGAACCAACTCTAGACCTATGATTTTCCGTTCCCCGACTTAATCCTAATACACCGGTGTTCTGCACGCTCTACCATATAACGCTTCAAAAGAAGCCATCCGAATGCTCTGCTGGTAGCTATTATTGTAGGCAAACTCGACAAGATGAAACTGTTCCTCCCAACTTCCTTTGAAATCCAACACGAAAGCTCGCGGCATGTCTTCAAGGGTTTGAATCGCTCTCTCATTCGAATGCTCTGCTGGTGGCCGTCCGTCTAGGGATGATAGGCCGTACTGTATTGCAGCTTCGTTCCTAAGGCACTTTGCAAACTTTTCCAGAAGGCAGTTGTAAACCTCGGGTCTTAGTCTGAAGTAATTGTCACCGGCACTCAATGCAAACGAACTATCTGACGCACGTACAAGTATGCGTGCCTATCCAAATCAAGGTCATTTCGTATTGTAATGAAGTGAGCCGATTTCGTCAATCTATCGACCACTGCCCAAATAGAGTCATTATCTCTCTAACTCCTCGGTAAGCCCGTCACGAAATCTATCGTGATGTGTTTCTATTTCCACTTGGGAATCTCAAGAGTTTGTAGAAATCCTCCCGGCTTACAATGTTGTGCCTTCACTTACTGACACGTTAGATACTTGGTGACATGCTTGACGATGTCCGCCTTCATACCGGACCACCAATAGTGTTGACGCAGATTCTGATACATTTTTGTACTGCCAGGATGAATGATGTAACTGCTATGATGAGCTTATGACAGAATCTCTTCTTTAAGCGCTGTATCGTCAGGTACACACAATCGTCCTCGGAACCTTAGTGTTCCATCATCAGAAATATGAAAATTAGGTTTTCTCTTCTCGGTATCCTCTTGCAGGATTTTCTGAACATCCAGATCTGTCGGCTGAAGCGTCTTGATTCTTATCTGCACTCTCGGTTCAATTTTGAGAGTGGCCATAAGATTCGAAAGGTAGCCTACCTCAAACTTGAAAACCGAATCTCTAGCCTTCTCAATCAAAGTCCATTCCTTGAGCACCATCTGTGCAACTGAAGATTTATGACTTAGTGCATCAGCGACTTTGTTCGCCTTTCCAGGGTGATACAAGATATCACAATCATAGTCCTTCAGGAGTGCCATCCAGTGACGTTGTCTCATATTCAACTCCTTCTGAGAGAATAAACACTTGAGACTTTGATAGTCAGTGAAGATTTGGAACCTTTCTTCACATAAATAATGTCTCCAAATCTTCAGAGTGAAAATAATTGCTACGAGTTCCAAGTCATGCGTTGAATAATTCAGCTCATGAGGTCTCAACTGACGGAAGGCGTATGCAACAACCCTACCATGTTGCATCAGCACGCAACCTAATCCTTTGAACGACACATCACTATAGATCTCATATCGTCCAAGACCAGATGGAATGGTCAGCATAGGTGCGGTAATCAGCTTCTGTTTAAGCTTTTGGAAACTACACTTGCACTTGTCTATCCACATAAATTTTTCTTCTTTCTTCAGCAGTCGATTCAAAAGCGAGGCTAATGCCGAAAATCCTTCTACGCACCTTCTGTAATACCCTGTTAAACCCAGAAAACTTATGATCTTTGTCACTGTCATCGGTCTTGGCCAGTTAATCACTGCTTCAATCTTGGTAGGGTCCATGGAGATTCCTTCTCCTGAAATCACGTGACCTAGGAAAGCAACATGAGTTAACCAAAACTCACACTTGCTAAACTTGGCGTATAGCTCAAGAGTCCTTAGAGTCTGTAGTACCAACCTCAAATGCCCTTCATGCTCCTCTAGACTTCTCGAGTACACTAGAATATCATCGATGAACATGATCATGAATTGATCCAGATATTCTTTGAACACTCGGTTCTTTAAATTCATAAAAGTAGCTAGGGCGTTTGTCAAACTAAACGGCATTACAGTGAACTCATAATGGCCGTATCGAGTGCGAAATGCTGACTTTGGAATGTCCTCCTTTTCTGATCCTCAGCTAATGATATACTGTCCTCACGTCGATTTTTGAAAATATCGACACTCCTTATAACTGATTAAACAAGTCGTCGATCCTCGACAGTAAATACTTGTTCTTGATTGTCACCTGATTGAGTTGACAATAGTCGATGCACAGGCGCAACGAATCATCTTTCTTCTTCACAAATAGAACTGGCGCTCTTCAAGGTAATGCACTGGGACGTATGAATCCCTTATCCAATAACTCCTGCATCTACACCTTCAATTCTTTCAGCTCCAATAACGCCATCCGGTAAAGGATAAATTAGTTCCGTCCCGGGGGTTAATTCAATCACAAACTCTATTTCTCTTTCTAGCGGCAGACTTGGTAATTCCTTTGAAAATATGTCTGTAAACTCTTGGACCACTACAATATCTTCTATTTTCAGCTCCTTAACTATCGTATCCACGACAGTTGCCAGGTAACCTTGACAACCCCCGTCTAATAAACGAGTTGCCTCAATGACGATATCAGGGAAATCGAGGGTCCTCCTCGACTCCCAATAAACTCGAGACTCTCACCCTCTATCAAGTTAAACTGAATCGCCTTGTGATAACAGTCCATCTTAGCTCGTTGCTTGGTGAGCCAGTCCATGCCAATTATCAGATCAAAGTCATATATGGCTAGGACTATCAAGTCTATTTTCCCCCTTGCTCACCAATCGCTAACGTGCAACTAGGATAACCCACTGTAACTAACACATTATCCTTTAATGGTGTTGATATATTAATCATTGACTCCAACAACTCAGGAATCAATCTTACCAACTTAACATATTACTCAGCTATAAATGAATGAGTTGCACCGGGGTCAAATAAAGCATAAGCAGTGTGGTCGTTCAACGAAATAGTACCTGTATCATATTAGGTGCATCCTTCGCCTGTCCTCTAGTGATATAGTATGTCTTTCCTTGAGTTGGAGGTCTGATTAGTCCACCTTGCTGTGCATTTGGTGGCAAAAGTCCTCGTTTCTGACCCATCGATGGCGGTGGCGGCAATTGTGGCGGTCCCATTTGTCTCCTGGGACAATCCCTAGCCATGTGACCTTGCTGGCCACACTCAAAGCAAGCATCCGGCCTAGAGTAGCACGAGGCCAACCTATGTTGTCTTCTGCAGAAGCGACACATATCATTCTGGTTGGATGCTGTTTTTCCCATTATACTCTTTTGAGTGGTACAACAGAAATGCTTTCCTTCTGTAAATCTTACTAACTTAACATACTACTCAGCTATAAATGATCGAGTGGTACTAGTGGATTCTTCAGCTCCGGTCAGAGGCCATTTGTAAATCTCATCACTTTCTCCTCGGGATCCTCGATCAACTTAGGAGCGTACTGCAATAACTCGACGAACTTCGCCTTGTACTAGTCCACAGTCATTGAACTTTGAAGAAGGCGCAGAAATTCTGCCATCTTTAGTTGCTTGGCACAACTGGAGAAATATTTGCCGTTGAATGGTCTAACGAACGTGTTCCACACTAGAACCATGCCTTCTGGGAATACCTCTTCTCTGGTGGCTCTCCACCAAGTACTAGTAATCCCCTGTAGCTGATATATTGCAAGGGTGACCTTCTCCTCTTTAGCGCACCTTAGTAGTGCAAAAGCTTTCTCCAATTCTTGGATCCAAAGGGTTGCAACCTCGGGATCTCCTGTTCCTGTGAACTTCGGCGGTCGCAACTTCAAGAACTGCTCAATGAGCTTATGAATTGGTCTCTTGGCAACCACGTTCCCCTGTGGAACCTTAGCAGGTGTGGCAGTGGTTGTGACAGTAGTGGCAGCTTGATTCTAGGCCCAATACCCCATCAAATTTCCAATCGTTTGGAGCGCCTACATGATCCCTTCAAACCTAGGATCACCAGGGGCTGCTATCCCAGCACCAACTGGCGAGATCGGTGGCGGTGCTACTCCACTTGCAATGGCCTTAGCCTGCACTCTTCCTCGGCCACCTCAGGTACCAATCCTTGTCGGCATCCTACCTTGAGTCACTGAAAAAGTGGTCCTCTGTCTAGGAGTCCTTGGCTCCTGATCACTCATGCTGTAGACTTTCTACTAAACCTGTTCCCAATTCCATACAAAATTAGAAACTGAGTGATCCCATAACCAATTTACCAAATAGTTATCAATCACATGCATTAGCATAAAATAAATGCCATTCCTACTAACTATCCAAAGAACCCATCGCACCTTATCACTCCAAACACAAACATTGCTCTGATACCACTAAACGATGATGTCATGCCCCGATCCTCAAGCGCATATCCATCCCTCTCTGGTCGATAAAATTTTGCGACTTTCTAAGACGAGTCGCCAACCCTTTCATTTTATTGCACATGCGGAAGCAAATAATAAATCCCTTGACAATAACCATCTTGGGATAGAAAAGTAGGACAACAAATTCACAAACAAACATGCCTTTATAAACATATCGAGTCATGTACAAAAGTCTATACCCAAAAGGTTTCAAAAGGTGGACTCTAAAAAAGAAGCTGTCTTATCCAACCTACTCTTCGAATCCCCTTAGCTCGGCTCCAGACCTTCCACTCTACGGCCTTGAAAAATTGAGCCCACGACGGAGTGAGATATAAATCTCAGCGAGTTCATGCTCTAAACCCCGATTAGGATGGTAATATGCCCAGAGGTGTCTTAACCACACAATCATACAACCACATAGACTTACCTTGTCTCAGATCCACCATACACCTCAGTGCAATTTATATCACAAACAGCCACAAAGACATGAGTAGCAATCAAACTCAATTAACTAGAATGCAATACTCAATCTTAAATAAGCACAAGGGTCTTGATTATAGGGCCAAATCATTATAACACGTCTCATACCATGCCACACAATTTTGTCCCATAATTCGGCACATTCAACTCGACCAATCATGCATTCCTAGTTTTGATCTTGGCATATAGCATGGCCTGTTTTCTATCATCTCACCCCATTGAGCACGGCAACGTCTCTACTAGACGATTTTACCTAAGGAACATCGGTCCAGAATCTATTGCGATCGGCATCCTGTTGTCTAGGGGCATCCCATATGGGTGTAACGTCCAGCTTATCAACCTAGGACGAGTTCTCTTAACCAACATATGATCACTCGATTATGGTTAGGGTACCGTGCATTGCACTTAAATATCTCCATTAAAATGATGAACCTAGCATGTTTTCTTCGTATTAGAAATACACAATGAAATAGTCGTGTGTGGGTACATGATCGATTCACACCAGAAAAATTGATATCTTCCAATTTAAAATCTCACTATTTTATATAGTATATAAAATCATTTTCGGTGTTAAAATCCGATGCTCGAGATTTTCTGAATAAATATTGAAAATTCACAAATTTTTGGAATAAATAATCAAAAATCCAATCAACACTCAATTTGCATAAATTAACACTCAATTGTAGAAATTAAGCACACCATTGCAATTAGCACGAAATTCTAGCCACAAGCTATCCTGATCTAATTTTTGGAAAATATTTAATAATTAAATAGATCAATTTAAATACTGAAAATACTAACCTAGGCCGTAATTGCTGAATTAAATACTGAAACAGGCCGGGAAAATTCCCGAACCTGTCTGGATAAATAGCACACCTTATCTAGGCCTTGATTAATTTTAATCTAACCACCTAACATGCATAATAACTAATTAAATCACAAATCTAATCTTACTAACCACCTAATTCCTAATTAAATTAAACTAAACACCCATTAAACATCATTAGCATACTAAGTAGAGTTTAGTGCATAAACTCACTGGTTTAACCCGAAAACTAGTCCAACGCAACGGTGGCGCGTCAACGGCCGAAACCCGAACTTTCAAATGCGTCGATGGACACTTGGGCTAGGCCGAGAAGCCTTGCAAGCCCACAGCAAGTGCTTGGCTTGATCTGGGCTGGACTGAGATGGGCTTGCTTCTCGGGCTTCAAGATGGGCTAAACTGCTTTCAAGAAACTATTGGGTTGGAACTTGGGTTGAATTGTGGGCTTCGCTGGATCGAAGATGGGCTGAGAAGAAGCAGCAAGGGCTGCTACTAGTCCAAGCTACCACGGAGCAAAGATGGGTTGAACGGTCGAACAGCAGCTGCCTCGGTGGGGAATCTCACGCGGATGGTTGGCTGAGAAGATTCGACGTCAACAAGCCGATGGAGTTGTTGACCGTAGGGAGACGCGACGCTGGACGAGGGTCTTCAGTGGAGATGGCAGCGTGAGATGGCAGCAAGCTGTCTTCGTGGCAGCTTGAAAAGAATACTCGGTGAAGACAGCTTTGAGCAACTAAGAGAGAAACAAACTAAAGTGGAGCAGTAGGCATTGATTGGGCTGAATGAAGACTTGAACGTGGCAGCTAAAGACCGTAAGGCGTGAGAGGCAAGGGTGGCATGAAGATGGAGCAGCTTTGGGCGTGCGGCAGAGGAGAAAGATTAGATGAAGGTTGCTTTGGACGAAGAAGAAGAAATGAAAATAAAAGCAAGTAGGGTCAAGGAAAAAGGGACGCTCGAAAAGAAGAGGGAGAGGGAAATGTGAGAAGGAAGCCAAGGAGGGGGGCCCAAAATCAACAAACCTTAGCTACTACTCCATTAAACACTTGTCCCCTATTACTTTCAAGTCCCCTTCACCAAATAAATACCACCAATTAATCCAAATTGATACTGAAATTTCCAGCCCTTGCCTAGCTCCAAATTCTTCAAATTAAACTTTAATTTCTTCACCAATTCTCCAAATCGACATCCAAATTTACCAAGTAAAAAGCCCAAACAATTTTTTACAAGTCCCCTTTGTCAAATAGCTCAGTATAGAAGCCAAAATTTCCTTTAATTTGGCCCATCCGAACTTCCATGATTTTTTGAACCATTTGTATCGATTTTCCGTAAAAATCTCGAACTCTTCAAAAATTCTTCAAATGATGAGTCAACATTTTTAAAATAAATCGTGACATAATAGAACTTTCAATTTCTGAAATCGGGTTCAAATTCGTGGTTAATTTGAATCTAGTGCGATTTGAGCGTGACTTAACCTACCGGGTAGCTTTTAGAAATTTTTGGTGCAATTGACCTATGGTCGATTATTTTCGAACTACATTGTACATCTTTGACACATTAGTGACTCTTAGTTGTCGTGAAAATCTCAATGTTTCAAATACAAACATAGGGTACCCAAAACGACAGAAAAATCGATCTAGTGCCAATCAACAAGAATTTTTGCACGTAGGTAGAATTACCCACACTTTGATCACATATCTCAATCGAATCAACATATCTTTAATCTCTAGTCAATTTTGACAGTGCCGTAATGACCCTTGTCGATCAACACGGTCGAGCATCCGATTTCTAGTCAAATTCTTGAGTATTTTACGTTTAAATTCCTTAATGGCTTCCCCAAATAGTCTACTTATCTCATGAGTGATCAACTTAGAGAAAATAGCACTATCAACACATCGTTAAAAGGCCCAATTTATTTAATCGAAAACAAAATCTGAAAATTAGGTTGTCACAATGAACTGACCCTTCTGAAAGTATATAACTAACCCTCTTCCCCTCTTTGCGTGTTCGTGTGTTTAACGAGTTTGCTATTCTTAAAGAGTGCACATGATCGTGAGCATCCTTCCTGATAATAGAAAATCATCTTCTTCCTACTAAAGTATGATTAAGATCATGACGGACTATGATTAGGTGACGGCACTACTGTCCTTCCATGAAGGATAGTGTCCTCTTATTTAACCAAGGCAACCGAGTAACAAGTTTACCACCTTCACTCAAAAATTCTTTGCTTAGTCCTCGATGGGATTTGCCGGCATAGAGCAAATCCCTCAAAGTGGGGTTCTTCTTTATTGACAAAAAAAAAAGTGGGGTTCTTTATATATTAAAATAGATTGAAATACATCCGAATGATATTAAATACCTAAATATAGTTAACTGAAAAGTTATTACTAAATAAAACTTATTAACATTATTAAAAGGATCAATTAAAATAGGAAAAAACCACTTCAAGAAACCATGACTCTAATGTTATTCGTTGCGTTGGCAATAGCAGCTGTGATTGTTAGAGAAAAATCTGTGTTATTTTGAAGCTAACAAAACTTATCTAAATTATATTCTGAAAATTGCCAGACTTTTGTTTCAAAGTCTATCTTACAATAGAAGTTTGCCCACTCTGACAAATTCCAAATTAAACGCAAGTGAAGAATAAAGACTTAACTAAACTTGGGATTATCTTTCTTTCTTTAAAGGTTCGGTTCATACAAGATATATATGGCCTTCTGGATTTGAAATATCACCTATGAGATTTGTTATCTTTATTGGAATCAATTTAGATATATTAAATCATTTCAGAAGGCAAGTTATTTTGGAAAGAATCTACTTATGGAAACCAAGATTTTGATTGTATGGGTGAATAGGATTGACGGGCTTTCATCACAATCTTCAAATGGCTTGAGATCTCCTTGATTGATTCTTTCTAATGGGTTGATTGGAAGAATTCCTTTGGAAAGTGCCAATGGTCAAGAAGGCATGAAGGAATATTTAAGGATACCTCTCTAGTCGTTTGATAGTGTGCATGAAAGAAGAATTCCAAAGTCTGAATCTTCCATTTACTTGTTATTCCTTACACTATGCTCAAATTTGTACTTAAAAGAGAGAGAGGGGCTTATATTGTGACTTCATGAGAGCAATAGAGACTCTTCACTAAAAGTCAAGTTCACAAGATTGTAAATTATCTTCTGATTCATAATGGAAATCAGCCAGAAGGTTGTCAACGTGGGAAAGTGGATGTAGGCTTAATTTAAGCCAAACCACTATAAATTATATGTTCCTTTTCTCTTCCTTGAACTCATTTACTTTATTTGTATTTCATTTTAATAGTTAAAGTCTAAACTCTTTCAAAGTCTCTTGTTTATTAGACTCTGTTTTAAAAGCAAATATTCTTACTACTTTTCGTGAAAATTGTCTTCACACCTATTCACCCCCTCTCTAGGTGTTCATACTAGCACTTTCAGTAACATCCTGAAGCTCAACCCCATCTCGAATATATGAAATGGGCATTTGTCAACGTGTCAATGGTCATTTTACTCTGAGTAAGGCCCCTCACGAGTTAATTAATCTATTAGGTAAAGCCGTTAAGGGATATAAACACGGCAAACTCGAGAATTTGATTGGAAATCGATTGCTCGACCATAATAATCGACAAGGGTCAATACGACACCATTATAATCAAATTGTGATCGATATAAGTCAATTCAACGGAATCAAGTAATTGAATTGCGGGTGATTCCACATAATTACAAAATTCACGTCGAACGACACTAACCCGGTTTTTATCGATTTTATACTTGGTACCCGTAATTGAAACCTTGCGATTTTTACAACAACCGAGAGTTAACTACCGAGTCGGAGGGGTAAGTACACTATCAATGCCAAAAGTTGTGTACGATGCTCATTTTTGTGCCAAAAGTTTATTTTGGATCACTTAAATGCCAAAAATTTTTAAAAACAATCATTTTAGTGCCAACTCCAACATGGTTGGCTGGAAATTCAACGTGGCACTTTTTATTAATTTTTGAAGCTAATGTGGCTCACCGAAGAGTATAGTCAGCATTTAAACAAGAAAACGACACCGTTTGGCATCTCTCCCCATTCAAAACCCTAAATCCCTAAATTGGTGTCTCTCCCCTTCAACCACCCACATCCCTCACCTCGCCTCCGCCTCCGCCACGGATGGGCCAGTCACATCCTTGACGGCCCCCGTGCTCAACGGCTGCAGCTTCGACCAACCTTGACCCCAACGACGGCCACTTGATGGCCAAGTCGAAGGTTGTGATCGAGCCAGTGCTCAGGGAGGCCGCCAACGAGTGCGCCACCCTCGATCTCTCCCCAATCTCTCCCTCTCCATCTCCAATCTCCCCAACGAGTGCTTGGCCTGCATTTTCCAGTACCTAGGCTCTAGCAACTGAGGCCGGTGCTCCCTCATGTGCCGCCACTGGCTCATGATCGAAGGCCAGAGTCGCCAAAGGTTCGCTCTCCATGCCCACTCGGAGCCGCTGGACGCGGTCTCGGCGCTATTCGTGCGGTTTGACTTGGTCACGAAGGTCGCGCTCAAGTGCGAACACAAGTCGTTGAGCATCGGCGACGATGCGCTCATGCTGATCTCGCTCAAATGCAAGAACCTTGCGCCTCAAGTTGTGGCCGAGCGATGGCGACCAAGCGACAGTAGCCGAGCAATGGCAACCAAGCGATAGCGGCCGAGCGAGCTAGGTTGGCGTTGGGCGAGGATCGGCAAAAAACCCTAATTTCAATCCCAAAAAAAAAATAAAATCCCTAAATGAGTTGTACAGCATCGTTTTTGTGAGGCCATCCACTTAAGATGGCAAAACGATGTCATTTTCTTATGGAGAATGGAAAACGACGTCGTTTAAAAGCCATGTCTATTTTTTTTTTTTAAATATAAAAGCCACGTAATCTTTGTGGCTGGAATCTCTTGCCGATGGCACCAAAGTGATCGCTTTTCCTCCGATTTGTCACTTAAGTGATCCGACAGAAACTTTTGGCACCAAAGTGAGCGTTGTACATAACTTTTGGCACTGATAGTGTACTTACCCCTAAAACTCCCGATCGGAAATGCACAAACGTAGATTGAAAATTATCAACCACAGGTCAAATGCAATAAAATCCCTAAAAGTTACCCGATAAGTTAGGTTGTACTAAAATCACGTTTGGTCAATTTTAACCACGAAATTGAATTCGGTTTCGGGAATCAGACGTTCGAGCATGTCACAACTCATTTTAGGATGTCGTCTCATCTTTCGGAAGATTTCTGTCAAGCCCGGAATTTTGCGAGAAAGTCAATTTTGAACAAACCGGAAATAAAATAGAAATTTGGATCAAGAGGGAAATTGAATGTTTTGTGAAGAATTAGAGGAAAATAGCCATTGGTTGGCAAGGAGACTTTGGTAGCCAAAGACTTTTGATGTATGCAATGATGAAATTGATATTTTCCCTTGACTTCTTGGCCTCCTCTCTCTCTCTCTCTCTCTCTCTATCTCTCTCTCTCTCAATTTCCCCTTTCTTTCTTTCACGCACGTTTCCCCCTCTGCCGTGCACGTTCAGCCGCCTCTCCCCTTCTCTACCCACACTCTCTTCTTCCTCATCCCTTCCCTCCTTTTGTTCCATTGCAGCCCACAATTTTAGCCTTTCCATCACACAGCATAAATTCCTAGCAGCCACCGTTAGAACACCACACACCTCCACCACCTCAATGCCACTCCAACCTCATGCCAACACCCACTTTCATGCCAGCCCCATCTCACACCCATCCTGATGCGTGATGGGGTGAGTGATTCTAGAACGGAAATTTTTCAATGGGGATTTTTGTGGTTAGGTGTATGGAGTAATGTATACGAGGAAGAAACGAAAAGGAATAAGAAAAGATAGAACAATCTCTTCCCAAGGTATAAAGGCCACGCCATCAACCGAAGAAGAGGATCAAGATCTATGAAGCTCATCACCAAGGCCTAAAGCTTCCACCAACCAAGGATAAAGGACTTCGGGATAGGAGAAGCTCACCACCAAGGCCTAAAGATTCCACCAGCCAAGGATAAAGGGCTTCTTCGTTCACCACTAAGGAGTGATCTACGCTCCAAAAATAAAGAAACCGAAAGGAGTTATCCACTCTCCAAAGGAATTCACTCAAGCAGAGGAAATCTCACCATTTTCATTCTTAAAATTCGTATCTCCCCTACATTGGATAGTTTTCCCCTATTTATAGGAGGATTTTAGCCTTAGGAAATATTAAAAACAGACTTTAAAGACCTAGGAACTTAAACTTTCGATTCTTGAGCTACATAAAAATAAAGACACCTAGTAACTTAAGAAAAGCCTTTATTGACACGGACCTTTCGACTCTTGAGCTACATAAAAGTAAAGACACCTAGTAACTTAAGAAAAGCCCTTATTAACACGGGAACTAAATGCCTTTAATCTTCAGCTTTCTGCATTCTTGAACCTTTAGCTTTCAGTATTCTTGAACCGTATTCTTGAACCTTTGGCTTTCCATATTCTTGAACCATATTCTTGAACCTTTGGCCTTCTCGAAATTCGTACTCCTCCCTTGACCAGAAAATAATCCTCCTGAAACTTCATCAATTGGTCATACATGATATCTAAAATGGCATCCCAGTGATAGTTATCGATATTACATAAAGTACCGATAAATAATTAACATTATTCATTCAAAATGATCCATCGAAGCACATAATGCCCAATTTCTTTATTGGCTTGGATAAGCATCGATGGTTCTGAGTTGGTCAATCGAGCTACGTTGGATGCTCCTGCATCACGTCCCCACGCCATTCAGCCACCGGACAGCAAGCAACCTCAACCCCGCACCAACACCACCGAGCAGCCACCAACACCACCCTCCAGTACCTCATGCTCTAGCAACGTCCAGCAGCTCCTTCACCTCTGCCTAGCAAGAACCAGCCTTGGTTGAAGGCTTGTAGGGCTTTTTCAGCTACCAATTGATCTCCGTTGGAGACCCGATAGTTGCGGGATCTCACCGTCGTTGCGCCGCCATCGCTGTGAACCCGTCACCGTAGAATTTCGATGAGTTAAATCCCTAATCTTTGATTAGTTTGTTAATTGCACTTAGGAGGTTTGATTGGTGTTAATTAGCTTGGTTAGATTAATGCTAAGAAGGATTAGTGCTAAGTAAGTTGGACTAGTTGAAATTCGGATTAGTTTATTGGGCACTCCCCGTTTGCCATTTTTGTGGATCAAAATATGCTATAATTTTGAGGTTGATTCCTTCTTGAAAATTTTTTAGACATCTTTAACTATGACATATATTTTACCCAAGATTTTATGAATTTAAAAGAATAAGATTTCAATTTCGTTAAAAACAAAATAAAACATCTATTTGTGCTGGAACCAGTGGCCTTTTGGTGTTCAATGGATTTTTATCAACTCTTAGATTTGAATTTCGAAAGAGTCCCTTCGCAAAAGTTGTTAATCACATCTTGTAGTTTAATATAATAAAATTTTAGATCAAACGGACAAGTTTTGGATATTGGACCAAACTGGTTTTGGAAAACGTGATTTCTGAAACCGGACACAGTTTTGGTGTTGGATTAAGTGATTTACTTTTATCAATATAGAAGGATATGGGTTAAGGTGTGACATTTGGATTTCGACAGACCTCGAATATGTAACGTTCCATGACGGGTCGATGAATTTGTCATCGAATGGCATTGTTGGTGCCACTTTTGGTCGCCGTTTTATCTTCACCATCGCCAGACCGAGACATCACGTTTCATGATCTTATAACGTACCCTCATAGTCATGTTTTTGTTGCGTCTTGACGATCCGATCACTGTGAGATCTAATGTCTCATCGAAACTTTCCTTACGTAACGCCACCAATAAGACCAACATCTACCCATATTTGTACCCTGCTAGCTGAACTTTCCATGCAAGACGTCTTTGACCCCATGCGTAGGTGAAGATTGATGACGAAAAATGATGAGGACTCCCCTATCTACTTCACGTCGATTCTCGACCATCTCCAGCCAAAGACAACCGACCGCCACGATCTCACGCATGCATTTACTCTTCATGGAACGACCATACCGTCACGCCAATCTCTTCCCATGCATGCGATACGTCGAGACGCCCCATGCCATGCAGGAACGAAGATCTACGACTTCCACGCCCCAGCTGTGTTCCATTTTCTGTTGACCGTTGCCCTCTAAGGAAAATGTTGACTGGGACGTGTCAACTTGAGGGGATCGACTGCTGGCCATGCAAGAGGTGGCCGCTTCTCCTCCTTAGGCGTGACACTCGCACGCTGGCCCTCCCCCATTGCTGCCAGCGTGATTTCATTTAGTTGACTCAAGAGTCAACTAAACAAAGCCACGTACGTGTATGGAGCAACAGGTGTCGTGGACGAAGGGAAAGAATTCCCCATGCAAAGACATGGAAACATGGAGTTGACGCCGTTCCCTGCTGCCACGCGACTTGGACGATTGACTACCGAAGTCAATCAAAAGCAATCGAAAGAGAGAGAGACAGCTCTCTTTGTTCCAATGAAGCTTTGATCAGCCCAATTGCTCGACACTTCTTTGCGACCTTGACCGAAAATTTCTCTTCCCACGATTCACCAACAACCACCGTGCTGCCGACCTCCACACCGTCCCATAACTCACCACCAGCCATGCCTCCATCCACCGCTGTGCCGTCCAGCCCATCTCGACCATGCCGCAGCCTGTAGCTCAAGGTTCCTCTCACCATCGATTGCCGCCCCTCTGCCACAGCAGGACCCGAGAGGCCTCGGCTTGCGCACCTCACCGCACGCCATTGTTGCTTCTCCTCGCCTCAACTGTAGCTGGTAGCTTGCAATCTGCTCGCCATCAATGCCACCGGACCTAAGGCAAGTTGGAGTGTACTAACCTATATAGTGTAGTGCTGTTGTTGCTTGAGGAAGTGCTGTTAGATTGAAATGGTTTGAATTCTGATGTTGGATGGTGACTCCTAGAATGACCGATTCGGTTTGGGGCTAGGCTACTGAAGGAGTTTCTTATTTCTCAAAAGAAAATGCAATTTTGGCCTTCATATATGCATAAATTTTAGCAATTGCAAAGCTTTGAAAATTTTGCTCGCAAATTGTTTTAGAAAATCTCCCGATTTGCATTGAAATTGCTATGTCTCGTGGCACCGCTCTAAAAAGTTTTAAGAAACGTGTTATGCTTTCAAGATTCCGAATTTTTATATAAATCATTCTAAAACCTTGAAGTCGAATTGAAATTTGGATTTACCGATGTGCTAATTTCAAATTTACTTATAGTTTTGATAAACTGTTTGTCTCGAGGCGTGAGGTGTGAGAACCATTCAAGGTTTTACATGTTTTACATGTGGATTCGAAAATATAGGAGGGTTAACTGTGAAAGTGGGATTTTTGGGGAAAAACCCAAGGGATTCTCCATATTTATGATTCGAAAACATTTTGGCATTGAACTGATTTAATTACTACACCATGATTGATGTGTTATTGCTGCCGTCGGACCCTCGGAACCATGAAGCCCCGGGAGACGGGATGCCTGGAGGTCGTGATTGCGATACCTCTGGATGCTTGTGGGACATCATTGTCGTGGTAAGCCCCAGAGGTCCCTTGGATGTCAGGATGCCCGGACGTATGACGATACACATTCCGGAGGGTAGGGGACAGTAATAACATAGTGAGCCCTAGCAATTCCTCGTGATGCTAGGTTGGGTGCGAGATGCCTAGAAGTGAGACATGACACACTCTGGATGCCCGGTGACTGAAATATGGAACCGAAGGCTTTTGTGATGCTAGGTTGGGTGTGAATGCTCGAAGGGATGCAAACACTGGTCCGCTGGGAGTTAGTGAATTAAAAACTCTATTGAGTTTTAAAGTTGATTTTTCTGCTGAGTTACGCCATTTTGACAATTGCACTTGATTATGGGACAAAATTGTGCAGCACGGTATGGGATGTGTCATAGCAGTTTGACCTTATAATCGGGACTCATGTAATTGAAATGATGTGTTCCGGTTTTTAAACTGCGTTTGCCATTTCGTTGGAAAACTCTACTAATCTAATGCATACCTATTCTTCCAGATTATATGTTTTGTGTATTTTGCATGAAATCAGATGATGATGGTCCTACATAATATAGTTTAGTAGATATTTAGATGCTGAGTGGTTGTACTCACCCTTTGTGAGGACTAACATATTTCAAAGTAAGAAAGATGCCTTTGCTGCCGGCACCTCCTGGTACTTTCTATGGGATCCCTATCGATTTGCAATTGGAACAGTTGGAGTATCAGGATCCTGATTTGCTGGGACTAACATTCATTAGGGTGAGGGTGATACTAACTATCAACACCGGCCTACCCTTGGGTCTATGCATCAGGAGTTCGTCATCTTGTAAGTCTGGAGGAACAAACGTACTCTGGGGCCGCTACCACCGCCACAAGAGGACAACAAGGGGGGATCGAGTGGTGTGGAGTGACTTAGGATGTGAGGACAGCAGGGAAATTTTTGGACATCGGCACTGAATGATGGACTCTTTGTAAATAGCTGTTGGAGATGTCGGTTAACTTTTGAAATATAGTCGGGTAAAAGAAATTGTGGCTTTTTGATGTACCGACTAACGATGTCCATCTAATTTATGTAAATAAAATGTGCTCGATTATTATCTATATGTGTATGTGGTGTGCATCATTTCTGAGTATAGGAAATGGAGTTATTGGATACGCTTCTGCCATATACATTGCACAGGGACCAATGAAGTGTGTGATAGAACCCCCACATGGATTCCCCGAAGTCCATCAATTGAAAAAGGAGGACATCCAGGACAAGGTAAGAAGTGTGGCAACCCTAACGGATTGGGGGCCATCAAGGGGCGCCACATATCTTCATGAAAAGTGTTCGTTTATATGTCTTTTACAACATATTTAAATTTGAGAATTCTCCGAACTCGTTTGGTTAGGTTTCTAGATTTAAATTTGAAGACGCCCGAGTGGCCTGATTTCTACTGGTTAGGACTAGTAGTGGTTTTGTAATTGTTTTTGATGTTGTGCTTGCTGAATAAGGTGTATTTAGTGATGTGGTTGACTTGTGGCATTCTGAGAACTTATGTGTGAGATCATAAGGTGGATTGCTCTTTGTTGGTTGTTTATTGTTATTGCAAAACATAACCTTGTGGACTATTAAATAGAAAATAAATAAGGTGTCGGGTCAGGACATCAAAACTTATTTGCTCAATAAAACTATGAGGTTTTCAACTAGGTGCGTGCAAAGTTTGACGGATTGATTTTGAGTACGTGAGCACCTATGAATTTATTTCTAAACGTTTGGAACCAAAAAGAAAAAAAAAAAGAAGAAAGAAAGAGGGGTTACTAAGGTTTGTTTTCAAAAGAGGGTGGTTGGAAAAGAAATTAGAAAAGAAATATGGTGTCAGGTTGGGATGTCAAGTTTTATATGCTCAATAAAACAATGAGGTTTTATACAAGGAGTTAATTTCAAATACGGGACCCCGTACGAATTTATTTCGGAAGGTTTAAACCAAAAAAAGGGGGTTACTAAGTGTATTTTTAAAAAGAAAAAGATTTTGGTGTTTTGGCTATATGATGGAAGCTAAGAGTTGGCTTGGTTGATGATGCGCCTACATGGTTAGATTAATTAAGTAGTTCAGTTTAATTAAATGCAATTTATTTAATTAATGTTAATTAGCGCAAATTGTGACGGATTAGCCGTTTTTCATAATTTTACGCTCATTCTTGTGGTTGAATTTATGTGTGAATTGGATGGTTTGTTTATGCTATAAGGTGCAATTGAGTGCTTGGTGATGGTTTATTGTTATTGCAAAAGATGATGTGTTGTGTTGAGGAAATCAAAGAGTGTTGTGAACGGGTAAAGGAATAAATGCTACACGACAACGAAATTTCGTGTGAGTCACCTCAAAAACCTTGAGGGGGGTGAATAGGTGTGAAGATAATTTTTCGCTAAGAACAGTAGAAATAATTTGCTTTTGAAATTGAGTCTGAAGAACAACAGACTTTGAGCAAGTTCAAATTTTAGCAGTTAAATATAACTACAAACAAAATAAAAGAGTCCAAGGAAAAGTATAAGAACACATAATTTATAGTGGTTCGGCTTAGATCAAATTTACGTCTACTCTCTATGCTGACAGCCTACTGGCTGGATTCCACTAAGAATTAAAAGAGATTTTATAGCCTTATGATCTCAACTTCACAGTAAAGAGTTTTTACTACTCTTTCACGAAGTTACATTATAAGTTTCTCTCTCTTTTAAATGCAACTTTGAGCTTAGAATATCGAATGACGAGAAAATGGTAAGCTTCAGACTTTGAAAATTTTCTTTCACACACTCTATCGAATAACTGGAGAGAGTCCACCTTAAATACTCCATCATGCCTTCTAGACCGTTGGCACTCTCCAAAGGAATTCTTCCAATCTACCCGTTGGATAGAATCAATCAAGGAGATCTTGAGCTATTTGAAGATTGTGATGAAAGCTCGTCAATCATATTCGCTCATACAATCAGGATCTTGGTTTCCATAAGTAGATTTTTTCCAAATTTACTTGCCTTTGAAAAGATTTGATATATCTAAATTGATTTCAATAAAGATAATCAATCCCATAGGTGATATATCCAACCAGAAAGCTATATATAATCCAAACGAACCAAATCCTTGAAGAAAGAAAGATAATCCCTTATTTGGAAAAATCTTCATCCTCCACTTTCGTTCAATCTGGAATGTGTCAGAGTGCGCGGACTTTGACACAAAGTCTGGGAGTCTTCAAACTTTGACACTAAAGTCTGGTCGTCTTTAGAATTTGTTACTAGAGTCTGGAAGTCTTTATAATAAACTTTAAATAAGTTTTGTCAACTTCAAAACAACAAAGGAGTTTTCTCCAACAATCTTTCCCTTTTTTTTTTTTTTTTTTTTTTATGGTGACAAAACTTCCTTGCAAATTTAAAGACTTGTAACTTGCAAAACAACACTTTAGCAGTACATGATATCTAAGAAACAAATAGATAAGGATATTGATATCATCGATTCTGCAACCACAGAAAACAAGTTAATATCATCGATTCTGCAACCACAGAAAACAAGTTAATCTTGAAATAATCAAACATCAAGATTTAAACATCCACATCCATCCACATCCACAATCATCACCACAAAAGTTGATGTAGATTATAAGAGTTACCAGTCAAACAAAATCAAATCTACAAAAGTTTAAGTTCGAAAGTAAAATTTCAAAAATAAATTTGCACATTCTCCCCCTTTTTGTCAACAGCAAAAAGTGAAGAAAGTCAAAATAAAGAAAAGAAAAATGAAATCAAGGCTGTCTGGGAATTCAAACCAGTTGGAAATCCCCCATAGATTGCACTACCTCTTTGATCTTCTGGCACTAGTGATGAACATTTTCAACTTCAATTTGAACAATCTTGAGAGTTTGAATAGTTTGATCATTTTGGGCCACAATCTGAGATACTTGTTGGTTCAAAGTTTGTACCTGAGTATCCAAAGACTGTATCTTTCTAGTGTGAGACTTAAAAGAGGATCTCAAGGCATTGTGAAGCCTCTGAATCTCAATCTCCATAGCGTATTGCTGAGCTTTTACCTCCAAAAGGAGTTCTATCATCCTTGGATAGTCACCAGTTGGTTTAGTTTGTGCACTAGCTTCAGCGAATTGATTTCGTGGAGAGTTGAGAGAAGAGGGAACATCAACTTGTCTTGTCCCGTGACTCGGAGTAGATTCAGCTTTAGGAAAATGAGAAGTATAGACATCTTCTAGATGAGGAGGAGATCGACTGATACCATCACTCACAAAAATAGGAGAATAAGTCCCCGTTTTCTCAACAGCTCCCCTTGTTTTGGTGCCTACAGGTGGAGAAAGGATTTCTTCTTCTTGAGTCTTCTTGTGTGCAGAACAAGAGTGATGTTCTTGCTCTATACATACTCCTATTGGACCACTCCAAGTTGCTTCAGAATCCTCAGATAAAGATTTAGCAATTGTTGCCTCATAAGAGTCATCTTCATGACATTTTCCTTCTTCATCTCTTCCTTCTTCTTCTCTTGATGCTTCTTCCTTCTTTGGTTCTTCTTCTTCTTCTAGCTCTGCTTCTTCTCTTTCTATTGTTTCTTCTTTATCTTCTCTTCCTTCTCTTTGAATTGGTTTCTCCGAACCAACAAAACCTTGAAGATTCTTCAAGGCAATGGCAGAAATAGTAAGATCATCATCATCATCATCATCATCATCATTTTGCCCTTCATAACTATCCCGTGCATGTGCATTAGGATAGTATGAGGGAGTGAAAATCTCATCCCATGACAAATAGCAAACATAAGTCGTGCTTCAAACCCAGAAACATTAGTTTTTTATACAGCCTTTTGTCTAATAAAGTTAATGACAACTTTATACAACAAAACATTTGAGGCTGACAGTCGAGAATAAGTGATGCCTCCTTCTAGTACTCTATCCTTGACAAGAAATCTCATTGCTTGACCAAATGAGACATTTATTGGTTGAAAGCCACTCTTTTCCACCCCAATAATGTCTGCCAGTGTGTCTACATCCACCACATAGGCTTTGTCACTAACAATGAACTTGATTCTATTTTGATCAAGAAAAGACAAATTTGAATAGAAGAATGCAGTCAACTCTAGATATAGTTGTCTCATAACAAAAATTCTCTAGTTGAAGGAAGGTTAACTTCTCCCTCAAGTTAATCTTGATCGAGTCTAAGAAATCAAAATCAATAGTACGAGTGTTCATCACCCCTCTCTTCAGCATCTATGAGTAAACCTTTTTGTTTTCCTTAGAACGAAACAAACTCGTTCTTTCTCCAAGAACATCTACAGCAACATCCATTCTAGGTTGAAAAGTCAAATAAAATTTCTCATCATCATCCTTGTTCTCAAGATGATTAGAACCGAACCTAAGGTCTACAGGAAAATGAAGAAAGGCTTTGTCTGCCGATCCTTTCGGCACTATACCTAACTGTTCCATCCTTCTTAAGAACAAAGTCTCATTCTTATAACATTTCTCTCTTAGAAACTTATCTATAAAGGTCATAGGAGTACCTCCTTGCTTCAAATGAGAGTAGAGCTTATAGAGAACCTGGGGTTTCAAGGTTTTGAAGAGGTTTTGCGTCTTCCTCAACTTCCTCTTCCTGAGGTTGGCGCGGAACATTCTGAGTAAAGTGCTATGGAGGATGCTATGGAGAGTTATGCGGAGAGTCTTCCTCAATGAGATCAAAATGAGTTTGCCCTTCTGGCATGCTTCTCGGACCTTGATTAGCAATCCGAGAGGATTTCCTTTTGTAAGACATATTTGCAAGCTTGGAGGATTTCACAGACAGATTCGAGTGAAAAAGATGAAAACTTGTTGAACAAGCTTGAGAGTAGAGATGAGAGAGTATAGACAAGAGAGTAGAGAGTTTGTGTTTTAGGGTTTTGAAAAGAAGTGCTCGAAAGAAATACAAGAGGGTATATAAAGAAAATGAAGGGTCACAAAGAAAAGAGGTAATCAAACCGTCAAAAGGAAAAAGAAAACTGCCCTTCTTGAAATAAACTGAAAATAAAAACTGCTAAAAATTCAAGAATTCGAAAAAGATAACTTCTAAAAATAAAATAGGCAAGCAACAATTCGGTTAAACATACATTTTCATTTCAAGAATAAAATACCTAGATTTGAAACATTCTCTTACTGAAGTAAAGTCTGGAAATTTTGAGTCTTATCATTTCAGACTTTACTCCAAAATAGAAATAATATTCAACTTGGTGCGAATAGACTCAAATATTTTTCTCCAAAGGCTTCATAAAAATGTCTCCCAGTTGATTCTTTGAATCAATTAATTAAATCATAATCTCCCCATTCTAGACATGATCTCTTATAAAGTGATGTTGAATCTCTATATGCTTCGCCCTCGAATGAAGAATTGGGTTTTTGGTGAAATTAATAACACTAGTGTTGTCACATTTCATCTCGGTACACGATTCTTCAATCCCAAAGTCTCTTAACTATTTATCCACGTCTTATCCAAAAGTCAGATATTTGAGAGCTACAAGTACTCGCTCCCAAAATACATATTTCCTAGCATTTGACAAATTCGAAAGTGCTCTTTCTATCCACTTTACAACCTACTAAATCAGCGTCTAAATATCCAAGAAGAGTAAAGTCTCCTTCTTTTGGATACCACAAACCTAGCTTTGGACAGGTCACAACATATTTAATGATGCATTTTATAGCACTTAGATGAGATTCTCTTGGATCAAACTGAAATCTAACACAAATGCAAATATTAAACAAAATGTCAGGTCTAGATGCAACAAGGTAAAGAAGAGAACCGATCATGCTTCTGTAAAGCTTATGTTATACTTTCTTCCCATTTTCATCTTTGTCTAGCTTCGAGGAACTTGACAGAGGTGTCTCTATCTTTTTGCAATTCTCTAACCCAAATATTTTGATCAGATCTTTGGCATATTTCTCCTGGTGAATGAATATACCTTTCTTAGATGTTTAACTTGCAATCCCAGAAAGAAAGGTAACTTATGCATCATGCTTATCTCGAATTCATCCTGCATAAACTTTGAAAATTTCTTGCATAGATTTTCATTAGGAGAACCAAAGATAATATTATCTACATAAATATGTACCAATAAAAAATCATTTCCTTCTCTCTTTATGAACAAGGTAGTATCTATGATTTCCTTTTTCAAAACCATTATGAATTAAGAACTTACTCAACATTTCATACTAGGCTCGAGGTGCTTGTTTCAATCCATACAATGCCTTTTTTCGGTCTATAGATTGAGTTTGGCTTTCTTCGATCTTCAAATCTAGGTGATTGTTCCACATAGACTTATTCTTGTATGAACCCATTTAGGAATGCACTTTTGATGTCCATATGGAATAACCTGAAATTTTTATAATAAGCAAAAGCAAATAATAATCTAATTGCTTCTAACCTCGCTACTGGTGCATAGGTCTCGTTATAGTCTATCCCTTTTTCTTGTGTATATCATTTGGCCATGAGTCTTGCTTTGTTCCTGACGACTTTTCCTTTCTCGTTCATCTTTGTTCTTGAAGACCCATTTTGTCCCGATTATAGATTTACCTTTAGGTTTTGGAATCAACTCCCAAACATTGTTGATGCTAAACTTTCTAAGCTCTTCTTGCATAGCTTTGATCTAGCTTTCATCATACAAGGCTTCATCTACATTTTTTGGTTCAATTTTAGAAACAAGTGCTAGAGCACTAGACTCTTCTCGCCTTTTGGATCTGGTGTGAATTTCTTCATTAATGTTGCCAATGATGAGTTCTTTGGGATGACTCAACTTGTGCTTCCAATTGCTGTTTGGTCTGCAAGTCCGTTGATCCTCTATTTCGGTTGATTCTTCTCAATTTGCTTGTTGCTATTCTCCAGAAGTCTGAACCTCTTCGGGGGAAGTAGACTTTGTAAAGTCTAGAACAGGTTTAGACTCTTCAAGTTGAGTCTGGTCTAGTTGAGTCTGCACATAATCCTAAAACTTGACATTGATAGATTCTTCCACGGATTGAGTCGTCTTATTGAAGACCTTGTAGGCTTTACTTGAAGTAGAATAGCCAAGGAAAATTCCTTCGTCTGATTTTTCTTCAAACTTCCCAGTTCGATCATTTTCATTCTTCATAACAAAACATTTACAACCAAAGACATAGAAGTAGGAAACATTTGGCTTATTTCCTTTGTATACGAGTTTTCTCCAAGATATGCCTCAAGAACACTCTATTGAAGATATAGCAAGTTGTAAAAAGTACTTCTGCCCAAAATCAAGAGGATATATTGCTCTCAATTAAGAGGGTTTTGGCCATCTCCTATAAAGATCTGTTTTTCCTTTCCACAACCCCATTTTGTTCTGGAGTGTATGGAGAAGAAAAAATATGTTGAAAACCAGATTCATCACAAAACTTCACAAAGTCCTAATTCTCAAACTCACCTCCATGGTTAGTTCATATGCTTGAAATAGCATAACCCTTTTCATTTTGAACCTTCTTCGCAAATTTTGAGAAGTGAGAGAAGGCTTCAGACTTACTTGCCAGAAAATAGACCCAAGTAAAGTGAAAGTAATCATCCATGATTATGAGGCAATATTTCTTTCCACCAATACTCTGAATTCTGGTTAGTTCAAAAAGATCCATATGTAGAAGCTGCAATGCTCGATTAGTAGAAACTTGATTTATAGGTTTAAAGGTACTTCTAACATGTTTTCCCAAAACACATGGAGTGCATAATTCAGACTTTTGAAAAGGCAGGTTGGGAAGACCACGAACAAGTTTCTTAAAAGAAATCTTGGTAATTTGCTTCATGTTAACATGACCAAACTTTCGATGCCAAAAACTTACTTCGTCTTGAATAGATATAAGGCACTGAGAACATTCTGGGTTTATATCCAGAAGATAAATATTCTCATGCCTTTGCCTAGTGAAAGATTGGGAGAAGTCTTGACTCGTTCCAAAACAAATACCTTCTTGGAAGTTTATTTTGAATTAGTGTCACGAAGATGGCTTATGCTGAGTAGATTGTAGTTTAAACCTTCTACCAAAGAAACATTGTTGATAGTCAGACTTCCAATATTCACAGTTCCACAACCTACAATTCTTCCCTTGATGTTTCCTCTAAAAGAAACTTTTCCTCCATTCAGTAACAAGCTTTATAAATCAGCTTGAGTCCCTTGTCATGTGCCTCGAACAACCACTATCCAAATACCATTTGATCTTCCTCTTGATAGTGACCTGCAATTATAAGAAGAACTCAAGTTTTCTTTAGTACCCAGATTTTCTTGGGTCCAAGAGAGTTAGCATTAAAGACGGTCTTTGCCCAGTTCTTCTTAACAGGTCTCCAAACTTTGGGACATTCTTTCTCAAAATGTTCTAAGCTGTTACACTTTGAACATTTGAGTGCACTTCGGCCAACAGGTTTTACAAAAACTCCTTGAAAATGATTTTTGTAAAATGCCTTTATAGATCTTTGTTTGAGTATCTCTTTTACTTTGGGAAAATCAATCAATGGAATGGTTTCTGAAGTCATTCCAAAACCAGATTTGTTAAAATAGGGTCTTTATACTGAAAGAATTTTCTCTAACTTTTTGGATCCTTTTGAAAATCTTTTTGAAATATTTGAAAGGTCTTCTTTCAGAATAACATTTTCCTTAGCAAGAGAATCAGAATTTTCTTTCAAATTAACAAAACTTTTATCTAGACTTTTAAACTTTTCTTTCCAAGAAATGTTCTGTTTCTTGAATTTATAATTCTGCCTTTTTAGTTCAGAGATTCTTTTAAGAGAGGTTTTGAGATTGAGACAAAGTTCTTTATGTACTTCAAGACTTTAACAGGAATTTTAAGTTACTTACCTTAACTTCTAGATCCGAATCTAAATCAAAGTTTGTTTCTGATTCTGAGTCTAAATCGGAATGGGCCATTAAACATATATTGGCATATTCCTCTTCACTTTCCTCACACTCAGTATTACTTCAGGTTTCAGCTTTGAGAGCCTTTTTGTATTTTTCAGTTCTTCCTTTCTTTTTCTTCAACAAGGGACAGTTAGGTCTAATATGCCCATTTTTCTTGCATTCGAAGCATATAACATCTTTGCTAGTTTTATTGTCCTCAGTCGGTCTCTTCTAGAAATTTTGTGTGCTATGCTTTTTCTAGTTGAATCTTCTTCCCTTTCTATTCAACTTTCCAAACTTCTTAATCATAAATGCTAGCTCCTCATCGTCCATGTCATCATCTGAATCTTCATCATTAGAATCATCGTTAGATTTTAAAACAATTGACTTTTTACCTCTTGGATCTTCTTTCTTTTTGATTTGCTCCACTTCATATGATTGAAGCATGCCTACTAGTTCGTCTACGGATAGAGGCATGATCCTTTGAGTTTCTCTAATTGATTTCTTCACATGGTTCCACTCTTTAGAGAGTCCACGCAACAATTTATTGACTTTCATTGGTCTTGAGATTGGTTGACCTTGATAAGCCAAGCCATTTACAATCTCTGTGAAGCGACTGAACATATCAATAATGGATTCTCCAGGCTCCATCTTGAAGGCTTCATACTATCAGAGTAGAATAGTGATTTTCATTTCCTTTACTCAATTAGTTCCTTCGTAGGTAACATGCAATCTGTCCCAAACTTCTTTCGGTGTTTCACAAGAAGAAATTCAATTATACTCAGTAGGAGATAAGGCATAGTATAAAGAGTAGATTGCTTTCGCATCAAGAGCTTGTCTTTGGTAAATTCAACTCGTGTTGCTTTGTCAGCATCTACAACTTCTTTTCCTCTTTCTAAGGTTGATGTAGCCTTGGGAATGATCCATTTTTCTACCACATCCCACTCTAGAGGATCTCTAAATTTGAGAAAAGCCTTCATCTTATTCTTCCAAACATTGTACTCATTTCTATCAAAGTAAGGATGTCTGGTGTTGCTTTGACCTTCAACCAATCTTGGAGCCAAAATACTAGCCATAGATCTTTAGTTTAGAAGTAAAAACACTTCAATGAAGTAAGCACACAAACCTCTAATACCAATTATAAGTGTTAGTATGAACACCTAGAGGGGGTGAATAGGTGTAAAGACAATTTTTCGCTAAGAACAATAGAAATATTTGCTTTTGAAACTCAGTCTAAAGAACAACAGATTTTGAGCAAGTTCAAACTTTAGCAGTTAAATATAACTACGAACAAAATAAGGAGTTCAGGGAAAAGTATAAGAACACAAAATTTATAGTGGTTCGGGTTAGATCAAGCCTACATCCACTCTCCACGTTGATAGCCTACTGACTGGATTCCACTAAGAATCAAAAGAGATTTTACAACATTGTGATCTTAACTTCACAGTAAAGAGTTTCTACTACTCTTTCACGAAGTCACACTATAAGTTTCTCTCTCTTTTGAGTACAACTTTGAGCTCAGAATATCAAATGACAAGAAAATGGTAAGCTTCAGACTTTGAAATTCTTCTTTCACGCACTTTATCAAACAACTAGAGAGTCCACCTTAAATACTCATTCATGCCTTCTCGACCGTTGGCACTTTCCAAATGAATTCTTCCAATCTACCCGTTTGACAGAATCAATCAAGGAGATCTCAAGCCATTTGAAGATTGTGATGAAAGCCCATTAATCTTGTTTGCCCATACAATCGGGATCTTGGTTTCCATAAGTAGATTTTTTCCAAATTTACTTGCCTTAGAAAAGATTTGATATATCTAAATTGATTTCAATAAAGATAATCAATCTCATAGGTGATATATCCAACTAGAAAGCTATATACAATCCACTCAAAACAAATCATTGAAGAAAGAAAGATAATTCCTTATCTAGCAAAATCTTCATCCTTCACTTTCCTTCAATTTGAAATGTGTCAAAGTGGGCAACTTTGACACAAAATCTGGGAGTTTTCAGACTTTGACACTAAAGTTGGGTCATCTTCAGACTTTGACACTAAAGTCTAATCGTCTTTAGACTTTGTCATTAGAGTTTGGAAATCTTCAAAATAGACTTTGAGTAAGTTTGGTCAACTTCAAAACAACAAAGGAGTTTTCTCCAACAAGTGCTACAGGGCGACTTGAGTCATATGGGAGCCACCTCTAGAACCTTGCACTACTGTCATGCGAAGTCAAGGGCTAAGTGCTACACGATAACATAACTTCGTGGGAGCCACCTCAACACACTTGCCAAGTGGTCCAAAAGGTTGCACACCATGGGGGCTATGAATTTGTAACATTTTCCCCCAAATCCACTTCAATTTCTTCTTGAATTGATTCAATTCGGCTCCCATAAATCCAACTAAGCTGCCCACACTTCAATTCACATTTTTCATCTCCAATTGAATCAACTTGCATCCCAAAAACGCGATAAAAAAAACGTTTCCCCTGAATTTTCTGGACAAAAACGACCATATTTTGAATTTTCTCCAAAAATATCGATTTGCAAAAAAATCTTTTGAGGATGTGTCGACGATTCTAAAATAAATCGTGACATAATAGAACTTTCAATTTTTGAAATCGGATTCAAATTTGTGGTTAATTTCAATATGGCATGATTTTAGCGTGACCTAATCTACCGGGTAGCTTTTAGAAAATTTTGGCACAATTTACTCGTGGTCAATTATTTTCAAACCACGATGTACCTCTTCGATACATTGACGACTCTCAGTTGTTGTGAAAATCTCGAGGTTTCAAATATGGGTACAGGGTACTAGAACGACAAAAAAATCAGTCTACTACCGATCGACAAAAATTTTGCAATCGGGTGGAATCACCCACATACTATTCACATACCTCTATCGAATCAATCTATCTCCGATCTTTGATCAATTTTGATAGTGCCGTAATGACCCTTGTAGACTAGCACGATCGAGTAGTTGATTCCTAGTCGAATTCTCAAGTTTATTGCATTAAAATCCCTTAATGGCTTCACCTGATAGGCTAGTTATTTCGTGAGTGGCCAACTTAGAGAAAAGAACTATAGGCGTGTCGATGAAGAGCTAAATTTATTAAATCGAAAACAGAGCCTGAAAATCAAGATATCACACACCCCCGTTAGCTAGAGGCGAGGGCCGGCAAGGTCAACCTCCTTGGCCACTAGCAGGGCAGGCCCCGCCAAATCCGGTGAGCTCGGGCCTCGCCAAGGTTGGGCAAGGCCGAGCCTTGCCAGATTCAGCAGGGCCTCGCCTAGCCAAGGCAAGGGTTGACCTCGCCAATGGCCGGTGAGGCTCCTCACCAGAGAAACCCACATCCCCATCGTTTTGGTCGCCGTCGTCCCCACACTCATACACAGATCCCACCAGCCTCAACTGATCTTCCAAGTACCGCTGGAGCAACTCCCCCACCTCATTCTCCCCATCGCCGCTGCCACAGCCGCAGCCGCAGTGACAGCACCCCTCTTCACATCTCCGCACCCACTCCGTTGTCTCCTCCTCCTCCTCCTCCTCATCCTTTCTCTCCCCGTCTCCCCCGCAGCCCTTGGCGACGGCAGCCTCGCCGACCACTAGTGAGGTCGACCCTCGCCTTGGTTGGGCAAGGCCCCGCCGGATTTGACAAGTTTCAGCCTCACCCAACCTTGGCGAGGGCTAAGCTCGCCGGATCCGGTAGGGCCTCGCCCTAACCAATGGCTGGCAAGGCTGAACTCACCAGATCTGGCGGGGCCTCACCCTCGCCAGTGGCCGACAAAGTTGACCTTTCGCCCGGCAAGGCCGACATCAGGTTGACCTCACCTTGCCGCCAAAGGAAAAAGGTTAGAAAAAAATAAAAATTAGAAAAAAATTGAAAAAATATATAAATTAATAAATTGCCACATCAGCATTCGCCGGCCAACTATCCCCCACCGGCATCCATGTCACCACCGGCCGACCAATTTTGACCGGATGAACTAAATTGGCACAATTATAAAAGTTTAGAACTAAATTGACCAAAAAAAAAAAGTTTAGAACTGAATTTGCACAATTGCAATAAGTTTATAACTTTTTTGGTAATTCTCCCACCTCATGAGCCATCTTGTAAAAGAAATTTTATTAGATGCATGTGAGCAAACAAGTTGCATGTGTTTGTAACATTTATATAAATCAAACAATCCAGATACTTTATAAAGTTTATAAAAAAAAAAAAAGAAGAAGAAGAAGCTGATAACATGTTTTGGACTACGTGTCTAAATTATTGGGGTTGTGATAAAAAATCGATCATCCTTTTAAAATAAGATGGTTTCAATCAAAACTAAATGATGGTGGTTATTTTATTCACGCCTAAGAAAGGTCTTCACCTATAAATGATCTTAATTACTACACATCGTAACTAATAATTTATAGATCTAGATCTCAACTTCCTACAGTTTTGTAAATTTTCACATAATAAGAACGTGTCACCTTATAAGACTTGTTAAGTAACCAAACTAAAAAAGTATATTAATAATTATTTGTACTAATTTATATCGTTATTTGGGTAATTAATTTTACTTTTCCATAACGAGGTAGAATGATTTTCAAAACTCAAACACAAGGTTGACTAGAATTCACATCACATGAACAATATGATCAACCTAGTGCGTCATATCAATAGGCGACGAATTCACAATATTAACAAGAAAATTTTAGGAAAAGGGGAAGTATTTTGTCTTACATGCAGTCCCATTCATATATCGTTGAAAACCCAAATATTGCATGCAAAAGGACGCGGCTCTTAGGTTCGTTGCCTCAAAACCTCTAAATAGATGCAATTTTCCAACTGAAATGAACTATACCAATGAAAGTACATTGCAGTAAATAAAGAGACTCTTGCCTGGAATTGATCGATTGACCGAATGCAGTTGCAGCTATTGATCATGTGGAACTTACTTATAGGATCTACATGATCAATAGTTATGATGTATCTGGTCTAGTGCTCTTGGTGCATGAAAAAATTTGCCAGTGAAGAAATCTTCGTAAGTAGTTTTGCTAGAGAACATTGATGTCCCATAATAGATTGAAATAAAATTCAACATTTTCCCATAAATTAGGTGGTTAAAGGTTAACAAAGATCTTATTTTGCATATGATAATATAATAAAAGTAAAGTCATGCTTTACATGGTCAAATGACTAGGCTATTAGTATTTCTAGAAAACAATGGTATGTTTAATTATACCTTTATAACCACCGACCAAGTCCCTTTTTTTATCCTCGTTTGGAACTACTACAGCAAATGTTTTTTCTTGGATGCCAATCTCATTTAACCAAATACAGGCATATATCATTAGAAAATAATTGAGATTACTGCGAGATTATTATTTTTTGATGATTTTAATGCATCTCTTAATATGACAACAACGAGGACTGAGTAACGCTTTGTGGAACCCCTGTGCTCCAACTGGCCCTCCACGGCAATAAAAATTCTGGAATCTAGCCAATGATTGTCACTCCGACTAAACCAAGTGGTGGCATCTTTCAGTCGTCTCTCCCACGTGACGCCTCGCTTCGTGTAATCCACGTTCCGTCACTGAGAAATGTCATTCTCCAGATGGATTACAGACAACCCCACGTCTCTTTTGTACGCTTTTTTCTTTGGCATGTTGTCTTATTCTTCGAAAGACTTCGACACGGCTGGGAAGTCTTCGTGCACAAGGAGAGCGTCGCGAGTCTCTTGTCACCATCACCACGTCTCGCCTGTTGGTCACCAGGCAGATCCAAGCCACATTTGCATGAACCTGTTGCACAAGATCTTAGTGAATTTCATCTTTTAGATAAGGTCGGTCTTATATGGGGCTCACATAAATAAGTAGAAGATCGACTGGGCTTATTTACGTGTGGATCATGTTACCATTTAATTTATCAGGCCCAAGGCCAGACCAAGCAAGTCCCAAGCCAGAACAAAGTTAAAGATTTCCCTCAGATAGTAATCCAAGGTGCTTTTCTATATTTAACTTTTGTTGTGTCACACATGTCACTTTAGTTTAGCCAACAGAGAGGGATGTAAAGGACTTTGTATCTAATATAAAAACTGACGGTTTGAAAGGACTCTACGATCAAAACCATTTGGCGATAACTTTTAATCAAATTTTTGTCTTACGTTCTCGAATTATTGATTGAGTGATTAAACGTTTAATTTATTTGAGATAAATTCTATCATAATGTCTCATATCCAGAATAAATCTTGTCAAAACATACTATGGAGGAACTTTACTAGATGCATGTGAATAGGCGAATTGCATGTGTTCATGACATTTGTTTAAGTCAAATAGTCTAAATAATTTGTACTATGGAAAAATGCTAATAACTTATTTTGGACTACGTTGCAAGATTTTTATAGTTGGGATAACAAGTCAATTACCTTTTTAAATAGGATGATTTTAATTAAAATTAAAATCCAGTGGTAAATTCACTGCCTAAGTAGGGTCTTCTCCCATAAGTAATCTTATTTACTATACAGAGACTAATAATTTAGAGATTTAGATTGCATCTTAGCTAGCTTGCAGTTGTGAGTAGTGCTGCATTTACTGAGCTTTTCACAAAGACTGATAGTTTAGAGATTTCTTCCCAGATTGCTATCTTTAAAAAGGGAATACGGAGGACAACATGGGATCTCCCACCCTAGGGCAATTCAAATTTCAAGCCTTTTATTTACCTAAGTCCATATCTTATTTACTATACAAACACTAATAATTTAGAGATTTAGATTGCATCTTAATGTGGCACAAATCACATAAGTTTCTGATATTAAGAAGGCATTACTTCATGACACTTGTTAATTAACCAAAAAGTATATATACTAATATTTTTTAATACTAATTTTTATCGTTTTATGTGAAATAACTAATTATAAATTAAATCCTTTTCCATAACAAGGTGGCATTAATTTTTCAAAACTCGATCATAAGGTTGACTAAAATTCATCTCACATGGACATAGTGATTGACTTATCACATCATATTAGTATGTGACCAATCCATGATATTAACAAGAAAATTCTAGAAAAGAGAGTATTTCATCTTATAGGCAATCCTAACCACATTAATTGCTAAACACAGAAATATCGCATACAAAAGGACATGACTCCTAGGCTTGTTCCCTCATAACGTTTAAATAGAGGCAACTTTCCAACTAAAACAAACTATGACCAATAGATGTACATTGTAAATAAAGAATCTCTTGCTTGGACTCAGTCCATCAACCCAATGCAATTATAATCATTGAACACATGGGACTCACTTGTGGAATATGCACAATCAACAACTATGATAGATCTGGTCCAGTGGTCCTTGGTGCATGAAAAAATTTTGCTGTTTAAAAATCGCATTTTGTAATTAATTTTGTTAGAGAACATAATTACCCCCCATTGAAAGATTGGAATAACATTTAACATTGCCCATAAATTAAGCGGTTAAAGGTTAAGAGACATCCTACTTTGATTCTATAATATAATAACAATAAAGTAATGCTTTGCACTGTTCTACGACTAGATATCAATCTTTCTATTAATTAATGATGTATTTAACTATACTTTAATAATCATCAACCGATTCCCTTTTTAATTTCTTTTGCCTTTTGGAACTACTATTGCCTTCATTTAACCTAATACTATCGCATGTCATTAGAAAATGCTTTAAGATTGTCGTGAGATTTTCATTTTTGATGATTCTAATACATCTTTTTATGGCCTTAAATATGTCTACGGGTACATGCCAAGTCTACATAGAGTTTTCAATAATTATTGATATACGTATAAGATGACTATTAAAAAAAATTTGGAATGAAAAAAAAAAATTTGAATGTAATTATTTCGGTAGTTCGAAAAGTGAGAAGTGACTTCTCTTAGAAAATAATAATTTCTGAAGTAAAAAAGATTATTCCACAGAGAATCCCACAATCTCTCTTTTGTTTACTTTTTCTCTTCTGTCCTGTTATTGCTCCAAGAAAGCATCGCGTGTCTCACGTCCCCATCACTAGGCCTGTTGGGCCTGAAGGATCTAGTCCGCATGCGGGCCACACTTGCATTAACCGAATACATTAGATACCAATGAATTTCAACCGTTAGATGATGTTGGTTTCAGATGGAGCTCACATAGATAAACGTTGGAGATCTACTGAATTTATTTTATATGCGAACCGTGTTGGTAATGTTTCCTCGGGTGCTGGTTTGGGCCAACTGGAAGCCAGCATAAAGAAGAAAAGCAGGTTAACAGAAAAAGTTTTCTATGTTTTGCTTTTTTTGTGAAACGTGTTACTTTAATTTGCTCTCGATTGAGGGGAGCAATAATATAAAAAAATGACTGTCCCGAAAGAAGACTCCGTGTTTAGAATAATTTGTCGACAACTTTCATCTTAGTCAATTTTTTTGTTTTAAAATCTCGAATTACAAACTAGGTGATTAAACGTTTAATTTAGGTTCGAAATTATCACCTCGGTCCGAAGCCAGCATAAAGAAGAAAAGCAGATTAATAAAAATAGTTTTCTATGTTCTGCTTTTGTTGTGAAATAGGTTACTTTAGTTTGGTCTCGATTTTGGGGAGCAATATTATATAAAAAAAAAAAAAAATGACTGCCCGAAAGAACACTCCACGTTCAGAATAATTTGGCGACAACTTTCATCTTAGTCAAATTATTTTGTTTTAAAATCTCAAATTACTAACCAGGTAATTAAACGTTTCATTTGGATTCGATAGATCCTCTTGCGGCGTCTCACGTTCAAAATAGCTTTGTCAACCTCTCTATAAATGGAGCTTTACTAGATGCATTTACAGGTGAATTGTGTGCAATCATGACATTTGTTTAAGTCAAGTACTCTGGATTTTTTATATTGACAAAAAAAAAAACTCTGATATTTTGTTTTGAATTACATTCAAGATTTTCGGAGTTGTGATGGCAAGTCTGTTACCATTTAATATTCAATCAAAATTAAATAAAATCATTGTTCTATTCACTGCAAAATGGGTCTTCTTCTAAAAGTGATCTTAATTACTATAACATGGTATTTACTAATGGTTTAAAGTTTTAGACCGCAAGAACATGCAATACAACAATATAAACCTTCCCATATTAAGAAGAGGTCACCCTTATGACACTTACTAAGTCATCAAACATAAAAAGATATCTATTGATAATTTTAGACACTGATTTTTGTCGTAATAGGTGTAATTAATATTTATAAATCAAATCATTTTCCATAAAATATACTTAACCATTGCTCTCAAGAACTCATTAACAAGACTTCATATGTTTATTTAGGGCAATGTCTAGCACGTAGTCTCTCCCACAAGGTACTCACAATAAAAATCCATCAAGAACGCCACAACTACAAAATTCTCTATACAAGCAATTATATATGTAGTAGACACGTGATTATTTTCCTACTAGATAATTTATGAATAGAAATATTGACAGAAAATGAGAATAATAGGAATAACAGGAAAAGAAAATTGGGAGGGAGTGTCAAAATTTAATTCATTACCGTTTTTCAAAGAAAATCTAAGACATTAAAGAACGTATCAACAACTTATTTATCACATTTACATCACAAAATAATGTGGCATCATACATACTTGGGGTCGATTAATTACTGAAAGCAAGAGACCCAAGACAAAGTGTGCTTTCATTTAATGATTTAGCAATTGCATACTACATCATCTACCAAGCATACTTCACTCTTATCTTTTTTGGAAAAATAGATCATAAATCACCAATATTAAAGAAATTTTACATAAATAGCCTCATTTACCCTTTATTTAAGAATTATAACATTGTATTCTTTCAAGTCAATGGCATATGTGCCCGCTTGTGAAAAATTTTGTTTACACTAGTTGTATATGCTATAATTACTCTACCTTTTTTTGGTGTAGCATTTGTCATCTTGCAATTATGTATCTTTACAACATCAAATCTGCAATTAAATTTATTAGGGTACATCACAATAGCATTACTATGAAAATATTATTCGATAGGTAAAATGGGAGCAAAGGGCAGCCAGTATTAGTAACTACCTTAGAGAACATAGTTAATTCATTGATAGATTGTTAAGCAGAGTTAAATGTTTCATAAGTAATTTTGCTAGAGAACATAGTTAATTCATTGATAGATTGTAATAACATTTAACATTTCCCATAAATTAGGTGGTTAAAGGTTTAGAGAGATCTCATTTTGCATCCTATAATATAATTATAACAAAGTTATCTTTATATTTTCCTAAAACTAGATTATTACTCTTTATACTACTTAATAATTTATTAAACTATATTTTTATAATCATCAACCAAGTCCATTTTTCAACTTTTGATTCCTTTTTTTGGAATTACTGTGACCAATGTACTTTTCGGATGCTTATCTCATTTAAGCAAATACTATCGTATATCTTTAGAAAATACTTGAGATTATTGCAAGATTAATTTTTTTTGATAAATTAAGTAAATCTTTATGTGACCAAACATATGGTCATGAGCACATGTCAAGTCTATGCAGAGAGTACACCATATATGTTGATATACATAAAAGGACCACCTTTTTTCGCATACTAGAACATTATTAACTCTGTTATTCAAGATTTAAAAAGTAACTTCGTTCAGAAAATAATAGTTCCGGGAATGGAAAAAAGAAAGAGACAATTCTATGTAGAGATAATCATAAATTATTTATATTAGGGATAATTAGTGACTTCTCTAAGATAATTTCCTATTTTAGAGATAATTAGATAATTTTGTTGATTCTTTGCATCTTTCAAGATTGCATGTATATCTCCATTTGATTGTGCATATCTTATCTTGATTGATATGTTTATCTTAAATAGTCATCTAATAAAATATATAAATCATTTTTTTCTTCATCTTAAAAATTCCCCAATTATCTTTTCCGCATAACCAACTTTTTTAAAGAATCCCACCATCTCTCTTTTCTTTATTTTTCTCTCGTATTTTGCCGTGTCATTCGAAAGACTTCGAGACTTATAAATCTTCGTGCACCGTCACCAAATCTTCCCGTGATATCATGTGGTGGCTTGGCTTGGAGGTTGTAGTGCGGATCTAGGTCACACTTGCACGAACTCAGCACAAAATGCCGATGAATTTCAATTGTTAGATGTTGTCGATCTTATGTCGAGCCCGCGTAAATCAACATTGGAGATCTACTAGGCTCATCTACATACGGAGCATATATATTAATGTTTCGATGCAGCGTCAGGCCAACTGGGTCCTCACGGGTTAATGAAAGGTAGTTCTCTATGTTTCGTTTTTGCCGTGAAAGACGTTACCTTAGTTTGGTCTCGATAGAGGGGCGAGAAGGACAATATAAAAAATGACTGCCCAAAAGTGAACTCCATGATCAGAATAATTAGTTGATTAATTTCATCTTAGTCGAATCATTTTGCTTTAAAACCTCAAATTGTTGACTAAATGATTGAACGTTTAATTTTGAGACGTCATCCTTACGGCCCACGTATTCAGCAATCCAATAAAAAAATATATACCAATAATTTTTTTTAATATTATTATTATTATTATTATTATTATTATTATTATTATTATTATTATTATTATTATTATTATTATTTTGTAGTAGGTCATTTAATACCTATAAATCAAACCCTTTTTCATAGATTATACTTCCCCATGTCTCTTAAGAACTCATTGACAAGATATCATGTGTTTATGTGGGGCAGTGTCCAACGCATCTTTTCCCCAACTGTGTACTCACGATAAAAAAAAAAATTAAAAATTAAAAACCGACTACAAAATAATTTTATATTTTATAATAGTGACACGTGATTATTTTCCCAGTAAATAATGAATGAGTAAAAAGACTGACGGGATGCATGAATAATAGGAATAACAGGCAAGAGAAAATTTGAGGAAGTGTCGGATTTCAAGTCATTGTGCACTGAGTGAGACCATGGTAAAATTACTGTTTTTCCAAAAAAATCTAGGTCATTGAAAATCTCATCAATAATTTATTTATCACAAATTACATCACAAAATAATGTGGCATCATACATTATTGCATCAAACAACTTAAAACATAGGATGTCATTTCGTGTAAAATTGTCCACATAAGGGTGCCACGTCGGATAGCCGGTGATGACTAGACGTCACGTCAGTAATTTTTGGCAAAAATTAACTAGAAGGACTAGATTAAAATTTCACTCACAAATGTTTAAAACCTTATTGGTAAAATTGAAAAGTTAATAATTGAACTAACATTTGTATAATGGATTTAGGATCGATTTGGTAATTATTTCCAAAAGTTTGTCTTGGTTGCCAAATTCATGATTTTTTTTTTTTTTTATTTTTGGTCGAAACCAAATCCATGAATTGAAATATGCAGTGGGAGGTCTCCATTATTCCATGAAAATAATGGAGGTTTTCATGCTTGTGTCATGAGCTAGCAATTCCTTTAATTGTCACGAAATAGCTAGTGTAGTGCCTAGTGAGCAAACAACACTAGGCTAGCCTTCATTCAATAGCTATTCCAAAGAACAATGGTGAATAGTTTCCTTATATAATGCCATACCACACCCATCTTAGTTTAGATGTCTAGTCCATCGAACAAGTCAGCACATCATTTTAAGCTCAACAACTAGTTTCGGTTTACATTGGCCTCATCAGGAGAGTGACATCAACTCTTGACTAGTTTGTGCACGGGAGGACAACCCCATCTTCAAAGCTCTTAATTAATATAATCTTTTTATTCCTAAAACTCTTAGCACTAGTTATCCTGATGCCACTCCCACAAACCAATTGTATACATCCCCTCTAACATGCGACCGTCATTTTAAAACATAACGGTTGCCGTTATGCTAGTAGTGCTCTAAAAATTTTATAATAGTTAATATAGTAATTTCATTTTGGCGTCTAACAAGCCAAACATTCAAAGAATAGATCTCACTTATCTAAGAGCTCAATTGAAACTTGTCATATCACTTAGTAAAATAGATTTAGTAGTTCTTTATGGATTTAGAATTTCTCTAAGAAAATTACCAAAGAAATCCTAAATCTATTGCACTTGTGCCAATTCACTTATAAACCTTTTAATTGACCAAATTTAGTCATAAACCTTGTGACAATTTGTCTCTATAGTCCATTTGGCCAATTATAGTCGGAATTCACTGACCAAACGCCAATCATCTTACATAATATTATTGGCGTTGACATACATAATTCTTGCAATTTTCAAAAAAAAAAAAAATTAATTTTGTTATTTATTTTTTTTTTTTTCTTTATTGCAATCAATTAGGGCTCATGAGGGCATGCCGACCCTCATTGGCCACTAGGCGAGGTGTTGCAAGCCCTCATTGGTAGCCGGTGAGGCAACCCTCATTCATGGCTAGTGTAGGCGACCTTCACCAAGCCCTCTCCAACCTTTGCCTATGGCTAGTCTTTGACCAGTGAAAAGAAAAGAAAAAAATAGAAAAAGAATATGAAATTTTTAAAAATTTGTTTATATTTGTACTAACCATGCCACATAGGATAGTCGGTGCTAACTAGGCCATCACGTTAGCGTTATTCGATATGGCTGGAAGGATTACATTGATAAATTATCAAAAAAATTTATGATTAAATTGGCATAAGCACAATAAATTTAAAATATTTTTTGGTAATTTTCCTGAATTTCTTATTATTGTGACCATCCCTTTCACTAGGACAAGGAATAAGGGCGCATTACTCTTTACGTGTAAAATCTTTGCATATTGTTTTTTTTTTTTTAAACTTTGTCTTGCATTTTTTGATATATGCAATCGGGTCCCTCCAATTTGTTCCATTGGCGGGACACAATTGTTGTACTTAATTTCACCAATTCGTCTATGTATATATAATGGGTTGGCGAGAACGGCTTCCATTCTATTAACAAAGATAAGCACAAAGCTCCCACAACGGACAAAAACACGTGAGAGAGAGTTTGAGGAGTTTTCTTCGGAATGAAGGCAATACATTGGCTTCTAACGGTGGCTGTGGCCTGGTGGTTTCGACAAGGCGGAGCTGTCGAGGTGCTCAGAAAGTGCGAACGCCAGTGTGGGAACGTGGCCGTACCTTTCCCGTTCGGGCTCAAAATCAATTGTGCAAGGTCCAAAGCTTTTTTGCTCAACTGCACCAACATCGAAGGGAACGGTCTTCAACTACTGTCGGGAAATCTTACGATACGCAAAATCTCGGTCGGGGACTCGACCATGATCGCCAGCCTCCCCGAAGCATTTGCGTGCTACGATCAGAATGGCACGCTAGCAAACGAAAGCAGTCCTCTGGCCATCAATCCATTTCCAAACCCTCGGTACAGATTCTCGGGAACCCATAACAAGCTCACCGTTCTCGGCTGTGACAGCGTCGCGATTGTGGCCAACAGTGAAGGGACGTTCGGGAGCGGGTGCATCTCCTACTGCACCGACAATGTTGGCTTCGCCCCGGGACCACTTGCTCCGGTCGAGGTTGCTGTCAAGCATCCATCCCAAAGGGCCTCGAGACGCTCATCATTAATATCTACTCCATCGAACGAAAAGTGTCGGCCAGGCAGCATGGCTACTGTGCACGGGCGTTCGTGGTGGACGACAGGTTATTCGATATCTCAAACTGGACTCTCCCGAAGTTCCAAGATGTGGGCAGCACCCCCGGCCTTGTTGTGGACTGGATGGTCGAATCGGACGAGACTTGCCGAAAGGCCAAACTGAATGAGTCGAGCTATGCCTGTGGTGGTCCCAACACGGAATGTAAGGACTTCGGGAATGGACGCGGTTATCGTTGTGTTTGCCGAAAAGGGTATGAGGGGAATCCCTATCTTCGCGTCCAAGGCTGTACAGGTAATTGACACGTACGACTCCTCATGCATTGTCGCACTCGAATGAATTATGTGGATAAATAATTAAGTAATAATCATGCTAGAGCCGGATAGAGAAGTAGCGGGTCAATGTACTGATTCCATCCAGTTTTACCTATATAATTAGCTGCCGGTTAATTTGTGCTACTCCCTCTCTCTCCCCTCAATTTATTCTTCCACTCGCCGGCTAGCATCTCACGCCAATGCCACTGCCATCGTCATCCGCCCACCACCTTAGGTGAGCCCACCATCAGCCTCCATGTTCTATCGGACCACCACAATCCCCTCTCTCTCTCTCTCTCCCCCCGTATTGATACACCTTCCCTCTCCTACATCAGCAACCTTAGCTCCGGAGATGACATTAAGCGTATATTTGTTTCGTAAAAAACATTTTCCTCATTTTATCGTATTTGGTGCACTTAGAAAAATAAGTCAACAGAAATAATTTTTCTACCAAAACTTAAATTTAGTAAAATAATTTCCACTTTAAAAGAACCGGAAAACATTTTCCCAAACATTTTCCTTGTATTAGAGTCCTTGGTTAATGAAACTCTTATTCTTAGAAAAAAATAATTTTTAAGAAAATTCGATTTTTAATTATTTTTTATTTTTGAAAACTCGAATTTATTAATTTTTCTTTTCTTTTCATTTCTTTCTTTCTTTTTCTTTTGCTTTTTCTTTTGCTTTTTCTTTTCTTTTCTTTTTTTCTCTTTTCTTTCTTTCTTTTCTCTTTCTTCTTCTTTTTTTTTTCTCCCTCCACCGGTCATGGCGGAGTAAGTTGAAAAAAATAAAAGGAAAGGAAAGAAAAGAAAATAGGAAATTAAGAATATTTAAAAATTCTATTTTTTAAAATAAAAAATTGAAAATAACTTAAATTCGAATTTAAAAAAAAAAAAAAAAAGATTGAATTTTTTGCCTAAAAAAGGTTATGAGATTGAAATCATTTTCTAAAGAATGCTTTTTAAAAATAAATATTTTTCTTTATTATTGAGTTCTCCACATAATAAAGGCACCCTAAGTGCCATCACCACCGCAAGCAACAAAGATGGATGACGACTCTCTCTGCCACTCTTCCTTCATGAGTCTAGCTTGTGCCTCATCTCGGTAGTGACAAGTGCCCGGTACCGCTCCACCACAGTGAAGGAGATGAGATTTGTTTGCTAGTCTCTTCCATGAATGGAGGAGACCTAATCAGGATTTGATGAGGCCGTGGTTCGACGGTGGTGGGGATGATGATGCACTGGTCACGATGGCTATAATGTTAGTGGCATGGTTGAGCAGTGGTGGCGGTAGAGGGATGGCAGGTTGAGAGGAAAGTGATAATGGGAAAAGAGAGAGGTGTTATCTCATTAGTATAATTTAATGAGAGATCTATATAAAGTTTGTGGAATTTTGCCCAAACCGGTCTATGTTTGGCAATTGACTCCACTTCATCAACATCTATGATAGACTTGATTGAATAAATCCAGCTATAGAGAAAATACTTCTCTTGAGGTTCCAACTTTATGCATAATAGATATAAGTAGAGGTCATTACCACCACCCTGCCAACATCATGGTCAACATCATTTCTAGCGAATCTATTCCCATGTTGCAAAGACAATCTTGCCTTCTCCCTCAAACCTCTGTCGCCCCCAACCGCCTTCTCCCTTTGGGGCTTATACATATTCATTGAACGTGGTACACGCGTACTAAAATCCCTCTGAGAACATATTTGACGAGCCCATCGTATTTAGCGATACACATGCGTTTTAGCACAACCACCTCACTCATAGAATAATGGCTCATATAAATAGAAGCATGTGCGTATATCAAGATCAATGCTCTCCTTCCTAGGCTCACTCATCGTCCCCAATGGCTATATTTACTATGGCAACAATAAAAACTCGCCTTGATCTTGCAATATAGGGCACATGCATCATTGCAAAAGTTTGAGGTAGCATTGATCTCCGTTGATGACAAGGAACAATGCCATTGCTGAGCTCAAAGTCAACTTAGAGAGAGATTGAAAATAAAGAAAGATGACATATCTTAAGAGAGAGTGGACGCTTGTCACAATACTATAACCGAAACCTAAATAGGAGAGCATTACCTGACTAAAAGTCCATGCAACGACTTGTTCAAATTGTTTTTGCCATTGACCGAGATAACAGTTCAATCTCTCTCTTGCATGATGTAGACATCAATGAGTGCAAGTACCCAGAAAGAAACCCATGTGATGGAAAGTGCAGGAATAAGCCCGGGAGCTACACATGCCGATGCCGACCTGGAAAGAAGCGCAACGCTAAACACCGTTGCGAAGTTTCTCCTTTGAGCATAGCTGTTCTAGGTAATTTCATATATATCCCCTCATTATTCACTAGATGATTCATATTCTATTGATTTATTTTAAACTCATCTCACCTTCAACGATCACATCCATGGTTTGGATTGGGCTTTTCCTTTTCTTCTTTTTGCTAGATCCTTTTACTGTAATTATTACTCAGATTTGCAGATCTTGGTTGATTTAGATTTGGGTAAAATTTGTTCCCTCGAGGTATCCTACAGTGAATGGTTCACAAAATTTCAATTAATTATTCCTTAGAAGAGAGAAACAGAAAAAAGATATAAGAAAGAAAGAAAAGGGTACGAACAGACAGATAAAGTTTTTGAGGGTGGACAAAAAAGAAAAGGAGTACAAACAGACAGATAAAGTTTTTGAGAGTGAACAAAAATGAAGCTATTGGACACGTGGCAATCGTAGTACGTTGCTCCTGTAATTTGAGGTTAAGCTGAAAGAGCCCGGTGTAAAAATCCATGCTTTAATTGAGATTTTGTGGTGGATGTATTAGTCTTTGTTAGATTATAGATATATATTATCTGATTTTACAAATTTAAAGCTAATGAAATTATATATATACACACACATTAAAAAATATATATTTAAATGTGAAAATTTTGGATAATAATACCTTCAGAAAAAAGGAATAGATCTACATGCAAAAGCTAGGAGGAGCAAGGTTCTTAAAATTAAGGATGATTGTAGGGCGTGGGGATCTGTGCCCCGTGGGACACCTCCTGAACGAGGCAAATTTTCCTCTCAAAAAATGGTCTATAAGGCATTAGGTGAGACAATAGTCGGGGTGGGGCTCGACTGTCCCAATTGGCGATTCATCCCGTGTACCATTTGAAGAAAAATATACATATTCATCTTTCATTTTATTTGCAATATTAGTTACAAAAACTAAATAATAATAATAATAATAATAATAATAACAACAACAACAACAACAACAACAATAATGAAACCTCAGGAACAATCTCTTCTTCACAAATGTCTTGCTTTTATAGAAGATGCAAGGTCTAAAAGTGGTGAGCAATGGGGCACGATTGTTTTCCAGGCACTTCACCTTCATATGAGCCTCTTTTGACTAATGCGTAAAGGTTGGAACTTATTTGACTCTACAGAAGCAATCCATGATGCCACTCTGTTTTTTTATTAGGATCCACCCATGAGGCCTTTCTTTCTAATAAAAATGATTAAAAAAAAGACCGGAAAAATGTCAAATGTCATCTAGTAAGTGGATTAATTCTTTCCGAGGAAAAAATTAACGCTATGGCAATGAACGCGCCCTTTAGCCTCGTGCCCAACCCTAGTTAAAACTAGTCTTAGAAAATAATCAATTGTAAAGAATAAATGTTTTCATCTTTGATCAAGGACATTTCTTTCAATCATGCTTTCGATTGATGGGTTCGTAAATTATAAATATTATCCATACGTGATTTTGGGTGATATATATGTTCGTAATCCCATCGGTTAGACTTTCCTCCAATATGATAGAAAAAAAGAAGCATTTAATCATGTAATTTGATACATGTCGAGTTTTTAAATAAGGACTTTTATAAGATTTCCCACATCAGAAATAATGTGGAACCCCTTTGATACCAAAACCATTTTTGTCACTGTTTAATTGAGTGATTATATTTTGAAATAGTGTCTAACGATCCAAATCTGACAATGATAGATTGGGATTATGTAAAAATAGGTTAAATGGGTTTTGTTTGAAATTGATTTCTTTGAATGAAGTGTGTGAATTGTATAAGGATTATGTGCTTGAATCATTAATCCTGTAAATTATATTCTTTCACAGTGGTAGCTGCGTCCATCTTCGGTATAACTGTTACTGCTTCAATCTCGATCCAATGGAGACTCAAAAAGATCAACTTTAGACGAAATGGAGGAGAGCTATTAAAACAACACAAAGTTCGAACCTTCACGGAGTCGAGCTAGCAAAAGCAACCAACAACTATGATGACCGCAAAAAGCTCGGAAATAGTAGTTTGGTTCCGTCCATAAAGGGACACTATTGAACCACAAAGGGACACTAGCGAAGCACGGGGAAACCGTGGTCGTGGTCAAGAAACCTAAAGATGTGGACAAGTCTCTACTAAATAAGGATTTCCAACGTGAAATTGAAATTTTGATGAACATAAGCTGCAAGAATGTGGTGAAGCTTAAAGGCATATGCTTGGAGACTAGAATACCATTGTTGGTTTATGAATACATTCCGAACGGCACCCTTTTTCGACTCATCCATCAAAATGAGTCAACCATCCCATGGGAACAACGCTTCAAAATAGCTGCTGAAACTGCTCTTGCACTCAATTATATGCACTCTAGCATACAGCCCCCAATCTTTCATGGCAATATCAAGTCAGCAAACATACTTTTGGATCAAAACAACTCGGTGAAAATATCCGATTTTGGAACTTCAGTACTCATATCACCAGAGCATAGACATATTGTAGCCATTCAGAAAAAAGACTCATTGGGCTACATCGATCCAGAATATTTAGTCACCGGTATGCTAACAACTCAAAGTGATGTATACAGCTTTGGAGTTGTTCTTGTGGAGTTACTCACACAAAAGAAACTTTATGTTACCGAGTTTGGAAAGTCGATCAATACTATCCATCGTTTCATCTCTTCCATGAAGGGTGATACCTCTATGATGTCATAAACTTTGAGGGTGCTAGTGAAGATGAAATGGAGAGAGTACGAACCGTAGCTGAGATTGCAGTGAAGTGCTTGGACCAAAGTGGTGTGAGTAGGCCGGCAATGAGTGATGTGGCTCAGCGACTCGCCAATATTAACCCGAGCTCGACAGTTGAAGAAGAGAATGAAGAGACCGAAAGGGAAGTGAATGCAGACAAACTCTCAACCCTTGGCGAGGCGAGCCAAGAGGGGATGTCAAGCTGTCTTTCTTGTCTAGGAATGGATTCAGCTTGTTCTTGCATTTGATGCTTCATCACCATAGCAACATGTCTTTCAATTTGCCCATAAGGACTTCTAGGGTTGATCGTGTGCTTTGAATATATGTTATGTATGCCATTTGCTTTTGGACTTTATATTTGTGGAAGCATTTTTTTTTTTTTTTTGGGTTCAATCTTGAGAATCTTATATAATATATGTAAAACCGTGTATTGAAGTGGACTTATTGGAGGCTGACATATGGCCTTCGACATTATCATAATCTCTCTTCCTGTTTATCTTTTTTTCTTTTTCATATCTCTTTACATTATTCTAGTTGATTGAATAAAAACAACGAGTTCTTATCCAAACCTATGAGAGGATCACAAAATCAAAAAATAAGAACATAGGAACTTACTTGATAATAAATTAATCGTGGGCTTAGAATATGAATAAAAAATAATTTTAACATGAAATTTGACCCCGTGACCCTCCATCCAAAATTTGGATTTTCTCTCTTCTTAAATGAAAACTACTTTGAAATCGGACAAATATACATATAATTTCAAATTTTCCCTCCTTTATGTCATCTTGCAAAAATTTAAATTATTTAAGGTTTTTCCACTCAAATGTTCATCGCCACCATTTTCCCCAATCTCCCAAACAGAGCATCACTAACTGCGAAATGAATAGAATGAAAACAAATAGTACCTTGTAAAAGAAGTAAAAAAATCGAATTAAAATTAACAGAAATAAAAGAGAACATATTAGTGGGAATAATTTATTTTGGCTTTTATTTTCTGAATGGATTGGCAAACCTCCGACATTCAGTGATGAGTGACAAATATGATATTGATGAAAAAAATAACAATTTCTAATTAAAATATTAACACATAACTATGTCAAATTAATTAAAGAAAGCTAAAATTAGTATAATCACCACAAATGAAAGACAAAACAAAAGTAAATGCAAGAAACCTCTTCTTCTTCTTTTTTGTCGGAAAAACTAGTATTATTGGATAAAAGAGTTCTCAAGCATGACAGCCCACCAAAGGGGCATCATGACAAAGTATATCCCATAGAATTTGGGAGGATGTGTTACCCAATTATGGGGAAGGATATTCAAATACTGGGCTTTGGCTACCCAATTTACGGCTTGATTTGCACTCCTACCCACATGAAAAACATTGATCTTCTTGAGCTGGCCCATATATTCATGGGCCTCGATAATAAGAGCGTTTGCTTCCCACAACAACATCTGTACTGTTCACAGCTTTGACCACTTCCAAACAATCTGACTGAAAACTCCACACTTCGCTCTCTCTGTCTTCCATGAACTTTGGCCCTGTTAGAAGGGCTTCGAGAGCCAGGGAGCAGATCTTCTTCCCTGAGCTCCCGACTCATCTTGACATGACAATGCTCCTGTCGGTGACCCCTTCACAAGGAACCGTCGATGTTTATCCTCAGAGTACCGTGCCTTGGTGGGAGCCAAGTGTGATGTGATTCTCCATTCGCCGCTTCCAAGGTCGTTTTTCCAAGGTTCCATTTTCTGTACATGCTGAATGCGTTGAGAACAGAATCAATCAGGGCTTTTGGATTTGGAATCTATTGCCAAAAAATGAAATTGTTCCTGGCCTTCCAAATGCACTAGAGATTTACTGCGATAATATCAAAAAGAAGGTGAATAATTTCGTTGTTCCAGAAAGTTTTTCAGCCAAATCTCCATTCTTGAAACGCTGTAATTCGAGATCTGAACTTGAGAACAAGTTTCTCTCAGATTGGACTGGTCCAAAGGTAGAGCAAAAAAAGGTGCCGATTGTCTTAGCTTCATGGCCACAAAACGGGCAACTAGGGTCTGGTAATATCTTTCGCCTGAATAGATTGTCTTTTGTTGGCAATGCATTTTCCAAAGGAAGATTCTGACTCTTCCATCGTTTGTGAGGTGGCTGAAATGATGATGATGCCTGTTCTATGGATTGATTTCTCTGTTGTGCTTGTAGCCAATTGTATGCACTCTTCACCGTGGATTCACCTGACTTGGTGACCGTCCACACCAACTTGTCCAGTAAAGTTTTAGTCTTCAAGGGTATTGATACAATGTCATTTACAATTTGCTCGTCAAATAGCTGATAACTGATAAAGGGTTCGTTCATCCCATCTACTCTCCTCTTGTAAGATCACTTCAGCGACTTTGATTGGTTCTTCAAAGTTTGCTGGTCTCCCTATGAGTCATCTCTTTAGCCATCTGTCTTCACGAATATTTATATTTTCTCCCATTCCAACTGACCATTGAAAATGATTAGGAATTGTACTCTGCCAACCCCAAGAAAAACGAGACCCTTTATCTCTTGCCAAAAGGTCTTGTTTGGAAAGTACAGTCATTTTAAGATTTGGCCCCACAACGAGATTGGGTTTTGAGATAGCCTCTAAGCTTGTTTCGCATAGCTCTTATTTAAAGGATAGAAGATCCCTAAACCCCACAACACCCTCATCTTTTCGAGTTTTCAAAACCTCCCAATTCTTCCAGTGAAGTCCAATTCTTGACTCGCTATTTTTCTCTAAAAGGCAGCAACTTTCTTTTCAATTGCTTGGCAAATCAATACTGGGATTTTAAAAATGGACATAGCATATTTAGGTAAAGCTTAGACCATTGTCTTGATTAGGACTTCTTTTCTAGCTTTAGTCATAAGGTTTTCCTTCCATCTCTCTAGTTTCATGTTCACTCTTGCACTTATCCAAGCAAACATTTGTTTTTTAGGTTCTTTCTAATTCGAAAGCATTCCTAGGTATTTCCTTTTTTTCTTGATATTAGGAACCCTTAACATTCTGGCCATGTTATACCTCAAATTTTGTGGGTAGCCCACACCAAAGTGAACTCCTGACTTGTTTAAATTTATTTCTTGCCCGGAAGCAAAATAGTATTGACTTAAAACTAAAGCAAGGTTCTCACATTTTGCTACATTTCCATCTACGAAAAATATGGCATCATCCGCAAATAAAAGAGGCGACAGCTTAGGACAGTACCTGTTTAGTTTTATCCCCTTGATTGTTTATAGTTTTCTTAATTAGAATCGAAAGTGCATTAGCCACTAGAATGAACAAATAAGGTGATAAAGGGTCACCTTGTCTGAATCCTCTGAAAGGTGAAAGAAGGAAGGTGGTTCTTCATTGCATTTCACACTAAAGGTTATAGTTTATACACATTTCATCACTCTATCTACCCATTTTTTGCAAAATCCTAATCTTTCCATGCATGCCTTCAAGAAATCCCATTCTACTCTATTGTATGTTTTTTTCTTTTATATCCAATTTCAGCATAGCTTGGAACTTTCATTTTCTCTTTCTCATGCGTAACTGATGTAGCACTTCTTGCACTATAAGAATAATATCCTAGATTTGCCTCTCTCCCATAGAAGCACTTAGTTCTATTTCTATTATATCATGGAGCAATGGTTTCAATCTATTTGCTATTGCCTTCGAGATGATTTTGTATGCAAAATTACATAGACTTATTGGTTGAAATTGATCTAGTCTTTTTAAATTTTGAGTTTAAGAGATTAGAGTTATAGGGGTTCTGTTCAATTCAGGGTTGAGAAGCTCAGAATCGAAGAAAGTTTTTACTTCGTTATAAACACACAATTTAATTACCTCCCAATAATGTTGATAGATTTGGTCATTTAGGCCATCCGGACCTAGGGCTTTCAAAGTTCCAAGTTGGAAAACTAAATATTGTATTCCTTTCAATTTTATCTTCGCTATTAAACTTATATTAATTTCCTCGATGGCAATAGAGGGACGTTGTTGCAAGACAGGTTCAAAATTTCGGGGTCTCAACCATTGTATATAGCTCTTTGAAAAAATTCACTGTCATATTTTGTAAAGTTTTAGGTTCTCATTAAGTGAGTGGGTTTTACGTTGCACCCGCGGGGGGCGAAAGGTGACGCAAAGGAGGCTCGAGGGCTTGTTAAGGAAAATATATGAAAATTGTGAGATGGTTCTTAGTGACATACTGATTATGGACAACCAATTTCGGAGGCAACAATTATTGATGGGAAAAATATAAAATTTGTTGTAATTATGTCAACTTAGTTATAAACTTTTTAATTATGTCAATTTTAAACTAAACCTTTCTAGATTTTGCTAAAGGAGTCAATCTTGCCAACTTTGACCAAAAATCAGCTAGAGACGAGGCCTAGTCATCTTTCCTAGCATAGCTCAGCATTGTCGTTAACCTCGGTAATCATCTAGAGGTGAAGTCAACCCTACTAGCCTCACCTCAAGGCAGTCGCTAAAGCTCTACGACTAGCTAAAGGAAGAAGGGAATAAAAAGAAAAGGACAAAGAAAATGATAAATAAATATAAAATTTTATTAAAAATTGTCCGCATCAACACTATTCACATTATGTAAGACAGTTGATGTTCATGTCAATAATTTCTAGCCAAAATTGGTCGGATGAACTAAATCGACACAAATACAAAAAGTTTAAGATTTTTTTTTTTTTGTTAAGAAAAAATTTAGGATTCAATTGGCAAAAAAACAAAATTTATAACTGAATTAGCATAATTATAATAGGTTTAGGATTTTTTTTTTAAATTTTCTTATACCAAAATGGTGACAGGAATTGTCGTATACGATCGTTACCTACAAAGATGAAAAAATAGATATTCGTAGATCTCTTTGAGTAGATGCTTGTCCTATTTGATAAATTTGACACTCAAAAGTAGGTGACGCAAAGGAGGCTCAAGGGCTTGTTAAGGAAAATATATGAAAATTGTGAGATGGTTCTTAGTGACATACTGATTATGGACAATCGATTTCGGAGGCAACAATTATTGATGGGAAAATATCAACAAAATTTAAAATTTATTGTAATTATGTCAACTTAGTTATAAATTTTTTAATTATGTCAATTTTAAATTAAACCTTTCTAGATTTTGCTAAAGGAGTCAATCTTGCCAACTTTGACCAAAAATTGGCTAGAGACAAGGCCTGGTCATCTTTCCTAGCACAGCTCGACATTGTCGTGAACCTCAGTATTCATCTAGAGGTGAAGTCAACCCTACTAGCCTCGCCTCTAGGCAGTCGCTGAAGTTCTATGACTAACTAAAGGAAGAAGGGAAGAAAAAGAAAAGGACAAAGAAAATGATAAATAAATATTAAAATTTTATTAAAAATTGTCGGCATCAACACTATTCACATTATGTAAGACAGTTGACATTCATGGTGATAGGAATTGTTGTATACAATGGTTACCTACAAAGATGAAAAAAATAGATATTTGCAGATCTCTTTGAGTAGATGCTCGTCTTATTTGATAAATTTGACACTCAAAAGTTGGTGGGATAAATGCTCATCCTATATGGTTAGTTTGATACAAGTAGTTGGGAAAAGATATAAGAAACGTTCCATCCTCCACAATGACCACCTTTTCCTTGTAGCCCAAACAATAATAAGGTGAATTGAACATTCCCCTCAAAATCATTCTCATAGAGCTAGATCGAAAAGAAAGCAGAGAACTTCGCATTGTCAATTTGGAAAGCTTAGTCGCGCCAATGAATTCGGTGCATGACTAGGCATATTACACAGGCAAATCTAGCATCGCCAGAACTAATCAAGCAAACATTTCGCTGTAAAGTTCCTATCCGTGAACCAACCCAAATGTCTAGGTGTGACGCAATCTTTCAAAACTCGAATGCGAGGTTGATTAGAATCCACGAGACACAAATATCGTAATTGAATTTTTGCACTATATATATATTTTTTTGGTGACCCAGGAAACCTCGAAAGCCGACAGCCGGCGGGAAGAACCTAGGGCTGATGCAAGCTAGCCACCACACTCACGCCAGCAGTTAAGTCACCTTGCGACAGACTGGGGATTCGAACCCCTCCCCTTTGTGAGGGGGAGAGGGCCCAAAGCCAGCAACGCCACCCAGGTGGGTGGTTTTTTTTTTTTTTTTGCACTATATTAGTATGCGGCTAATTTATAAAATTGATAACTCTATAAAAATAGAGTTATTTACCTATTTTAGACAACAATTAATGCAATATCTATGAGAAAATATTTGGATTTCCTTCTGATTATTTGAATTTTCCTTATTTATACAAAATAATGAGATATGGAGAAGATAAGGAAAATAATGGCAAATATCAAGAATTCAAATAAAAGCAGCAGTAGAAGATGAATATCAAATCAGGAAATTCTTGATTTTGTTCTTTAATGTTATCTGCAAGTATTGGGAGATAGACATCTGTGATATATCTTTTGAAGAGGAGAACATGAAGAGCTAGAGGGAAGTTAGGTTTTTGTTAAATCGTTTTTTCATTCTTCCAAGAGTTTTTCAAATATTTTGAAGAAAAGACAAAAGATGTAACATAATTATTGTCATTTGATTCAGGATGCTGGGTTTGATTTATATTTTTACTTTTTCTTTTACTATGTTCTAATTTTCTTTTGTTAGGGTTATGATGTAGCCTAACCATGATGATGTGAATTTCATGATTTTTATGTTTTACAATTGATTTTATTCATGTGAGTTATACATTATAGTGTTTAATGCTTTTGAGTGACTGGCCACTACTTGAATGATCTGATGTGCATGTTTGAGACTGAGAAGTGATAATATGCAATTGCTCATTATAATATATAACCATGAATTAAATGTGGATAAAGCTATACCGTGTTATTTGTGTAGCTTTCGGTGATAAGATGATCCAAAAGACTCGTTATAAGCCGGGAATATTCATAGTTTTTAATGCACTTATGTTTATTTTAATTCAGATAGAGATATAGTAGATTAATAAACTGAGTATGTTTGCTATACCTAGAGATAGGATAGTAAATTGATTAAGAAATTCCGCTATCACATGTTTGATATCGTTATTGTACCCACAACAATCTGAAATTCATATCTAGTGGTTATGGTGAAATCGGATGCTCTAACATATTTATCTTATCGATTTACTGCATTTAGTTTTCAAATTTCGTTTTTAATTTCTTCTTAATTATATTTTGATCTGTTAGATAAATTTTAGAATTAATCTATTTTAGTATTTAATTGGTTTATTAATCATCGATCTCCGTGGGACGATACTTTTTCTTATCATTATATTACTTGTTTGACACGTGTACTTGCGTTTAGAATTTTACGAATAAGTTTTTGACGCCATTGCCGGGGATCGTTTGTTTAATACTAATTAATATTGATACCGGATAATTCTAAGTTTAATCTAGCTTTTGTTTTGTTTTATTTTTTAGGGTGTACATCGGTTTATGACACGTAGCCAACAAGGGAAACTTGTTGAGCTTGATTCAGAAATCGAGCGTACATTCAAAAGGCGACTGAGAGAACAGAGAAATCACACTAAGAAGATGACAAATTGTGAGAATGAAAATCCATGTAGACTCTTAAGAGATTATGCTGCGCCAACAGTTCAAGGCACCACATCAAGTATCGTAAGACCTGCAATTTAAGCAAACAACTTTGAGATCAAGCCGCCACTCATTCAGATAATTTAACAATCAGTGCAATTCAGTGGGCTACCAAGCGATGATCCAAACGCTCACATCGATGCTTTTCTTGAAATCTGTGACACCATTAAATATAATGGAGTTACAGATGATGCTATTAGATTGAGATTATTTCCATTCTCTTTTAGAGACAAAGCTAAGAGTTGGCTTTCTTCTCTTCCTGCAAGATCAATCACCACATGGAATGATATAGCTCAAAAATTTCTTGGTAAGTTCTTTCCACCTGCAAAGTCTGCGAAGATGCGTAATGATATTACTAATTTTATGTAGATGGTAATCATTATATGAAGCATGAGAAAGATTCAAAGAATTTATTAGGAGATGCCCACATCATGGACTACTTGTGTGGATGCAGGTACAAAATTTTTATAATGGCTCTAGTACAAATCTTCGTTCTATGATTGATGCAGCAGCAGGGGGAACTTGAGGATTATGAAAACACTAGAAGAAGCCTACAATCTATTAGAGGAGATGGCGTCCAATAGTTATGAGTGGCCTACTGAGAGACTACCAATGCGAAAAGCTAGCGGAGTTCATGAAGTTGATGCTTTTGCTGCAATTGCTACACAATTTGAAGTACTCAACAAAAAGCTAGATAATATGAGTGTTTCAGCCATGAAAATTCAGAATTTGATATATGATTTTGTGGTGGAGGACATGTTAGCACAACATGTCAGGTAGGTAATACTTTTAAATAATCTAATGAAAATTCTAACTTTGTTGGGAATTTTAATAGGTCACAGAATAATCCCTACTCCAACACGTACAATCCGGGATGGCGCAATTATCCAAATTTTTCGTGGAATAATCATAATGTAACGAGACTACCGGGATTCAAACAATGAGAAGAGACAAAGTCAAATTTGGAAGATATAGTCACCAAACTTGCTAATACGACTCATGACTTCATCAAAAGCACGGATATTTCAAAACCAATAGGCTTCAATTAGAAATCTGGAGATGCAAGTGGGTCGCTTAGCAAACATGATGTCAGGGAGATAGCAAGGTTCTTTGCCGAGCAACACAAAGAAAAATCCAATTGAAAACATAAAAGTTATTACCCTGAGAAGTGGTAAACAAGTGGAAGAAGAAAAGATTTTCAGAGACAAGGAAGAGGTGGTCAACAAACAATCAAATGAGACAAGCAAGAGTAAACTTTTTCTAGATAATCCCAAGCCATATGTGTCGCCAATTCCATTCCCTTAGCAACTCCAGCAACACAAAATAGATAACCAATTTTCTAAATTTCTTGATGTATTTAAAAAATTACATATTAATATTCCTTTTTCAAATTTTAGCACAAATGCCTAGTTATGCAAAAATTTTGAAGAAGATTTTGGCAAACAAAAGGAAACTTGAGGATTATGAAACTGTGAAGTTAAATGAGGAGTGTTCAGCCATCCTATAAAACAAATTACATCCGAAATTAAAAGATCCAGGGAGTTTTACTATTCCTTGCACTATTGGGGATTCTTACTTTGAAAAAGCATTATGTGATTTAGGTGCAAGTATTAGTTTGATGCCTTATTCAGTTTTCAAGAAATTAGGATTAGGCGAGGTAAAAGCAACCACAATGTCACTTTAACTAGTTGATCGATCAATTAAATATCCAAGAGGTATTGTGAAAAATATTTTGGTAAAAGTTGACAAATTTATCTTTCCTACAGATTTCATAGTTCTTGACATGGAGGAAGATTTTGAGTTACCACTTATCTTAGGTCGACCTTTTCTAGCAACAGGAAGAACTCTTATTGATGTACAATAAGGAAAGTTGATCCTTAGAGTTCAAGATGATCTTGTTTCATTTAATGTTTTTAAATCAATGAAATATCCATTTGATGATAATTCTTGTTTTAGAGTTGACAGTTGACAAGTTGGTGAATAAGGTTTTTCAGGAAAATATTTTTAAAGATTCACTTAAAGCATGTCTGATTTGATAAAGGGACAAAGATATTCAAAATGAGGAGATATATGAGTACACAAATTTCATGGAGGCAATTCCACCATATTCAAGGCAAAAGGCAATTAAATTTGAGGAGTTTGGACAACACATTACAAAGCCTAAATCATCAACTGAAGAGCCTCCAATTTTTGAACTCAAACCCTTACATTCTCATTTGAAATATACTTATTTAGATGGAGTTTCTTATTTACCGGTAATTATATCTTCTTCTTTGACAGATTTGATGAAGGAGAAACTGCTCAGAGTATTAAGAGATAATAATGGTGCAATTGGATGGAAAATAGTTGATATCAAGGGAATTGGTCATTCAATTTGCATGCACAAAATTTTGATGGACGAGTAATATAAACCCACTATCCAATCTCAAAGGCATTTGAAGCCCTACTTTGAAGGTGGTTACAACAAGCAGAAGACCACCATTGAACTTCATCCTCTAGACTAGTGATGTCTGAGATAGCTTGGCTGAAAACTATAAAACATGCGCTTCTTGAGAGGCAATCCAAGCATTTTAATTATGTTTTTTTTTATTGTTAAGTTTCTGTTTTGTAAAAAAAAAAAAAGAAAAAAAAAGAAGAAGATTAATTTTTTTCTATTTTATCTAGGTTAATTTTTTAAGGATCACCTTTCAAGAGTTTAATCATCAAGGTCATCTATAAACTTATCCTACAACCAAGGGAGTTTTCTTCTTCCTGTTTTATTTTTCGCATTGAGGACACTGCTTCATTCAAGTTTTGGGGGGGACAAATTTTTGGATAATTTTTTTTTTTTTGTCTATCATGAGTGCATTCCTGGTTGTGAATTTTTGCGATTCTTAGGAAAATTTAAATTTTATTTAAACTTGCAATTGATGTGTGAGTTAATTTTAATTCTGATTTTGTTGATCCACTTACTGAGTACTAAAAGTCCTTAATTTTTTTAATTGTGTGTAAATCTAGAGAACTTTCATGTGAAGTATGTGGTTTTCTTAAATTTCACCAAAATCTTGGAATTTGTTTGATTTTCTCTTGAGGCGAAATCCTAAGTTAAATCTAACTGAGAAAATGATTTAGGCAATTTTTGGATCGATTAAGCCTTTCAAGCTAACCTTGTTTATTTATCCCTAGTCACCCTGTTGAGCCTTAATTATTACCCAATTTTTCATTAACACCCATATATATTTAGCCTAGCCGTTATCAAATTATATCATTGTCCCATGCCCTATGAACACGTTGATTTTCTTTTAGGATAAAAAATTATTTGAGCTTAATAGAAATTTGGAAGGAAAGATGGAGTATGAAAAAAAAAAAAGTGATGGCAATGGTTGTTTGGGGTGTATTGTCAAAAAAAAAAAAAAATTGCTTTTATGGTTCCCTATCCAGCTTTCAATTAAGTGAGCCTTTTAGATACTCAATGGGTTAGAAATTTTCATGTCATATTAGGAGGGACTTTGGGAGAAACTCCACCATAAAGCAATTCATAAAAAAAAAGGAGAAAAAGAAAAAAAAAAAGGAAAAAAAAAAGGAATAATGATATATGGTGCCAGAAAAATTATCTTGAATGAGTGAAATTAGACAGTGACATTGGCTCTAATTAGATCCTAGAAATCAACGTGTTGATGGGTGATTTGAGCTTAAAATTTCCGTTATCTCACCTTTAGCCCAGCCTTACATTACAAACCGAGAAAAGTCCTATTAATTTTTGGTTGGATAATTAGCTTACATTAGTGGAGAGAGGAATGAAAAGCAAACCTATGAGATTTGGTTATAATTATTGAGAAATTTTTGGGGGTTGCATGTTAATGTGAATTTATTTGGATTGCATATAATTTGAAAAAGATGAGAACTCTCATACACACACTTGGATCATATATTTAGACGTGGTCTTAACTTATAAATCGATTTCAATGTTTGGATAAAATTTGTGTTTTTCTTTGAATTGTGAATTTGAGTAATTATGGAAATATGTCATGGTGGGGGTTGTTAGCTTAAGTATGTGTTATGTCTTTATTTTGCTCGAGGACTAGCAAAATGTTAAGTTTTGGGTTTGATAACTCTATAAAAATAGAGTTATTTTACCTATTTTAGGCAACAATTAATGCAGTATCTATGAGAAAATATTTGGATTTCTTTCTGATTATTTGAATTTTCCTTATTTTTGCAGAATAATGAGATATAGAAAAGATAATGAAAAAAATGACAAATATCAGGAATTCAAATAAAAGTAGTAGTGGGAGATGGATATTAAATCAGGAAATTCTTGATTTTGTTCCCTAATGTTATCTGCAAGCGTTGGGAGATAGATATCTGTGATATATCTTTTGAAGAGGAGAACATGAAGAGCCAAAGGGAGAAGCTAGGTTTTTGTTAAATCATTTTTTCATTCTTCTAAGAGTTTTTCAAATATTTTGAAGAGAAGACAAAAGTGGTAACAAAATTCTTGTTCTTTGATTCAAGATACTGGGTTTGATTTATATTTTTACTTTTTCTTCTACTATGTTCTAATTTTCTTTTGTTAGGGCTACAATGTAGCCTAACCATGATGATGTGAATTTTATGATTTTTATGTTTTACAATTGATTTCATTCATGTGAGTTATATATTATTGTGCTTAATGCTTTTGAGTGATTGGCCACCACTTGAATGATCTGATTTGCATATTTGAGACTGAGAAATGATAATATGCAATTGCTAATTATAATATATATATCCATGAATTAAACGTGGATAGAGGTATACCGCGTTATTTGTGTAGCTTTCGGTGATAAGGTGATCCAAAAGACTCATTATAAGCCGGGGATATTCATAATTTTTAATGCACTCATGTTTATTTTAATTCACATAGAGATATAGTGGATTAATAAGCTGAGTAGGTTTGCTATACCTAGAGATGAGATAGTAAATACATTAGGAAATTCCGCTATCACATGTTTGATATCGTTCTTGTATTCACAATAATCTGAAATTCATATCTAGTGGTTATGGTGAAATCGGATGCTCTAATTCATATCTGATTGATTTACTCGATTTAGTCTACAAATTTTATTTTTAATTTATTCTTAATTATATTTTGATCTATTAGATAAATTTTAGAATTAGTCTATTTTAGTATTTACTTGGTTTATTAATCATCGATCTCCGTGGGACGATATTTTTTCTCATCATCATATTACTTGTTCGACACGTGCACTTGTGTTTAGAATTTTACTAACAAAAATGAATAAGGACATCCTGGAATCTCCATCTTTCCGGGGAGTCCTAATCCCATCTACTCTTCAAACACTGTCCAAACTTCGTTGCCTCCGGATGCTAGAACAGGCGCAATTTTCCATACTAAAATGAAGTGCAATCATTGAAAGTGCGGTGCAGTTAAGAATGCAGATACATGCTATCCAGGGTCCCAATGGCCATTTCGTGTCTTGTTCTCAATTGCAAATAAATAAGCAAAGATATAGAAGCACCAAACATCCAAATCGAGCGCCCAAACAAAGTCGAGAGTCATCAAGATTCAGTGATGACTAAGCTAGGAGGAGATACAACATATTGCAAGATATACCTAGTGACACTTAAATTTTGTATGTTCATTTGAGTTTTAAATGACATAGAAAATTAAGGATTAATTTTTAACTCCTCAACAAAAATAATCATTCATTGAATTGCACCACGTATAAAAATTATGAGCATTTGCATTATTAGTATCAATTATTTTTAAAAAAAATTAAAGAATGATAAAAATTATTAAAAGAGTTAAAAAAATTAATACTAAAAAGCAGGAGGGCTGGGCTAGAGACAGCCAAGCCCGGCTACTCCTTCTTTTCCCTTACCTTCTCCCCGCCTGGGCCGGTCGTTGGGGGACCGACAGAAAGGACAGAGAAGGACGGGGCGTACGGGGGACAAAACCACCGAAGACATTGCGCGCGACGTTGAGGCAGGACGGTCGGTCGGTCCGCGGCGGGGAGGTGAAGAAGCTGGCCAGCGATAGCTGGCGTCGCAAGGGTGCGCGCTGGTGGCCCTTAAAAAGGAACGGAGAGGGAGCTTGAGAGAGAGCTTGAGGGAGAGACGGAGAGAGAGGGGGCGGATTCGAGGGGAGCTGTCTCTTTTTGCTTGCTTGGCTGCGCTTGAGAGAGCGAAGAGCAGAGAGAAAGAGGTTGCCAGAGGAAGTGAGTGAGCTCAAGGGCACGAGTGAGCTCGGGAAAAGAGGGATTCTGCTAGTCTTTTCCTTCTTCTCGGGGGCTGGACAGGACAAAGAGAGGCCCGGGTGCGAGAGAGAGCGCGGCGGAGACAGTGAAACTTGAGAGCGAGAAGGAGTTCTTCACCAGATCGGCCATGCCCGAACCATTTTCGACGATCTCTGGCCGACGACCTCGAGCACGCGATCTTTCGCTTCCAAATCTCCGGGTAGCCGGTGAGTTTCTTTACTTGATTCGAACCTCCCTTGCCCGAGGATCCCCGCTCGAGGATACCAAGGCAGCAAAGCATAACCCCATTTGTCACGAGCTCGCCCGCTTGCCGCTGTCTCCAAGTCGGGCGGGGAGCTCCTCGATTAAACGCTCGTTTTCCCTGTTACTCCGCGCTGTTTTGCTCCAAGCAAAGCCGAGGCTCGGTCTCCTTAAGCCCATGCGCATGCTGGGTTTGAGCTACGTGTTGTTGTTGATTTCGGTTGTCTCGTGATGAGTCCAAACTTGAGTGCAGGTTCTAAAAGCGGTCAATATTTTCCTCTCAATCTGCGCTCACCAGCTGTTTGCTGAAATGGTTAAACCGACGTTGTGAGCATCTCTCTTATTTTGGCCAACGTACCAGTAAATCCAAGCATGCCATGTTCTATTCTATATATTAGCGTTCATTTGGTGAACTGGTGCGTCGAAGTTTTAGTACAGTTCACGACTACCCTAAATGTTTCTGCCCACCCTCTTCTCTGTCCTGAATGAGTCCATACCAGCTTGTCTATTGAGTCCTTTAAATGCCATTGTTTGCCCCGATTGCATTGTGACCATATTTTGCGGAATCTCCAATGGGTGGTGGACTGCAATGATGCCTGGATTTGGTATCTGATGATGGAAGTTGGGCGGATGATATTTTTGTATTCACCATGAAGTGTTTTGTTCGTGTGCTAGCTTCTTAGTCGTGAGCTTTGTCTAAGGCTTCTCAAACTCCTCGTCCGTTGGTCTGCCTCGTTAGAAGATAAGGACCTGAACGTGAGAGGGGGGAACAGTGGAGAGGAGCGTGGAGGACAGAATAAATGAGGAAGGGGAGTAGACATTTTGGGCTTGAACTCTAGCAATGCGATTAGTGGGCGTTGGACTCAAGTTGAAGCTTGGCAAATATGGGCTGGTTTTGGTTTTTAATTGAGCTTGGGCTCAGTATAATTATTTCAGAAGGTAGGCTTAGATCATTTTGAAACCAAGCTTGCTGAAAGCCTGGTTTGTATGGATTGCCTAAACCCACGAAGTATCAGACGGCAGTTCGTTTTCTGACCGGGCCTAGGGCCCAGCCTGAGTCCCCATTTTCAGAAAAAAAATTATTTTTATTAAAAATTTCTAAAATATTAAAAGAGTATAAAACTAGAAGAATTAATATTGAAAATTTCCGAAAAAAATTCAAAAAGTTTCTAAAAAAATTAGAATTCCTTGAAAAAGTTTTAAAATAGTCTTTTTAGGTAATTTTCCTTTAAAAAAAATGGAAGCCTCTTGACTTAAAATTGGGCTAAAAAATTGACTTTACTTTAGGGCTTCAATTGTCCTGAAAGACAATTGCCTTTGATTACATTCTTATATTGATTTTGGCTTCCTTTAGTTTTGTTATGATTAGCATTTATCTTTCTCTTAGTGTTATGTCTTTGTTATCCCATGCAATTTACTTAATGCTTTTTTTTTTTATTGTTAATTGTTACGTTAATGATGGCACACCCACATGGTCATGGTCACCTCACGTGTTGATGGATAGGTTTACCATCAATTCAAATTGCTTGACAATTTTTTTAAATGAATAAGATTATGTACCGAAAGGACATTGGTTAAGTAATTAGTATAATTAAGTCACTAACCCTAGATTCCCTATTTGCATTTTTTTGCGCACTTCACTTAGTTTCTATCCAACTCTAATAAGCTAGTGGTGATTCATTTTTTAGAAATTTTTTCATAGAATCAATTTGAAAACTCGATGTTGCGTGAGATATGAGCATGGAAGAGCCTACAACTAAATCATGGGTAGTTAGACTCGTCTTTTAGGTAATATCCTTAAACCTCTGTTTCCCTTTATATTGAGGGGTAGGTCGTGATAGCTTGGCTAGCTTCGCTAAAAGCTTGGTTTTAAACCTTAGAGGATTTAGGTTGAAATTTATCCTGTTGAAAATAATTTTTGTTTGACAGCAAAGATACTGGGTAAGTTCCTAATCAAAGTGTTAAATGTTTTTGTAGTTGGAAGTTATAAGGAGAGGAGTGTTTGTTAACCCTTTAACTTCTAAAGTGCCGTTTGTTTATAAACTATTGTACATGTATTATTTGCATCACTCTACACTTTAGCGCACAACCTACCGTCAGATCTGGATTGCACAAGATCACTTAAGATGGTGTTAAGGTGGACACCACTCCAACCATAATCATGTAGTACAAGTCGTCCACCTCAATTTCGAAATTTCTTCCATGTGTCAAGAGTTCCCACCCCAGTCTATCATTCGGCAATGTGGGTTGGCTCTTTGACTAGGCCGAAGTCATAAGAACCCCAACCAAACTGCAATCACGTCAATTCAATCCGGTAATCCTACGACTCCATTTTACTAAGCTGACTAAAATAGAAGTCGAGCCTCACATATCATGTGCATGTTAATGTGATTGAAAAAAAAAGAAAGAAAAAAATCATTACCCACTATAAGTATGATTTCTTTTCACTTGTTCACCTTTGATTGAAACTTTCATTTTTCAAATTTGCGAAAATCAATTGAATGTCCTAAGTGATCTAGGCTTATGGTAAAATTTTTTGACAATCACTCTTGATAATGAACTTTGAATATAAATTTCAAGTCCCTTTGATATAGTCCTACAAAACAAATAGTTTTGTCTAAATTTTCAATTATGGACTCAAAATCACATTTTGTATAGAAATCCTTTCAAGTCAAGATTATATTTTGGGGCACAAAAATTGAGATCACATTTACCATCATTTTTTTTTTCTTTCTCACATGGGATTAAAATTCAAATCACATTTTGTGCATAGATTTCTTGAATAAAAATTACCTCATTTTTGCAAGAAGATAATCACAAATCAATCATTCAAAACTGATGCCACATTTTGCATATGAAACTTTTGGAAAAGAGTGGACATTTGATTAATAACCACAAATCAATGTTTTAATGATGTCTCGCGATAAAATCTTGACGAAATACCAAATTCCCGTAAATGGGGACGGTGAGACGGGTACTATCGCCTCGATTTTGTTGAAAGAGACAACTTCACTAAGAGATCCCTTTTTCATTCACATACTTACTTTATCTTCTTTTTGTACTATTGCCTCGATTCCGTTGAAAGCGACAACTTTTAACTTGGGATAGAAAAGCAGGCAATCAATCACAATACCAAACACTCATTTACAAACACATAGGTTTAAATACAACTCTAAATTGTCTACAAAATAGACTAGCTCGACAAAAGGGGGACTATCCTAAAACCAACTAGCAGGGTGACACATTCACCGATTCCTCACTGCCCTTTTTCATTCACCTACTTACTTTATCTTCTTTTTGCAAGTTATACATGACCGCCACTTTTGAAATCCTGTCAGTTGGCCATGCCTTTTTTTTTTAATCTACTCTTTAAATAACCTAAACTAACACCATAATTATACTTAACATAAACTAAACCTCTCTAAGGGTCGGTCGTCAGTTGGCCATGCCAAGAAGTGGGTTTCAAAGCAAGGACGAGAACTATTACTCATATTCCTCTACGCAAGATTTTCTTGTACTTTGTCCTCGTCTTTATTCATGTTAGGAGCCACTTTTTTTTGTTTTAGGCTCTAATCACAAACCCGATCGATATATCTGTGAATCATGCATGACATTTTCGAGCAATGAAATTCGATTTCATAAAAACCATCATTCCTTAAAAGCACTTCCCTTGGGGGTAAGTTTTCAAGCCTTAGCTTCAAAATTTTCGAAAAGAGTTTTAAGGAGAATTTGCGTAAGATTTTATTATTTAGCCTATTTCATAGGTTGATTTGCAGAATGATGCTTTGAGATGGTAAGGTTGTAATCATTCCAATAGAAATTTATTGTGCAACAGTTGAGCTGCTCATCCAGTTTTGTCAAACAGGTAAAATGAAGCGCATGTTTAAGATTAATAATCACATCTTCTAAAGGGCAAAAGTATAGATCCTTGGAACTTGAAGCCACTGCAACATGACGACGACAACATTTGTTGAAGTGCTTCATGAGAAGAACAAGTACTTGTGATCATTGCTATATGTGCCTGACGGGTAGTACAATATGAGAATTAGTTGCATCCATATGTGCAGACCTTGATTATGCCATGATGGTATCGCATGTTGTTCTGTCTACAACTTAGATAATACATATCATCTCTTAAGTATTCGCCACTTGAACACTTGAGTCAATGCTAGAGGAGTATGTCGACTCCAAGAAGCGTCCCGACCTGCATAACGTCATTTAATCGTATATAGACAACACAAAAAGAAGTCACCCAACTCTTTGCCAATAATGAGGCAAAGGAGCACAATAATATGGTTGTCGAGGAAAGCATGGTTGAAACTGAAGGTGGGAGCTTAAAACAAATTAATGGAGCCCGATCAGCAGCACTCAGTATTGAGGAAGCAAAGCACGTGGTGAAATCAGAAGGTACAACTGGAGCCATGACAGCAGTGTTGGCAAGTGCAGAGCACACTTTAGGAGGAGCTGAGATAAAGTTTATCTTGAATCCACTCAGATGTGAAAGCACAATCCCACGATCTCCGTAGCTAGAAATAAAAATACATATAATAGAGTAGAGAGATTGATGTACCTGTATTAGAATCCATCATTCTTGATGCAGAGAAGCAACGATCTAAAACACAAGTGCTTCTCCTTTATTGCCCTTTGTATCACTAGTTTAATAAGATGGTCCCTCATCCTTAGCATTTAGTGAATGCTCATTATGTGAGGATAATTGTGTGTATTAGAGTTAAATGAGAGACTTGAGCACTATTTATAAGATTTTCAGCTAGGCCCTTTTATTACGGGTTAGGCTCAACTCGACCTATAGTAGCTAGCCCATATTAGACTAATTAAGAAGTCTTCAATCTTACCTTATTAGACCAATTCCGTTAAACAATAAATTACAATATTAATTAATATAATCCATACTGTAAAACTCCTATACTCTTCCACTTGAGCTATATTAATGGAAATTGTAGTGCTCTAGAGATAATCCTTAACAATCAATCATATCCTGCAAAGTTTCAAATACTGAATCATTGCGGTAACTACATATATACACACAGAGCCTTCCATGATCTCAAATACTGAATCTTTACTAATATAGATTCAATATGGTAGTATTGCAAATTGATAACACCTCTCATTGAGAGTAATATTTTATGTATCATTTCCTTTGTTAGTTAATATTCTCTTACCTTAATTGTCACAGAAACCTTTGCTACTAGAGAATATCTTTAAGGTTACAATGAATCTACATATGTCTTATCCTTGTGGTTAACATTTCTTTATATATAATAAGATATATGCTTAAGGCTAATAATCAAATTCTCTAACCTTTACTTAAGATTTACATAATACTTTGATATTTTCAACATATATATGCATTTAACTCGATAATAATGCATTCAGAATCACTTTATTGAATGCATAAGAGTTAATATATATTACAATATTACTAAATGTAACAAACACATATATAAACTTTATTAAAGCAAAACTGAAATAGCTCTTACTAAACAACAACACCTCATGATGCTCTTAAGCCAATGTTAATGACATGTCATTCAAAAACACAATAGTGAAAGCTTTAAGATAGTAGATTTGCAACTATATATCTGTAAAAATATGCTCTACTATAATGTCACTATTCTGTACAATTTCTTTATAGTCAAAAACTTTACTACCATATGTTTAGAACCCTTGATATCTCTATTGTTGTTAATAAAAAAACTGTAGAATTATTTTCTCAATATAACCACATGGGTTTGTCCTCAATGTTAATATGATCAACTTTGTAATGAGGTTTTGGAGCTAAATAACCCAAATAAGAATCGAAAAACATGCTACAGACTTCACTTACATGGAAGAATATGATATAATTCTATTTCAAGCATTTTCATAATACTATACCTTATGCTAATATAAAGACGTATTCTGTTGTCGACTTCATGTGATCGTAACAGCAAGCAAAGTCTGCATCCGAATACTTTACTAGCTGCAAGACCTTCGAACATATCTGTAAATCAGTATATAGTCTTTTGTCCTCTCTAGGTACCTTAAGACTTTCTTGGCAATAACCTTAAGACATGATCATGATCGTAATCATGTCTTAAATTTGACTAATATTTGCTTAAAAGTCCTATCATAAAAGTAATGTTTGGTTTAGTACAAATTTGAGCATATATGATGCTTTCAAGTACACTAACATAAGGTATATCGTTCAATTGGGTTTTCTCAATGTCTAAATGAGGATATTGTGACAAATTTACTTTATCACCTTTAATAACATTAGCAATTTCTTGTGATGTCCTAGTAACATCACTTACTAAATCACAAGCGGAAGATTAATGGTAATCGGAAGACATTGTTTCATGCAAGGTAGTCCACCATCATTTTGTTAACATGTATAACATGAATATTACAAGAAAATGGGACTCTCTTTAATGCATGATCACTGCCTCTATTCATTAGCATAATTTTACAAGCATATTTAATCAATAAGAAGTGGGCGCCAAACTTACAACAAGCATTTCATTTCCATGCTTATTCCACTTACATGAGAGCTTATATCTTCATATGCATAAATAAGATATATCTACAAGTCATGTACCAAAATGTGTATGTAATGAATATTTGGGAAGAGGGTCAAAAAGAAGCTTAACTTCTCTACCCAACCAACTAAGCCAACCTAACACAAAATTAGCTCCCATTCGTTTGGTCTATTTTAAACACCAGTTGCACCATCACCAGTCCCATCGTCCCCAAAACAAAGTAGTCCAACTAGCTCTCCATCTTGGATAATAAACCACGCAACAAACTGCATCAATATCCAATTAGGGCACCCATCATCCATCCACATGGTAGCCTCATAACTAGTGTAAGTTAGGCCGGTATCAAGGTCAAGCATGTCATGATATAAAGTCTCTACATAGGCAATGAGCTTGTACCTCACTAGTGGAGGAACATCCATGCTATCGATCTAAAAAATCAAGGGGTGAGCAATGCCTAGTAAAAGAAACAATAAGGCTCTAAGCAATCCATTAATCATTAGGAGAAATGCATGATCCAACCACAAATAGCACACATAGACAAGAATAGATCAATGCATAGCGCATTCAAAAGCCACAACTTACCATCTCCATCCACGTTCAAGCAAGGCACAATACATAACTCAAAATTGTATGCACACAATTCCCATTTAAACATCCAGGCCAAATAGCATGCAAAGCACATGCGAATTCACAAGCATAATGTATTTATTTTATCATGTGTTCACAATATCCACCCTTGAGTTAGTTTTCCATTGAGTCACAACTAGTCTACTCGAGTCACTTCCAGATCACACACCAAACTTCATGGAATCCTTACCATGGGTATCTCACTTTGAGACATCTCGGTATCACACAACCAAGGCATCTTAGTCATATAACAGGGGCATCTCACTTAGAAGTATCCCAGTATCACACAATCGTGGCATCCAAGATCATCCTAATGATCCCTTGTCATCTTACAACACATTGCATGTAATCTCGACTTCGATCGACCCACAACAATAACACAATTTGACCCAAATTGATGCAAACCAAGTCAAAACAGCACAAGATAAACAACCCAGCACATTAAAGACAAGATCTGTTGATCTGCATAATGAGCAAATCGACATAGCATAGAGAGTTGGAATTTCACTTGCCTTTCGAGCAAACCGAACCTAAATTTCGCCCGAAAACTGAGTTTTAACCCATTGCCTCGGCTAGACGTGACTCGATGTAGCGTAATCCCCTCAATCTTGTGAGCAAAAATCAAGAAAAACAAAGCGAGCAATTTGGAGGGAGAGAGAGTGATTGGCGAGAGAGGGAGAGTAAGATGTGTCAGGAGAGAGAGACAAGAAAGAGATGAGCGAGTGAGAAATGAGAGGGGGAGAGAGAAAAGTGTGTTTTTATTCTCCTTATAATACTCTTACATGCAATTTCATCGGATGCATCTGGCAGCGGTGCCAAATGGCTCGCCGTTTGCCATATGGTGACAGAAGGGTGGGGAGAGAGAGAGAATGTGCAATCCATGAGAGAAAATGGAACTGTGTGTCTAGTTTTTCATGTACATTAGACACTAAGGACTATAAACTAAATTTAGAATTTATCTAATGAATTCCAAAAATTATGGTTCAAAAAGCGTTGTCCTTCAATCTCGCCTTTGACACAATTTAAATAGTGTCAATTTAATTGATTCAATTATCATAGCTAATTTCCATATTCCTAAGTAACTAGTCGGGTAGGTCCAAAAATCTGAATGTCACATAACTACCTCTACAATTTTGTTATGGTAGTGACCAGCGATTGCTTGTCAATAACTATTTCAGAATTGTAATACTTTTCAATCCCGTCTTCCATATATCCCTTATTGGAAAAATATGGCTTTGAGTCAAATAAAGCAATGAAGTTAGATCTTTAGAGTAATCAAGTTGGACTTTGAAGCGTGATATCAGTTTCTTTAAGGATTTATTTGCCTCACAATATTGCTAATGATCACCGACAAGTTTCCTCCAAGATACAACAAAGTCTCAAATGAGAATACTAGATAACAATTGTAGTATTTCTCTATGGTCTCTCATGGGAAACAATTAGAAACAAAGGTTGTATATTCTTTCAAAAGATGACGAAAAATGGAAGAAGAATTTTTTTTTTTTTATCAAATAGACATGTTCAGTAATTTATAGTAATAACAAAAAGTTAGATCCAAATAAATGCAACTTTCCAAAGATTAAGAAGTTATATTTGAATAGATACTTACTTTGAGATAACCGTTTCGAAAAATAATAAAAAATTCGGAATTAAATAAATAATAACTATAATTCCTTCTAAACAAATCACATTGTTTCAACATGATGCTATGGTTAATTTTTTTATAAAATAAATCTGAATTTTCCAATAAATAAAAATAATAATCATTGGTTAGTGCCAAATCTTGTCTACATGTACACTCACATCTTTTCAATATGGGACAAGGCACCTTAGTTTGTTTGACAAACAATCTACCAACAATCCCTCACTTTGTTTGTAAAACAAAAATACAAAAATAAAATATTAAAAATATACAACCAAAATTTTCATGAGATTAATGTGCATACATAAAGTTCTATTTTGAATTAAATCTTTACTTAGTGCAAGTATTTCAATACTCTATCAAAGTGATAAGTAACTTAGTTTTAAAATTATACTTTTATATAATAAAATCGGATATACTATACATATACTAATCTATTGTTTCAGCGAAAAGTTCTATATTACTCAACACTATTATGGCCTTGTGCTTGATCCTGTTTTATGAGTTCTCTAGAAAGTAACCCTGACTTTCGTAAGAAACGGCACCACTTCTAAGCTCATATAAGTGAAGTATCTACCATATGTTTCTATTATTATTAATGCATTGCAAATTTGTACTATAATTTATTAAGAATTCAATTCAACCTATAAAACGTAATAGATAATACTGACTTCTCCTATCAAGGTTAGCGTTAGTATCTAACAATCATATTCAGTAACTTATTCTTATCATTAAATCTTTTAACTAGTGATGTTCTAGAAAAAAATGCCGAGTTACCATTATTGGTGATTTTAAATGAAGGTTTTTAGCCTTGTTTCTTATGAGGTCATCTTATCATATCTTTTGGTAAAGCCTTTGTCAAGAGATCGGCTAAATTATTGCTTGACCTCACATAGTTGTTATAGTACCATCTTTAATCAGTTTTCTCACATACTCATGTCTTGGACTAATATGTCTAGACTTACCTTTATATGTGCTACTATAAATTTTTGCCAAGGTAGCTTAATTATAACAATGGATATAAATAGGAGGCATAGGATTGGGTCATAACTTGATATCCAACAACAATTTCCTAATCCATCAACCTCTTTCCTACTTGCTACTAAGCAATGACTCAAATTTCATAGTTGAGTGAGTTATTTTTTCTTACTTGCCCAAGAAAAACACATTCACATAATGTGAAAATCCACCCAAAATTGGATTGTTTATCACCCACACTTGTAATCCAATTAGCATTGGTGTATCCTTCTAATGCAGCCGAATAATTATTAAAGGGTAGTACCGAATTTGTAGTCTTCTTAAGATAACCCAATGTTCTATATTTGGATTACTAATATATCTACTCAACTTACTCATGGGATAAGTAATATTAGGTCTAGTAAAATGCATTGCCTATATTAAAGATCCTATAGCACTCACATATTCAAGTTATGCTATTATTCTACTAGTATTATAATTAAATTTAAGGGAAAATCTCAAATAAGGACCCAAAGTGAGCCTACTTTCTCAAATAAGGACCCGAAGTGATCGTTGTTCCAAATAAGAACTCGAAGTGGCTAACAAGTCTCAAATAAAGACATGAACTTGCTGGCCAGCCAAAATGTTCACTGGCCGACGAGCGTGCAACATTTCCAATGGCCAGAGTACGGGCAATTTTGTCCAAAAAAAAAATATAGATAGAAATTAACAAACCCTAAAAACAAAACCCCCTAACTCTTCACGTTCTTCTTCTTATGCTCTTTATCTTTTACGTTCTTTGTGCCCTCTTGTTTGGAGAACCCAAATTCTCTGTTAATGGAGCAAGATCGCTGGCTCCTTGAGTTCCAAAGTTACTCCCTCCCTCCCTCCTTCTCTCTCTCTCTCAATTTGTGTTCCATTAATAGAAAATTTTGGTGCTCCAAGCGAGAGAGGACAAAAGAATGGAGAAGATGAAGAGCAAAAGAAGAAAAACGTTAGAACGTGATTTTTTTTTTTTTAGATCAAAAGAACGTGAAGAGTTTTTGGGGGTTTTATTTTTAGGGTTTGTTAATTTCTATCTATATTTTTTTTGGACAAAATTGCCCATCCATCGAAAATGTCACATGCTCGTCGGCCGGTGAACATTTTGGTCGGCCAGCAATTTCAGGTTCTTATTTGAAACTTATTAACCACTTCGGGTCATTATTTGGAACAACAGTCACTTCGGGTTCTTATTTGAGAAAATATGTTCATTTTGGGCCTTATTTGAGATTTTCCCTAAATTTAATACTGTAATCAAATGAAGTGCTTAATTCTTTAAAACAAATATGTTGAAAGTTATTTAACATATTTTCCATGTAATCACTTTGCCTCAAAGAATAACCTATTATGTTTTTAACTTTCATACCTAAGAAAGTGTCATATCTTGCAAACATTAAAGTGGGTAGACAATTCAAACTTCACATAAAAGGGCATCATTGAATCTTTCACAAGGGAGGCAATTTCAAATTCCACAATAATAATGGTAATGACACCATTGACTCTATTTAAATGGCTAGGGCAAGGAAAGCAGATAGGGACATATTATTCTCTAGAAAACACCTATGTTCATTCGATTCACAAACTACAGTAACTTCCAGAATCTTTTCAATAGGCTATCCATGTTGTCTTGTCGAATCGCATGGGCGAGGTGGCCAAGACCACTATAATTGATAGCATTTCAATATATTATGGACTTAGTGTCCTTTTATTTATTTGATGTTTGCAAGCATTTCTACACTAATCAACATTGCCAACACAATGAATACTCCACTCCATCTTTATTATAGGGATCGCATCAGCAGCCCACTGATCAAACATTATTACTAACGATTTATAACCATCTTCCGAGAAAGAGAAATCTTGAAAAACTAGAACAAAATCAATCATCATGCCCATATTCCAGATTGCCTCCATAAACAGAGTACTACATACTATCCCATTCATGTAACAACATTCTCTAACAATCCATTAAACCAGAGTGAATTGAGAATCGAAGCATCAAAAGCGCATAAACTGGAATTGAAAGGGACAAAAGGAAGAAACCAGCGATTCTTGGAATGGAATCAACAACGTAGTATAAGCCAAAACCTTCCAAAAGATGTAATTAGAGCCTTGCCTTGCGCTTGATCTCATGGATCAAAGTCTCGACATCCTCAACGTCGGCCACGAACATGAGGGGCTATGGATCCTCTGAAAAATTTGTTGAGCCATCATCAATGAGCCGCCCTAGCGCAAACACTCAACATGCTTTGCATGGTGTACCATCCGGCGCAAACAACTTTGGCATTTCATGGAATAATTCCATCGCAGCATTGAACTTGCCAAACCAAACCAAGGAATCTATCACAGCATTCCACGAAACTGCACTCCTCTCAAATGGCGCGAATAGATCCGCGCACGCCTCGAGAGCAAACGGGAACGTGTACTTATCCAGAAAAACTCTACCAATTGTCCAACATCCCCAGAAGCAGCGAGAAGGCCTCCTCCTTGTGCTCACTACTACGAAGGAAGTGGGTCAACTGAAGAAGACGACAAAGAGAGATTGGCTTTGGTCGGGAAGGGGGAGAGAAGGTGTGGTGGGGTTGTGGCAAAATTGTGAGAGCCATGATGCCCCTCCTAACAATAGAGGTTTCGAGCAAAACTTGACTTGTATGTACTTTGACTCCACAGTTGCAAAATAAATCTTTAAAATTGTTCGGAAAATATGGCTTTGAATCGAATAGAACAATGAAATTAGATCTTTATAGCAATTAAGTTGGATTTTGAGGTATGATATTATTTTCTTTAAGGATTTATTTACCCCCACAACATTGCTAATTTTCATGGGCGGTCATTTATGGAGACACAGGAAATTATTAGTGTAGCAGTCGAGAAACCAAAGATGACTGTAGTTGAAATCAATGAATTATTTCCCTTGAGAAGGGAAGATAAGATGAGGAGATATGATTAGCTCTAAAATACTTCTGGAACAAAGAAAAAGAAGTAAATGGGAGTAGATCGGTACATCATCGAACTTGCTTTATCAATGATTTTCAAAAGTTCATACTTCAAATATCAATTGCAAGAACAAAGATTAAATTGTTTTTTTCACAAGTTGACCTCTCTCTATCTCTCTCAGTCTCTCTTTCCCATGCTGTGGGGGAGTGCAAGGCCAGCCTATAGTGCTTGAATGTTGGTCATGAACACGCAAGGGACTGACACGGTTCCTGTGCACACGCTCCCGAACGCTAAGAGATATTTAGTTATCTTCTTGAGATATTTAGGATTTATTTTTTTCTAATTTTTATATATTTATCTTTATTATTATATCAAATTTGATTTACTTAAATAGTCATCTAATGAAATTCTCTATCATTGGGAGAAAGTTGGACGGAGAATGGTTGAATTTCATCGACTCAACACTTTCAAGGAGTTTTTGAATTTATGTGAGTTGATGGATATAGAAAGTAAAGGTTGTGTTTTTATGTGGATTAATAATAGAGAAGGACCTGATTTTGTTAAAGAAAGACTAGACATGGTACTTTGTACTATGGAATGGAGATCTTCCCAAACGCTGAAGCCTTTGCTCTTCCTGATGTGGGTTCTGATCATTGCTTAATATTGTTGGTATTAGACCCAAAACGAGTTAAAGGAAGCAGAAGCTTCAGATTTGAGGCTTTTTGGGTAGAGGATGAAGAGTTCAGCTTGATTGTGCAGGAGGCATGGAAATCAATTAAAAGGAAGAATGTGAGCTTACTGCATAAACTAGCTGAAGTTAAAAAAGCCTTAGGCAAGTGGAGTAAGAAATTCTCCAATGCCCACAAGAGAGATCTTGTTATTAAAAAATGAACTACAACAGTTAACGAATTCCTCGACCCTATCATATAACAAAGAGAGAGAAAGAACAAACATTGAAAAAGGAGATCGAAAAAAGATGGAGACAAGAAGAGATGTTTTGGGGGCTAAGATCTAGAATCAAATGGCTAAAATGGGGTGATAAGAATACTAAATTCTTCCATGCAACAATGGTTCAAAGGAGACAAATAAATCGAATATCCATGTTGAAAAGCCTAGCTGATGAAATGGGTACGTGATGCAAAGCAATTGAAAATTCTGACCATTAGCCAATTCCGTGAGCTTTACACTTCAGTAGGATATCAGAACTTTGAGTCAATACTTGACCAGTGCCCCACCTCAGTGGGAGAGGAGATGAACAAGGCCTTGCTTGCGGAGGTAACAATTCAAGAAATTCATGAGCCACCCACCAATTAGGTGCCATAAAAGCACCTGGTCCTGACGAGTTGAATGGGATGTTCTATCACTCAAATTGGGACATTATGCAGCCGGCAATCTTTAAGGAAGCGAGGCATTTTATTGAAACTGGGGAGCTCGATCCAGAAATAAACGGAACACATATTACTCTTATTTCAAAAGTCCCAAATCCTGAGAAGTTGGATCAGTTTTGTCCAATTAGTTTATGTAACTTCTTGTACAAAATTATATCAAAGGTTCTTGTTAATATATTGAAACCTTGGCTAAGAGATCTAATATTACCGGAACAAAGTGCTTTTGTTAGTGGAACCCACCAGAAGCCCTTTGGGCCTTACTTTGTTTTGATTAAAGTCTTCTCACAAACTCTTTGAGTTAGCTAAGAAAGTTCATTTTCGACCAAAAAAAACAGCCATCTAATAAACTCTATAAATGGGCTCTTCATGTACTCCTTTTCATACATTGAACATACAGAAAATTCTCCAATTCACTTTTCCACTTTATTATTTATTATTTGGTATCGAGTCTCTATTTCTAAGGAAACCCCTTGGAGTGTACCGGGTGCACAAATCTCATTTGAGAAAGCACTTAATCATCATGTTTCAATGCTAGCACCAATCAGGTTGCCCAATCAAGCCTTTTCATTCTTTCAATGCTAGCTACATAGGCCACATCATTCAGTAACTATTTGCCCAGAACAACTATATAGGCCTCTTGATGCTACAACGCATAAATTGCTTGATGCTATAGCACTAACCATATATGGCGTCTCACTCAATTACCATTTTACAAGCCAGTCATATAAGCCGCATTACTTAGTTACTATTTCACAAACTAGCCTCGTTGGCCGCTTGTCGTTTTTCCTCCGATTTCGCTTGTTGTTTTTGAGAAGTCAACACTCCCACTAGACTTATTGCCCTCAAACTAGCTAGATCTAGAAATTTTGCCACGAACAATCATCAAACGCCGTCTCATCTACAATTTGGGGGAGGGGGTGGTGTGGGGTGGGGGCGGTGTGGGTTCACCAAGCCAGCCGACAAATCAACTAACTACATAAAATTTTAATTTAGATTAAACATGCATGATTTAGTATTCTAATGACATATGACATGACCTAATTCTGATGACAGTCAAAAGTTAATGTAGCTATTCTAACATGACATGCATTCTAAATAAAATGACTCTGAACATGTAATCACTAAATGAGATGGCATAATAACATTGAAATGATGGCATGGCATAGATAGTGAAGTGATGATGACATGACATGATGACATAACATATGAATGATGTAGCAAGATAATGTGGCATGCGGCGTGGCAATATGGATGACATGGCATCAATGATTTGGAATTTATGCAACTGCCCTATATGACATGCACATATTTATTTTTGTGTGATTTTTTATGAAAATTTATAATTAATAAATAATGAGAAGAACTTATCTAGAGTAAGATACTATCCAATTCCAACTAGGAAATAAACTAGGCCAAATCCTATTTGCAATTGGAAACTTTGAACTTCTAGAATCTATCTAGCATGCAATCTATCAAAAAAAGAAAAAACTATTAAATCTATCAATATCTTATCTAAACTCTATTCTAATTTACATACAATCTTTTTATTATTCTTTTTTTTGAATCTGAATTAAATCAAGCGAAGATAAATTCAAAAGTTGCAAAAGATAACTCGAAATAGAAAAAAATTATCCAATCAACTCAAAATAGGAAGCAAATAAAATTGATAACCTAATCTTAGGGCCTAACAATCATATTATCGATTTTTGACACAATCCATTACTCTATCTCAAGGCTTAGAGATTGAGTTATAGGTCATATGCATGTTGCAAATTAGGAAAATATTCAAATTGGGATATGCCTAAAACTCGATATATGATGAGATCTCAATAATCACAAATTAGACAATAATATCCAGAAAATCAAATCGGATAAAGGATTATTAACTAGTTTGAAAGATTTGGTTCCAAGTCGAACCAGCGGATGGTAATGACCGCCACCAGTAGTGAATCGGGTTGATAAGGCTCGGTTTGGTCAACGAGGAAGAGATCTTGGTGGTGCTTGGCTATGGTGCTTGGCTCGCGACGGTGGTTCGTGATGATGATGTGGATGAGCATTAAGAAAAAGCCTGCAAAAATAGCGCAATTCATCGCCGGCAAGGAGGCTCAGAGCAGCAAAGACGGACGACGGTGGACAGCGAAGACTCGGTCGAGGACTCCTCCTCTCTCTTTCTATAAGAGTTTTCTCAAAATGCTCTCTAAAATTGCCGACCTCAAATTATGAGACCTCATTGTGTTTATATAGTGTGAACTTAAGTCTTAACTTGATTATACGAGCTTGATTTAGGCCTTATTAAAGTGAACAGTTTTAAAAACCAGAGGCCTAGCACTAATTGAGCCCAATAGCCCAAATTCCAAGTAATTAAGGCTCAATAGACCCCTCCTTGCTGATGAGTTTCGGCCAGTGCACAGTGCCTGGGCTTGGCCGAATTTGACCCACTTATTAATCCAGGGCGTGTTAGAATTGAACTCAAAGCTTTTTAAAATTTTCATGGGCTAAACCCAGTTCAATAGAAGTTTGATTGAGGAATTGTTATGGAATTAAATAGAAATGATAGTTGAAGGCATTGTGGAAATGGAGGGTTTGACGAGAATCGATTCTGAGTTACGATTTGATCGGAATGAAATTTAAAAGGTACGCACTCGAGTTTTGTTTAGTGAATAGCTTTAAATAGTTGCTTTGGACTAGCATTTTGTTAGCCAATAAGAGTCATTTTATCAATGATTAAGTTTATTTTAGTCGATTAGTAGTTAAAGTAGCCTATTACTTCATTTTGATATCGTTTTTCAATTAATTGATAGGAATATGAGTTAATTGGCTCAAGTAACTAGATTGGTTTCAGCTTTTCTAGGTGAGTGATGCTTATCACTTCTTTGGTTTCATAAAACTCATGTCTTGAAAATGATAGAAATAAATATTATGACTTAAAGACACATCACATAGTTTGATTTTCCTTTGAAAAGAAAAAAAACTGCTTGGGGCATATTGGATGCATAAAATTAGATTAAACATTTACTACCATTTTGTCTATTTGAAATGGTGGAATATCTTTTGAATACAGTTTGAGCTAATTACTTGTGAAGAGTATGCGAAAAATTTTATGAAAGAATTACGAAAAGTTCCTGATTTTTTTATATGGCTTATGAAAAGTATATTGACTCATTAAAAGTTAGATATTTGGTTAGTGAACCTGTGTTTGGAAATGTATTATTGATTTGATTTATGGATTATTGGAGAACGATGTTAATGGATTCTGCTCATGTCATTATGCTTAGAACCCATTGAGGGGTAAGTATGCATCCGTTGTCAAAATGCATCCTATTGTCAAGACGCATACTATTGTCAAGACATCCTTTTGGGCCAAATCACCAACCGATATAGGTAAAGACCTAGCCAAGGGGAAAAACTCGGTCACCTTTGTCACACATGTTAGGTGTGACCATAGTTAGATATTGAGCATGAGATTGGTCAATGAAATGGGCCATTAATATTTGATTTGATAGAGATCGATTAATGGAATGGATTGTTAATGGTTGATTTGTTATTATTGGTTTGATATTATTAATTAATTTGAATTGTAAAAGATCAATTGAAAAGATATAACCCATTTTTTAAATTTTACATATATCATATACTGCATTTGCAATTGATGAGTTATGATAGCAATTTGTTATATAGATGTATAATGAATATTTGATTTTCTTAGAAGAAATGTACTACTTACTATGCTATAGTTGCTCATTACATTTGTCTTGTTTTTTAGGCTCTTTAGCTAATTGCAAATGGGGTGAGAGCATTCATATTATCAGCAGGACATTTTGATAGTGAATTTTTTGGGTATGAGTGGTTTATGTTTGAAATGAAATTTTGAGTTTGGTTGCTAAATGAAAATATACATATTCTTTTGATGGATTATAAAAATTCTAATCATGTAATCAGATGACTCTTTTATCAAATATATAGATGTATATATTTTGATTGTAGGTTGATGATGATTATTTTTTAGGCTACGTCTTTAGGAGAAAGATGTCATGTCATTGTCCCATATTCTTGAAGAGTTGAGGGGATGACACTGGCAGTCTGTCCTCTTCCTCCACAGTTGTGCTCTCAAACCCCAAAACTTCGATGGCAGCCCCAGCTTCCTCTCACTCGCAAATGCTGTCTTCCCAATAGATAGATCGAATGAGAAAAGTGCACTTCCCCATATCTGTCTTACGAGACAGTGTATTTTTTGTGCTTTTCTGTTCAAGATACCCGTGGTAATTGATGGTCGGATGATAGGGTAGAGTGAAGAGGTTGATTATGTGTGTTTTTTATATTTCAAGTTAGCTGAAACATTCTACTTGTTTGATACAACGCCCAGGAGACAAAATTGTACTCGGCAAAGGTATGGACCTAAGATTCAACATCAACGTATGTTCACTAGAAAATGCAATGTTTTCCCAGATTTATTGCAAATCTACAGGGAGGCAGTGCTCGGCCCTCTATGTGTGGGTGTCTCTGTGCTAGGGTCGTGAAATCTCGCCACACGGCCCAAACTTTTCAAGGAAATCCATGCATTTCTTGTTTCAACTAATCCGACTGAATCAAAAGAGTATAATTCTCAACCAACCTGAGAAACAAAAACGGACATAAGTCGCCCCAATTTAGGTATATTGTTACGAGACTAGATCATTGGCTGAGCAAGCCTATCTTTGAAATCCTTCCCTCAGTTTTTACCACAAAGCAATGTAATATTGTGCTTGTAAAGGCTCTCGAACGGATAAACTTAACAACGTGATAGAATGACATACATGATGATATAACAAAAAGGCGACACTACAAGCAATGATAGCCTCTTCTTTATTTTCATCAAAACTGACGGTTGGAAAAGGATTCTTGAAAAACGAGCAAATACTTGAACGATCTAATATTGAAAACAAACATAAGAACGTGCCCAAAAAAATATATAACACTGATCAAAGGCATATCATGAAGATGGACATAAATTATTTGCCACTTAGAAAAATTGATTGAAGCCCTAGACTTCCGTTCTTCAAGAGGGAATACACTTTTATCTCAAGGGAAGAAAAATGATGTATATTGTCAAAATTTTTGTCAACATTCTTCTTTTTACTTATATATTACACTTATTTTCACTTATAAAATAATTGTCATTTCCTCTTATGGGCGGGTTGGCCCAACATGGGTGGACGGGCCTGATTTGACCCATTAAATAAAAAACTCATCATCAACAAAAAGTGATGTCCATACTACCCTACGTCTTGCTTGTAGTGCACTGCACTTCATTGAGACATTAACGACACAACATGAGTTAGAAACTTTGCATTTATCAGAAGCAAAACAGGACAAAGCGACTAGATCATATAGAGGATGCTCTCCCTTCAGTTGCTTCTATGCTTTCTTCATTCCGATCTTCTCGGCTTCAGCATTTTCTGCATGGGGTGAAGCTTATGAGTCTCATTCCAACTGTATCGGCATTTTCTTCCTCTCCATCCTTCAGTCGCCATTCAAACTCTTGTGTTAATCTGCCGATGGCTATGCAAGATATTGACATTGCCTGAAAGGCTCCGCCCAAACCCTCTTCCTCCTCCAACTTGAACAAGTCTGCCGGGTCATACTTTTAATCGAGAAATCTCTCGGGGATCCACTCTTCTGGTTTCTCATACTTCTTCTTGTCCATGTTACATCCATATATGTTTATTGCAATCTAAAAACAACACAATTCAAGTTTCAAATTCCTAATCCAACATGCAAGACATGGTATTGGCAGAAAAAAAACCATGTGTATCGGTCTCCGTGGCTTCCGGCTGGGACCTAATTGGGCATCTTCATGTACATAGCGTGGAGGAATTACTGCAACTGGACTGTGTTTCCTCAGAGTTTCAAGGAATACAGCGTTCAAGTACGGAAGCTGAGACAAATGGTCCTCCGGTGGGCTTTCAGAACCACAAACTTTTCGAATGTCCTCAACAGGTCGATCCTGTCAAGGAAATAACAATTACTTAAAGCATGTGTAGGAAAATCAGTGAATCGAAAAAATAGAAAAGCTAAATATTAACTCAACTTGGCGTTTTGGATTCTTTGCAAGTTCATACAAAGCCCGCTCTATGGTGATCAAAGTGGTATTAGAAGTCTCCATGATTGCCTCACAGAGCAAAATGGTGATCTTCTCCTCAGAGCGTCTTGGCTTCGGACATCAAGAAGTCAATGTAACTGTTCGCTTCCTGCTTCAGAAGTTGATCCGACCTATTGAAAAAGCTACAACTAATTCAAAAAAATAAATTGAAGCTGAAAAGGCAATGGCCTTGTTTGGAACTTCCGCTAGATATTCATTTCTACTTTAAAGAACCGTCCAAAATTGAGTGCTCCGAAGCCGCCAGTGAAACTTGGAGATTGATGGGGTTGAACAAAGAGATCAAGCTATTGCCGAGGCTTCCAAAAGCTCTGATCAGCTACCAGAAATTGTGAGGGAGATCGGAGAACTAGTTGGTGATGGCAAAGTCAATGGTGTAGGGGCGTATGCTGGCGATTTTGATTCCAATAAAATATTTGTTCTGAGTCAGTCAAGATTTTTTCTCAAACTTTTATCAGTTAAAGACATGGCAACATTTACCTTCTGAACATAAACTTAGAGAGTTCTCAATGTCTTATCTCAATTCAAGATGAGGCAAATCTTTGATATCATAAGTTAAGACATGTTAGCATGAAACATATTGCCAAACTGCCCTCCAAGAAGTTGGTCCACGGTCTCCCTAAAATGGTGTATCAAAAGACTGAGCTGTGTACTCCATGTATCTTGGGAAAATAGTTTAGAAGCTCATTTAAATCCATAAATCATGTTTTCACTAATCGCGTCTTCCAGTTTCTTCACATGGATATTTCCGGACCGACTAGAACTCAAGACATCGGTGGTAAGAAATATTGTTTGGTAATAGTAGATGATTACTCAAGATTTATATGGATTTTCCTTTTGACAAATAAAGTAGAAATTTTCTCATATTTTTCAAAATTTGCCAAAAATGTTCAAATGAGAAAGGCTATGCTATTTCAAACATCAAGACTGATCATAGGTGATCATTTTGAAAATCAAGACTTTACAAGTTTTTATGATAAAAATAGTTTTCAACATGTTTTCTCCTCTCTTTACACTCCAGAAAAAATAAAGTTCTAGAAATGGAAAAATTGATCTTTACAAGAGATGGCTAGAACACTGTTAATTGAAAGTAGGGTCTCTTCTCGCTTTTGGGTGGAAGCAATCTCCATTACTTGTTATATAATTAATCGAACATTTCTAGGGCCCATCCTAGAGAAAACCCCCTATGAAGTTTACAAAGGAAAAAAAAAAAAACTAAGTATTTCTTATTTTTATGTTTTTGGTTGCAAGTGTTTTATTTTGAAAAATGCAAGCGATCATCTAAGCAAGTTTGATGAAAAGTCGGATGAAGGGATATTTCTTAAATATTCCACTGCAAGCAAAGTTTACAGGGTCTTCAACAAGATTACAAAGATTGTCAAAAAATCAATAAATGTTAGGTTTCAAGAAGTTGACCAAAACCAACAAGATCATACTTAACTTGAAGGGTCTGAGTTAGTTTCAAACTTAAAGAAGTCTGAATCTCTTGAACAAACTCAACCATCTGGTGAACAAAGTCAAGTTGAAGAAAAAAGTAGAAGATTCAAAAGAAATAGACTCGGCAAATCCTTGAAGATAATGATAGATTCAACAATAATTGGAAGTACAAATCAAGTTATCCTAAAGATCTCATCATTGGTAACATAAAAGAAGGAATTCATACCAGATCCAAGGTCAAAGGAGACTTAAGTACTCTAGCTCTCATTCATGAAATAGAACCAAAGGAAGTAGAAGAAGCCTTAACCAATGAAAACTAGATAGAAGCAATGTAGGAAGAGTTTAGGCAATTTAAGATCAATAATGTTTGGGAGTTGGTTCCCAAACCAAAAGGAAAATATATAACTGGAACAAAGTATGTGTTCAGAATTAAGATGGATGAAAACAGTAAAGTGACCAGAAATACGGCAATACTTGCAGCAAAATGATATACACAAGCAGAAGGAATAAATCATGATGAGATATATGCACCGATAGCCAAGTTGGAAGCTATAAGGCTATTACTTGCATATGCATGTTTTCATAATTTCAGGTTATTTCAAATGGACGTTAAAAGTGCATTCCTAAATAGTTTCATCCAAGAAGAAGTTTATGTTGAACAACCAACAGGATTCGAAGATCCCAGAAAAATAGATTTTGTTTATAGACTGAAGAAAGCTTTGTACGGTTTGAAGGAGACACCTCGAGCTTGGTATGAGAGACTAAGTAAGATTTTAGTAAGCAATTGTTTCAAGAAAGGTATGGTTGACACTACCTTGTTTATTAAAAAGAAAGGAAAAGACTTTCTACTTGTTCAAATATATATAAATGATATCATCTTTGGTTCTTCTAATTTACTACTATGTAATAAATTTTCAAAGTCTATGCTAGAAGAATTCGAGATAAGTGTGATGGGTGAATTAAAATTCTTTTTGGGTCTACAAGTCACACAATTGAAGGAAGAAACCTTCATCTATCAAGAGAAATATGCCAAAGATGTCATCAAAAAGTTTGAAATGGAAAATTGTAATAAGATTGAAATTCCTTTGTCAAGTTCCTCCAAACTCGACAATGATGAAGATAGAAAGAAAGTGGACCAAAAGACATATAGAAACATGATCAGTTCTCTTCTCTATCTTACTACTTCTTGGCCTGATATTTTATTTAGTGTGTGTGTGCATGCTAGATTCCAAGCTGATCCTAGAGAATTACATCTCGGTGTTGTTCAACGTATTATCAAATATATTACAACAGATCCAAAGTTAGATTTGTGTATTTAAAAGGAGGAGACTTTATTCTACTTGGATACTCAAATGCTGATCTAATTGGTTGTAAAGTCGATAGGAAAGTACATTTGGGATGTGCCAACTTTTGGGACAAATATTATTGTCCTAGTTCTCTAGGAAGCAGAACACTGTGGTACTCTCAATGATAGAAGTAGAATATGTTGCTCTTGGTAGTTATTGTTCTCAAATTCTTTGGATTAGGCAATAAGTAAGAGACTTTAGAATAGAAGAATCCTACATTGAAATAAGATGTGACAACATAAGTGGGATCATTCTCACGAAAAAACACATTGAAATCCATCATCACTTCATAAGAGACCATATACAAAATGGTGAAATCAATGTTCAATTCATTGATTTAAATAATCAATTGGCAAATATTTTCACCAAGCCATTGGAGAAAGGTTCATTTGAATTCACATGTGAAAAATTGAATATTACTCATACATTTAGGGCCCGTTTGGTTCAACTTTTGAGAAATGCCATTGGGATAATGCAAATACCTTTGAGGTAAAGGAGTTTTCCGAAATGCTAGACTGTTTGGTAAACTATAACTGAAAAGTAATTTAGGGAAATGCAAGATTGTTTGGTAAACATATATATGAAAAGCCCTTTAGTGTGACCAAATTAAGTTTTTTAGTTTTAGTATTTTTAAAATTGCAAAAAAGAAACAATGACTATATCACATTTTACATTTTCATGTTGAGAGTAATATAAAAGATATATATTAATAAATATATTTTAAAATTATATTAAAAGAATTTGATTATAAATTAGATGCAAAGCTCAACTTTTGGCTAAGGTTCTTTTAGGTTTGTTTTCAACTTTGAATAATTTTTTTAATTATTGTAGTATTAATTATCTTCGTTAATTAATGATTATTCTAATGTATTGATAAAAAACTGGGCTATTGATTGTCAAAAGATAAAAATGACCAAAAAAAAAAAAAAAAAAACCAAACATTTGCAAAGGGTTTTCATTATTTTTTTAAAAAATAAAAATAAAATCTAATGAAACTCCGTTGCCAATCAATGGCGGTTGGGGTGGGGGGAAGATGATCGGTTTAAAAAGAAGAAGAAGAAGAAGAAGAAGAAGAAGAAGAAGAAGAAGAAGTCAATGGATGAATAGTAGAAGTTGACTTGCATTTCCGAAATGTTAAAAGCCAAAAGCAAGTCCCCCATCTACTTTGGGCTTTCAAAGCATTTCAAAGGCCAACATTTGGCTAAGAATACCTCCAAATGCTAAACCAAACACCTAAATTTTTTTCCCAACGGGCTTTCAGGGCTGAAAGCCCCCTAGGAATGCTGAACCAAACAGGGCCTTAATTAGAGTCCATGAAAAGCAAACTCATCTGTTCAATCTTCTAGAAGAGACATCTTTTTCTTACAGACTCGGGTAATTATAATTCAAATTTGGCTTGTTAGTTTCTTTTCTTCTTGAACATGTATGAATATTTTATTCAAATTTTTACTTGCCATCTATATTTTTGGAAATTATTATCTTTTATTGCTGATTTTTCGGAGTCAATATCTCAAAATTATTATAGTTATTATTTTGTAAATTTTCAAAATGGAAGTTATTTTTTCCTTTCTCGCATCCGTTTGGTGGCCTTGGTTCAGTTATTTTAAATAGCCCATAATTTCTTTTCTTCTGATTACCTTCTTCCTTCACAAACCCTAATCTCGCAAACCTCTGTTTCTCTTGGTTCAGTTATCCAGAAGCATCTGAATCGCATCTCATACAAATTTTGTCAGTCTTTGGTGTGTAATGAAATCTTTCAGGAGTCATTGGAAGACCTAATTTATGTACATTTTCCGGATACACCCCACACAATGTGAATAGGTGATCCAAGAGCTCATAAAACATAAGAATCTGATCCAGTTAGACCAATCTTTATCCTATCCTAGGATTGACTGTAGACTCTATGTTGGTAGTCCTTGTAAATTTTTCGCAATCTGTCGTTCTGTCTTCCTTTCCAACAAAGCAGCTCAAATCATGAATTTGCTGTTCTTTTGAAGGAAATTAATGCATTTCTTTTTCTACTAATCCAACTAAATTAAAGGAGGACAATTCTTTCAATCGACTTAAGGAACCAAAAACCAACATAACCAGCCCCAACTTCGGCATATTGTTACCGGACTAGAATGGATCATTGCCTAAGCAAACCTATCTTTGAGTCTTTACCTCAGTTTTTACCACAAAGCAATGTGATCCTTTCCTTGTAAAGGCCCTTGAACAGATGAACATAACAACGCAATAGCACTAAGTAGATGACGACATAGCAGGATGGCGACCCTTCAAGCAGGGTCTGCCTCTTCCTTTTTTATCAAAACCAACAAAAAGGTGACATCCAGATTAGTCCTAAGTTTTGCTTATACCTGCATTGCACTCCGTTGAAACATCTACCACACAGCAAGACTTAGAAACTATGCATTTATCAGCAAAACAAGACAAAACCACTGCATTACACAGAATTCTCCCACTTCAGTGGCTAATATGCTTTCCTCATTCCAATCTTCTCAGCTTCAACATTGCTTGCATTGGGTGAAGCTTATGAGTCGTCAGTCCCACCGTATCAACGTTTTCTTCCTCGCCTTCCTTCAGTCGCCATTCAAACTCCTGGACTAATCTGCCAATGGCTGTGCAAGATATTAACATGGCCTGAAGAGCTCCGGCACAAATCCTCTTCCCTCCTCCAAAGGCCATTGTCTTGAACAAGTCTGCTGGCTCATACTTCGCATCAAGAAATCTCTCAGGCATCCACTCTTCTGGTTTCTCATATATCTTGTTGTCCATGTTACAACCATATATGTTTATAGCAATCTAGAACAACACAATTCCAGCTTTAAATTCCTTATCCAACATGCAAGACATGGAATAGGCATAAAAAACCATTTGTACTTTTCTACCTGGTTTCCTGCCGGGACAGTGTACCCTCCTAATTGGGTATCTTCGTGTACATAGCGTGGAGGAATTATTGGAACAGGACTGTGTTTCCTAAGAGTTTCATGGAATACAGCATTCAAGTAAGGAAGCTGAGACAAGTAGTCCTCTGTGAGGGTTTCAGAACCGCAAACTTTTCGAATCTCCTGGACGAGTTGATCCTGTCAAGGAGGTGACAATTACTTTAAGCTTAGCACAAAAATCAGTGACAATAAAAAAAGGATAAGCAAAATAATTAGCTAAACCTGGCATGTTGGATTCTTAGCAAGTTCATACAAAGCCCACTCTGTTGTGACCAGAGTGGTATCAGAAGTCTCGATGATTGGCTCCCAGAGCAAAATGGTGATCTGCTCCTCAGAAAGCGTCTTGGTTTCGGATATCAAGAAGTCGATGTAACTGTTCGCTTCCTGCTTAAAAGGTCACCCAACTTACTAAAAAAGCTACAACTAATTCAAAAAAATTAAGTTCAAGCAGTAAAGACGATGGCCTTGTCCGGAACTGCCACTTGAAATTCATTTATGTTTTAAAGAACTGTTCAGCATTTAGTACTGGTTAATACTTTTTAAGCCATCCAGAAAAACACGTTTGCTTCAAAACCACCTATCTTTCCAGTTGTTTCCCAATTGTAATCTCCAACATTTCAAAATGAAAATGTAAAAACACAAAAAAAAAAAAAAAAAAGTTCCCTAATTATCAATATAAACTATTAAATATTCAAAATTTCATGGTTTTTTCCAATAAGAGCTATAATCAATTTGCAGTCTCTTGAGAATAATTCCACGTTGAGCAAAACAGAAAACTGTCATGTTTTTTCCTAAAAGTTTTCAAAATAAATTTCTCAAGGAAACTTTGAAACAAGCACTACCTCCCCTGAAGCGATTCTCTGTTTCTGCTCCCTGAGTAGGGCTTTCGCCACTGCTTTCCTGCGGAAAGCCAGTTGGTCAATCTTCTTTTCCCAGCTTTTACTAGGAATCCATCTCAGGTAAGGAAAGAAATCCCGCCAGTCCACCTCAATTGCACCAGCCATCATGTCCGACACCATAACCTTGAACATTTCCTCTTTGGATAATGTTGTCCCAAGTTCCTCCACATATATGGATTTCACCTCCCGCCCCAAAGCCTGAAATGCAATTACCAATTAACCCTGATCTCTTGTTTTTCTTTTCTTGTTTTTGTTTAGAAAGGATAGAAAAAAAAGAGGTCGCTTACTTGTTTGAGTGCCAATGTAAATAGTTCACTCTGGAAGACTTTCCTGAAATTGACCGCTTCAAGAGGATGGCCATCTACAAGGGCATGTAATTGTCTAGAAACGTTTTCCATCAAGATGTCTCGGTAGGATCGTAGCCGCTTCTGCATATATAGATGCACATAAACAAGCATTAAGTCAAAGTGACAAGAATCTAGTGGTGAGATCTCCGTCTCTCTATCTCTCCCTCTCTCTAGCAGCTTACTTGAGCATTCACACCCAAGACACCTGCAAGTATGTATCGCTTCACCATCTTGTGGAATTCATCATAGTCACTCATAGCGACCATACATTTATCAGCTGTGAGGATCCGCAGGGCATTTGACATCTTTCTCGTAGAGATTGACGAGAATCTAGTAACCAGAGCCTGAAAAAAGAAAGAAGGATGCCTGAACATTCAATAAACATTTCATACATCCTAGTAGCGCAAGATCATTAAAAGCTAGGGGCTGAGTGCAAATTTTTCCCGAATTGTGTACTTCTATGAAACTTCTTCCAAAAATTCTTTACCCCACCCCCAAAGCGAAGATTTTTGCTATCTCTTTGTTTACCTTGCTCCCTAGTCTAAAATCTTGTGTCTACCACTAGGTGGAAAAGTTTTCATTTCATGGAGAGTACTAACAAACCAGTCTGCCAGACCCCAAAATGTTAAGAAACAGGATAAAGAGTTTCCAAACGTTTCATTGGAAAGGAAGAGACTACTCCGATACACATTAGGTTAAATAGATTTATAAATATATAGACTCTCTTTCTAAACTTCAGTATTTTTCCTTTCTCATGTTCTCAAAACATTTCCATATTCTAATTCGATGTATATTGACTGGAAAAATTTTGGTATCCCTGCCATGCAACTCATGTGGATAAACAAATGGTTTACGGAGTGTTAAATTAAAACATAACTAATTTCTCCCATCACTTTCAACTTCTTCGCCCTTTGACCTCAGTACGCCACGCTATAAGAACGAGAGTAGTTTGTACAATATGAGCTGAGTAATAAATGCAGAGACTTGTGATGACTCCACGAAGCGAGAATTGATGACAGGTACACTCCTAAGTTTCCGTCACAGGCAGAAAGAATGACAGCCTAATTCGACAAATAAAGAATGACAGCCTAATTCGACAAATGACGAGCCATCTGTATATAGCACGGGGACAGCTGTTACCGTACCATTAATTGATGCGTAAAAACCTAGTTTTGGGGGCGAGATGAGGAAAATTTTCAATACCTAAGGGGCGAGATATATAAAAATTATATGTAATTTCATATGTTATAGCCTATATCTTACAAAATCCACGAAAAGGCGAGCGGTCAGAAGGACACGGCTCTCGCCAGCCGCATCTCGATCCTTCACTGGCCAATAGTATTACCTCTTTGGCAACATCAGTGGAATTGAGGACCACCATGGTAGCAGCACCGGTTCTGATGGAATAAATAGGGCCGTAAGTTTCAGCCCATTTTGTAAAGGTCTTGTGAGGTTTCTTCTCCTTCAGTTGAAGCAAATTCCCCACTATAGGCAACCCAGGAACCTCTGCATGAAATTCAAGTCCCCCAGAAAGGAAAAAAAGAATAAATCATTACGAGACTCAAAAAGCGCTTTCTGTTTCCATTTCTTTTTCTCAAGAAACAAAGATTACCCGGTAAAGGCGGAAGAGTGGAATGGCCATTTTTCTTCTGGGCAGAGCCGAATTTCCCCAGGAAGAAAGAGAAGAGCAACAACAGTGAAAGCCCACCAAGAATGGCCGTAGTGGCGAAAGGCAAGGGCAGTTCTTGCATATCTCGGAACGTGGATATAGCCGTTCAGATGAAACTTGGAAGTGAAGAGTCAGTGGTTCTTGAATCGAATGAAATGAGAAGAGATGGCGAATAAAACAGACGGCTGCGGACTGATTTTTATAAGCGGAACCATCTCCTTGGACGGATGGGCTGGAGCAGTTAGAAAACACAGAGGCCGAGCAGACTGAAAAAGAGATTCGTTTATCGATTTGTGCAATTTATTAATCGAAGCATGCGAAGCGTTTGCAATAAAACAAGAGGAAGCGAACGGCAAGCTCTGAGCAAAGAGCGAGGGAATATACGATTTGGGAGATAATGACCCATCTGAGTCATCGGGCTTTAGCCGTTCTCTTCAGCTGTTCTGTACTCGGAAATCTCATAGAGGCCGTGCCTTTTGTCTTCTTCCAAAAGTAGAGAGAGACGTCCGGTGGGAGGATTTCGAGGAGGCACAGCAGGTGGCGACGCGGAAGAGCTCAGGGGAGGTGATTTGCTTTCGGGGCATCTCCTTCGCCAGATTCTGTGGCCTTTTGGGTAGGATAGAACCAGACAAAAAGGACAAGTGCCTCGAAGATGATGATGACATCTCGGAAAATGATCTTTCACAAAAGTAGATGGTAAAAGCATTATCGCAGATGCATAAATAAACGAGGCCGTATTTCAATAGGCAAGAGAAAAAAGAAAAAGATTTGTGTACTTAAATCTCGTGATAAATTTGGCCCCACTTTTTAGACTGACCTTAAAAAAGCACCATTTCCCAGAGTGAATTTGTTGGGAGAACACCTTTCGGGATATAAGATCTTCGTCTTATTACGGCTAAGTTCTCCATCAAAACGAGCTTATGCGTTAGCAGATGGAGCATATATTATGACATGCACAAAAACACATTAATTACGGTGGCATCGTTTCGCCTAATGTGTCAAAGTAAAACTATTTCTCTTTCCATGCAGGAAAGGGCGTTGTCCCATCATTGAAGATGTGTTGAGTGACATGTGGGTTTTTTTTTGTCTAGACCCTTCCAAATGTGAACCACTAAAGAAAAGTTAATAGATTATGAAGCCAAAAACTTACTCTACCAAATTCGTACGAATTGCAACTTTGAATTTTGATTTAATCAATTTAACATACAATTCAATTTATTTAGGAGTCATCACTAGTCTAATATAGGTTGATTAGAAACCTAAGTAAAGGGTATCATAAATATGAGGGAGTTGGATATCTTAGATAGATCTAATGCTCAAAGACTTACTCAGGAGTCATCAATAGTCTAATATAGGTTGATTAGAAACCTAAATAAAGGGTATCATAAATATGAGGGAGTTGGATATCTTAGATAGATCTAATGCCCTATAAATGACTTTTCTCTTTATTTTCAAAATTATATTTGCAAGCAATCTTCGAGAATTTTAAGCTTAAACCACAACATGTGAGAGGTAATCATATGAATACGCAATTAGATAATGTAACACTCAATGAATCAAAGTGATAAATAAATTGCTAGAAAATACAAAAACCTCAATGCATTAAGTAAAGCATGACTTAATTATGATAATGCCCCAAGTGTTCTGCAAGACTATAATGTAAAAATGTATGCATATCCTAAACATAGTTTCTAAATGCAATGACATTTAATTATTTTGGGGTTTTTCTTCCTTTTATAGAAAATATATCCAATGCATGAGATACAATTTTAATCTAAGTTATTTCTATGTAATTCTAACTTAAGTTAATAACATGTGACATGAATTATTTAAATACAATCCACACTTAAATTAATTCTAACACTATGAACTAATTTAATATGCAATTAGATTTATATGGATTTAGGGATATATTCACTAAATGACATTGATATTATGATAGGGATATGATGACGTGGATATGATAATTTGGGATTTATGAAACTAATTCTATATGCATGTTATTTTTCATTAGTTTTCTTTCAAATCTATATTAGAATCTCCTAAATTACAACTTGGTTCCTAAAATAGGCAATTCTAAAGTAGGAATCTGATCTATGCCCAATGCAATGCAATTTTTTTTTTTTTGTGTGTTTTATAATGAAAATATATCCTAAAATAATAACATGCAATATATAAACCCGCATAATTTAAATATTCACCACACGCAAAATAGAAAACAAAGGTAATCAGATCCAATTTTAGGTCTTCAAAATCAAAACCCCAATTTTATGCACAACTCGAACGAGGAAATTTCCTATTGGTGATACACCTAAGGTCATATCCATATAAAGTTTGGAACAAAGCAACCTAAGTATAGTATACTGAACCTAAATGACGACTGGCGAAGGGAGTTCACCGGTATCGGTGGTGAAAACGAGCAGGACGATGAGGCTACGGCGGACGCGACGAGGGTTTCGGGGGAGCTATACTTCATGTGTTTAAATAAGTCTTAGCTTAGGGTACCGAGGACTGCGATGCGAATATCATGATTGCTCCGGTTTCAGCTGTATTGACCTTTTTTTCTAGGTTCAAAGTACGAGTGTCTAAATAGTTGACTTTGCATTTGTGAAGAATGAAAGTTCTATGGTGTAACCACCCACCATTGCAGCGTAGAGGGTAGAGCTTGTGTTCTCCACCGAGGAGAACTAGGTTCGAAGCCCCTGCAAAGTAGGGAGGCTGAAGCACTGTGTGGTGCCTTGCCCGGGGTGCGTGGGTGGTGGTTTCCTGCGTGCCTCCCCAGGGTTTACTCTCCGGCTGCCGACCGTGTGGGGTTCCCTGGGTCACCAAAAAAAAAAAAAAGTTCTATGGTGTAAATTGCTTATTCAGGAAATTTAGTACATGTGAATTCAAACTCAAGATGACTTATTGTCATACCCCGAATCCTAGTAGAAAGGGGGATAATATGGCCATCCTTCAACCCGAAGGATGCAACCTTAAACCACTCATAATCCAACTCCCAAAAGTCCCCATCAAAAGCACTCTTGTATTATCATCGCTAATGAGGAACTTGAAAAAATTGAGAAAGAGAGGGGTGAGTAACCATAGCTTAGCAAGTAATACATCTATTATTTTTAGATTGAACATCCATTATGCATGTGTGTGTGTGTGTGTGTGTGTGTGTGTGTGTGTGTGTGTAATATGCATGTGTGTGTGTGTGAAAATGGCTTAGCAAGTTACATCTATTATTTTTAGATTAATTTATCAAAAACAAATTAATTTTTTGATTACCAAATGTTCTAAATTAGTACACTCATGACAAATTTACTCTCTATAAGTTTTTGTTATATTTTACTATTAAATTGCTGAGTTAAGGGTTTTACCCTCCTTTGTTTGTCACATGTGTACCATTTTTTGTGATTTTTCATGATAATAATCTAATTTAACAGAGGTTATATTTGTCATAAAATGTACCGGCTTGGATTTTTTTGGGTAAAAAAATAGTTTAGAGTAAATTTATCATGAGGTGTATCAATTTGGGGGTTTTTAGTGGTCAAAAAATTAGTTTAGGGTAAATTTATTATAAATGTACTAGTTTAGGTTTTTCTTTTATTTTTCTTTGTGATAAAAAAATCTGTTTGAAGTAAATTTATCACATGTATACTAGTTTGGGGTTTTGTGGTATTAAGCCCTCCTCCACACACACAACAAACAAAACTCAAAAATGCACATTCAATCCATTATCTCAATTCAAACATCAATGGTTAAGTCCAATTTGATCAATCTCATTCATAACAACATCATGGCCCATTCTTTGATCAATCTATTGCTTAATATACTATCATAGTCACAACACAATGTCTCGTGACAAGATGACTAGGATTCCTCCCTTGATAAGGTCTTGACCTACAAAACTAGTAGCTTGGCCCAAAAGGATATCGTAAACCCACTATGCATATCCATAAATCCCTTATTGGTTTCACATTAATATCGAACGTCAAACAACCACTCTCCAATATCATAAATTCAATCAAGTATACATTTTACAAACCAAACAAATAACATTTTCAGAACACGGCTCATCCGCCATAAATACTTTCCCAAAGCATTTCTCATATCATTCAAAAATCCTTTAATATACCAATTCGCAAAGTGGTACATATATAACATTTCACAATTCTTTTTTTTTTTTTTTTTTGGTAAGGTAAGTGGTATTATAGCTTTGAACAAATTTACATGAAAACTCAACCGGCTCCTAATCTTGCACTCTCGATACAAATTTAGGGAGAGTGGAAGGGAGCACAATCAAGAAACAGGAAAAGAAAAACAAAACGGACTAAACAGAGCAAGGACCGAAGGTCCACGAGAGACAACAAAGAGCTAAGACTAGCAAAGACCCTCCGCTACCAGAAGAGAAGCCAACGTCCGGATACCGAAGAGGCAGGATGTTGAAGGACGCCGATCTAAGCATGCTCCTGTCGATCGCTGAAGGTAGCTGGGTGGAAGCCCCAACTCCGCTGGAGACGTCTATTCCTCGGGATATCAGGGATGTTAGAAAAACTTGCAGCTTTGTCCTTCACACTTTTGATAATGTGATTTTTGATTGAAGTAAGGACGATCGACTCTCCACAGAAGATAACGGCATTCATTTTCTTCCAAATGATATAGCACATAGCAGCAAAAGAATGTCGTGCTATAATGTGAAAAAATTCTTTGCCTTTGAGGAACCACATAGCCCAGAGGAGGTTATCCTTCCAAGGCCTAGGACGCCAGGGAAGATTGCAGCGAGTGGCCCAAAAGTAAGCGATAGAAGCCGTTAGATGGCAATCAAAAAATAAGTGGTCAGTGGAATCAGGGACCTCATTGCAAAAAGCACAGGTGGTGTAGTCAATTCTACCATATGATAGAAGGAGTTGCTGCGTGGGTAGACGATTTTTAGCAATCAACCAGAGAATGAATTGGAACCTAGGAGTAATGTCGCTTGCCCAAATGAGAGAAGCCCAAGGAGCAGGGGGTCTCTTCCTTCTGAGGTGGTCCCATGCAGACCCAATGGTGAAGCGACCCGAAGGGTGCCATCTCTAGGAAAAGCAATCCGGAGAGGAGTTAGGCGTTGGAGAAGAGAGACCCCAGCTCAATAGAAGGAGGTGCGTGGAACAACCCGGGGCGAAAGAAGATCCGCCACCACCGCATTTCTGGAAGCTCGGATCTCCGGATGATTGGTTCCGGTAATAGGATGTGAAGAGGCCCTTTTGGATGCCGGTGGTCATACCACGGGGGAAACGAGAGGCCATTCCCAATTTTCCATAGGAAGGATAGGCGAGACTCGCTTCTTAATTGCAAAATCTTCTTCCAAGCCCAAGAACAAACTGTGGGAGTGGTGGCAATCAAAAAGTTTTGCCACTTTAAGAAGTTGGAATGAATCCAACGACACCACAGGGATACCTTGTCTGTGAAAAGGATCCAGATATACTTCATCATGGCTGCTTTGTTACAGTCTCTTAATTTTCGGATGCCGAGACCTCCTTCATTTTTTGGCAGACAAATGTCTTCCCAAGAGACCTTTGCTCCTCCCTTACCGAGATCAGCACCTTTCCATAAGAATTGGCGCAACACTTGTTCAATGTCGTTTAGGACCAAGATTGGTAAGGTGAAAACACTTGACCAGAAAGCCTGAATTGAATGTAGGACTGATCTGATTAGTTGAAGTCTTCTAGTATAGGAGAGTAGGCGATGGGCCCAGGACTTGGCTCTAGAAGTAATCCGCTCAATCAAGGCAATACAGTTAGTCTTCCGAAGCCTGGAGGAAATAATAGGTACTCCAAGGTAACGCACCGGAAGTGAACCTTCATGAAATCCAAAGGCTAGCAATATGTAGTTGCGGATAGTCGGAGAGCCTCCTGAAATGAAGACTTCGCTCTTGTTCTTGTTTGGAAGTAATCCACTCCAAGAGGAGAATAAGTCGAGTCATTTTTTCAACAATGTGATGGAACCCCAATTTGCCTAGCTAAATAGGAAAACATCATTTGCGAAGAATAGGTGAGAAAGCCTAACCGGTTTGCATCGCCAAAAATACTTGAAATTTGCATGGGATGTGCGAGCACTCAATATTCCCGAAAATACCTCCATTACTAGGGTAAAGAGGTAAGGGGACATGGGGTCGCCCTGGCGAAGGCCCCTCCCGCTTGAGAAGAATTCGTGCAGCTCACCATTAATCGAGATTGAGTACTTGGGGGTCCGGACGCACACCATAATCAGCTTGATCATAAACTGAGGGAATCCAAAGGCTAAGAGTGTCAGCTGAAGGAAGTCCCAATCAACAGTGTCGTAGGCCTTTTGGAAATCCACCTTAACAGCACATTTGGGGAGATAGGGTTGCAGGTGGAAGCCAGCAAAAAGTTCCTGGGCAATCAGAATATTATCTCTAATTTTCCTACCTTTTACAATATAATTGTCACTATAAAAAAAGAACCAAAATTCCGACAGTAGTAATTAATATTAACATAATAGAAAGGCATTCTGCGCCGGATCTACCACATCTCCCAAGACTGAGGCCAGGCGATTTGATAAGATTTTCGTGATGACCTTATAGATGGTATTGCATCATGCGATTGGTCTGTAGTTCGTGACCGCACACGCATTTGGTACTTTTGGAACTAAGGTGAGGATAGTATTATTTACCTCCTTGAGGAGTCGCCCGGAGGAAAAAAATTCCTTGACCGCGTCGAGGATAGATGGGCCAACTATGTCCCAATTACTCTTGAAGAATTCTACTGTGAACCCATCAGGGCCTGGGGTTTTACCTCTCGGGAGAGAGAAAAGTGTATCACAAATTTCCATATCAAGAACTGACCTAGAAAGAGTACTGACCTGGTCCATAGTCAAAGGCCTCCGGATGTAATCTGTAACCTCTTGTAAGGAGGGCTTAGACAAGGCTGAGTGAGGAGCAAGCAAGTTAGTGAAGAAGGAAACAAAGACTTGCGAAACCATAAGAGGGTCAGTGATCAACTCCCCCGCCACATTTGTAACTGATAAAATCCTATTATGGAGCTCTCTCTTCTTGACCGAGAGGTGGAAAAATCTTGTATTACTATCACCTTCTTTAAGCCACCGAATTCTAGACTTTTGCCTGTAGAAGGATTCTTCATCATGGCGCAAGTCCACGAAGTGTCTGCTCAAGCTCAGCCAACTGTGGGTTCTGTGGATCAAGGACCAATTCAGTCTGTACCAACCGAAGGCTCTCCCTAGCTTCCTCCGCTCTAGCCGAGATATTGAAGAAAGTGTCCCTGTTGAGTTGCTTAAGTCTGCCCTTGAGCAATTTCAGCTTGAAAACTAGTTTGTACATAGAAATGCCCTGTACGTGTGAATCCCAAACCCGTTGCACAATAGAGGTAAAGTTTGGATGCTCCGACCAAAAGTCAAAGTATTTGAAGGGTCTTCGCCTAATCACAAGGTCAAGAATTCTGACCACAATGGGAGAGTAATCAGAAATGCCTGGATTGAGGAAGGATGCTTCAGAGAAAGAGAACTCAAAGTTCCATTTGGAATTTACCAAAACCCTATTGATTTTCCTCATTTTTCTAGCTTGGCCAGAAGACGTCGACCAAGTGAACCGAAGGCCTACAAATCTAAGATCCTCTCATTCTGACTAAGCCAGGCAATTGGCGAATTCATCAAAGTACGGGATCCAGGCATTAGAGCCCCCAATTCTGTCAGATGGATCCTTTATGGCATTAAAGTCTCCAAAGAAGCAAGCCGGGTGAATCTGCAAAGATTACTCATATGTAGGAAGTTTGCCCAAAGAGGACGGCGTCGTAAGAAGGAGTGTTCACCATACACAACTGAAAGACAGCAACACTTTCCAGAGAGATTGATGGTTACCCACCCATGGATAGCCTGGTCGGTGATGTCCATCGGTTCAAATCTTATAAAGTCCAGGTTCCACCCAACCCATATCCGTCCCTTAGGAGAGTACTCATAATTTGTGACCCATTTCCAGCCAGTAAGCAAAGACGAGGACAAAGAATCGAAATCCGCTTCAGAGACTTTCGTCTCAACAAGACCAACAAAAGAAAGATTATATTTGGAAACTAACTTTCTAACTTCCGCCCGCTTTAACGGGTCATGAAGGCCCCTAATGTTCCATATTCCTATATACATGAAGAAAGAGAGAAGGTCACTTACCTCGTTTAGAGGCATTTTTCTTCGCCGACACGGACTTGGGATCCAAGGATGGGGCCGAGTCGGGGCGAAGTAACGACGGCTTATCCCGGATAGTAGCCAAATCGAGTCGCGGGAGAGGATGTTGGGGATGGGCACCCAACCGAAAAAAGGTCCTCATCTTCAATTCCAGTGTGCATGCTGGAAATTTCATCAGAGCATTCCGCTTGCTCATTTATGGCAGCTTGTTTCGATCTTACTACCGAGGAACCTGTACGCGTAATGGAAGGAGCAAGGGGGATACCAACCGGCTTTTGAGGCATTGGAGGCGGGCCCGATTTCTGGGCAATCCCTTTCAATTTCAGCAAGCCATCTTCAGAAGGCTAGGCCAGGTTGGAGGAGGCCGCCTCTTTTGGGATCTTCTTCTTCTTAGTCATGACCTGTTGCCACGATGAGTCCACAGCAGGGGTCGGAAGAAGAGATTGGGAGTGACGGTCCTTCTCCTGGTGGGGAGGACAATCGGAGGCAGCAAGTGCAACTCCAAGTGAGTAAGCGGCCAGCAGTGCGTCTAGAGGAGCTGGGCACTTGCCCGTCTGCATCAGCAAATCAGCAGGCCTAGTCGAGAATAATGGGTTGTCACGCGTCCTCTCTCCACTCTGAAGATGCTGCGCAGGAGGGGAGCTAGGTCCAGGGGCGGAGGCGTTTCCATCATCTCGGGGACTCTTTGGCAAAGGTTCAGCACTCGGCACCTTGCATTTGTGGCCGAAGACTCCGCATCCAACACAAGCCAATGGCTTCCACTCATATTCAACTTCAACGATGCACGATTCACCTTGCAGGACCACCTCAATGGAGTCACAGGGTTGTTGCCTCGCTGTGATCTCCACACAAACTCTTGCAAAAGCGAGCATATCTAGTTGCTCCGTTCTTAGGTCTACATAAAGGGGTTTCCCAACATAGCTCGCCACATTACTGATTGCTTGAGCCGACCAAAGAGCGATTGGGAGGTTCTTCAACTTTACCCACACCGGAACTGAAGGAAGGGACTCTTTTTGGAAGTCCAAGTTTGGTCGCCATTGCTGTAGCACGATGGGAATCCTCGAAACGGACAAAGGCGACCCCTCAAGGACCTTGCGGCGAAACTCCCTATCCGGGAGGTGGAAGAAAAATAATCCCTTGCCATTGGCCATCACTTTGGCTAAATTCGGTCCCCAAGCTCTCCTGAAGGCAGCTTCGGTTACCTTGAAAGGTATACGTCGGCCTATGTAACAGCCCACGAGACATTCCTAGAGCAAAGGGTCTGCAGCATCGAGGTCTTCCTCGGTCATTTGAAGGACCGCTCGATCCTGGACATAAGTCGAGGGGCAGAAATCCAGATCATATCCCTTTGAGGCCGCCTTTGCAACCGCAACACTAGCCTAAGTCTGCAGGTTGGACTTCCCCGCCACCCCACGTTGAGGACGCTTGGAGCCGGACCTAGTCCTACCATGCGGTCCAGCTGTGGGATGATCATTGCGCATAAGGGATGAATCATCTTGTCCATCGGAGTTGGGCATCGGTCTCTTAGAAGCTGACCGCTAACGGCTCCGGCCCCTCAATCGATTCGGTCTGGATGAGAGGTCCTGCTGAGTTTGCTGCTTGTTCTTTAGACCAGTTGGGATCTGGTGGGTTTGATGCTTAGGAATCTGAGTATTAGGCTCAGAGGAAGAAGCTAATTGCCTCCCGGGCACCTCTGGCATGGCTCCCGCACCAAGAGAGTGGTCGGGCAGCTCCATGGAGGAGACAGGTAGAGGCTGACCTGCAGAATCTGTGTTCTGCCCAACAACAGCAAATGGAGGCATTACATCAAACACCTGGACGGTACCATTCCTGGGTCAATTAGCTAGGCGAGAGCTGTAAGGAGGGTGATAAGAGGTGCTAACGCAATCACAGCCTCTGCAGATAAGGCACCGAACAAATGGAATCACTAGAACCCGCCCAAACAAGCCCAGGCCCTTACAAGAATATCGTCGAACAGTTTGTGTGTACGCCCAAACTAAGGCTCTTTAGCTGAATTCCTTTGGTGGGAATGATGAAATAGGTAGGAGGAAGCTTCCTTAAAACTATCAGCCCAATCCAACCGAAGCTAATCCAGTAAAGAAGTAGAAACCAGGCGAAGAACCCAGAAATTGATCTGCAGAAATCGAAACCTAGGTCGCTGGTTACCTCGAAATTTAGGCCATAGATTCCAAATCCGAACAGTGGAGTTGAAGAGGATATTTCATAGAAGATACACTCCAAAAATCAGTCCAATCGAACGGTTAGATCTCCTTGAAATGCAGAAAACCAGAAGCGAAATCCAGAACCAGAAAACTGCAGAGCCCGACCCCTAGGGCAGGGGATAACTCGAGCTATAGTCCTCTTCTTGTAAATCCCTCCGGTGGGAATATAGAGGGGATAGAAAGGGACCTTCCCTCCAAAATTCAAGCCAATCCAGCGGCTAGATCTTCGGGAATGAGCTTCACACCAAACCGATGAACAGTTACACGGGAATCCAGTAGAGAGGATTCCGCGACCCCACCATTATTTTTGATCTGATGTATTGATTCTTACATTTCACAATACATTTTGTAAAACTATTCTCAAATAATTCTCAAATATTGAAATGTAGTGATTTTCCAATCCAGTTTTTTACGCAATAAACATGCTTTAATAACTTATGCTATACTCAAATTTTTATCACTTTCAAGATATGAGTTTACAAATTCATAGAAGAGATGCCACCACTTACCTAGGAATGCCTACAACTAAACAACAAACATTACTCGAATCGTTAAATTAGTGGTCCTATCAAATAAGCAAGAAACAACATGAAAATCGAGTAAAATACTACATCAACTACAAAATAGCTATACTACACCTAAGCGTTTATGTAACATCCTCATTTTTGGGACATGAAAATGGGGCTTCTTGATGAATTGGATCCAAGAACCATCATTAGGATAGGTGACTTAGATGCTAGATCCAAGAACCATCGTTAGGTGACTCACATTTCGAGCTATAAGCGTTTATGTGACATCCTCAATTTCGGGCCATGAGATTAAGACTTAATGATGAACTAGTTCCAAAAATCATCATTAGGATATGTGACTCACATGCTTAAGTGTCCCTAGGAGTTTAGGAACATCACTACCCTTAGATGAGTCACATGCCTTAGAGAAAGAAGATAGGAGAACAACTTGAAGAACAAGTTATCTTGAAGATAAGCTTGCCCATTAAGTCCTTTGGAAGCTAATCAATAAATGCAAGAAATGACTCATGAACTAATGTGTCCTTAAGGACTTACAACCATCATTGCCCTAAAGTATGTCTTGGGAGTGAACCAATTATTGCAAGATTAGTCACACACCCAACGGGAGCTCCTTGAAGATCAAGTTGTCTTGAAGACCAAGGTTAGTCTTAATTATCTTTGGAAGCTAGTGATTCAATGCACCGTGGTGAATCACAAGCTTATGTATCCCTTTAGACTTAGGCTATAATGACACTAATATGAGACTTGGAAGATAAGTTTTACTCAAGCTTAAGGAGAGAGGTTTCACGCCTATTTGAAGGGCAAAGAGACCAAAGACCAAATTGTCTTGAAGACCAAGATTGGTCTAAAATATTTTCAGAAGCTAGTTATTTAATGTCATATAATGCACTTTGATGAATCATAAGTTTATGTGTTCCTCTAGCCTTAGGCCATCATGATACTAATTTAAGACTTGACAGTTAGGTTTTGCTAAGTTTAGATAACTTAGTGACATATGGCCTCGTTTTTATGTTTAGCTTATTCTTTAGAAGGGGACAAAAGAGAAAGCTCTAGAAGTCTTGGCTTAGCTTCGAGAGCAAGTTAGATAAGAACAAATCCAAACCTCATGATGGCATAAATCTAAGCATTCGATGAGGGAATGTGAGCCATGCACTTATGTGTCACCTATTGGACATAGCCATCATTAAGGTTATATTGAGACTTTGGGGAAGATTTTGGGGAGCAAGTTTTATTTAGGCATGCGATGAATATCTTGGCCTAATAATTATGCCATCTAAGCATTAAATGATGGGGGTTAGGTGTATACTTAAGTATCCTCTAATAGAATAGGCCACAATTACACCTAAACTAAGCTTTGGAGAGTGAGTTAGCCATTTCATCATTACAAGATTTAGGTGGCCCTATAAGGAAGAGTACAAGTGTCTTTTTAAGAGTCTAGTTTTGGCACCTTTTCCTCTATAACCTTCCCAACTCTTCAACCTAGGTTTGCCACCCAAGGAGATCCTATTGGTCCAATTGGAAGGGTAATAATGAGAGCTTTGCATATAAATAAAGACACCTCTTCTCATTTCCTCACCACGCACACACTTCCTCTTCCTCTCCCTCTCCCTCTTTCTCACGCCCTCACCCTCACCACCGACCTTCACTTCTCTTGGCCATCCACTCTCTCCCCATGCTCTCCCTCAACCATGTCCTTTTTTGCTCGGATCTTGCTGCACCACTCACCAACACATCACTATCCGTGAAGTGTAGTAAGTAGAATTCCTAACCCTTGGCTAGGGCGATATACTATGCGGTCGAATTTAGTTGTGTGTTTACCCATGAGTAGTCAATTACATGTCGCAACTCTATTTTGTCTAATTTGCTCATGTGTGATAAAGCTAGTAAGAACACCTAGAGGGGGATGGATATGTATTAAAAACAAATTTTAACAACCAATTTCAGAATAAGGTAAGTAACAATCTGGATAAGAGACGGAATCAATTTTGTGAAACACTAGACTTTAATAGATATTTAGAATTAGTTATGCAATAGAACAAACTTGCACAATAACCTTTAATAGTACAATAAACTTAAGTAAAGGAGTTGAGCGAAGAGAAGATTGCACATGAAATTTATAGTGATTCGACATTAATTTAAACCTATGTCCATTTCCCATGTTGATAGCATTTTATCTACAATCCACTATAATATCAGTAGAGAAGTACACTTTATGAGTGCAAACACTCAATGAAAAATTCCTCTAACTCACTAAGTCACTCTTTTTGTGATTTTCTCTCTAGAACACAATTTGTAAAGTACATCAAGAAAACAAGTAGTTGAGAGAACCTTTAGACTTTGAAATTTTGATTTTCACATCCTACCACTCAAACCACTAATGACCTCCTTAAATATTCCTCCATGCCACACTAGCAGTTGACATTTTCTAGAGGAATTTCTTCCAATCAATCCATTAAACAAAATTGATTAAAATGATCTTATAGCCTTTTGAAGGTAGAGATGGAAAGTCCATTGATTCCAGTCATCCATACAATTAGAATGTTGGTTTTTATAAGTAGATGCTTCCAAAAAGGAACTTGTCTTCAAGATTGATTTCATCAATTTGTAATTGATTTTATCAATGAATTTATAAAAGATAAGCGAAATCTTTCGCCAAAGAATTAAATGTTGTAGAATAAATTCCTAATAAATTCATTTTGAATTCGTGATGCAAAATTGATAAGTTTGAATCTAATTTCTTCATTGTTATGGACATGATCTCAATTTGAATTTTGTCAAAGTGAGAAATACTTATGGGAATGAATAGACTTTAGCAAAAATTTTCGATATAATTTCAAAAGTAATTTTAAAAGCATTTTGTTCTTCAAAATAAGAGTAAGAATAGAAAGTTTTGTCAACTTCAAAACTTGGTAAGAGTTTTCTCAACAATCTCCCCATTTTTTATGGTGATAAAACTTTCATGCAAATTGAAGTATAATATCTATGTTATCCTACAAAATAATACTTTAGCAATATAAGATATAGAGTTTATGAATAAGAACATTAGATAAACATAATACTAATTGAAAGCAATCACAACTCAAAAGTCTACAAAAGTACACACAAAAGCACATCAACAAAGCACACAAAGCATATTGTCAACAAAGAATGCCAACACAATCTCCAAAACAAATCTACAAAAGTCTCCCCCTTTTTGTCAATAACAAAAAGAGAAAAAAAAACTTAGCAAAAAACCAAAGATGTAGTTTTTGGAAAGGATCAGGGGGTTTCTTAGAAAATGAACAAGATGAAGATCCTCAAAATTCTGCATGGTCTCCTCAAGTTTTGTCAGGTACTAATCAAAGAGAGTCCCAACCTTAGCCAAGTTTTGAATGGCTTGTTGATTGATGGTTTAAACTTTGTCATCAAGAAACTGTACCTTACCATTGAGAGATTTAGAAGAAGTACCTAGAGCAACATGCAACTTTTGGTTTTCAACCTCCATCCCATACTGTTGTGCCTTAATCTCCATAAGGCGCTTGACTATCCGAGGATAGTTTGAGTCTGTTCGACTTGAGCACTAGCTTCTGTAAGTTGAACTAGAAAGGTATCCAAGTTGGAAGGAAAATTGGTCTAAATATTGGATGTATCTTGCTCCTCCTGATAGCTTATTGGACCTCAACGCTAGGAGATTCCTCAAGAAAATGGGATGCATAAATGTCCTCTGCATCTAGTGAAGAGCAACTGACACCATCACTTATGGTTGGCTTTGCAATCAGGTCTTGAAGAGGAGTTTTCAGTCTAAGGAAGAATATCTCCACCTTCTAGAATACTTCATTTTCCAGTACCTTCAACACCGATTTATTGATCATTTTCCTCGTTCTTATCTCCAGCATCCCCTTCATCATGTTCCCTTGCATCATCTCCTTCCTATTCAAAATGTTCATGTTCCTTATTCTAATCTGCATCTTCCTCTCCTTTGTCTAGGTCGTCCTCCTCATCTTCATTTTCTCTAGTGTTTTCTCTCACTTTTTTCTCCTAGATCTTTCTCACTTTCTTCTACCTCTTCTTCAAAATTAGTTATTCTTGCAACAAGGTCTCTCATAGCAATATTTGCCACAATGTCAGAAATAGTCTCGTCTTTATCATCTTCCTCATCCTCATCTCATAGTAGAAGGACAAATCATTTCCTCTTTGTAGTACATGAGATGACACTTTTTCCTTTCCTTTTTTTTTTCAGCCGTAGATCCTATTTTAGCCATACTAGCAAAGTCCTTTTTTCATAAGCTTCAAAACACCAAAGAGATCCTTTAATCTCATCTTAGAAATCATTTTAAGTCCAATTTCTAAAGGAAAGATGGTTTTGAGCAAAAGGTAGAAGGCGGTTGAATCTAAAAGTGTTGAAAGAGCCTAGTAACTAGGGCTGCATAAGGAAGTTGACCTTTTTCCTTCATTATTGTTCTATAAATATGCAATAGAATGGTATGAAGAAGAGAGAAGGCAACTTCGTTGCAAATAGTCCACATCATTTTGGCTTCAAATTTCGAGACGTCAGTCTTGGAGGTAGCCTTAGATTTAATGTAGTTGATAACAATCTTGTGGAGGAAAATGTTAGAAGCAAACAACTTGAAATTAGGTAATACTACCCTAGGAATTTTATCCTTCATCATAAACTTAACAACGTCATCATTGGAGATATTTATGGACATGAATCCACTTCGTTCCTCTCCTAGGATATTAGCCAGCAGATTAACATCTACATCAAAGACTTTCTCACCTACAGTAAATTGAATGTGTGTGGGATCTAGAACAAACAAGTTGGAGTAAAAATAGACAGTCAATTTAGGATAGACATCACACGACTCCACACAGAATTTTTCCATTTGAAGTTTGGTAAATTTCTCACTCAAATATACTTTGACCAAATTTAGAAAATCAAAGTCTATCATGCGAAGGTTGATGGCTCCCCCATTTAGCATCTATGCATAAACCTTCTTGTGTTCTTTTAACCAAAACAACTTCCCTTTATACCTAGTAATTTTAGCAGCAACACCCAATTTGGATTAGAAATTCTTAAACGTTCTCTCATTGTCATCTTTTTTCTTCCCTTCAGATAGACTTTCAATTCCGACACGAGGATCAGCTGGAAAACATTGTAAATTCCTCCTCTACTCTCCCAAATTTTATGAGCCCTAGTTTTTCCATGACTTTCAAAAACAAGGTTTTGTTCCCAAAACCATTTTCTTTCAGAAAAGTGGTGATAAAATCAATAGGACTTCCTTCCTTTTTCAAAAACTCATAATGTTTAAGAAGAACTTTAGGTTTCCTTACCGAGAGAGGAGTTGCATCTTGAGTGACCGCCTCCTCCATAGATGGTCGATTTGTACTTCTCGGTGACTCATCTCCCGTAAGATTGAAATGCGTTTGAGTATCACGCATGAAATGAGGCCCATGACTAGCAATGCAAGAGGACTTTCGCTAAGTTTGTAAGGGCTTTCAAAAGGATATCTCTTCAAGAAGATTGAATGGATGAGTCTACTTTTCATAGACTCTAATCAAATGTATGGATAATATTCAATTTTTCACATATGAATTCAAATGAACCCTTCTCCAGTGGTTGAATGAAAAAAATATGCTAGTTGGTTCTTTGAATCAATGAATTGAACATTGATTTCACCATTTTGTATATGGTCTCTTATGAAGTAATGACGGATTTCAATATGTTTTGCTCTTGAATGAAGAATATGATTTTTGGTTAGATTGATCGCGCTTGTGTTGTCACATCTGATTTTAATGCAAGATTCTTCTATTCCAAAATCTCTTAATTGTTATCTGATCCAAGAATTTGAGAACAACTACCAAGGGCAACATATTATGCTTTTGTTGTTGAGAGTGCCACAGTATTCTACTTCTAAGAGAACCATGACACTAACATTTGTCCCAAGAATTAGCAAGTCCCAGATGTACTTTTCCTGTCGACTTTACAACCAGCTAGATCAGCATATGAGTATCCAAGTAGAGTAAATTCTCCTCCTTTTGGTTACCATGCAAACCTAACTTTGGATTTGTTGCAATATACTTGATAATATGTTTAACATCACTAAGATGTGATTCTCTAGGATCGGCTTGGAATCTAGCACACATACAAGCACCAAATAAAATATCAAGCCGTGAAATAGTAAGATAGAGAAGAGAATCGATCATGCTTATGTATGTCTTTTACTTTACTTTCTTTTCATCTTCATCCTTGTTGAGTTTGGAGGAACTTGACATAGGAGTTTCAGTCTTCTTACAGTTTTCCATTCCAAATTTCTTGATGACATCTTTGGCATATTTCTTTGATAGATAAAGGTTTCTTCCTTCGATTGTTTGGCTTGTAAACCCAAAAAGAATGCCAATTCACCCATCATACTCATCTCAAATTCTTCCTACATAGATTTTGAAAATTTCTCACACAAAAGTTCATTAAAAAAACCAAAGATAATATCATCTATATATATTTGAACAAGTATAAAGTCTTTTCCTTCCTTTTTGATAAACAATGTAGTGTCAACCTTACCTTTCTTGAAACCATTGCTTACCAGAAACTTAGTCTCTCATACCAAACTCGAGGTGCCTTACTTCAAATCATATAGACCTTCCTTCAATTTGTAGACAAAGTTTGTTTTTCTAAGATTTTCAAATCCTAGCGATTGTTTCACATAGACTTCTTCTTGGATGAAACCATTTAGGAAGGCACTTTTAACGTCCATCTTGAATAACCTAAAATTATGGAAACATTCATATGCAAGTAATAGCCTTATCGCTTCTAACCTAGCTACCAATGCATATGTCTCATCATAATGTATTTCTTCCTTTTGCATATATCCTTTTGCTACAAGTCTTGCTTTATTTCTAGTCACTTTACCCTTTTCATCCATCTTATTTTTGAACACCCACTTTGTTCCAATTACATATTTTCCTTTTGGTTTTGGAACCAACTCCACTCCCAAACATCATTGATCTTGGATTGCCTAAGCTCTCAGTGCATTGCTTCTATCCAACTTTCATTAGTTAAGACTTTTCTTATCCCTTTGGTTCTATTTTAGAAATAAGAGTTAGAGCACTTGAGTCTCTTTTAACCTTGGATTTGGTACAAATTCCTTCTTCTATGTGCCAATAATGAGATCTTTAGGATGACTTGATTTGTGATTCTAATTATTGTTGAATTTTCATTATCTTCAAGGATTTATAGACTCTCTATTTCTTTTGAATCTTCTACTTTTTCTTTAGCTTGACTTTGTTCACCAGATGGCTGAGTTTGTTCAAGTGACTCAAACTTCATTAAGTCTGAAATTAACTCAAATTCTTCAAGTTGAGTCTAATCTTGTTGGTTTTGGTCAACTTCTTGAATTAAATCCAATTAGAGATAAGCTCCCCATGAGCATCATGGCATAGGTAAAAGGGAACGAGGAGGCAAGCCCCCCCATCTTCCGCATATCTTGCTCATCCGACATGGCATGAATCACCGAACCTGCACTCAGGAATAGTAATGCTTTGAAAAAGGCGTGATTCACTACAACCAAAATATCAAGTCGGCTCATTTGTCTTTATGTGATCATTATAGGCCTCTTGAACTTCTATTTACCTACTTCTTTTTCTTTGATTTGTTATTTTTTTTTTATTTTTTTTTTGTTTGTAATGCAGCTTTACTCTTCTTTTCTTTATTATTAATAGAAATTCCCTTGTTAAGACCCTATGAATTGATTCAAACCTCATATTCATATCAGAAACGCGATGATTCAATAAAACTTCCCATTTGAATAAGCAAGGACCACCTTGCAAAGCTAAATACTCCTAGGTGACCCATAACAAAGTAGTACCGTGAGGGAAGGGTGAACAAACCCCCATCGGGGAGTGAAACACATGGATACAGATGTGCCTTGGAATGAAAGACAATTCCAAATCAGCTTTGTCTACGAACAAGGAAGCTATAAGTAATGCAACTATGAATCTCATGGAGAGTTTGATCTTGGCTTAGGATCAATGCTTGGGATCCCTGGGGAAGAGGATCAAGTTGGCCCTTGCGAATAGCTTGATTCACTATCTCCCTTCAATCCTTTGAGCAAAATGCGGCAAAAGAAAGAAAATCCATGGACCGCTAGCATCATCCCATTTCGAGAACTCACAGAAACCCCTCGAATGGTTCCACAATCTATTCTACGGACAACAATGTGTTGTACCACTTCAACAAGTCTACGACGAAGAGAAAAGTCTATCTATTTTATTTAGTTATTCAGTTAAACTTAAACCAATGATTTGCTATTGGAGCAGATAACAACAACCATTTCATCCAACGTGCGTAGTTTTGATTTTCCAATGGATTTATATCTTTCATTAATGGAAATTTTTTGATGTAGTGAGTAATAGCTCTGGTTATTCATTGTTCTACAATTCTTATTTAGGTAGTTCATACCATCCACACAATGTGTTTTGATTTAAGATTTCAATTCTTCCGTGTTTCATCAGTAGCATATTGTTCCATGGAGCTAAGGTCCAAAAAGGAAAAGGGGTTAGAGACCACTCAAAAAATCAAATACATAAGGGTTTTTTTTTTAGCTATTTCATATTTCCGAGCTACTCAACTTGAGTTTTGAGAATACAAATGATTTTTTTTTATAAAGAAAAAGAAGAATAAAAAGTATTAAATAATCTTAGTCTAATTTATTTGATTTAATGCCTTTATAGATCTATTTGACATTCGAATTGTATACATAGACATATCTTCTAATTTCTCGGGCCATATGAAGAGAAAGCTTCGTATACGTTTCTAGGGGGGTTCTAGTTTATCTACATCTATCCCAATGAGCCATTTATCGAATTGTTACAATTGATGTTCAATCTTGAAGAGAAGGAAGAGATGTCACATCCTGATCCTTGAGTGCATGCCTATCCCTCGATGGTCGATTAAATTGCGACGTCTTAGGACACGTCGCCGACTCATTCATTTTAATGCGCATGCGGAAGCGAATAATAAATCCCTAAACAACACAAAGATGTGATAGAAAAGTAGGGCCAAACTTTTGAACACCACAACACACCTTTATATACAGCAGACTAGGTCATTAACAGTACTAGTCTATATTCACAAAATCTACAAAAGGTTGATTTTCAAAATAAAGCTATCATATGGCCAACTAGTCGGACTCATTCGCCGCTTCTTTAGTTTCCACAGGGTCCGGATGGGACATCGGGTCCTCCACCACACCATCTAGAGGGTCAACTCTACTCTCCCCTAGAGTGGCATCGATTATCTCGGCAGGGATTTCAAACACCTGAGGGGACCCGCCTTGAAACCATTGAGTCTGTAGCGGAACCATGCTCTGAATCGATGAGGTATCACATGACGTGGAATCTCTTCAACCCAGACAGTGGTCACTACAAGTTCATAGACCCAGTGACTTCTGGGATCGGGATAGTTATAAACTTGCTCAGTGACCCTCATCGAACGGCCAAAACATTCAAGAGGATTCGCCATCTAAGAACCTAAAAATATTGAGCCCACGACGGGGTGAGACAACGTCTTAGCAAGTCCACCCATTAAACTCCGACTAGGAAGGAAATACGCCTAAAGGTTACTTATACACACACAAGACAGATGACTTACCTTTGCCTCAATTCCTTCTTGCAAGTTAGTACAGTCCATGATCTCAACCAATCCACTCAATTCAACTCAATCAACCAATTATGCCAATTAGCTCAATTCCATACTAACAGTACTATCTATCATTTCAATATGACCATTTCTCACACAAGCTGAAATAATCGGTCAATGTTCTCACAAGCTGCAATATATGGCCATAACTCTTGCAAGTTGATATAGATAGATAGTAACTCGCACAAGCTGATAATATAGATCGTGCTCTCACAAGCTGATATAACGATCTTAGCTCACACAAGTTGATAAGGCATACTGCTCTCACAAGCTGATATAACGATTTTAGCTCAAACAACCTGATAAGGCATACTGCTCTCACAAGCTGATGTACCAAAGCCCATAGGCTGATACAATATACTGCTCTCACAAGCTGACGTGCAAAGGGGCCCAAAAGATGATAAAATGTATATTGCTCTCATAAGTTGACGTATCAAAGCGCATAGGCTGATACAGTATACTACTCTCATAAGTTGACGTGCAAAGGGTCCCAAAAACTGACGATAAATATGCTCACACAAGCTGACATGCACATATGCTCTCACAAGCTGATATAACACCAAGTTAAAAGCACCCGATAAAAATAATCATGTGTTGGTACACAATCGGCCTAAGCCAAAAACACAATATCTTTCTTTTAGAAAATCCCACTAATTATAATAATCCATAAACACATTTTTGACGTTGTAAATCGACACCTGGTATTTTCTAATTGAATATCGAAATTACTCAATTTTGGAATAAATACCCAAAGTTACAATTTTCACTCAATTTGCACAAATCAACACTCAATTAAATAAACCAATCATACCATTACAATTAGTACGAAATTCCGATCACCGACTATCTCGGTATAATTTCTGAAAAATAATAAATAATTAAATAAATACCAAAAATAATTAAATGAATACATTTAAATGCAATAAATGCAAACTTAGGCCGGAAAAGGCTAATTAAATACCAAAATGGGCCCAAAAAAATTCCTAACCTAACTAGATAAATAATATAACTTGTCTAGTCACTAATTAATCTGGTCTAACCACCTAACATGCAATAACAAGTAATTAAATCGTTAATCCATTATAACTAACCACATAAACCATACTTAGCCTAAACTAATAAACTCTTAAGCATAATTAACTTCCTAAGTAGAGTTTAGTGAGTAAACTCACCAATTTTGAAATCTGATGAGTTCACGGCGATGGCAACGCGAAGATGGGCGACAAACTCCTAAGTGCTGACACCTTACGAGGTCCGAAAGCGGTCCAAAATGGGCCTCGAGGCCCACGGTGGCTTGCTAGTTTCGTCTTTTGGTTGATGGGCCGAGGGTCTGGTACAAAGGTCGGTTGGTGCGAAAACAGCGAGAGATGGGTGGATGGGCTGCAGCAAGACTTGATGGTCAACGGCAGAGCTTCACGGTGGCGGAGGTGAGTTGGACGGCAACTTAGGGGGCTCGATTGGCTCAAGGGACGATATGGGGTCGCAGCTGGGGTGGAACGGACAACGGACGAGCATGGGATAGGTGCAACATGCGCAAGGCTTGCAAGTAGCATGACAACGAGCAGTGGCAATTCGAGAGGCTCAGCGACGGTAGGGGGGCTTGCTTGGCTTTCTCTTTAATTTTTGGAACTCTTTAAGGCCAATAATGGAGAAAGCAGCCTCTGCTGAAGGAGAAGAAGCTAGCTTCCTTGTGGAGGGTCCCTCCAAGCCCAAATATCCTCCAATTGATCATTGCAAGGCCCCACTTGGTTTCAACTCTATCCTCAGCCAAAATTGCAGCCCAAAAGCTTCCTTTAGAAGCTTCCTTAATGTCCTAAATGTTGTACACCATGGGGCTACGAATTTTGAAGTAATTTCCCCCAAATCCACTTCAAATTCCTCTTGAATTGATTCAATTCGGCCCCCTTAAATCCAACTAAGATTTCATTCACCTAATTGAAATTTTTTTCTCATCAATAGAACCAATTTGCATCCCAAAAGTGCGATAAAAAACGGTGCCTTGAATGTTTCGAGACAAAAACCCTATTTTGAATTTCCGCCAAAAATCTTAGTTTGCAGAAAAATCTTCGGAGAGTGAGTCGACGTTCTTAAAATGACTCGTGACATAACAGAACTTTCAATTTATGAAATCAGATTCAAATTTGCAGTTAATTTCAATCTAGTGCAATTTTAGCATGACCTAACCTACCAAGTAGCTTTTAGGAATTTTTGGTACAATTGAGCCGTGGTCGATTATTTTCAAGTCATATTGTACATCTTTGACACATTAACAACTCTCGGTTGTCGTGAAAATCTCGAGATTTCAAATACGGGCATAAGGTACCCAAAACGACAGAAAAATCGGTCTAGTACCGATTGACGATAATTTTGCAACCAAGTGGAATCACCCACACTTTGATCACATATCTCCGTCGAATCGACCTATCTCTAATCTCTAATCGATTTTGACAATGCCATGATGACCCTTGCAAATTAGCACAGTCGAGTAGTCAATTCCTAGTCGAATTTTCAAGTCTATTGCGTTAAAATCTCTTAACGATTTCACCTGATGGGCTAGTTATCTTGTGAGTGGCCAACTCAGAGAAAAGAACTCTAGGCATGTTGATGAAAAGCCCAACTTATCCAATTGAAAACTTGAAAATCAGGATGCCACAAGAGATCTTTGGAAAGTGGGTTTTTACGATTCGATAAATAATCAAATGTATTTAAATATTCCTATTATTCTATTTTTTTCTTGAAAAAGGTGCTCAACCTATAGGAACTATTTATGATATTTTAAAGAAATTAGAGGTTTGTTTTTAGAGAATTTTGTCTTGATTAAAGGAAAGTCACTTAATGAAATACAAAAGAAGAGGGTAGCCCTGCCTTTGGCATCCAACTCCCTGCGGTTAAGGTAATGACTTCGGGCATGGCTAGCTCCAGCAGTGTGTATAAGGCCCAAGAACGAATTCAGCACCGTATGGCATACCGTCTTAATTCATCTTATTTCATCCCATTCGAGATGTGATATGGTTCCGAAGGATGAACTGGATATGCATAGTTCCCATGAGATTTCATTCTTGAACAAAAATATATTTTTTGATTTATTTCATATGTTCTATGATTGGAAATAGGGGGGATACACATTACACCTCGATTACAAGAGAGGAATTGAGAAACCCATGTCTTACTCCATAAGGTTTAGGGAACAAAACAAGAGAACAATAGTTGACAAAAGGTTCTCGGTTTGATTTGGGTGCCCATTTCAGTTAAGCACTAAATAGAACCCATCCTTGATTTGAGATATTGATAAGGTGAATACCCAATATATTCAATGCTAGGCTTTAAAGACAAGAAAATATACAATATGTCTTATTATTCCTACATCTTAGGAAGATTCCCTTGATACTTCTAAATGGGTCACTGCATATTTTGCTTGTGCCTAACGTTTTCCGATTCTACTAGAAAAATAATATTCTATAAGAATTTGAAGAATTTGTTATAAGCAAATTTATTAGAGCCTTTGATCAATGGTGTTGGGTCAAAATCCCTTTTTGACTCCACGCCAATGATTCCACTATTATTAGTGAGCAATTTAGGCAAAAATGGAATTGTGATGCTGGGATCTTGAATAGAGGTGGGTGATGTTTAGTAAGTAAATTAACTCCCTAGACGGTGAAAGAATCATCGTATGCCCCAGAAGATAGATTATTATGAGCCATACTTGGCATTCGAGTACCTGTCATGTTCCTTGGATTATTTACAAGTGGTATTCAAGCTCTTATTTTTGCAACTTTAGCATTGGCTTATATAGGTGAATCCATGGAGGGTCATCAATATAATAGAAAAGAGTGGTATTTTATGTATACTTTCCCCAGTTCCTTTGCTACCGCGGGCTTTACGCAATCGATCAGATTATATAGATATACTTTCAAGCCATCAAATTTGTATTCGTCTTAGAGATGAGTGGAAGATGGCATTTAAAATAAAGGATGGATTTTATGAATGGTTGGTTATGCCTTTCGGATTATGCAACACACCTAGTACCTTCGCCATTTATGATTCCAGCAGAGAAGACAAAAAAGGAGAATAACAATGATTATCAAGGAGAACCATCAAGTTAAAAGAAGGAAAAAAATGGGTAGTATTGAGAGGATGAGAGGAGGTAGTTGGTCCCATATAGTGCCATTTTTAGCTCGACAGTTAAAGCTGTCCGTAATAATCCAATGGACCCCTAATAGTTGGCTGAGGAAAAAAGAGCCAAGACCTAACTTGAGAAAAGAAATTTTGATAAGCAATCATAAAGCAATCCCTAAGACTAGAATACTTTTTCTTATGTTGAAGTAAAGAAAAACTTATGTAAAGAAAAGAGCACTAAATAAAGGAACAATGACCAATTTCTTTTTCTATCAAGAGTGTTGGTTATTGCTCCTTTCCAATGAAAAACTCAGCTAGACTTATACTAAGACCAAAGTCTTATCCATTTGAGATGGAACTTTGAAAGATAGGTCTAGAGGGAAGTTATGACTACCACAGCCGTAAGAACAACTCGAAAGATGGGCCCCCACGCCGATAGTAGCAATAAAATCTTCTGGAATCCAACTTATATAATGGTAGCCTACAATGGTTTCTTTCCTATGTCGTTCCATTCATATGAAGCCAAGCCGATCTGATTTAGGCCTAGGACCCGACCTCACCTTTGCCTATCCTCAGGTATATCAAGATTTAGTCTTCAATTCATATTTCATCAACCAATCCTTCCTAATTCACATCTTTGTTGAAAGAATTTTTTTGTAATTCCTTACATAAGGATTTCCTTGTGGTTAAGGTAATGACTTCAGGCATGGCTAGCTCTCCATAGTGTGACAGGCGGTGTGTGCACAAGGCTTGGGAATGAATTCACCGACGTATGGCTGATTAGCAATTACTAGCAATTTTGGCTACATGCAGGTGAGTTGAAACCTATAATCCGAACTAAGGACGGGTTTTTGGAGTTAGCTCACCCTTGTGGGACCGCAACCCTTTGTCCCAGCCACTGTAGCATGTGTGTCACCTAGGGAATCTCATGCTATTACTCAAACAAGCATGAAACGTATGTTTGCATATTCGTCCATAGGTCAAATCGTATATGTAATTATTGGAATAATTGTTTGAGACTCAAATGGTGGATATGCAAACATCATAACTTATATGCTGCTCTATATCTCCATGAATCTAGGAACTTTTGCTTGCATTGTATTATTTGGTCTATGTACGGAAACTGATAACATTCGAGATTATGCAAGATTATACATGAAATATCCTTTTTTGGCTCTCTCTTTAGCCTTGTCTCTTATCCCTAGGAGGTCTTCCTCCACTAGTAGGTTTTTTCAGAAAACTCCATTTATTCTAGTGTGGATGGTAGGCACTCCTATACTTATTGGTCTCAATAGGACTCCTCATGCAATCAAGCACACATATTTTCGCTACGATCCACTGGTTGACAAATGAAAAATCAATGCATTCTTTGACATGTGTGGAAGCTAGGAATTTGTTCTATTGTTGGCTCGTAACTAAGATGACAAAGAGCTATAAATCTTCCTCGAAAAAGAAGGTTTGATCCTAGCTCAAGAGTGTGGTATGATTTCACATTTCTATAAAATATAGACACAAATAGTTTCTGGATTATAATTCGAAGCCCCTTTTTTTTTCCTAGATCCATCTCACATGAATAACTCAACCCCTACCACCTTTAGGTAGTTTTAAACAAGTTTCCTTTGAAGTGGATACCTGAATGCCAAGTATGGCTTGTAATAATCTATCTTATAGGGTATACGATGATTCTTTCATTGTTTGGGGAGTTAGTTTACCTACTAAAACATCGCCCACCTCTACCCAAGATCCCGGCATCACAATTCCATTTTTTTTTCTAAATTGCGGACTAAATGGGCTTCTAGATGCGGTATTTCATTAGTGATCATTTTGGGCCCTTGGCTTGTCACATGAGTCTAAATTAATCTATGATTTGGAACAACAAGAGGGAGAAAACGAAGAACATGTGGGAAAGGATCATCAAATTTGTTCCAGAAAAGCCAAACATGTAGTAATTTTTACTAATAACTAGCAAAATATTGATGCTAATAGCAAAAATACTAATAATCATGATCAAGCCGACGAAGTGGCTTTGATACGTTATTCACAACAATCAGATTTTCATTGAGACATAATCAAAGGCTCTATGTGTGCTCAAAGATGTAACCATAAGAAATGAAGTGTCACAATATATATTTTATATGTCGAAACAATGGAAAAGAAAGAATATCTTTTACGTATTCCCCCAGTTTGTCAACTTTCTTGGAAATGATACAAAGAAAATTTTCTTTGTTGACAAATCCAATAAATATAAGTGTAGTCTTTGGTGTATCAATCTTTTTCGGAAAGGAAGTGTGTGCAAGTTGTTTATTTCAAGAATTGGCTGGACTAAGCCAGTTGCACCTTTTTTCATTATAACTAGTAAAAAGTAAAAGATGCATGATCCTGTGAATTACTTCTGAATAAATTAAGTGAATAAAATAATAAATAATATGTAAGAACCATAGCATTTCGTGATTCATTGGTAAATGCACTTTGATTCTTGATTAACAATAATGTGGGACCATTAATATGGTTAAAGCTAAATCATTTGAAGTTTTTTAAGAATAACGCTTTTCCTACCCATATCGAATAAAACATGCTAAGCCATTTTTCTTCATGTAAAACCTGCTTGATTTAGATTGGGAAGGGTTCCTTTCTTCTTTTTTTAGGGTATTCCCGAGAACAAATCCAATGGAGACGGGGTGGGGCCTATAGCTCAGAGGATTAGAGCACGTGGCTACAAACCATGGTGTCGGGGGTTCAAATCCCTCCTCGCCCACAATCAGCCCAAAAGGAGGACCTTTCCCTATGGGAGTAGGATAATCATGATTGGGATAGCAGACCCAAGGCTATGGAACTTGGGTGTGGGTCATGGGAAGTCTTTGTGAAATAACTCCGATGAGAAGAAAAAGGAAAGTGTTAAGAGACAGACCCTCCTGGCCCAACCTTAGACACTCAAAGATCCTTTTTCAAACCTACTCCCATTTTGAGTCAAGACATAGATAAATAGACACATCCCATTGCATTGATCAAGGGCATTTGTATACAAATATAGAAGTAAAGGTTCTCTATTGATTCAAAGGCTATACCTATGGGATATGTGACATCCTGAAATTTCAATTCTATTTTCAATTAAATAAATCGGGCCTTTCATTGATGCACCTATAGTGCTATTTTCTAAATTGATCACTCATGAGATAACTAGACTATTTGGAAAAGCCATTAAATGATTTTAACGTAAAAGACTTGAGAATTCAACCAAGAATCAACTACTTGACCGTGCTCTGTAGAGATCATTAAAGCACAATTAAAAATCGATTAGAGATCAAAGATAGGTCGTTTTGACTGAGATAGATGATTAAAGTGTGGGTGATGCCATCGATCGTAAAATTCTCGTCAATCGGCACTAAGCCGATTTTTCTGTCTTTTTGGTACCCTATATCCGTATTTGAAGCCTCGAGATTTTCATGATAACCGAGGGTCACCAATGCATCGAAGAGGTACATTGTGAGTCGAAACAAATCGATCACAGGTCAATTGCACCAAAAAATTATAAAAGCTACCCGGTAGGCTAGGTCATGCTAAAATCACGCTAGATTGAAATTAACCACGAATTTGAATCAAATTTCAAATATTTAAATTTTTGTCATGTCATGAGTCATTTTAGGAACGTCAACTCATCCTCCGAAGATAAATCTGCAAACCAAGATTTTTGGTGAAAAATCAAAATATGGCCTTTTTGTCCGGAAAATTCAAGGGACCGTTTTTGATCTCATAATTGGGATGCAAATTGGTTCTATTGGTGAGAAAAAAATGTTAATTCGATCGAGGACTTGATGGTGGGATTTTTAGGGATTGAATTGGACTAATTCAAGAGGGAATTGAAGAGGATTTGGGGAATTTAGGTTCAAAATTCGTAGCCCCTTGGTCCATGACTTTTTGGACCATCTCCAAGACTTCCTAAGCTAGCTAATAGTCAAGAAAAATTGCTGAGGAAGCTAGTCAACAAGGTGGGACCTCTCCAAGGGGACAAGAGGATAGAATGGAAGGCTAAGGTGGCTCCCTCCAAGTCTTCAGCCCTTCTTCCTCCCTCAACCGGCCACTTTCCCCTTCCCAGCAAGCTCGAAGCCTCCAAGAACTAGAGAAGTCGACCAGCAGCTTCTTCTGGCAGTCGAGTAGCCCACCAAGCCCCGGAACGACGTCGCTGCTCTTCGCGTGCTCAGCCACAAGCCCGCGTGCGTCGTGCACTTGTCCGCACATCACCACCGTCCTAGCTACGTCGTTCACTCCTGCTCGCCGTCCAGTAGATCACCTGAGCCAATGTGGAGGTCATCGGAGCTCAGCTCGCCTTCGTCCAGCAACCACCTGGACCCGCAATAGCTCCGCCACCCGTCCTTACTCGTTTGAGCCACAACTAGCCGTCGGTTCACCCTTGCTCAGCCCAAAGCATAACCGAAACCTAGCTACCCACCTTGGGCTTCAAGGCCCGTTTCCAAGCCCTATCGAACCTTGTAGTGCAGCGCCGTTTTGGAGTTTATCAATCATCTACACCTCACCGTCCTCATGAACTCATCGGAATTCAAAACTGGTGAGTTTACTCACTAATCTCTAGGAATTAATTATGCTTAAAGGTTGATTATTTTAGGTTAAGTATAGATTAGGTGGTTAGTTAGAACATATAAGCAATTTAATCACTCGATATTGTATGTTAGGTGGTTAGAGTAGTGTAATTAGCAAGTAGATAGGTTGTATTATTTATCTAGACCGGTTCAAAAATTTTTCGGGCCCGTTTCGATATTTAATTAGGCTTTTCTAGCCTAAGTTGCATTTATTGGTATTTATTAATTAATTTTGGTAATAATTTAATTAATTATTATTTTCTAGAAATTAGACCAAGATAGCTTATGACTGGAATTCTGTGCTAATTGCTATGGTTGGTTTATATAATTGAGTGCTAAATTGTGCAAATTGCATATTGATTGTAATTTTGGGTTTTTATCCCAAAATTTAATAATTTCTGTATTTAATTAGAAAATTACCGGGTGTCGATTAATAGTACCAAGGTGTTTTTATCGACTATATAATTAGTGGGATTTTATGAATTAAATATATTATACTTTTGGCTGAGGCCTACTGTGTACCTAAACATGATTATTTTTATCGGGTATAATTTATCATAATGAAATTAGGCCAAGTTCGTTAACTAATTGAGGGATTGGTGTGCAAGGCACAAAGTTCTTGGCCGGGGTGAGTTTATCGTAGTTCAGCTTGTGTGAGCATTGGGTGTTCAACTTGTGAGAGCAGTATGCTATATCAGCTTGTGAGAGCAGTATACTTTATTAGCTTGTGTGAGCAATGATCGTTTATTAGCTTATGAGAGCAACAATCCTTATATCAGCTTGTGGGAGCTGCTATATGTCAATATTTGCTTGTGCGAGCTACTATCTATCCTTTTCAGATTGTGTGAGCATAGTTAGCGTTGATAGTATCGGATAAATAGTATTGAATTGATAGATAGTATTGATTGGATGGATCGATAGATCGTATTGTTTGGATCGATCAATTGTTGGATTGAGCAATCGTTGGTATTGAATGATTGATTGGTTGAGATTTATGAATTATACTGACTTTCAGGAAGGAACTAAGGCAAAGGTAAGTCACCTATCTCTTGTGTGCATAGGTAGCCTTTAGGCGTATTTCCTTCCTAGTCGGAATTTAGGGGGTGAACTTACTAGGACGTCGTCTCATCCCATTGTGGGATAACATTTTCAAGTCCTTAGATGGTAGCTCCTCCTGAGCATTTTGGCTAACCGAAGAAGGTCACCGAGCAGGTATCTTATATTTTACTCCATGGGAACCCAAGGGGATGGGTCTATGAACTTGTGAGGTTTGTGGTCTGGGTTGATGCGGGTCTACCCCATAAGGTACCCCATCAATACAGATCACGGTATCGTCGTGAATGGAATGGTCAAAGAGAAGGCCCCATACTGGAATCTGAGGTCCTTATGTCGATGCTGGAGGTTGCTTTTGGAAAAAGCACGAAAGACCCTCCTAGTGGTTCAATGGTGGACCCGAGTCTATCGAAACTTGAGTCCCCGGCGTATTCAGTTTAAGACTCAAAAGCTTAGAGGACTTGTAAACCCCCCACCCTTTTTGCAGACCTTGTGTGTGTGTGTGTGTGTGTGTGTGTGTGTGTGTGTGTGTGTGTGTGTGTGTGTGTGTATCAGCTAGTTTTGTACATGACTTGGTTTGTTATGTATAAAGGTGTGATTTGGTTTTTAAAAAATTGTGCCCCTACTTTTCTATCACATCTTTGGGTTGTCTGGGAATTTATTTATTCGCTTCCGCATGCGCATTAAAATGAATGGATCGGCGACGCGTCTTGGGACGTCACTATTTAATCGACTACCAAGGGATGGGCAAGCGCTTGGAGGATCGGGGCGCGACAGGATAGGGATAGAGAAAAAGGAAAAACCGAAAGATTTAACTCACATAATACTTTTGATCGAAAAATCAATCTTTCGTACCCTTCGCTCAAAGAGAAAACAAGTTAGATTCTATAGGATCAAACCTATGGGACTTAAGAAATGATGGAAGGGAATAAAAAATTAAAAAAAAAAAAGAGAGGGAAAAATAATAAAAAAGAGAGGAAGTGAATCCTCTGTGTCTCTTGGATTGAGATTTTCATATGGTTCCAGTCCTTTGAAAGTCTTCACAAAAGTTTGTTAACCTTCATTAGGGCAGAAATTGGCTTACAATGATATGCCAAATCATTTACAATTTTTGTAAAATGACTGAACATATCTCCAATAGGTTCTTCAAGCTTCATCTTGAAGGATTCATATTTGGCCAAGCAAAATGTTTACTTTTGTCTCCTTTATACAATATGTTCCTTTAGAGTGACATGAAGTATGTCCTTGACTTCTTTAGCTATTTCACATTAATAAATTCTATTACATTCAATAGGGGACAAAACACAATATAAGATATAGATGGCCTTTGCATCAAGAGCCTGTCTCTTAGTGATTTTTGCTTGATTGATTTTTTTGACATCCTTGTCTAAGACTTCTTTTCCCTTGTCGGATGCAGAAGTAGTCTTGGATTAATTCATTTTTCCACAACATCCCACTCTAGAGGATCTCTAGATCTTAGGAATGCCTTCATTTTGTTTTCCACGCATTATATTAATTTCCATCAATATAAGATGACCTAATATTGCTCTACCTTTCCATGAATCCTAGTGCTTAGATACTAGCCTTAGAAGATCTTTTACTCATAAGTAAAAATACTTCAAAAGATGAGCATAGGGCTTTGATACCAATTGATAAAGTTAATAAGAATACCTAGAATGTGGTGAATAGGTGTTTAAAATAAATTTTAACAACCAATTTCGAAATAAGGTAAGTAACAAGTAAAGTCTGGATAAGAGACATAATGAGTTTTGTGAAACACCAAACTTCTAGTAGATATTCAAATTTGTTATGCAACATAACAGACTTGTACAATAACATGTAATAATGCAATAAACTTAAGTATAGGAGTTAAGGGAAGAGAAGTTTGCACACGAAATTTATAGTGGTTCGGTTTTAGTTTAAGCCTACATCCACTCTCCCACCCGACAGCCTTCTAGCTGGAATCCACTATAGCGTCAATAGAGAAATACAATTTTTGAGTGCAAACACTTAGTGCAAGATCCCTCTAACTCACTAAGTCACTCTTTTTTGTATTTTTCTCTCTTGGACATGATTTGTAAAGTACACCAAAGAAAACAAGTAGTCGGGAGAAGTTTCAGACTTCATAATTTCTCAATTTTGACTCAAGGTACTTATACGATCGAATAGAATTATTTTGATGTATCCATACTAATACCAATTCAACCCATTTCATGAAAAAAAAAAAATGTGACCAATTAACCAACCATATTCATAGATATCTATCAGGTTTCGAGAATCAATCACCCAGGCTGGGAATCTCGGCAATCCCCATAGAAGGACAGCGGGCTAACCCATGAAGCTCCATAAACGCTTTCCTTCAATGAACAGACGAACCGAGCGAGCCAAATGCAAAGAACTCAAGTGAGGAGATCTGGTTACCTTTTCTAATACGCAAAGAAAGCATGGAAAGAGCATCCGAGTACGGATCCATTAAGTGATCATTGCTTAATGCATGGATGCCTTTAATAATGGCTTTTGCTTAAACCACGTGGAAAACTTTGCTTTTTTTTTTTCTAGTGCAATATTAGCTCTTCCTTCCTAGGTGGAAAATCAAATAATGGATTAAAGAATAGTCATAAGGTAGTTGACTTTCTTACTTGTTTGAATAAGGCCACATTGATCGAATAGATGACTAAGGCTTAGAACTCATAGCAATTGAATATGAATACTAGATTTTCTGGGTATTGGCAATGAATCAATGGAATAGGTAATTGTTCCATTCCCTTAACGCGTATTGATGAGAATTTGACTCAGCATGAAATTGAGCAAAAAGCCGCCGAATTGGCCTATTTCTTGTGCATACCGATTGAAAGTATTTTGAAATGAACTTGAATTGAAGAACAAAATTCTTTCCCAATGGCAAGGAAAATATTCAAGAGGTATTGTTAAAAGATCATCAATCCCTAATGAAATGGATGTAGCGGTGGCTTGCTAGAAACCCAGAGTCTTTACTTGATCCAAAATGTGTGATGTATATGCCATTCCGAAGTGATCTATTAATCTGCTAATAAGTCTTTTAATGGCAGTTCCATCTATTACTTTATTGTGAAAGACTAGATTGACTCGTTCTGCCAAAAGTACCTCCATAGATGGATATGATCTATATCATATAACATATCTATGCCTCTTTTACTCTCATTTTTCTCTTGCAATTTGGAATACTTGAAAGGTCAATTCTTTTTTCTTCTTTTTTTCCGAATCCTTGATGCGTACTAATGAGAATTTGACTTCGTGTGAAATTGAGCAAAAAGCCGCTGAATTGGCCTATTTCTTGCACATACCAATTGAAGTATTTTGAAATGATTTTGAACTGAAGAAGAAATTCTTTCCTAGCCGTGGGGAAAAAATTCAAGAATTCTCTATTCTTTCTTCAACATAGCATAGTTTAATAAAAACTTTTCAGAATGTTCATTCAAGCCGAGGTATACGTATATGGAACATCCATAAAATGAAATTTTTTTTGTGTGCATAAAAAAGAATTTGTGTATGGAAATCCACTCTACTCAATTTAGTAAAAAACAAGTAAAAATAACAAATCAAAATAAAATAATAGACTTCATCTCGTATATCAAAACATTTCAAAATAAAGGTTTCTCTTTTTATTTTCATATTCTCCAAAATGATCAATTTAAACCCTCTAATTGTTTATGCTAGACCAACATATTTCCCTGGGGAATCGGTAAATACTTCTGCTACAAAAAAGGGTTGGGATAAGAAACACTCAATTTTTGGTGGTCTTGCTATAATTAAGCGATCCTCTTCAGATAATTCGTCCAACCCAAGAATAGCTATAGCTTTCATGTCACCAACTTAGTTCATCTTATTATTAGATTATTACAGAGATGAACACAACTCGGAGTATGAACCATAAAAGAAAATACCTATTGAACCAATCACAAGAATACTAATTACAGTACTTATTATCCAAAGAGGAATCCTTCCAGTAGTATCAGCCATTTAACCCGCTTCCCTCCACCATTTCTTTCATCAAAGTTGTCATGCCAAAGATATAAACAACCATAGATAATTATGAGATGTGATCCTTCCGAATGGGTAGGAAGTCAATGAATATTGTTTAGATATCCCCGTCCAATCAAAGCAAGGAGCTCTTTTCGCAGCAATTGAATCAGCAAAAGTAGCAAAAGCATTTTAAGGAGCAGGAGGAGAAGAAGATGCCATAGAGTCTGCTGTTAGGACAAAGATGGTGGAAGAATCCCCTGTTGACGGAATAAGCCTTTTTTCTGGTTTGAAGGAAGAAGATGTAGGATGGACAGTTGGTTAGATCTAGTATGGATTATCCATGGGCGGTAGTTGGAGCTGGCGGCTCTATTAGGGTTCCCTCATCTAGGATCCCTAGGGAAGAGGGTCAAGTTGGCCCTTGCAAATAGCTTGATGCATTATCTCTCTTCAACCCTTTGAGTGAAATGTGGCAAAATGAAAGAAAATCCATGGACCGACCCTATCATGTCCACCTCATAGGAACTACGAGATCACCCTAAGGATGCCTTTGGCATCCAAGGGTCGCGGACCATATTCTTCTCCAATATGAGTTTTGCTAACGTCTCAAATGAATTCATGGACATATTCAAAGAAATTCTAACTGTCATTCAGAATGGTTTGTGGATTCTAAATAGCTATATTGGGGAACCTAATAAGATAGCAATTACAACCCCTCTCAATTTCAGCTTCACCAACATTTCTTCCGGTCGTTTTCTCCGAGCATTGATTTCGCAACATGCTCGGACCGATGTGGGGCAGCTGAGTGCTCTTGTTTGATTATGAAAAGCTATGAATTTTCCCACCATTCCCACTAAACTAAGCTTTTAAGTCCCCAAGCATTGTAGAGTTCCAGAGGAACCCCACTCATTTCGTACCAAACCACCCATGTCGATAGGAGCAACTCGTCCAAGTCAAGCCCCGGGCACTTTTCATATATAGAAATAGAAAGATATAGACTAGAAACATCTCTTATGTCAATGGACACCAAAATGATATTAAATGAATGTAATTGTGATATGGATGAAATATAATGAAATAGAGCCACTTTGAGGTTCCCTATGAAATGAGGCATATAACGAAGCCACTGCAAAGAAGTTTCAAGAGTTACGAAGGAAACTTCAAGCTCATATTGGTTGAGTTGAGAATAGGAATTGAATTCTGAGATCGAATCTCCCGTTGTTCCTCAGTAGCTCAGTGATAGAGCGGTTGGCTATTAATTGACTGGTCGTAGGTTCAAATCCTACTTGGGAAGTTTGATTCATTCCCCCTTCCTTTGACCAAGGGGTCCTCGAACCAACCTGACCTCCCTTTCTATTCCTTGGTAAGCAGTTCCTTTTCATTTATTCATTGATCGATTCAAGGTAGCTGTAGCTTGCTTCCAAGTCTAAGTGCTAGCGGTAGAATCTAGTCACCAAAGACGAACTTCCAGACCAACTACAAGACTACGAACTACAAAATAAGTCATAACCTTGGACAAGCAATGGAAACTACCAAGCTAGAGTACGGTAGGGGCAAAGGGAATTTCTAGTGGAGTGGTGAATTCTAATTTTCACATCCCACCACTCAAACCAACTAAATGACCTTCTTAAATACTCTTCCACACCATACTAGCCATTGGCATTTTCCAAAGGAATTTCTTCTAATTAATCCATTGGACATAATTGATTAAAGTGATCTTGCAGCCGTTTGAAGGTAGAGATGGAAAGTCCATCAATTTTGATTGCTCATACAATTAGAATCTTACTTTCCACAAGTAAATGTTTCCAAAAAGGATTTTGTCTTCAAGATTGATTTCATCAATTTGTTATTGATTCCGTCAATGAATTTTAAAATGTAAGTGAAATCTTTCGCTAGAGAACTAGGCATTGTAGAATAAATTCCTAATAAGTTCATTTTGAATTTGTGATGCAAAATCGATAAGTCTAAATATGATGTTTTCATCGTTCTAGACACTATCTCAGTCTAGATTTTGTCAAAGTGGGAAATACTTCTGGAAACGGATAGACTTTAGCAAAAGTTATCAATATAACTTTAGAATCAACTTTAAATGCATTATGTTATTCAAAATAAAAGTAAAAACTAAAAGTTTTGTCAACTTCAAAACTTAGTGGGAGTTTTCTCAACAATGTATTGGTTGATTATTGCTCGGGACATGAAGAGGTTTCATTTGGTCTTGCACCGATTTGAATATGTGACGGATCGAACCTCGCTTGGCTATGGATCAATATTGAGGCATATCGATCCAAGCCTCATTTGGTGGAAGGTCGACATCTAGACAGGTCAATTTGGGCCATGCGTCTTGAGTCGTGCCCAACATATTATATAATTGCGATACCGTAATACATTACACGCACTTGTATGAGCATGCCTTTAGGCCTTGTATGTGTGGTATAAGATGAAAGATAATAAACCAGCTTATGTAACACATGATATCTAATCACTAAATGAAAGAAGAAGACCATCGTCATACGGCATTGGTGGCATTGTCTCATTTGAGAGAACAAGATGCCTTGATTGAGGCAAGATGCCTAGAAAACTAGATGCCTCGATTGAGCCGAGATGTCCTAGGTGAGCCATGATGTATGTTAATGAACATTTTATGCATGCCTATATGTTTATTACTATGTGACTTTGTATGTCATGGATAAACCAAAGGTAAGCATGCATGGAGGTTATGTCAAAGGGACACATGCATGTAGTTGAGGTGAAGTAGTAAAATTACTATCAATCTACCATCAATATTGTAATATAAGTACCGCATATGCTAAATTTGATTACAAGATGTCATCTTAGTAGAGGATTAGATGTTTTTACTTTGAGTCTTGGACTCACTCTTTGTTTTTTAGACTTTTAGGTATGGAAGCTGCAATCAATTTTGGGAGCTGCAGTCACGCTATAGGAAATAGAAATTCCTTTGGCCTACACAAATATATAAGGATAATGTAAAAAAGAGAGGCCCATAGAAAATGCTTGTAATATATACTTATGTAACATAAGAAGTAGTGTGTTTCTAGAGTGTTTTTCCTGGGCGATTGTTGTTGTGTACAATTGCTTGATATATGTGTGCTCCGCATGCTCACAAGAAAAGATAAAAGAAATGGGACAGCGACGCGCCTAGGACAAATGATAACCCCGCAACTTGGAGTTGAGTCACTATAGTTTAGGCGTTCACAACGCGGGACTCACTATAGTTTAGACGAACAAAAGGTACGAGCACTCAGGTGTTGCGATATGCAATTAATCCAACTTGAAGAAGCTTCTGTGGCGTGTACGCGAGAAACCCTTCTCTTTTCTTCTTTTCTCTTTCCGTCCTGCGCAGTCTCGGCCTCTTTAATCTGAAGCGTCCACCGTTGCATCGTTATTGAGGTCAATTTTCCTTCTCTTTTTTATTTTTCTTGTTTGGGCCCCACCACTCTTGATTAAGTCAAAATATCACACTTATAATATCCATGTACTGCTCTTTCTGGGAATTGCATTCAGTTTTTTGTGTTCTGACAACCTTAGTATAATTACCCTAGAACTGGATTTTTCTCCTTTTTTGACTGGTAAGTCTTGGACCGACCATTGAATGTCTAAACTTGTTCACAGGATGGTGGAAGTGACGATCCTCAAAGATCAAACATACTAAGCAGCAACGGACAACTTGCAATTTAAGTAACACGCTTATATATATGATCCTGCACCTGTTTATTCTAGCATCATGATTTGATAGCTCAATAACTTTGAATTATGAGAACCTGGATTTGCAGCTAACTTTTTGTCAATTTAGAAAATTTTGAATCTTCTAACAAAAAACTGTTTCTTTTTAGCAACTACCTCTTAGAAAGCATTTTTCTTTTTTCGGTACAATCTTAGGAAGCTATTTGTTTTGAGCGAGGGAATTTGATATGAAAAGTTGGGGTGGCTTTATGTTTGGGTGCATCAATGTGATTCAGATTCGTCTGATTTTATTGAAAATCTAAAGTTTTCTGAGGAGTACAAGTATTTGGATGCGCCGTCACTTCAGACTCAAGTAAACATTGTTACGAACGAATTAAGCACAAGAAATTGATTGGCACAACAAAAAATGCCAAAATTCAGTTGCTGCTATGCTTTCTTCATTCCAATCTTCTCGGCTTCAACATTGCTTGCATAGGATGAAGCTTATGAGTCGTCAGTCCAACCGTATCAACGTTTTCTCCCTCGCCATCCTTCAGTCGCCATTCAAACTCCTGTATTAATCTGCCGATGGCTGTGCACGATACTAACAAGGCCTGAATAGCTCCAGCACAAGCCCTCTTCCCTCCTCCAAAGGCCAATGTCTTGAACAACTCTGCTGGGTCATACTTCTCAGCGAGAAATCTCTCAGGCATCCACTCTTCTGGTTTCTCATATATCTTTTTGTCCATGTTACATCCATATATGTTTATAGCAATCTGACAAAACATAATTCAAGTTTCAAATTCCTAATCCAACATGCGAGACATGGAATTAGCATAAAAAACCAATGTATACTTATCTACCTGGCTTCCAGCTGGGACAAAGTACCCTCCTAATTGGGTATCTTCGTGTGCATAACGTGGAGGAACTATGGGAACTGGACTGTGTTTCCTCAGAGTTTCATGGAATACAGCATTCAAATACGGAAGCTGAGATAAGTGGTCCTCGGTAAGTGTTTCAGATCCACAAACTTTTCGAATTTCCTCGACAAGTCGATCCTGTCAAGGAAATTACAATTGCTTAAAGCAAGTATGAAAATCTGTGACAAACGAAAAAATGAAAAAGCTAATTAATTGGCTAAACCTGGCATTTTGGATTCTTAGCAAGTTCATACATGGCCCACTCTGTTGTGACCAGAGTGGTATCAGAAGTCTCGATGATTGACTCCCAGAGCAAAATGGTGATCTGCTCCTCAGAAAGCGTCTTGGCTTCGGATATCAAGAAGTCAATATAACTGTTCGCTTCCTGCTTAGAAGTTCACCCAACTTACCAAAAAAGTTACAACTAATTCAAAAAACTAAGTTCGAGCAGAAAAGACGATGTCCTTGTCCAGAACTGCCACATGAAATTAATTTATGCTTTAAAGAACTGTTCAGCATTTAGACTGGTTAATACTTTTAGAGCCATCCAGAAAAACACGTTTGCTTCAAAACCACCTATCCTTCCAGTTGTTTCCCAATTGTTTTCTCCAACATTTCAAAAAGAAAATGTAAAAACACAAAAAAAGTTTCCTAATTGTCAATATAAAATGTTAAATATACAAAATTTCAGGGTATTTTCCATTAAGAGCTATAATCAATTTGCAGTCTCCTGAGAATAATTCCACGTTAAGCAAAACAGAAAACTGTTGTTTTTTGTTCCTAAAATTTCCAAAATGAAGTTCTCAAGGAAACTTCGAAACAAGCTTTACCTCCCCTGAAGCAATTCTTTCTTTCTGCTCCTTGAGTAGGGCTTTCGCCACTACTTTCCTCTGGAAAGCCAGTTGGTCAATCTTCTTTTCCCAGCTTTTACTAGGAATCCATCTCAGGTAAGGAAAGAAATCCCTCCAGTCCACCTCAATAGCACCAGCCATCATGTCCGACACCATAACCTTGAACATTTCCTCTTTAGACAATGTTCTCCCAAGTTCCTCCACATATATGGAATTCACATCTTCTCCCAAAGCCTGAAATGTAATTACCACTTGACTGTGATTCCTATGCTTTTCCTTTCTTTTTTTTTTTTCTTTTTTTTTTTGTTATTGTTTAGAAAGGACAGAAAAGAAGAGGTAGCTTACTTGTTTGAGTGCCAGCGCAAAGAGTTCACTCTCGAAGACTTTCCTGAAGTTGACCGCTTCAAGAGGATGGTCAGCTACAAGGGCATGATATCGTCTAGAAAGGTTTTTCATCATGGTGTCTCGGTGGGGTCGTAGCCGCTTCTGCAAATAGTGGCGCACAAAATGCAGTAAGTTTAAGTGACAAGAATCCTGTCGTAAGAGCTCCCTACCCCCAAATTAACATCCCCTCCCTCTTCCAAAATTAACTTTTCAAGAATACAGTTCAACACTTTCGAGTAGATATCTATTCTTGTATTGATTTGTGTGAACACATCTTCTTCGCTGTTCTTTACCAGCGAATGATGGCTCTTCGTCTGTAACTGTTCACAAATGTCTGAAAAAGCTCGGTTGGTTTGTTGTTCCTACTGAAAATAAAACCATCAATAATTCTGGATGATTTGGAAAATGTTCACTGATCATGGCACATAAATCAAGATTGTAGAAGGTTGGCAGGCATTCATATGTACGAGTGCACATGCCCAAAGAGTCTTCTAGCAGCTTACCTGAGCATTTGGGCCCAAGACACCTGCAACTATATATCGCTTCACCATCTTGTGGAATTCATCATAGTCACTCATGGCAACCATACATTTATCAGCCGTTAGGATCCGCAGGGCATTTGACAGCTTTCTCGTCGATATTGATGGGTATCTAGTAACCATCGCCTGATAGAACAAAGGAGGATGCCTTAGCATACGACAAACAGTTCAGACCATCCTACTAGCACAAGAATCATTAAAAGCTACGTGGTGAGTGAAAATTTTCCTGAACTGTATACTTTTACAATACTTCTTTCAAAATTTCTTAATCCCACTCTCAAGCAAAGATTTTACAATTTCCCTTTTTACCTTGCTCTCTAGTCGCAATTCTTGTGTCTGCCATTAGATGGATCAGTTTCCATTTTGTGGAGATCACTCACAAATCAGTTCGCCAGACCTCCAAATGTCAAGAAACAGAGCATAGAGTTTCTAAACCTTTTGATCGGAATGGAAGAGACTCCTTTGAAAGGTTGTATAAAAAATTCCGATGCACTTGATTAGACAGACTATAATTCATTTTTCCTCTCGTGTTCTCAAAATGTTTCTATAATTCAATTTTTCCTCGTGTCCCCAAAATGTTTCCATTTTCATTAGCTAATTGCAAGTATATTCACTAGAAATATTTAGGCATCCCCGCCATTCTTTTTTTCCTGCCAAACAAGTCTCTTTCAATATGGTAATTTGCAACTCACGAGGAAAAACAAGTAGTTTCCAAAGAGCCAAATCAAAGCATGACTAATTTTTCCGATACCTTTCAACTTCTTTGCCCTTCAACCACACAAGGCCACATTATAAAAAAGGAAGTAGTTTATGCAATATGATCTTCAGTAATAAATGCAGTGACCTGTGATGATCCCACCAAGCTAAAAAGCTTATTTGACCAAATGACAAGGGTCTTCTGAATATAGCGTGGTGCAGCTGATACAGTACCCATGACTGACGCAAAAGTCGTTAGGTTGGGGGCGAGATAAGGAAACTTTTCCATACTTGACTCAAGGAGGGAGATATAGAAATTTTGTAGGCAATACTGTATGTTAATGCCCTTTATCTAATAAAATTGCACGAAACACCAAACGGCCAATGTGACATGGCTCTTGCCAGCCCCCTTTCAGTCAAGGCCATTAGTACTACCTCTTTGGCAACATCAGTGGAATTGAGGACCACCATAGTAGTAGCACCAGTTTTGATAGAATAAATAGGGCCATGAGTTTCAGCCCAATTTGTAAAGGTCATGTGAGGTTTCTTCTCCTTCAGTTGAAGCAAATTCCCCACTATGGGCAACCCAGGAACCTCTGCATCAAATTTAAGTCCGCCAGAAAGAGGGAAAAAAACACAAAATGATCATTACAAGACACAAAAGACACTCACTTTTTCTAATGTTGCGCTCAGCAGAAGCAAAGATTACCCGGTAAAGGTGGAAGAGCAAACTGGCCATTCATCTTCTGGGTAGAGCCGAATTTGCTCAAGAAGAGAGAGAACAACAATAACAGTGAAAGCCTACCAAGAATGGCCGGAGTAACAAAAGGCTAGGGCAGTGCTTGCAAATCTTGGAGCATGGGCATAAATAACCCTTCAGTGGAAACTCCAAAGTGAAGAGTCGGTGATTCTTGAATCAAATGGAACGAAAAGAGATGACGAATAAAACAGAAAGCCGGGGGCTAGTTAATATAGCAGGAGCTGCTTTTCGGACAGATGGATTGGAGCATTAAAGAAACACAGAATGAGGGAACTCACGAAAGAGATTGGAAGCTCTTTCTCCTTCATTGACTTCTTCAATTTATCAGTCGAAGCATGAAAGACCTGTAAGAAAACAAGAGGAAGGGAAGAGTTGAGCGCTCATCAAGGACGGGGGAATATACGACTTCGGAGATGGTGACACATCCGAGTGATCGGGGTTGAGTCGTTTTCTTCAGCAGCTAAATTCTCGGGAATCTCATAAAAATTGTGCCTTTTCTGTCTCCTTCAAAGGGACAGAAGGATGTCCGCCGCCCGTAAGGCTTCCGGGGAGACAGAGCAGGTGGCGACAGAGTTCGGGGGGGAAGTGATTTGCTTTCGGGGCATCTCTTCGTTCAGATTATGTTGCCTTTTGGGAAGGATAGAGCCAGGCAAATGGACAAGTGCCTCAAAGACCACTATATCTCTTGGACAATGATCGTCAGCAAAAGCCGGATAGGAAATATTTAAATGTGTGTGATGGGATGAAAAATCTTAGATTAATATATTTATGATAAATTGACTTTGAATTATTTTTTATCATGAAAAATCTCAAGTCAATATGTTTATAATAAATTTACTAAAAATTAATTTTTGATCATTAAAAATTCTAAATTGATATATTTGTGATAGATTCACATTTCGTTAATTTTTGTTAAATTGGATTATTGTAATGAAAAATCAAAAATTTATACACATGTCCATTAAAACCCCAAACTATGCATCTCTCAACTCCCACATATTATTCAATTTAGTAATTTAATAGTAAAATTTAATAAAAATTAACGGAGAGTAAATTTATTATAAGTGTACCAATTTAAGATTTTTGTGTCAAAAAATTAGTTTGAAATAAATTTATTATAAATGTACCAATTGGAGATTTTGTATAGTATTAATCCTATTTTAATATGGCTAAATACAAAAGAAAATTGCTGACTTAAATTTTGGGATAAATTTGGCTCGGCAATTGTTAGAGTAATTAAATATTAAATAATAGTTTTATCGCTTAAACTTTTGGAATAATTGGCAGTGATTCCACAAAATCTCACAATAGTATCATAACAACTACCTATAAGTCAACTGGCTTTATTGATGTACTAAAAAGAGCAACTACCTACTCTTTGGACCTCAGTTGATGGGGCCAAATATAAAGACATGCGCGATGGACACCTCAATCACTATGACATCATTTCACGCAAAAGTGAAGCCGTTTCTCTTCTTCTGCATGAAAGAACGTTGTTCGATCATGGAAAATGGGCTCATCCATGTTTGGGTTCATATCTCCCCAAATCAAGGGAGAGAAAGAGGAGATATGAGAGGAAATTAGAGAGGAACAAGAAAAAAAGTTTAAGAGATATGAGAGGAAATTAAAGTGAAAAAAGAAAATAGTCTATCGATTAGTATTTCGCCTTTGATACAATATCAATGGGGTTTCAAACTAAGAAACATTAACACTTTTCAAGAGCCTTCATACTATGTCAGACACTCCAACATGTCTTTGACACTCTTTAACATTCTTGGACACTTTCTGACATTCGGTCAACACGTGTCAGAAAATGCGACACTTAGTCAACTTTTCTTACATATAAGTTTTTGACACATGATTCTGACACGCGAAATCAATGTTAATTTTTTTTTAATAAATGATAAGTCAAAATGTATATATGTGAAAAAAATAATAATAATAATAATAATAATAATAAATAAAAATAATAATAATAATAATAATAATAATAAATTAAAAGCAAAAACACATAATTCATCTTTAAAGTTTTTTTCTCTTTTCTCCCGACACATTTGATACGCAAGTCTAGAAAGTGAATTGTTTGTATTTTTTTTTTTTTTTGCTCCAAGTTTTATGGATTGTTGGAATGAAGTTGAATTTGTCAAATCGAAAAAATAAATAATATTAATAAATGGTAAATTAATATTTTTAGTGTAAATTCATTCTAGTTTTTTTTTTTTGTTTGTTTATAAATTTGAATCAAAGAATCATAAAAATAAAATTTATTATGTATATAAAATATGTCTCAATATGTCGGAATTCTCTATTTTTTAATAAACAACATATCGGTGTGTCATGTCATGTTATATTGTATCGCGTGTCGTGTGTTAATATCGATATTACTTAGGTTTCAAATTTAGAATAGGGTGGATTAGTAACATTTGCTGTTACCTCGTCATCTCCTTTGAAATTTTCACTATAAAAATGATTCACGTTTGTCCTAGTGAATGACCTGGCCGATGACGTGATGCTTTTTTTTTTTTTAACATGATCCGGCACGCCAGGCTGTGGAAACACAGAATATTCTGTTCATACAAGATCGCTGATGCCATTTCGCATGCCTCCTGTCCTATTAGGTTGTCCTAGTGAATGACCTGGCCGATGACATGATGCTTATTTTTTTTAACATGATCCGGCAGGCCAGGCTGTGGAAACACAGAATATTCTGTTCATACAAGATCGTTGATGCCATTTCGTATGTCTCCTGTCCTATTAGGTTGTTACATAAATTATTTGATTTTTCAATCAATTTGCCTCAGTTAGAATATTAAATATCAAATCGTATCTTTATCTATATTAAACTTTCGAAACAGTTAGTAATGACCTCATAAAATCTAACGGTCCCAATAAAATACACACCTACATTTAATGAGCAATATTGTGTCATCTTTTGCCACGTGCTTCTTGTTAACGTCACACGAGTGAAATAATTTCTCCTCCATTTTTCTTTTCTGGTCGGATCAAATTTCACTCAGACACTCGTAAGTAAGTTGGATCAAACTTCACTATAAAACATAATCCAATCTAGTTATGGATCAACTTTCTACGAACACCAAATGTATATAATGCTCTATTTAGTCGATCCCCACGATATAAATTATGTGAAACTTTGTATCACTAACATCCTCACACGTGCATCTTACCACAGCACAGGTAATCCTAAAAATTGTTAGAGATGAAGATATAGCGCAAAAGCAAAGGTAGAAACTTGTTTAGACTTGTTGGGAAAAATGTATTCCCTAAAACCAAATCCAATACTCAATTGAATCCCTAAAACGAACATGGAAGACGAGCCTAAAAGCACATGTATCACCAATCAAAAGTACATTACGGAGTCGAACATGTCTTGTCTTTTACAGATTAAACACCAATTTGAAGTTCGAGGAAAAATTCTAATCATGTTCTACCGAGGATCATATTGTTACTTTAAGGGAGAGAAAACTCTATTTTTGAAAGCGTACTATTCTTACATTCTTGTTGGAGGGGGAGAGCACTTCATCTGAAAAACATACGTCCTTTTTTGGTGCGTTATTATTGAGAGAGATGTATTCCTTATCTATCTAAAATGCTACTTTAAACAACGCTACCTTTCACATCGTAACCGTTCCTCCATGGGCCCTTAACTTGCAAGCCGGGTTCTTAGGCCCAACATGGGCGGACGGGCCTACTTAGGCCCATCAACACATAGAAAAAACCATCATCTCCCACTCACACATGGTAATCCGAACAGGATCCTTTTTACCTCTTTACCTCTTTACAACATTCATACTAATGAACAATCCGTGCGAATAGTATACTTTGAGAGATTGTTACATACATCTTTTAGGAATATACAACAGCTCATAATGGGCATCACACTCTGAGTAGATTAGTATGCAGTACCTTAGATCGATTGATCGATCACATTTATATCTCTTTGATCTCTTTTTAAATAATGATATATTATATTCACAATTATGATTATCGTGAATACAAAATTAGAATGTGATTCTCCTAATTCGATCTTCATCTTTCCTTCAAACTCTTAATTTCATTTCAACTTGTTTTTTAGAAATGTCTCATTAGATCAAATCAATTTATAATCATTGGTAACATCCTAAAATATCAAATACTAAATAAAAATTTTGAGAATAAGTAAAAGCCATGAGGGCACTAAAGTGAGGAATTCTTTTTCTCAAGAGTCTCACACGGCATAAAAGTCGAGATCAAACTTTTGCCACTCTTATTGGTCGTCTCATGCATACATAGTATAAAGTACGTATTACGGTATTAACTCATTTCCCATGGAGCATATGTCTACACCATTAATATCGTACAAATGATAGTTCAGATATACCTAATGTCTAACTTGAGTTCACATATCTACTCATTTACAGAATTCATCAGAACTCACATCTGACATCATAGACAGATAAAGTAAAATATGTGGGTTATTTTACTTTTGGACATAGTAAATATTACGTCATCATCTTAACACTCAATTAAGGTGACAAATATATTTTAAGTTTGAGCTGTCGATTATTACCTAGATAATAATCTTAATAATCGTCTCATCTCTAATTATCACATAGTAAATAGAGGCAATTACTTGTATGAGTAGACTGATCTTTCAACTTTATATATATTATATAATGCACTAAGCATTAAGATGCATAAACATCAAAAAAATATTCATAAGCATTAATAATTAAAAAAAACATAAATTCATTAAATGTGAACACTTCCAAGAAATTACAATATTTAGTATATCAGCCTTTACACAGTTCTAGAGATTTTACATGATTATAAAACGCATCTCTAGGTATTGGCTTTGTCATAAGATCTGCTACCATTCTATGCGTAAATATGTACTGTAAGTTCACATCTTTTTGTGCAACCATATTTTTGGTATCTATATGTTTGGTCTTGCCATAATATTTTTGATCTTTGGTGTACGCTATAGGTGCTTGGTTATCACATTTAACCAATAATGGATTTGTAGCATACTTAATAAAACCTAAATGATCCAAAAATCTCTTAAGTCAAATACCTTCTTGTTCTGCTGCTGAGAATGCCACGAATCCAGCTTCCATCATGGATAAGGTTATACATGTTTGTTTCTTATTGCTCCAAGATATAGCGCCATTATTCAGTAAGAAAGCAAATCCAGTTTGTTTCTTATAACTCCAAGATATAGCGCCATTATTCAGTAAAAAAGCAAATCCAGAGATAGATTTCACTTCATCTAAATCTCCTCCCCAATCAGCATCTGAATAGCCTTCAAGTTGCAGATCATTTCCTTGGTAACTCAACGTATAATCAGTAGTTCCCTTCAGATACCTCAATATTCTTTTAACGGCTTTTTAATGTGCTTGACCTGTATTAGATTGGTATCTACTTGCCATTCCAATTGCAAAACATATGTCAGATCTTGTACATATCATAGTGTATATCAAGCTCCCAACAGCATTAGCATAAGGAACATATTGTATTTATTCATTTTCTTGCAGAGTCATTTGACACATTTTATGGCTCAATTTTTCACCTTTTGCAATAGGAGTATCTATGGGTTTACAATTTTTTATACGAAATCGTTGAAAACCTTATTTATGTATGTTTCTTGCAAAAGAGATAATGATCTCCTCGAACGATCTCTTGAAATCTTAACTCCAAAAATATATGCAGTCTCACCTATATCTTTCATCTCAATGTTGGAAGATAACCAACTCTTGACAGTATTAACAAACTTCATATTGTTTCCAGCAATTAATATATCATCAACATATAATGATATGATCATAAGTTGATCTTTAGATCTTTTGATATATACACAATGATCATCATCAATTATTGTAAAATCATATGCCATTATAGCATTATGAAAACATATATACCACTGTCTCGATGACTGCTTAAGGTCATATAGAGATCTCAAAAGTCGACATACATTTCCTTCTTAGCATTTCATAATGAAACCAGCAGGTTGTTCCATATATATTTCTTCATTTAATTCTTCATTGAGGAAAGTAGTCTTTATATCTATTTGATATAACTCATAATCCATACTAGCTACTATTGCTAGAATAATGCAAATCGAGGTAAATCTCACTATAAGAGAAAATGTTTCCTCATAATCAATTAATTCCTGTTGATTATACTCATTTGCCACAAGACAAGTTTTATATCTTTATATTGAGCCATCAGTTTTACGTTTTATTTTGAGAGTCAATTTGTTCCTAATGGCTTTGCGTCCTTTTGGAAGATTAACTAGTTCCCAAACGTGGTTTGACTTCATTTGTTCATTAATATTTCTTGGCTCATCTTCATCTTGTGAAGCAACCATAAAAGTTTCCCGTTCAATGTCAAAATGTTGACGGAGAATACTTTTGCGACTTATTCGTCATATGGGAGATTATACACTTTGCACATCATTTCACATTATCCTCCCACTTGGATTCGATAGTGACAATATCGTTTTATCATGTGGTTGTAATTGAGAATGAGTTGAATTAAATTCATCACTTCTCATTTTACTCCCATTTGGATGAACTCTATTAAGTTCATTATATTGATCCAATGTTTCAAATAGGAGTAATCCTCACCTATTTCGCCATTCTTATATTTCTACTTTCCTGGTCACCTATGAATACTTACCATTTTAAGTATTCAAAGTATCTTATAAAAATACCCTTCTTTCCTCTAGGACCCAATTTCCCAAACTTGTGAAAGGGCTCATGAGTATAGACAACACAACCCCATGATTTAAAAAACTTAAGTCCAATTTTTTACCTGTCCATAACTCATATGGAGTGTAAGTAACTGATTAGGAAGGCACCCAGTTAAGTATATAGGCATCGGTTAATAATGCATCACTAAAAAAAAGTGATAGGTAAGTTAGCACATGCCATCATGTACCTAACCATTTTCTGTAGGATTATATTCCTTCTCTCCACAACATCATTTTGTTGAGGAGTATATGGAATAAACAAATTTTTTTCTATTCCTTTTTCATTACAGAATTTTTTGAACTCATCAGATAAATATTCTAGATCTTAATCGGATCTCAATACTTTTATTTTCTTATTTAATTGATTTTTTATCAAGTTCATAAATCTTTTGAAACAACTCAATGCCTCAGATTTATGAAAAATCAAATAGACATATCCGAATCGAGTATAATCATTTATAAATGTGATAAAATAAACAGCTCCATGCCTTCCTCTCACATTCATTGGACTAAAAACGTCAGAAGGGATTAAATGCAAAGGAAATTCAGTTCTTTTTACCTTTTCCAAATGGTTTTCTTGTCGTTTTCCCTACTAGGCAATACTCACATATGGACAAATCGACTTTTTCAATGTTGCCCAACAAGCCCTCTTTAGCTAGTCTATTCATACGTTGTTGACCAATATGACCAAGTCTAGCATGCCACACATTCACATCGTTATCATATAAATTAAGAGACGTGAAAATGGAATAACAAACATTGACATTACTATAGTTAACATTTAATACAATAAAACCATCTAGAAAATAACCACAACCATAGTATTTTGTATCCAAATACAAATCCACACCACTATTATGGAAGTTCATATTAAAACCAAGCTTAACCTACATTAAAATAGACACTAAATTTACCACTATTATGGAAGTTCATATTAAAACCAAGCTTAACCTACATTAAAATAGACATTAAATTTTAACGAATCTCTAAAGCATATAAAACATTATATAAGAACAAAAGGCGTTCTCATCACACATGTTCAATTGACAGGTGTCAATCTCTTTTACTTCAGCTCTAGAGTTATTTCCTACATAGATCCGCTTAGTTCCAGTTGGTACTCATCAAAATTCCACAAATGATTCTCTATCATTTGCTACATGGTCTTTTGCTCTCAAATCTACAATCCACAAAGGATTAGATTCAGTGAAGAATACAAAACTTGATACAAAAGCAAAGTTTTCAAGAGTACAAAGAGTGTCTACCTTCTTTGACTCACGATACTCACGAGCATAGTGATCATTCCGATCACAATTATAACATTTTACCCTTAAAATTCTCTTTACTCGAGCACGTTTTCTTCTCTTATGTTGGTTAACTCTTAGTTTCTTGCAAGAAGGACTTGATTCCTTACTTCTCCACCTATTGAACAAATCAGTGCGCTTGCGCTTAGAGCTCGAAACCCCTTCTAAGCTGGAAGCAACACGGTAAATATCTATCTCCCACTCAAATGCCTTGAGGTGATCCTCTACTAGCTTAAAATGGCGCATGGCATCTTCAAGTTCTTCCATAACATGGTTAAGAGATTTTAGTGCTTCTTGCTTTTCAAGCACATATTGAATTTTCATATTCAATATTTCATAATTCTCACCGTTCAATTTGTCTTCTTTATTCAAATCAATAATTATGTTCTTAGTTGCTGAAGCCATCGATCTAAACATATCACAGACATGTACAAATTATTAATGCCTATAATTTATGCATCCATTTTGCACAAACTCATCATATTAATGAATAATTTCAAGTAAAGTTTCAGAATCAAAATGTCACTATGTTTCCAATCATCATCCAAAAATCCTAACTTAAAATATCACTAATATAATCTTCTATGCAAAATAAGTTCAGCAAAGTCACTAAAACTTTCTTAAACTTCCCACAAAGAATTGTAAATTAATATACTAATTTACAACAATATATAACATTGAATTTTCAATAATTAAACATGTTCATTACACTAAGTAATATATTCAGAGGAGAAACATCAACATAGAAAGAGATATTTACACCTAAAATATCTCAAACTAATGTAAGAAAAAATAAATTGGGAAAGTCTCTTCTAATCTCTAAATAAAATTATCTAAGAATTTTGAAGGCACATTGGCCAACCACGGAAAAACCTTTGGAGAGCTCTCACACCATCTCCAAGGCGCATTCGCTTTGTGTGCATGTGGCACTCAGCCCAAGTGTTTAAGTTTTGGTTAACTCGATCTTATAGTACTTTCTTACAAAAGCTATTGCAAGCCTCCTATAATTCGGGACCACATTGACCTCCCATAGGTGGTCTAACACTACTTGCCATTCAGGTGGAAGAGTGTCCATTAAAGCCGACATCTTCTTAAAATCCAGCATAGGATAACCATTCCAAATGATTTCTTATATCATCTTATTGACCCTGACCACATGTGATACTACATTACCGTTATTCCACCGATAATTAGCTAACTCTGTCATTAGCCCTTTAAGTCTTGCCCTTTCTTCGTCCATTCTCAGAAATGCAAGCATGCGTGCATAACGCATCATAGTTCCTGCAACAAATATAGAACAAAAAAGGATTACTTATAATCCACAATAAACAGAGTAGAAAATACACAATTTTCCTCTTTCCTTTTTTTTTTCATTTTTTTCTCCGGTCAACACCGATCAACGCAAGTCAACGATGGTCAACGGTCAATGGGTCAACAGTCAATGGTCATACGGGTCAAGGTCAACAAGTCAACGGGTCAGAGTCAATCGGGTCGGGTCGCACAAGTCGGGTCGGGTCGAACCGACCGACCTGGCACATGCCAAGCGCATGCGTGGTTGACGTCACAATGACATCAACTGGCGTGTGCCGTGCACGCACCAGCAACCGTGTGCGTGCGTCGCACACGCCTCGTGCACCTGAGACCAAAATGGTGCGTGCGTTGCATGCCCCTGGGGGGACCGAATCACTAGTTCTTTTCGATCGCGTGTGGTGGCACATCAAGCGGCAATCCACCACTCAATTTTCTCGTATCGATGAGAGCTTCAGCCCCACGCTATCAAAAACAAACTTCGATTTACAAAAAATCCAAAAACGAGGGGGAACAGTACATGTGTTAGGATTTTCCGTTCCTGATCGACCGATGACGATGTTTCACGCAAATTCAATCAAAAGCAATTCATAAACATGAAAAAGGGATCAGAAAACATGAACTATGGCTCTGATACCAATGTTGGGAAAAACGCATTCCTTAAAATCGGATCCGATACTCAATCGAACCCCTAAAATGAACGTGGAAGATGAGCACAGGAAGCACATGTATCACCGATCAAAAGTACATTTCGGAGTCGAACGTACCTTGTCTTTCATAGATTAAACGCCAATGTTGAAGTTTGAGAAAAAATTCTGATCCCGTTCTACCGATGAGCGTACTGTCGTTTTAAGAGGGAGAAAACTCTGTTTTTGGAAGCATACTGTTCTTACGTTCTTTTTGGAGGGGGAGAGCACTTCATCTGAAAAACGTATGTCGTTTTTTGGAATGTTGTTACTGAGAGAGACGTATTTCCTTTCTATCTAAAATGCTACTTCAAACAGCGTAATCCTTCGTACTCAAACAACGCAACCTTTCACATTGTAACCGTTCCTCCATTGGCCCTTAACTTGCAGGCCGGGTTCTTAGGCCCAACATGGGCGGAAGGGCCTACTTAGGCCCATCGACACATAGAAAAAACCATCAAGACTTAAGATATTGCTTTGGCAGATAAATTTAGCGGCAATTGATAAATCCATTCAAATGCGGAGATAATATTTTAAAGGATTTGAAGAACCCTTGAATGTCACCCCAATATTGGGGTGTGAAATTTCTGTTGTGAACCGTATTAGAGTCCATAGTTGAGTGACGGGGATGAAGCAATTGATATAGCACATTTTCGAATTGACTTTCACTTTTTATTTCTTGTTTAGTTTAAATTTTACTATTCATGCAATTTGACTTTTTTTTAAACAGAAAACACCAAAAAAAAAAAAAATCTTACCATATATAAATTATAGCACATAAATTCGCATATAATTATTTTATAATATATTTTGAAATCTAAATATTTATCCGGGAAGTTGAGAAGATGCTTTCGGTTTTTGATTAGGCTAAAACAAACAAGGCAGGCAATTGTGTCTTGACTTGAGCAATTGAGGAGGGAATTAGGGTCTGAATAGATATATCAATGGACTTGCACCTCGGCTTGAGCTCCCTCTAAGTGATCCAGTTGATAAGGTTTTGAAATTCCGGCTGTTTCATAACTGATTGAATACCCTGCTTGGGCCTAAAAGTTAAATAAGTCCTCTGTTCACTTATCTTTAGGCGCGCATATGTTACTTTCAACCTGCCATGTAACATATCCTTTGAATGCTACTAAGTTGAAGCAACTTCGATTATTTTTAAGCATCACTTACCAATTAATGAAGAAGCTAACATAATCTCACCCCGTAACAAAGAGGAGATCAATCTAAGAATTCATGAGGTGAAAATCCTGTTCATAGCAGGACACCTTGAAAAGTCTCAGCTTCAGCTTCTTTCGTCTGAAGTTATTCTAAAACGAGCAAGCCAACGTTTGCACCAGCAGGATTTCGCCTTCTTCTTACATAGATTTTTCTTTTTTTCTGAGACATGGTACATTGACTCCTCACACATCATTTAGAGACTCCATATGTATTAGAAGCCAAAGACGATGCAGCAAAACCATTGCCCGGGATTAAAATCCACTTCACTCTCTACCGTGATTTCTTCTAGTTCGAAGCAGTCACCTTCTCGACTTTAGCATTGCTTGCACCGGACGGAGCTTATGCATAGTTAGGCCATCCATATTGACATTCTCTTGATCATCATCTTTAACTCGCCATTCGATCTCCTGCACTAATCTGCCGATCACTGTGCAATAAACCAAGATGACCTGGCATGCTCCGGCAATGCCCTCTTCCCTGCTCCAAATGACATCGTCTTGTGCAACTCCGCAAGGTCGTACTTCTCATCAAGAAATCTCTCCGGCATCCATTTTTCAGGATCCTCCCATTGTTGTTTGTCCATGTTACACCCCTAAACGTTTATGGCAATCTACAGAAACCACAAACATGGCATGGAATGTAACATCATATTTCAGTTCAAGACATCGTATGACTAAGGAAATAAGAATGCATATAAGTACTACTGATTTAACCTGGCTTCCAGCTGGAAGAAAATAACCTCCTAATTGAGTATCTTCATGCGCATAGAGCAAGGGGACTGCCGGCATAGGACTATACTTCCTCAGGGTTTCATGGAATACAGCCACAAGATACGGAAGCTGCAACAAGTGGTCCTCCTTACTCTTTTTGAGCCCCAAACTTCTTCAATCTCTTCATAGAGCCGATTCCGTACTGGAAACTGAAGTGGTCTAAAAGAACGCCTACAAATGTATGATCAAAGGGGCTAATTAGATATGAACCTGCCGCTTCCCATCTTTAGCGAGCTCATCCAGGGCCCACTCTGTTAGAACCATAGTGCTATCCCCGCTCTCAATGATCGCCTTCCAAAGCAAAATGGCATTTTGTTCCTCGGAGAGTGTCATCCCATCGGATATGAAGAAATCTAAATAAGCATCCAATTCCTGCTTCAGACAACTATGTGAGTTGAGAAACAACTATAAGTGGTTCTAGAAAGACTAAGTTGCTGCATCACTAGGAAAATACTAGTACCTCTCCTGAAGCAATCCGCTGTTTTTGCTCCCTGATCATGGCCTTCATTACCATGTTCCTGTGCCACTGCCCGGATCTTCTTTTCCCATTGCTTATTCGATATCCATCTCAAATAATGAAAAAAATCTCTCCAATCCATGTATATTGCGCCCGCGATTATGTCTGTCACCAAGACCTTGTTTATCTCCTCCTAGGACAACATGTCTTTGAGTTTGTCTATGTAGACGGATTTCACTTCTCTTCCCAGAACCTGTAGTGGAATCAATAATTTTTCACTGCTCCTAGCCTGGTCCAGTTTTGTTCATGCATTACTTGGGAAAAGTTAAGAGGTAGTTTACTTGTTTGAGTGCTAATATGAAGTTCTGCTTCTCGAAGACTTCCTTGAAATTGACAGCTTCAAGGGGGTCGCTGTTCACATGAGAATGTAGTTCTCCGGAGAGATTTTCTATCATGGCGTCCCAATGGCAACGAAGTCTTTTCTGTGCAGAAGATGGTCTAGGAGTTAGTTCAACTGACGGCTCATACTTCTTTCCATTTTTACTAGGTCCAACAGCTATGGTATAGTTAAACTTCACATTCGAGTTAATAGTGATTCCTTTTCTTTGCGAAACGATCCAGTTTTCCCCGTATTTTTATTTCTCAAATCAATGCTGCTCATTGATCTGGAAAACTATTTCCAAGTTCTCTTCATCAGATATTGCTGGTTGGGGACTAAGATGCCTAAATCTTGCTTTAAAGTTGTAAATACATGAACACTAGCACAAACATGTGCAAGTGCAAATAGACAGTATCTTTCAATTAGTGTGCCTGCGCATTTGCACCCAAACACTCGCAAGAATGTATCACTTTACCATTTCGTAGAACTCATTGTAGTTGTTAGAGATATTTATCTTTCCTAATTGATTCTAATTAATTTTATTTGATATTGTAATATTTTTATCATTTTAGATAGTTGTTTAGAACAACTTATAAATAGACTCTTCTATCATTAGTATTACACACACAGAAATATATTGAAATTCTCTCATCCACTTTATTCCATTGTAATTCTATTATGATATTAGAACAAGGTTTTGTCTGAGGAAGAGATCACCGTGTAATAGCAACATTGTCACAACTGCGTCAGTATCCATCACTCACCAAACCATCATCCTTGATTACTACCCAAATAGTTTCGTTGCTTGTTTCGAAAATCAAACACTATCATCAAACTTGTTTGTCTCGAGCGAGTTAGACCCTGAAAATTCATCACCAACCGACTTGGAGAGAACCACACATGCCACCACGCGCACCACATCATCAGTCCACCGATGCCGTCAACTTTTTTGAAGTCAATACTTAGACCTTTCAGTAGAAAACCACCACAAATAGGTTCTACATTCTCCTGCAAGTCCAAAATAGCAATGAACGTCGTCAAAAAGTTGCCCATGCGCCCTCACATGCCACTCATACCTTCTGCATGTGAGATCCACGCGCCACAGCCTCGCACATGATCTGTCGCGTCCATCAAGTAGTGACGTCATCCTTTACGTCACTGACACGTCAACGCCACGTCATCCTATCATTGCGACCACTAACTTCTGCCGCTGACCACAGTTGACCGATGTTGACTGTCACTGATCGACATTGACCCAACCGGTTCGACCTATTTCTGACCGGTTCTTAGGGTTTTCTAATCGATTCAGTTTGATTCTGATCGGTTCTCACTGTTTTCAAATTGGTTCAGCTAGATTCCGATCAGTTCGCCTGATTTTTCGACCGATTCTTAGGGTTTTCCAACCAATTCAACCTATTTCTGATTGGTTCTCAGGATTTTTTGATTGGTTTGGCTCAATTCTGACTGGTTTTGCTTGAATTCGATTGTCTTTTGGCATTTCCAGACTTGTTCTTAAGGTATTTCAACATCATCAATTTATTTTCTACCTTATTTTATCCATATCAACTTTGCAAATATCAGTTTTCTTCTAATTCATTATAGAATCTGCTGAGTTTACTATATCATGGACAAATTAGAAGTCTCAATGCCCATTCAAACCATCCTGAATTGATCAAATTATATTTTATAGGCTCAAGAAATATCAAGTTTTCTAAGGGGACATAAACTTTGGCGTTATGTCACTAGAAGTATTCGTGAGCCTATTCAAGCCATTGAAGAGGATGATGATACATTTGCCTAACGTTTGGAGGAGTGGGAGTGTAACACCCTCAATTCCATGCCATGAGAATTAGTTATGGGGGTCAATAATGTGGATCAATTACATAAACCTTGGATAGACCAGGCATGGCAAGTTCGGCCATGGACCTAGTCCACCCGACCGAGACCCGATTATGGCAAATAACCAAGACCAACCATGAAGTTTATTTTTAGACATTCAATAGGTCAATTCTAATTGAAAATGGTAATGGACAAGTTTAAGAAGGCTACCAACTTAGTCGCATTCATTTGGTTAAAGTTTAGTAAATTTTGGCATGAACCTCGGTTCTCATAGAACCGTCGATCGTGTACAAATATGAATGACTTCTCCAATTAGGTGACACCCTATGTTGGTCTCATGATTGTCTTGGATGAAATTTTGAAACAAATCAATTAATGTAGAGATAAATCATTAGACAAGTGTCAAGAGGTAATTATGGGTTCAAGAATCTTCCATAAACTTTGACCATGGTCTATCCTTATCCATTATATGCCACATGTCAATTGTAGGGGGAAGAGAAAACTTACTTCTCAAGTAGCTTGGCAAAAATATATAGACACTCATTTAAGGGCTTTGGACCTTAGGTGTCCTCTAGAATCTTAGGTGCATCTTAGGGGATGATGGCCTAGATTATAGCTTTGATGAACAAGGACAAGAGCCAACCAATTGAAAGAGGACATTTGGTATATAAAGGGGCTTAGGTGTCCCCTAGGCACATTAGGCAATAACTGACCTAAAGTGAGCCTTGGAGGATAAGCAAATAGGTGGACCAATCATAATTAGACACAAATAAGCATAAGCACCAATTAAGGAGGCTAGATAAGCCAACTCATATCTTAGGCTTATCATGAGTTTGCATAAAAATCTAAGAGGAAGAGGCCAATAAATAGGAGAAGGCATCCTCACATTTTAAGGGTTAGCCATTCTTTCATTTCCTCTCCCTTTCTCTCATCTCTTTCACACCTTCCTCACCAAGTCGCTATAGGAGCCGTTCGGTCACCAAAGGAGAGTTTTGAAGCTAGGTCCAAAAAGTTGTAAGTAGACTTTCCTAACTCTTCGATAGGGTGATGTACTACGCTTATCGATTTTAGGATCTTACAAACATTTGCTTGCATTGGCTTGTATTGTTATGCTTGTTATGTTTCTATTGCTTGTTGTTGCATTAAGTAAGTTCATGATCCCGCATAAAGTGTCAAGCACACCCGAATGTCGAGGAAAGGTCTCAATGACTATGGACAATGCCAAAGCTTGAGCGAATGGTTCCAAGTCAAGATCACGAGCCCGAATCACATCTTGCATGAGTTTGATTTAATAAGACATCAGTCATTCATTAATTTACCTTGCATGGCACGCATTTAAGCCTTCCATTTGGTTAAAAATTTAAACATAAAATGAATCGGTTGATACTTGAAATGCATGGACACACGATGGACGTTGGGGGATGCCAAGCCATTGCCTAGGGTAAAGTCCCAAATGCCATTATGATATTGAGATCATGGACAATGCTAGCTTGGGTGAGGCCGATGCCTAGGGGTCGCCCTGGATGCCGTCCTGATAATGAGATCACGATGATGCCAGTTGTCAAGGGGGGGGACCGATTCCTACTTGTTACCGAAAGAGTCAATTAATTTCGACTAATATGATACTGAAAATGAAAAATGAAAGTCCATGTGTGACGCTTGAGTTGATGCTTGCAAAAGTTGGGTTCATTTTGATATGTGCTACCAAGTCTTTGCATCAATTTGAGCATACGTTGCATCGGGTCACTTAGTGCTTGAACGGGTCTTATATGATGCAAGCATTTCTCTTAGTAACCAAAATGATTGTAGGTTGTGAATTTTTAGAAGCTTTGTTCTTATGGACTAACTTCTTGTCTTTGATGCTTGAAAGCATATAGAAAATTGAGAGCCTTTTATATGCATAAACAAGGCAGGGCATGAACCTTGCTATTGATTTGCCATCAACAAGTGGGTGGTGATCTTGTATTTAAGGATTGATGGCGAGACGTCCTCCTATAGGAGAATTAGGGATTTCTACTTACTAAGTCATCAGCTCACTTTTATTGTTTTCACCATTTCAAGTGTGGGGTTTGGACACCAAATTTTATGTGCTCAATAAAATGAAGAGTTTTTATAGTAGAAGCATGCAAAGTTTGATGGTTTGATTTTGAGTACATGACCGCATATGAATTTATTTCGGAAAGCTTTGAACAAAAAAAAAGGGATTGCAAGGTTTATTGTTTTGAAAGGAATTTTGGTATTTTGGGCTAATTGACGAAAGATAAGAAAGGGTTGATTGATGACATGCTTCCGTGGTCACTAAGTGGAAACCGTCCCGATGCGTTTACGCAGGATGAAGCTCCTCAGTGGAGTGTCATCTAGGTGGAGAATGCTAAACGATGCCATTCACGAATAGATTTCGGAACGAAGCTCCTCAGTGGGGTACCGTCTAGGCGGAGGATGCTAGACAATGCCGTTCGCGAATAGATTTCGGAACAAAGCTCCTTAGTGGGGGTGCCGTCTAGGCGGAGGATGCTAGATGATGCCATTCATGAATAGATTTCAAAACGAATCTCCTCAGTGGGGTGCCGTCTAGGCGGAAGATGCTAGATGATGCCATTCACGAATAGATTTCAAAACGAATCTCCTCAGTGGGGTGCCATCTAGGCGGAAGATGCTAGATGATGCCATTCATGAATAGATTTCAAAACGAATCTCCTTAGTGGAGTGCCGTCTAGGCGGAGGATGCTAGATGGTGCCATTCATGAATAGATTTTGGAACGAAGCTTCTCAGTGGGGTGCTGTCTAGGCAAAGGATGCTAGACGGTGCCGTTTGCAAATAGATTTTGGAACGAAGCTCCTCAGTAGGGTGCCATGGTCATTGGGCCGTAATAACTTGAACACGTGTGAGTGGTTGTGATAGCTACGCTTGATTATGGGGTAAAAATTGTGTGACACAATATGGAACGTGTCATAACGGTTTTATCTTATAATCGAGACTCATGTAATTGTGTGAAGGATAAAATTGATGTGTTCTAGTTATTAAATACGTTTGTGATATGTATATTGGTATATGTGATGCACTAATGTGCAGGGACGCGCCCAAGTGATGTAAGTTCTATAGGGTGCGTGTTTAGGACCACCTTCGAGGCAAATTTGCATCCTAACCGGAGTTTAGGGTTTTGACTTACTGAGATTTATCTCATTTATTGTGGTTAACTTTTTTTCAAGGCCATAGCATGGAGATTTGCTGAGTGCGGATGTGGTGGGCGCAAAAAGTGACACCTTTTGGCTGGTCCTGCCATTAGTGAAGTAGGTTGACCCTAATCCCTGAAGATTTTGAGAAGGTCGATAGGAAGTGGCCGTAGAATGGCTGGTACCATTAAACTTCATAGGATTAACAGTTGATAAATGAAAATATTATTTTCGGCATTGGTCGCCGTGTTTTTACTATCCCATGTTTGTTGGTTGTCCAGGATTTATTCAATTTGCTTCCACATGTGCTTAATTGAAAAATAAAAAGAAAAGGATAGGTCAGCGACGTGTCTTGGGACGTCGCATTTTAAGTCAATTGCCAAGGGATGTGCAAGCACTCGGGGTTCGAGACGTGACATCTATGCCATCCCTAGATCCACCACCCTTGGATGTGCCTTCTTCTCTTGTTCATCATTAAACCCGAGTAAGTCAACCTTATATTTGGTTTTGTGATTTTCATTGTAAGTCAACCTGTGTAAGTCATTTCAGCACGTGCACTTGATAATTATAATCTAATTGTTGCTCTTTAAAGTTTAACTTTGTTATCTTTTGCAAAAAAAAAAAAAAAAATTATAATTCTCAAACAACCTATTCACCCCATCTATTTATGTTGTTAGAGTCTTGTTGCTTGTTAGTGAAGTGTTTTACTTTTGAACATAAAGATCTTATTATGGCTAACTTTACGAGAGGTATTTTTACAAATTTTTGTTTGTTGATTGTCGTGACCCGATCTTGTCGCCCGATCCCTTCTCACGAGGAGAGGAAGGAGGAAACATTGTGCCCAACTTTGCTATACCTAGATGACTTGACACCAAACTAGCCTTTACACTAAGAAAACCGATCATGTAGTCAAAAAATCGACACCATCTAATATTGGTCATCTTGAAATCAACGACTAGACTTTATTAACATGAACCAAACCACACCAAGGCTCAAATAGAAATTTGTGAATTTTTAAAAATGGACAAAACAAAATAGTTTCAAGCAATTTTTGAAGTCAGTATCATCATCTTATCAAACGGGCTCAAAAAATTAAAAATATTTAATATGTTATAGAGAAGATCTTAAATAACATTTTTCATGAAAGAAGCCAAGTCTAAATTGTTCCATGGAGGGTAGAGGTGTGCAACGGGAATTGCCCAAATTAGGAACTGCCCAAATCAGTTCTAGGTGGTTCTCGTTGAAAGCAGTCTAGTTCCTAGTTCCCATTGTTAGAACCTATGGCCGGTTAGTCCAATTCCTGATTCCAAGGTGGGATTTGGACCTACTGGATCAAAGCAGTTGATATTATAAAAAAAAAAAAAAAAAGTTAAGAAAGAACCTTTGCCCTTTTTAGGTTTTGCTTTCCCCTTCCTCCCTTTTTGCTTTCTACTTTACCTTTCCTTTTTGTTTTCTACTCTACCTTCCCTTTTTACTTTCCGCTTTACCTCGAGTCCAACCCCATCCAGCTCTTCCCCGACGGTGGCCTCCTCCACGACCTCGAGTCCTCCATCGTCTAGATCGTTGGCTACACCTGCCACGCCGTCTCCTTTGCCCGCTTTGCCAAAAGGTGAGATATCGATGACCTGCTTGACGATCACTCATCTGAGTGTGCTCTCGGCCTGTTAATTCGCCTATCACTCCGTTAAAGCATTGACCTTTTTTTCCGTTTTTTTTTTTATTCGTTCTTTGTGTGGTGGTGGTTCAGGTTTGAGAAGAGGTATAAAAGCGCAGAGGAGATCAAGCTACGGTTCGAGATCTTTAGGGAGAATCTCAAACTGATTCGATCCACCAACAAGAAGGGCCTGCCTTACACCTTCGCTACCAATCGTATGTGTGGAATTTTCTCCGTTTCGATTTCTTGCTTTCGGAACTGAAGATTGATATCATCATTTGAGCCGTGGAGAGCTTCCTTTCCACAATTTATTTTTACCCTCAAACAATAAATTACCAATTCCACTGGATCGACCGAAGCAAACTGCAGCCAGTCAGTCTGGTTCCCGATTCCAAGATCGGTTAATTTGGTTCTTAGTCCTAGAATTTAGGAACTAGACTAGACTGGAAACCGATTAGTCATAATGGAAAGAGCAATAAATCACCCAAAAAAAAAGCCAAAAAATTCGTTCGTCGAATAAATTCAATGAACGTAGAGGAAAACCCATTTCGAAATCTAAATATTCATAAAATTCTTTGAAATTTTTATATGTTTAGAACATGGATGTCCTTTACAATTTTTGTGAAGAAAGCATGTCCATATTCGAAAGGAAAATTTTATAAATATTCGAGAAAACAATCGGGTCGCTATTTTTCCCACACTAGATAGATTCAACACAGTTAATGACTAAACTTTTTTACCAACCATTTTACCTCAGAAAAATATGAAATTAATGTATGTTGTGGATCAAGATTTTTTGAACAATTTTCATGTGTTTCACTAGAATTGAACCATAAAAAGTTCTATAAAATTGGAAAACAATGAAGGTCCAGCGGCTTTCAAAACTGGAAATCAAAGCCAAAACTTAAGAATCCACTCAAAGCTTAAATCCCATGAATTTCAGTTCAAGAGAACACACCAAAACCAAAAGCTATTTTCCACATGCAAACATCACACAAGCTTTAAAATCCAACATGCAGAGGCTCTAGTTCCTCAAAGCATGACTCCATATCCTTTTACCAACCACTACTCGCATCTACCACTCAATCTTCAGCTCAGAACAAAATATGCAAATCAAGAAAACCGATCGACAACAAACCATAACTAAAAACCAGCATTACAGCACATCAAAGACAAACTCATTGATTAGTATGAAGAGCAAATCAACATAACATAAAGAATCTGAATTTCACTTGCCCCAACAAGCTATCCAAACCTAGTTTTGCCACAACACCGAGCTCTAATCCCTCCCCTTGGCTGAATACGACACCACGAAACTTGACTCCTGTGGATCTCTTGAATGGAATTGAGAAAACGAGAGGAATGAGGGGTCGGGTGATCGGCAAAGAGAACGAGAAAGCAGTCAAGTGTGAGAGAGAGAAACGAGCGAGAGAGAGACCTGAGGGAGAGAGATCGGAGAGAAATGAGAGGGAGAGAGAAGAGAAAGAGAGAGGGAAAGGTCGATTACTGGCACTAGTCATGTTCAATAAACACTAGGAACCGAGAATTATAACTACAGTTCACCAAATTAGTACACAAAATTTCCTAGCTAATATAAGAACCAAGTACCGTTGCTCCAAAAATCTTTAATTGACCATCCCCTAAAAATATCCTTTAAAATAACCCGACTATAATTACTCACCTCACTAAATGGATGGGTTTCAAAAGTCAGGAGGTCACACAAGGCCAAAAACCTCCACACCATCCTTCCACCGGTAAATTTCTAGCCATATTTTGATGAGTTCTTGGCATCAATCACCTTGTCAAGCCTCGCAACCACAATCCCCAATGTGTCCTCAAGACAATGGTGTTGATCACAGGCCTTAGCGATCTTCGGAGCTTCCTCATTTGGTTAATTTCCTCCAATAGTTCACTGAAATCTCATAAGCAAAGGTAGGTTATAATCAAGGTAGGTTCTCTTAATATAGGTTAGCTAATTCTACAGGATCATCTGATGAAGTGAACTAATTCGACTTCAATGTATGATAAAAAAAAAAGGGCTAGCATGTAATGGAATCGAACTATGGTCAATAAAATCATGAAATCCGAATAAAAATCGCATGTAAGGGTGATAAACTTTGGAAATCTAGCCTTAAATATTTGGTCGATTGAGATTGCATGATTATCTAACTTAATCCTTGCATTTGTTAGGTTGTATCTTTGATATATGATCCAGTGTGTTTGATGTTGATCATGTTTAGTTTGAATATGTTGATTTGAACTAGCATACTTAGATGAATGTTATAAAATTTTTAGAAATTTTTCAAGTCAGAAATTTTGGAAATTTCCATAAGATATCGCCATAAGTTCATATCGAGAGTTTTGTAGTGATATAAATTTTACAAATTTTTTATATCATTGAATGAAAAATCTTTCATTTGCAAAATAGTGATAAAATTTTGCACTTATATCAAAAATTGTTTCTAGTTTTCTTCCAAGTTTGTTTTGCAAAAGTAAAATAGTTGGATTCCTTTTTAGCAAAAACTCAAAATGGAAAGTTGTTTGTTAGGGTCTAAAATGGTATATTAAAAATTTTGAGGGCATGACAACAAAGTTAGAAGGTCATTAATTGCAAAATACCAAACAAGCTCATTCTAGCTTATAAAATTGTTTGCAACTGAGTCCCTAGAAAAAACTTGAAAAATTAGCATAGTTGAAGGGGTTTTTTGCAAAATTTCAAATCATGAAAGTTGTTAGTAACAGATTGAATTAACTATCTATTAAATTTGGAGGGATTCAATAATTTTTTTTTTTTATTTTATATTTTCCGGTATTTTCAATTTTGGGTCAAAATTTGGTGCAATGCTAAGTTGTTCAATTTCATGTCAAACAAGTCGGAACCAGGTCATGTGGTCTAAATAAGAATCAAAATACATCTCAAGCTTTCCAATGACATTTGAATTGTTCAATGGGTATATCACTAAGGCCTTCGATTGAATCGAAATATAATTGTCAAGAATCAATTTGTAATTAAATAGGTGACCTAATTTGGCTCACTCAATGAATTATTAATTGTTCAAGGTTATTTGTCCTAAAAGCATGCTTAGTTAGGCTTTGCATATGATTTGTATATGAATGGTTTAGGCTTGCAATATGTATATCGATTGGTAAATTAGTGAGTGTAATTAGCCTTAATTAGTGATTAACGATACTGGGACAAAACTTTGTGAACACAAGTGGGGGTTGATTATCATTAATTTTAACCAATGAACCATTATTGGATTAAGAGGTTGCTTGGGATAAGCTCATGAGCTTGACATGTTGCGAATACCCTTGAAAGAGAGGTGTGTCTTTGCGAATGTGAACAAAGGTGGCGCATGGCTATCGTCAGCTCGTGCCATAAGCTGCTTTGTTAAAACCCCTGACAAGTGCAATCCTCATATTTAGTTGCCACTATTGAATTTGGAACCCTGAACAAATTGTCGGTGATAAGCTGGAGGAAGGTAAGGACGACATCAAGTCATCAACCTTCTATGCACATTCACCTTCACGATCTTTCGAAACTCTACCAAACTTCCTCGTTTTAGACTTGTTCACCGTCGTGGTTCTTCCAAGTTTTATCGAACGTCATTGTTCTAGGTTTGTTCACCAAAACCAAGGTCCATCCAACTATTCATCAAACCTTGGTCCCTTCAAGTCATCATAAACATCCTTATTCTCTTTTACTTATTCATCCTCGATTAAGGTCTTTCCAAATTATTCACCTTTCTAGAGATCCCTCTAGCTCATGGACATCTTGATGCTCAATACCTTGTTCAACCTTGATATTAGTACCAATCCCTTGATATTAGTAGAGCACTCTTGATAGTAGCAAAACACTTATCAAATTAGAATCATCTGTGTCGATTATGACATCATCTGCATAATGGTTTGTGCATATATCACCTAGTACTACTCGATCAATACACACATTAGTAGCTTTTGATTATTTTGTCATCTTCATAATAATGTGAGAGATTTCCTAACAATCCATAATACTCAACCCATAGATGTAAACTTTTGCAAAAAAGTCTAAGGGAAGAAGAATGGCCGACACGTTGACTACCTATATGTTGTCGTAGGACTTGGCAAGTAAGCTACCACTAGATTTGGCTTTGCCCAACTTTTTATAATTTACCTCAACATTCCCCACTTGCCTCACTATTGCTGAGTAGTTTTGGATATCAAAGGAACCTCCCTATACAGTAATTTGATGTGATTGAAAAAAAAAAAAAAATAATGTCAATTACGAGAGGAAGGCGAAGGAAATAAAACGAGAGAATCCTAAAGAAGTAATGAAAGTAACTAGGGAATAAGCCAGCAAATGCCACTCACAAAGCTAGTGATGTCACTGCTTATGCAAGCCCTGTTAATTCCTTTAAGTCAATCAAGCTCATCATGCAATTCAAAAGAAAAAAAAAACTTTTACTTAAGAATGCATAACTGATTGGCTAATTGTCTAGCTATACTAGCATCAATCCTTCAACTTTGTAGCAAAGTGTCACGGGCCGAGAGTTTTCTTGGCCTCGGAACGAGCCGCGGGCGCCTAGCGAGCGGAAATCGCCAGGCCAGCTCTTTCTTTAGCTGTTCCACGAACGATACGGTGAATGATTCTTCGGATCTTGCCTAGCTTCGCTCGGGCGTCTAATCCATCGAGTAAGATAGCAGTTCTCTTTAGGTACAACTGGTTTCGGCCTACCATGGCCTTATCAGGAGAGCGGCATCAGCTGCCGACCAGTTTGTGCACGGGAGGCCTACCCCGTCTTTAGAGCTCTCAAGTGATATAATCCTTCTATCCTAGAACTCCTAGCACCAACCGTCCTAACGTCACTCCCACTGACCAGTTGTGTTCTACTCTTCTGCCTTACACTCTTCACCAGATAACTCAAGCGCCACTCACAAGTGTTACGAGTACAGGAGGATTTACGGACCGTGACAAAAGCATGAAGTCTTTCGTTATGGAAAGAATGGATGCCCCATTAAAAAACACCACTTGGCGAGAACATGAAATCTCATATCTTGTTTTAGAATAAATTAGAAAAGTGAATCTCGACAATGAGTCATATTTAGTATTTTCGTGGACGAAAAAAAGAAATTTCATTTATTTATTTTTTTAAGTGATATAAATAATTATTTTTAAGAAAATATTTTTCAAATTACTCATTATCCTTAAATATCCTAGGAGTAAAGAAGTGACAATTAATAATAATAATAATAATAATAATAATAATAATAATAAGACTCGTGGGGACAGGATTCCTAGCACGCGCTCAGGTGGCCGTGAGGGAACAACAGCCGAAGCAACCCACGAGAATCCCCGGGTCGTGAGACGCACGTGCGCACGCCTCCTCCGTCGAGCTCGAAGTGGCCAGCTCGAACGGTCCATGTCGATCTCTAAAACTCCTGCGATGTGGATCGTGAAATTGGTGAAATGTAATGGTTGCCTCGCGATCCTCTTCTCTTCTCTCTGGTTTCACTGTTTCGCAGGATAGTAACAGCACGCCTTCAATGGAGTGATCAATTTGGGGGAGAGAGAGAGAGAGAGAGAGAGAGAGAGAGAGAGAGAGAGGGAGAGGGAGAGGGGTTTTCATGGAGAGAGACGAGACCCGTTGGAAGATGCCTAATGGGAAGAGGCCTCACTTCTTTGAGATTTATTCCTCTTCTGTGAGCTCTAGAAGGCTGGTAATCTCTCTCTCTCTCTCTCTCTCTCTCTCTCTCTGGTATTTTTGTTCCCTCAATTATCTGCGAATTTTTCCCCTCTTCTCGTCACTGGTATATGGTTTCCATGGTTTGGGGTCTGAGCGTACTAGATGATGGATTTATTGGAATGCTTGATGTGGGCAAATGCGAAATCTACTGCTTCTTTGTTATACTCAAATCCAAGTTCTGGTTTTGGTGAGTTTGACATTTGGTGTCATGGTGAAGTTCGCTTCATCCTAGTCCTAGGGTGAGAAAATCTGAGGCCAATTTGGGTTCACATTGTTGCGTCTTCCTGAGCTTTTATAGGGGGCAAGACAAGAAACGGTCATATCAGCATTGGCCATATGATTATTTAGCTGACCTTCACATTGTCATAATGATAAGTCCAAATGCAGGTTTCCTGCTCCGCTTCTGTGTGGATGTTCTTTCGTCTACTTGATACACCTTTATGTTCATCGCAGGCTGTGTGTAGTTGGGCACACCGTGTTTCTTGCACTGTTTTGATTTTGACACCTTGTGGTTTGATTCTGTCACAGAAAATACCAGATAAATTTGTCAAGCACATGGAAGGATGGATGTCTGGGTTAGCTCTCTTAGAAGGTCCAAGCGGTAACACTTGGCATGTCGAGTTGATTCAGGAGAATCATGAATTGTTCCTCAACTCTGGCTGGCATTCGTTTATAAGGGACCACTCTATTGTATCCGGCGACCTTTTGGTGTTCCGGCATGATGGTAATCTGCACTTTTATGTGCAAGTTTTTGAACAGAGCTCATGTGAAAAAGAAGCTGCATTTCATGCCATGTGCAGTCAAGATCCTAGTAGTTGTAGGCAAAACGGGGAGAGGAATGGTGAAAGAAATGAGATCACTTATTGTTCAAACATTGTTTATGAGAGCCACAAACCCAAAGTTTGTGCCCGTGATGATAAGCTTGGCCGAAAACAGGATGCGGTCACAAGTGCACAGCATCGTGGAACAAGTATTGTCAGAGAGACCCCACATGACAATATTGTTTTGTCTTCTAAAGCACAAGTTTATGAAGAATCACCTGGTAATGCTCTCACTTCTCCAATTCTTAGGTCCTTGATAACTTGCCTCCCCTAACATGGGAACTATACCAATTCTTCTGGAAATTTCTGTCACTCATATATATATATAGCTGCTAATATTCTGTGGCAAAGACAATGTACAACCATATTTTCCCCTTCATTGAAGCAATAGAATCTTATATGCTGGAATTTCCACTGTGATACTATGCATGTCCCTGGAATGTAGAAAGAAACAGTCTTTTAGTTTCTTGTTCATTTGAAAAGGGAAAATTTCTCCCAGTAGAAGACTGATCTATAAAGGTAAAAGCCCTAAATTTCTCCCCCCTTTTGTCTACAGCCTTGAACATCGCTCAGTTTCTTCATTTTCTACTCCTAAATAAGTGCTCCATAAATCCGTATTTATATGATCTTCGAAATTTGATCGCAGATATTAGGAATAGGTTCAGCAAAGGCGATCAGTCAAGTTTGTCCACCAGCTGTCACATGTTAAAGTCATTGTCTGAAGAAGAGAGAAAAGTAGCTCGATCGTTCAGTTCCCACTTTCCATATTTTGTCAGAATTATGAAAAAGTTCAACATTAGTGGCTCCTATACACTGGTGAGTCCTGCAGCTAACATCTTCACATTACTAGACCTGTAATTCTGTATGACATTTACGCAGCAAATCAGTGCCTTATGCCAGTACTGAGACAAGTGAGACTCCATTTTTTTTTTCATTTTATCTCTATAGTAGAGGCTACCTTTGATAATGTCAGCTGAACTCTGCTATACCTATGGCTGAGAGTTCGCCTCTTTAACTACAAACTTTTTATTCCGTTTGGCTTGACAAACTTATTATTGGACTTCCATTAGAATCAATGACTGCTACCAAATGCTCGAGTCTTTTGTACACTTTTGGAATGTGGGCCCTGTTTCTTTGCTGTTGAAATTGTTGCTTACCATAAAGACAATTTTTTTGTCTTTTCGTGCAAAGCCTGGGAATGTGACATTTGAAGTTTTCTTTTGGAAATAGATGTTTCTACTGTATTTAACTCACTGGGGATAAGATGTAAATGTTGTCTTGCATTATTCTGCAAGTTGTGTTTCTTGTCAGATTACCCAATTGATTTATCACATCGCGCAGAATATACCTTATCAATTTTCAATGGAGCATCTACCGGAAAGCAAAATAACTATTGTCCTACGCAATCTGAAGGGAGAATCTTGGACTGTAAATTCAGTCCCCACAACCAGAGTGCACACTAGCCATACCTTCTGTGGAGGTTGGATGGCTTTTGTTCGTGCTAATGGCATTGAATTGGAAGATGTCTGTGTTTTTGAGCTGGTCCGCAAGTGTGAAATGCGAGTCCATATTCTTGGGGCTGCACAGGGCAGGCCATACTGCCAAAGTGTGAAAAAAACTTTGACCTGGTTAGATGTCAGGAATACTGCAACTTTACATGCAGGTCGAGAAAATGTATCAAATAAAAGGAAAAGAAAATCTACGAAAGTCAGTTCACAAATTGTCGAGAAGGTGAAGAGAATGCTTCAAGAAGCCTCTTCCTCTGACATGAAGAAGCATGCTGGTGCATTCAAGGGTTCAAGCAATGCATTGAAAACCAGCAATGGAAAGTCTGGTAAGTTCCCTCTTCCTTTAGTATGGCATTTTTTTTTCTCCTTCTCAATAAACCTTTTGTGAGATGCAATTTTTTGATCCCATTTCCTGCATTACAAGCCTGTTTTTCTTTGATAATCCTTTCCAATGTTGCCACATAAACCATGCAACTTATACCTAGCCTGAATGTGTGAATGTACTATATCATCTGATACCCTCTCACCCAATGAAATGGAGTCAGCTATCATTGTTGGAGCTGGCACTGGAACTGCACGCAGCTCGCAGAACACAGATTGTTTGTCAGTAATGTTATCCCTCCAAGAAGAAAGAGTTGCTCGATCTTTTGCTTCAAGTTTCCCTAAATTTGTTCGGATTATGAAAAGATTCAATGTCAGTGGTTCATACACGCTGGTGAGCATTTACTTCGGATGTATATTATCATGTTGCACACAGCCACACGCCAAAAAACTTTGGTATTTCATTGTATTGTAATAGTCTTCTGGTAGATTGAGCAGAATACTTCTTTAACTCTTTTTACTTATGATGGTGCTCTACTTATAATTCTATTTCTTCTCCTTCCCTACGTGAACAACTATAGTACCCACTAGCATTTCAGCTATGATTTTGGGTTGTCACACTATGACCCATACTTGTTGAGTAACAGCGACAAGTTAGAAACTCATATAACTGCTCATAGATTGACAAGCAAACAAGTTACATTATTTTTTGTATTCTTAATCAGAATGGATGGTCTGGTTCAATGGGAATGTCTATGATCAAGTCTAGCTTAATTGTTGGTTTATTCTTGGTTAAAAACCAATTATATGAATCAGTCAATTGGTTGAACCAAATCAAAATAGAGTGTTACCCATTTTGGAAGTTACATTCAAATTTCATAGAAATCTGAAAAAAAATGAAATCAAAGGAGGGTAAAAGGCACAAATCACAAACATATGAAGTGTACACACCCATTAGTTTTATATTGACAACATGTGAATAATCAGTGAATCAGGATTATATAATTGGTAAAAACTGTAGGTAACAAATACGTGTCTTTTTTCATGTTTGGTGGTGATTGTGGTAAAGAATGTCCAATTCATCATTAATGCGGCCGGTCCGCTATTCAAAACATGCTATCAGTGACCAAATACCATATAAACACTAGCTGCACTTTCCATTTATTCACTATGTTAATTTCGGCTCTGCATCTATAAAGTGAGTGGTGCTTTTAGATGTTTCTTTATTTACTTTTGCTTAGTTCTTTCCCTCTAATCAAATGTGCTGTGAGACTTTATTTAGTTGAAGGACCATTTATTTTTTGGGGCTCACATGTAATCACTAAAATGAGGATAGTTTTATTGTCATCGCTGTTGTTTAACCTGTCACTGGGAACTTACTGAATTTGACTACTCAAATATTCTCATCAGACCTTTACTTTCCAAAGCTCCTTAGTGCTGCCGTGTGGTTGGTTCATCCCTTCTTTTGCAAGGACTTGTTATCTGCAGATCGTGGGACCATTGCCTAATCATCTCATTGCTAATTGTTTCTTTGTTATTTGGCCGGCCTTCATTTAGAAAATTCCGCACCAGTTTTCAATGGATCATCTTCCCATATGCAAAACAGAGATAGTCCTTAGAAACTTAGAAGGGGAGTCATGGACAGTGAATTCGGTGCCAGATTCAAAGGGGCGGATGTTGCACACTTTTTGTGGAGGGTGGTTATCTTTTGTCCGTGGCAATGACATCAAAATTGGAGACATCTGCATATTTGAGCTTGTGGGAAAACTTGAGATGCGTGTGCACATATCTGAGGATGGAAATAAGGAACAAGCTCAACAGCATGGAAAGGTAGATGGGGTTCTAGTTCCTCTAGCAGCATCAGTGGATCACTAATCTTACTCCTTATACACATGAAAAGAGCTAAAGCAACTGCAAAAGGTTCGTTGTGGAAAGCTTTCTTTTACATCGGGTTTGCTTTGATATCAGAGTATTTCCTGTCGTGCGACAAATCTTATTATTCAGTCTTAGCAGTCTGAAAAAGGAGTGGGGGCGTCATTTAACTTTGTAGCTTGTGCTAAATTCTTTAGTCCTTATACTAGGGCAAGTCTGAGAAATCCATGGCCTTTCCTGCTACAGTCCGTGGGATCATGCCTTGGATGCTGACTTTGATATACCATTGTTAAGCACAGTCATCTGCATTTTTCATGGCTTGATTGGCCAGTGAATAATACTATGTTCATTTTTTTCTCATAGATTGACCCAAAGCTCCATTTGTTAGTGTTCCAAATATGCAAACTTTCACAGGTAAATTTGCTTGTTGGATGATGGCAACTGGTAGTTTCTGGTCTGCTTAACTATTTTTGATATAGAATGGGCCAATCGATAGCTCCTACTTCGTTTAATGTAGCTTTTGGAAGTCCTTTACTAGGAGAGGCTAGGAACATCTTAGACTTATAACAGGGAATCTTTCTTTGATTGAAGTTTTTTTCATTTGTTCCTTGTTTTGTGGTCTTGTAGTTTGATGCCATCTTCCAAAAGATTTAGTGAGAGAGAGAGAGAGAGAGGAAGTTAGAAAGTTAGATGGTGAGATTACAATTGTCCACAGTGCAATCCCCGTGCACGGCCACTTACAATTGTCCACAGTGAAGTCCTCGTGCACAGTGGCCATGCCACTCTATCCTGCCTTAATCTCTTCTTTGATGCTCTGTAGTCATATTTTTTTTCCTTTATTTATTTTGGATAGTATAGAAAATCTGTCTGTGCTTATACCACCCCCTGAATGGAATTTTCTTTTCTGTGATATCTCCGGTTTATACAAGGCATGACAGCGAAATGCCAGCTTATAGCCAGTTCACCAAACATAACCTTTACGTACTACAGTTATTGCAGGAATTGGTAACATTTTTGTGCAAATGGGCTCTTCATGTCCTTTGTAAGAGTGAGAGTATATCAGTTCAAGGAGATGCTTTGAACAAGAATGTACATTTTTCCTGGAGCACAAGTAGATGATGGAAGTGTCTCAGGTAGCTAATTAGGCAAGGCCAGTGAGGGCATCTTCTACAGTACTTTGTAAGTGATCTCCAATCATGTAATGTCAAAATTCATTGGAGTAGGTTCACCAAAAATTTACTTTGGTTTTGGAATCAACACTAACAATGAAATGTTGTAAATTGTGTTGATCACGTCGTGTTGTACTTTGTAGGAATGACTTTTAAAACCATCACTGGCCCAAGAGAAATGTGATTGCTACTCTGCTGCTGTAGTTGACTTATTTTGACTGGACGTAGTTCATTGTACATTTCCTTTATCTGGAAGCTTGGCAGGTGTATGTTATTGCAATCAGTGCTTAAAAAATCAATTTGTGGGAAGAAATTAATTTTTTGGTCAGAAGGGGGCGACCTTAAAAATCATTCACTTGCCCTTAAACCTGAGAAATCTTTTTCGGTTGCATCTGGGGAGTGATGATAGTAGTAAATTATCTGATAGAGTGGAAGAGCAGATAAACCTCTCCGAAAGTTGTCGTCTCTACCGCCTTCTTAAGACCGTCTCAGTATCATTTGGAAACTGACGCTAAACCGGTTTGTCCTGTGTAAAGGTAAAAAAATGCGTTACCGTGAAACAAACAAGTCGAGAACTCTTTTGGAGATAGAAAGAAACTATACACCTACCTCAATTTGAACATTGGATTTCTCTATACAAACAAATCCTCATAAACCACTTAACCTAAAGCAGCTCTTTTATTGAAATGACAATTTCATGTCTTATGGTAAACGTAGTAACAATTATGGAATAAAAAAACTTGGCAAGTTCAGGAGTTGGCTGGCAACCAATCACCTTATTTTTGGACGTAATCTTTCAATCACTAGGATCGCTACCCACGTTTCTTTTATTTGGTGTATGAAATAAACTTACGTCAATTATTTAGTGTGACGCTTTATAGACAGCTGTTCATTAATAATTCCAAACTTCTAATTGTTGTCGGTTATTATGCTTTGTTGCCATGCTGCTTTGGCTCCACTCTTTGAATCAGGATCCACATTATCTAACAGGTAGTTATAGCTCTTTACATTGAATTTAGCATATACCCTGTGTTACCAGAGCTGATAACTAACAATTCGATCACACCTGAAAGCAGCATTACCCACTTGGCTTAATGCCATGAATATGATGTGATAACCCCTTTGGCTAAGATCAGCTGTTACCAATAAGTATAACCCCCGAGTCAACTATTGCAGACAACAGACACAACGGTCGATGGAATAGAAAAGCCAACATGTCCACATAATCACAAAATCTTCACTAAGTCCTCAAATCGGTTTTTTAGTGTTGCTACATGCAGGAACATCTTGTCGGAGTTAACGAATGTCAAAATGTCTCTCAACCTGCTGGAAAATATACTTTCCTAAAGTCATCATACAATGATAATCGTGAAGCACCAAAATCAGAGCCGCGTGCCTTCGATGAAGGGCAAGCCACTGGGAATGGAAGAGTTAGCTCAAACTCTGCATCCTATCCCTCACGCAGAGGGTCTCTGACATGCAGAAAAAAGTTGCCAACTGATGAAGGCCATTGCCAACGAGGTGAACAATTCAAATCCCACAACCTTAGGAAAATGCCACCCCAATCCTCGCCTCAAATAGCTGCATAGACCTCAGTTTAGCTCAAAAAAGGGGAAAATGACTTGAAAATTAAGAAGTATGACAGAGACTTTCAATAGAGGGACAAAAAATAGGTTCTTTCTATTCAGGGGATCCAAAACAATAAACACGGACACACCAAGATCATATGAGAGACCTATGGGTAACAAGGCCGCGATACAAAGAATACCAGTTAATTAATGCTAGGACCACATGAGAAGTCCGCAACAGTATGCTAGCAAAAAGCGGAAGAAAACCGTATGCGACAGTCTTTTGTCCTTATTCTAAAGGAGAGTCAATACCTAAAGAATAGTCTAGATCATGCAGGCAATATCAATATTCTAAGCTCACCAACAAAAGGATAAAAAAGCACACCTTGTGATAGATGGCATGGTCGCCACAATCCCAGCACATGCATATATTATGGGGACCAGAGTCTTAGGTTTGTTCTTCCGAAGCCACATCAATGATCCCAATGCAGCCAGGGATATGCTGAAAACCTGCATTCAGAATCAGGAAAATGAACCAATAAATTGGAAATAAATACATCGGACTTCTAATCTTCTCCAAGAAACTTTCAAGTTCTCAGCTATTTTATCTATATTCTATCCAAACCCTTTAATGGAAGACATCAACCATCTCAAAACTTCCAGAGTAACCTGGGGAGGGAAGATGATGACAAAGAACACATACCAGGTTAGCATTGGCTTCGAGACCTTGCAGGATGTAATCCCAAGTAAACTCCAATCCCCGGGCACCAACCCAAAGGGGTGCTAGCCTATGTAAGACAGAATCGGCAAAAGCCCATCCTACAAACAGTTAAGAGAGAACCTTGTTTAAATCATCTTCTCCTGCTATAAACTGATTGCGCAGGACGATCAAGATATAGTTATGAGATGCACATAATTTTTCCACAAACAAATAGAAACCTTAGAATTTGAGTTGATGAATGCTTCACATACCAAGGCCTACAGCTTGGAACTTATGGTTTTGTGATATATTCCTATGAGTCAGCTGTGTTAAGGCAAAGTAGAGCCCTGCTACATCTATAAAACCAATCAGAGCTTTCAGCAATTCCTGAAAATAAATAAGCATGACAGATTTAGAATGAATTTGGCTAGTAAATGTTAAACAAAAGAGCATAGTAACATGACACTCTGAATTAATTTCGTTTTCAATCAATTGTTAAAGGAAAAATGCCCTCCACCCAAATCTAAGCCTAAATAGTAAATAATCATGAATAACAGAAATAAGCCTCAGGGTGGAGTACAAATGGCAGAAGAAGCATTGCAAGAAAACAAAGTCATGGGTTCAGTGATACTGGGGCAATGCACAGTTTCAGTAACATGAAATATGAGGGATTCAATCAAAGTAATATCCAAATTTAGCCCAAATTAAATGTGCAAACAAAATCCAACTGAGCAAGAACTGAGAGGAGAATACAAAAGGATACCTGGTAAGGATCAAAGCTCTCATTTTCCGATACTTTGAGAAAAGTTGCTAGGCAAACCAGCTGTGGGTTAATAGATAAGAGGAAACCTCTGTGCAATTAGCATATCATAGAAGATTGAAAAACTTTAATCTCAAGTATAATCTGTTGTTGGACCAACCTTAACTAAAGCTGTCCCAAGGTATACAAGAGCAGCTTTGACAGAGGTTCCCAGTGTATCATACTCAGATCTGCACATAAACTCGTCAGTGCGTATGTCAATTGAATGAATTTACACACACTTATCCCTTTAATACATAGAAACAGTCTTTCTCATTCTCAAATATAACCCTCCCCACAAAGCATATACTTCAACTACAACTACATACATGCAGAAAGCGACAACATCTGAAGAAGAATAAAAGAACCTATCAACTACAGAACACACTAGAAGGACATACCAGACTGCTCTTTCCGGTGGCTCCTGAGGTACATCAACCAAAGAATCATACTTTAAACTCAAAGTATGCAAGTTTCAATTCTTTTCACTCATCACTCTAGAATACCTATAGGATTAACTAAAACTTCATGAGAATTACAATAACTCTGCTATTTCACAGCTAATCATCATCGAACAACTTGAACACTGCTTCCATTAAAAATGCTTGCGGAGCTTTTTTTTTGAAATATAGATCGCTTTGGATAGCCTAGTTTCATGGTTATCACCTTAGGAAAAGCTAGTATTTGGTCTCTTAATTGTGCTCTGATTTTTACCTTTGCTAGGAAAAGCCATTCGAAGTGTGCTAGCAGTAAACCTTTTATCAAGTATGTTATTGCTATTTGGAAAAGGTCAATCTACTTCTTTTGTGGTATGATAATTAGCACCCTCGTGGAATCTTGTTGGAGATTTACATACGGAGACTAGTCTATAATGCTGCTCAGCATCTAAGTTCAAAGGTATCTGCAATGATATAAGGTTTTGATTGGAGATGGTCCCAATGCTCGAGCCCAATATGTTGACCAAACAAGCTGCATTATGCAGTATGCTCATTGCAGATTCTTCTCTTGATGATAAAATCCTTTGTACTGCCTCTCCTTCTATGTTGATTAACTTCCTCCATTGCTTAAAACAATGTTTAAAATAGGAATATAATGTTGAATGGCATAGACTTATTGATTTTCTCTTAGTATGCCTAAATTCTGTGCCATTCCTAATATGCCTACATTTAATAGGATCAGAAGATGGTCCAATCTTGCAAATGGTTCGCTCAGTCGTTGTGCAAGTAATCTAATGGACTTGAGCTCACTCATAGCTAGAGCGCAGCTTCTGTTCTCAGATTTGGAAAGAAATGCTTCAGCTGTGTCATGTTGAGAGGATCCAGGAGATTGGTCCCCTGAATTTGAATGGATAAAGACCTCTGAAGGGTGCAGACTTAAGGAAATTTTTGTCAGAATTTACTTGGAATAGCTGCATTTACCTCATCTGGAGAGGTAGCGATGAGATAATCCATTCTCAAATCCAACCACCCATCCATAGAGTGGCTAAATTGGTTGTTGTTACAGTTAAGCACAAACACGAGAGTCATACCGGCATTAGGCATAACGCACTTCTAACTTGCACCTTCGGCTTTGTTCTCGATGGAAAATTTCCTTGTTAAGTCTTTCTGTCGTGGTATGACATAGTCCATTCATAAGCTGATTGTGATACTAACATTTCCAAGAGGAGTCACACAGCTCATGATCTTGAGCATGTGAGCATGTGGGCATGAGGCGGGTCTAGTCCTCCCACAATGAGATTTTGCAATAAAAATCATAGCTTTACTCATCCAAAAAGCGGGGGGAAATCAAACGTGATCGAACGACAAGAACCGGAACTTAGCTAGATCACCAACGCGAGTGCCACTCTCTCGAACTTTCCTTCTTTCATAACTAAGCAATTATCTCTCGCACCCATCAATATTTCCTCTTTGTAATTAAGTCAGTTTCAGCACCAACCACAACAAACAACAGGAACCCAACCCTTCATCCCATCGCTATCCCCGACGCATTCCCAGTCACATCATCGATGAGGAATTACCGAGATACGAAAAGCATGCTTTCTTTCCCAAATCAGGAATGGAATTCAGGACAACCAAAAATGAAATACAATCATCAACGTGACTAGAAAGCCGCACGAGAAACATATCTAAGGCCAATCGAATCGACGGCGATCGAGCATCGGGAAAAGCGGATCGGAACGAGAGCGCCGCAAGACGGGGAAACGGACTTACAAGGGAGTGGCGGAGTAGTAGACGGCGTGAGGGCCGAAGGTGAGGATCGCGCAGTTGAAGAAGTGGAACACCGTCATGCTCGCTCGCTTCCCTCTTCGAAGCACCCGACCAGGATTCGAGAAGCGGCGCCGAGCGAGCGAGCGAGGAGGAGGAGGAGATGGAGATGGAGATGGAGAGCGAGATCGAGCTGAGAACGGCAGGGAACAGGCACTGTAGATCTTCTCAATTTACGCAAAATGCCACTGGCTGTTGGGCCTGCAGCTGGGGCTCATCTCGAGCCCAGCTTCGGACGATGGGAAGTGTTGGGCTTGTGGGCCTCATATTGGGGGCCCAGATGGAATCGCCTCGACCTTGGGCTCAAATCAGAGGTCGTTGGTTGGGCTGGGCGGGTCGGGTGGATTTGTCCTGACTATGTTGCAGTGTCAGGTCAGGTCGGGCCGGGCCGGGCCGGATTTTTTTGTGTGAGACCTTTGCCCGAACCGGCTCGGTTTTCCTTCGTCTTTTTGGAGGCTTGGGTGAGCCAACTGGATCGCTGACTCCACAGTACACTCTTTAATTAGTACCTTACTCATGAGTTATGAGACAGACAAGAAAATAAAAAGAATTTATGGCACGTTGAAAGCTGTCATGAAAGGCTTTCGAGCGATATGCTCTTGCACTCGGTTCCTACGAGTTGATATGAAGCGTCAAATCATGAAATTTTCATATGATGTCGTCAAATCTAATTACTTGCTTTGCTCTCATGGATCATATTAACATGGGTCGATATGCGTGTTAAGGGCTCCATTACCCGTTAGTACACTTGCAAGTGCCATTGTGCAATTGAAGTGTGCCATAGCCAAACGAGAGACATTACTTCAACTAGAATTGATTCAAACTCAACCAGAATCCAACAAGAGATAGAAGCATGAAACATAAGAAAGTATGCTGCTTTTGATGGTTCATTCAAGCTTACAAACTTTGTCAAACAAGCTATATTTTGTCAAATCAAGTAAATAGAAAAGAGGACAAGCATTAGGATCCACTGCAGGCCATAAAGATCAATGCCGTCTCTAGTGTGTTTATAGTGAAGATAACTATGAACAACCAATAGGAAATGCTCAACATTCTTCTCATGTACATGGTAGGACAAAAGCATCGATGGTCAGCAAATTGAAAACCCACAAAGCTATCTAATCATACAAGAAACATATGTACCCTTCAAGGTTTGTTTTTATCAATTTAAGGGTGTGAATAAGAAATATGTATTTTTCAAAAAATAAATATTAGTACGAATTATATGATTGCGAGTCCCATAATTGAAAATCTCTGGCGAAAGATTCCACAAGTGTCTTTATCTCCACATGAAACTCCCAATCCATGTTTCAACCATTTTATCCTTGACCACACCATCCCTCTCTCCCTGACTGCACATGGTCTGCAAATGTTCTTGTGTTTTTTATCCTTTTCAAGTCCTAAGTGCCATAATGCTCTTCTGCAGGTTTGGATTCTTGGATTCGACCCATTTTCATATGATTCTCTCTCCAGGAAATCATGGTTGTTTATTTTATCTGCTTGTCTGTTTGAACCCTTTGTCCTTGTTCTTTTCCCCTACAGATCAGTACACGAGAAAATGATAGATTGACGCGTTTCTTCCTGCAGTCTTAACAAAAATCAAACAGATTCTTGCCTTCGATGAATAGGCGAGAAAAACCTTTCACGAGCATGCCCATGGAATCTAGAATGTCAATTTTGTAGGAGTGGGGTTTCTGTGTGTTTAGTTCGGTGCCCAATTGAAAATCAAAAAGAGAGAGAACAAAAAGAAAATAACACCTCAGATACGAGATATATTATCACAGCGATGCGAAAATTAGGGCATATATGAAAGTTACATATATGTACTCAAAATGGGTATGGACCATTGAATCCAGTAAATCTTTCGTCGGACTCGCTTTATGCAAGGGCTCGGTTCATATGTGTCATGGCTGCATTCCATAACTTCTCCTCTACCGACGACCATGACAAATAACCAGAATAAAATAAAATAAAAAATTCTCCGTGACAACAACGGAATAAAAGCAACAGGAGGACATTATATAAATGTATATATAGTATTATGATGTTACTTATGGGCCCACTATAAGCAGAGTTTGGTCCTTTGTGGTCCAAGCGACTAGCAAGGAGAAAACACAGAATGAGACTAGCTTGGAGAAGGAAGAGAGGCCATCAGCAGCAGCAGCAGCACAGAATTTTCAATAAACGACAAGGGAAACTGGGAGAGGTTTGGGTTCAAGCCTTGGCCACACGAAAATGAATTCAAAACAGGAAGACATGATGGACTGCATCCACTTTCACATTATTATTTTCTAATCGGAAGTGATCTATTAAGTCCGTGAAAGAGAAGTTAATCATTATCTCGTGAACTGAATAATGGAGAAAAATGATGTAGGGGAGGTAGTCTTTAGAGAGGAGCCAACAACTTGGAATAAGCATGGTCTAGCAACCGAAATTATTAAATTCTTGAAATGGTCCCAAATAAAGGGGATTTGATTTTCAAAGGTATAAGTTGCAGCAATGGCCCTCCGGGTAGGGTTTTTCCTTACGAAAAGGAAAAACCGGACATGTCATTTTCTTCTTTTGGTCGAGGCAGCTTTACTTGTATGAGATCCATTTCAAAACCAAAAATGGCCAGACCCTGGCCTCAGTGGCCATTCTGAATTTCCCTCCCTCCCTTCCTCCCTCCCTATCTCTCTCTCTCTCTCTCTCTCTCTCTCTCTCTCTCTCTCTCTCTCTCTCTCTCCCCCCAACTTGAATTGATGATTCAATAAATCAAACCACGATATGAACTAGTTCTCCGTGTGGGTCCTTTCCACTAGAAAACATAATCCATTCTTGAGAAATTCAAGTCCATCATGAATGAGAACAAAAGACTATCGAGCTCAATCAGTCAGCCCATGAGTGAAGGGAAAGTCACCAGGTAATGGTACCCAAAAGAGCTCACTAGGGTATGAAATGTCCTCTCTTTTCCTACTAGAGTTTCTCTTACATTGTGGAACACAATTAAGACAATCGTCATATGCCTCTTAGCTGGGACGACGTCTGTCAAATGCTTACAATGTTAATATAATTTTGATAAGCAATGTAATGTGACCTTTTCGTGCCCATTGCCCTAGTGATGCACAACATGTGTCGATTTCCTCGAATTTGCAATGTAAATCACACTGTAAACATCCACACATCATTTGCTTCCATTTTTCTACTTCTCTGTGTTCTCTCCTTGAAAACAATGAAAAAGCAGACATGCCTCCACTCTCTCTTTCTTTTCCCTACGAAATTGGGTCGTCTTCTGCCTCTCTCTCCTTGGTTCCCCTTCCCTTGTTTTGACGACAATTCATGTACGGCAATTTACTAGGGACTTCTTGAAGGCCATGACGCACCGTACGACCTACAGTCATTTAGATTCCAGTGAACCTGATGGCGATGATCATGTCGTGGCAGAGAGATAAAACAACAGAGGGACAGTCGGTACTGTGGTCTTTGTGTTTGTGCTTATAACCGGTAAGCGAGAGTGGTTGAGGCCGAACCGAGGCACACTTACCCATGGAACTTTAAGGGATGGAATCACCAGAGGACGAGGGGTTCTATCATAAAGTGGTTTAGGGTCTGATTTTCGCATGTCTTCTTCGGTTTTCCCTGCATGGCATGACCTGTCCTTGGGGAACGCCGATGCTTGATTTGCCAACTCTTAGCTTTATTTAGGACATAGATGAAGAATAAACTTTTGCCTGGTTTGATGTCTCTGACCCTTCTCTGACTTCATCCTTCTGATCACGCTCTTTTCTTCGAGGCGTGCATGTATTAATATGTCAATGTTCAGGGTTAGGCTTCTCGTTGACCAGTCCAATCTTCTCGCATTCACCCCCAAAATCCAACTAATAATCTCTCCCTTGGAAACCGACCAAAAAAAAAAAAAAAAATCTCCCTTAGAACAAAAAAAAACCATAATTAAAGAGATAACCAAGATACAACTCCTAAAGACTTTTTTGGTAATTTTCCCTATAACAAATACTATTGAAGACTTTGGATCAATTTGCTTATTTTATAATGTTTTGTTGTAATATTTCTGAATTTGTTATTCATCACTTCCCTCTATCTATTTCCACAATGTTTTGCTGTTATATATTTGATGAAAAAAAGAGTTGTCACTTTAGTGAAATATTATAATATAAATCCCCAAATTCTGATTGGTGATGGGGAAACTATATAATCAATCCCAAATATATTATACATAAACCAATTCATTTTTAACTTTCCAATTTTACCTATTTAATCTTAAACCTTTGTGTGAAATTCCAATATAGTTCTTTTGGCCAATTTTGGCAAAAAATTGGTGACATTGCGGTGTGCCATGTAAAATGGCCGGTGATAACTAGACTATAATGTCAGCGATTTCCAATAAAAAATGATCTGAAGAACTATATTAGAATTTCATGTAAAGGTTTAAAATTAAAATTGGAAAAACTAAAGAGTGTATGATAGAATTGAAATTTGTATAAAATAATTTTATAACTGATTGAGCAATTTTCTCAATTGATAAATTGTTAGTGTTGAGCAATTTGAAATACAAAAATAAAGTATTTATCATGTTCTTCTTAAATTTGATTTTGGTCCGGAAACGTTTCCATTCTAAGAAGGGGAAAAGTACAAAAAAAAAACCTAAACCTATTGTATTGGTGCCAATTCATTCCTAAACCCTCAATTGAATCAATTTAGTCCTAAATATTTTCACATTAGTATCAATTAAGCACATCTAGTCAATTAAGGTCGGAAATTGCTGACATGGACCTTGGTTATTCTATGTAACACGGCTGGTGCTTATGTGGACATTTAATTTAATTTTAAAATACTTTTTCTAAAAATTTTATTAATTTTTTTTTTTCTTTTCTTTTTCTTCTCTTTCCTTGTTTTTTTTTTTTTTTTTTTTTATTTCCCTCGCACCAGTCACCACCTTCCATAATAGCTAATGGAGGTTGTTGACCATCAACAAGGGTAAGGGCCAAGATGCCCTTGTCGATCTTTGGTGAGGGTCGGCAAAGGTTAAGCTAGGCCACCCCTCACTAGATTTGGTGAAGGGTGGAATGCCTTTGTTGAAACCTAAGGTGGCCTAGCCTCACTTGAGCGAGGCCCCTCATCCATCCCTCGCTAGAGGCTAGGGAAGGCAAGGATGCTTTTGCTAGCCTTCGGCTATGGCAAGGGTCGGGTGAGGGTTGGCTTTGCATGCGGCTAGTGAGGGCATCTCAGCCCTTGCGCTCATTGGTGGTTGGATGGAGAGGTGGCGACCGGTAGAGGGAAATAAGGAAAAAGGAAAGTAAAGAAGGAAAAAGAAAAGAAAAATTAACAAAAATTTTAAAAAGTATTTAAAAATTAAATAAAATGTTCATGTCAACCAATCATGTCATGGTAGGATGGCCAAAGTTCACATAAGTGATTTCTAGCCTAAATTGGCTAGATGGACTCAATTAATATCAATGCGAAAATGTTTAAAACTAAATTAGACTAATTGAAAGGTTTATGACTGAATTAATAATAATATAATAGGTTTAAGATTTTTTTGGTACTTTTCCCCTTTATAAAGTGTAGTTCATAATACTTGTATAGTTTGGTTACCAATAACTGACTTATTTTGTACCGTCTTGTGATCGATGTAGTTTTAAAGATATCCGTCTCCATTTGATGGTGATCTTATGATAACCCTCATTCATTTTGATGCTCTATTTTATTAAACAGCTTGAACTTTAGCCGTGGAAATTTTCATTTCTCCATGCAAAGGTGAAAAAAGCTTACCCAAAAGGGGTGGATCATGTAGAGTAATTCAATGTGTAAATAAATAAAGATGAATGGACTATGATTATAGGAGACTTGGCCGCTTGAGTTGATTTTCCATGTTGTTGACTTATGCCACTATTTCTGCCAATTATTAAATGTGTGTGTGTCTATATATGTCATTTGAAGAGGATCTGAACAGTAAAAAGGCTATTTTTCATCTTTCCCCTTTTTCACTTTTACATATTACTCTTTATGTTTCGCACAATCAAAAAGTGGCATCGTGTTTTTATCTTATAATATTTTTTTAAAAAAAATTCCTAACCTAAGTTCCACCACTCATGATGCTTCATGATAAGTTTTACCATAAAACTGTTCATTTTTGTGATCATATAGGGTATTTTATGACAAATACTACTCCATTAACATCTAGAATTCACTTTTGTGAATTGCAAACAAACAAAAATTAAAATAATATGATTAATCACGAGTCTGTTTACACCCTAGCACTATATGTAGGAGGGGTTTCATGAAAAAGATAATTTAAGAGCACCTTTTAAAAAATGAAAAATGCAATGATATTTATTAACTCGGGTTACTATTATGATCAATTACGGCTCGAAATTTTTGTTTGATTGACTTATGCACACTTTCTTTTGAACATAGTGAAATTTAGACATCAGATTTATTCGTCTATTTTCAGACAAATTATTTGGCTTTTAGAACATCAAGATCATCAGCCTTTTTTTAAAGACTAACTCGTTTCGTGCATGTTTGAATTGGATTTGTATGACCTTGTCTATCACTAATTAAAGATTTTATTTTCAAAGCAGTTGCTTGGAGACTTCACATATGCAGTTGATATGTGAAAAAATCGAGAAACATCTAATTCTAAGTACATTGTACCTGCACTCAGGAATTAGTCAATCGGCATGTAAATTGACATTCAATGATATAGACAGTGAAGAACAATGTCATCCCATGAATATGTTGATGCTCTGACTTTGTGGGCTATATAATTTAGGGTTAATACCATAACAACATACTTTGAAATTTTTTTTTATGTTACTGAAAACTCTAAACTTATCCAGTGGGACACAAATATCCCAATTTTTTTTGTCATGAAAAATCTCGAATTTATATCAGTATGACAAATACAACATGTATGGAACTGAGTTAGAAGGTATATGTGTAACACGTATATAATTTGGGTTTTTACGTGACACAAAATAAAGTTGGGAGTATTTATGTCACAATAGGCAAGTTTAGAGTTTTTTTTCTTCTTTTTTTTTTTTTTTTTGTAATAAAACAATGCTCGGAGCATTTGTATCACAGTGATATAATTTGGGTTATATATATATGGTATGATTTAAGGGCTCTTTAGATGCTGATGAATGTTGTTACCTCAAAAGTCAAAAAGGTGTGAAGGATAACTATCTCCGGCCTTTTGAAGTTGCTCATGGAAAAATGCATATGATTTGGTGGAGGCTTCAAGTTCCCAGGGTTGAATTTGTTCCCTTCGGGGGCGTGTGTTTAGGACTTTCGTGAATGCATACGGCATTGATGCCTCCACCTTAGCCGTCCTTGGAAAACAAAGCTTTATCAACCACATGCTTTGAAGTTACCTATTTCCATTTAAAAATAAAATTGGAAATGAAAGAAATGAAATAATCTACTTAAATTCATAGTTCATTGAAAACTAAAGATAGAATAAAAAAGGAAACGAGAGTGTTGTATAATTATAAAGATAGTCGTCCGTCAGCACCAGTCGTGTCATGTAGGATGGACACATCAACGATTTTCGACTAAAATTAGTAGGATTAACTCAATTGGCAAATTGTAAAAATACGACTAAATTGAAACAATTGTAATATTTGTAACTGAATTGTTATAACTGAATAGATTTATGACTTTTTTTAATTACTTTTCCTTTGATTCCTATGACATCCAGGTGAATTCTGGCTCTCTTAAGTCATGTACCTCAATGGTGGCATGACCCAATGGATACTAAGATGAGAGGCGGAGAGAGATTTATTAGATACTCCCAATTCTTGTTAGTTCACTTCATATAAGTCATTATATTTGGTGAGATCCATATATACCTAATAAGTACATTTAATAGATGCTTTAAGACACTAGTTAATACAAATGTTCACCAAAATATACCAAATTGATTTTCATTTCTACTGAAAATAACTGCCGAAAACATGGACTTTGATCGATGATTCTTGTGACAGTAACCTTTTTTTTTTTTTTTTTTTTTTTTTCCGAAAAGGGCATTATCAATAAACAACCATTCTATTAACAACTGTGTCGCTCTTTTGAGGGTTATGATTGTAGCTATCAGTTAATGTACTCCACAAGTGTAAGTACTTCCCATTTTAAGCAGGCCATTAAATTTCGCTTATCGGGACTGAGTTTCAGTCACGTTCTTACTCATTAACTCATAATTACAGTGACTACTGCGATCATCATCAGGCAATGATAGCAACTCTTTGCCAGCCGTTGCCACTCCCTTTCCAAGAGAGCATCTTTTCTTGCCCTAATCGACATAGAAGAACTCAAACTCTCTCTCTCTCTCTCTCTCCCATGGAGATTAATCAACAGCGACGAGTGAATAATATAATATCATTCTGTGTGATGTAATGTCGTGGTGCACGTCAGCCTAAACGGCGGTGATTTCGGTGATTCCTTGCTTTCTTTTTTGTCGTTGTTAGTCAAAATCGGAGAGAGAGAAGAAGAAGGTGACATTCAAATTTCAAAGCAAAACACATGCATGGCTGTAACTCATTCTCTCACGCTAATCAACCATAAAGAAGCTAATATTCTTCCGATTAGTGTAGGTTCAATAGAATATTAGGGCCAAAAGCAAGAACTTTGAGATTGCTGTTTAAATTATTTTATGGAGCCATTTGGGTTCGGAAGTAATGCCCACGAGTGACGGTGTTAAAAAAAAGTTACTTTGCTCTTTTTCAAATTTTTTTATATAATTTAGCGGCATTCTATAATGCTCTTTATTTACCCTAGATCTAGGGCACAACTAGTTTCACCTAACCAGTGTGTAGCTTATAGGCATGATCTAAAAGTAGCCACAGACCCACAAACTAACTAGGTATAGTAGCCGTTTGACTTTTGTTCAGCGGACCAATACGTTCTAGGGCTTCTCTTCTAACGCTTCCAGAGAATTTTTGTTATGGGCTTCTTCAGTTTTGGGATCTTCGACATTGCCATTTCCATTGGATATAGACATTCTAAAGTTTGGAACCCCATGCAGAGAAACAATAAAAAGTCCTATAAGCATGAACTATATACAAGAGTCGGAAAGGAAAATAAATATGCGAAAGTTGGTAATAGTCCATGTAATTTTATTCATTCCATGCTATTGTGGCAAAGTGGTCGTATTAGCGGGAAGAGGTCAGTATTTCAGTAGTTTTCTCTCTGTGTGTAGCATTAAGCTTGAGACATGAGTCACATATAATACAAGGAGTGACTTTGGATTTAAAATCTTGAGTAGCACATGTCTGTCTTTGCTCAATCTTCACTAAATCTAATATTCTCTTCTGGTTAAAAAAATAGGGCAAGCAATTTATAAAAAAAAAGGGGAATACAGGAGACAGGGTAGGTGCCTCAATCAAGAAAATGCTGGGTGCCAACTTGCCCGGACACTGCTTATATTAACATTGTTTTGACGTGAAATTGAATGATCCTCCTCTCACGGAATATAATAGTAGGATAGACAAAGGAGAGCTAAGAAGTGTTCCTCCAATACGACAAACACAAGGAATATGGAATATATAGCCCAAGCATTTGACAACATTACAAGCAAGCCAGAGAGAGAGAGAGAGAGAGAGAGAGAATTTAAGAGGGCTAATAGAGAAATGAGAAGAAGACAAAAAGTTTGCATTTCCCGGAGAATCTAGAGCGCATAAGGCGCTGACCATGGCTTTGAGGAACCATTAGTTTAAGCTCACATGATTTGAACGTATTCAAGTCTTCCCTTTGTTCCTTTCTGCGAGGAAGAAGATAAATAAAAGAGGGCATTTTCTAAAGTAGCTCGAGGGAGGAAGGGTCCACGCCCAAGGGAGACTTATTTAATACTTAATTAAGCACAATTAAAAATGAGAAATAAGTTAGAGAGTTTGTCAAATTGGTTGAGGCTTAAACAAAATCATGCTTGAAAAAAAAAAAAAAAAGCGATCACACGTTCGAGTTTTTTAAATTTTTCCCTTGAATTATCATGTTAGGAGTAATAGAGAGATAGTCATGAAGTGCTGAGATTCATATAACAATGTATGCAATCTAGTTACATAGTTAATAAAAAAAATCGGTTAAGAGGAGAAATACATGCAGAAAATACAACAAAACGGGATTAAGCAAATGGAACAAGGTGGGAGAGAAGCGAGAGAGAAGAACAAAGAGAGTGAAGAAAAATGATAATGAACGCTGAGTAATTATAACACATTCTAATTGCATAAAGATTATTTTCTGTTGGCGGTTTTATACATAGTTGGTTCGAGAAAGTGGACGGTTATAATTCTCAAATCAAAAGACAAATAGAGTGATTTATGTAAAAACTATCTTCACATTAAACGGTGTAAACTCCATTTTCCCATGAACATATACCACTACCACATTAGCTTAAACACATGGTCACGAGTCACGTGACGGGGGAGGAGGAGGAATCCCCACGTTGATGCCGAGAGATGGGGGCGGGGTTCCACGCGACGGGTGGGGCTCGACGAGGATGATGATTGATGGTGGTGGTGGTGGGGTCGAGGCCAAAGGGAATATTTCAACACGGAGAGGGAATATTGGGCAATGCGATGTTGTGAAGACAATACGCTAGACGTTGAAATTGTGTATTGTTCATGTTGGAGCGCCCACTAGTACCTACAGTTCCTCTTCCAACGTGCCATCATTGCTCACGCGCTATCCATCGTCCCTGTAAAAAAAAAAAAAAAAAAAGAGTCTTCATCCCGGTCCTCGATTCATCCGGTGTTTCGATCCATCGATGTTTCTCGGAGAAGAGACCTGTCACGAGCCTCGTCATTGTCGCTGAGCCATTGAGTGTTGGTTGTCTGACCTATTGACATGGAATTTGTGTTTGAGCGGTGAATGCGTTTTGAGGGTGGTGGTGCGAAGGTCGCGAGTTCTTTTGGTGCTCGTCGGAGCAGCGTCGTGCGACTTGTGCGCCCCCACACGAATGCCTCTTCGCCACGGTTGCCTTGTCCTCATTGACGGTGGCGGCAATAAGGGAGATTGGGGATGTGGAGGCTGGTGTGGGGTGCGGGTAGATAGAGAGCGCTCTACTGTCGAGCAAATTGGGGGGACAGGGAGTTGCGGGGGCTAGTGCAAACTAGACAAACGCGGAGCGACGCGAGGGTACGAGGGATATTAGCATTTTTGTGTGAGTGCTTGTTAGACACGCAGCGCAAATCTGACAGCCGATTAGAATGTAATGGGTAAATGGACACTGAGGAGGCATTCTAGACCATTATGAGTTGGAGACTTAAAAAGTAGGTATGTATGATTTAAAGTTAATCACTGTAAGAATTTTCTATATCACTTAGAAAGGATTATTGTATCTGGCAAAAGTAGTCATTATTAAGATTGTTCCAACAGGACTCCAAGTGTAGTGAGAGTACCACTCGTCTTCCAAAACGCACTATTGATCGAACGACGGAATTACAATTTGCAATAAAAGAAATAGTAGACACATGCTCTCATTGACTCTTCACAATCTTAGCTGTGACCATGTAAACAACTCCAGTCCTAAAATGTGCATAGCTCCCACCTAGTATAGAAGACTTATCACGTGACATTAATGTTGGGATAATCAGTACATTATACACTCATTCGAAAGGGGTTTTTGGCTTAATGAGGAAGATTTTCCTGATCTTTAAAAGTACATAATGCGACGATTGAAAGCTTTGTATATGGAATGATTTTCGGTACATAATAAAGCATGTAGTAATGGATGTGATTGATGCACTTCATCTGGAAAAGATTAATTAGGGTTCCAGCAACAACCTCCTAAGAACCAATGACTGACATCTGTAGACCAGTTTGCATAAATGAAATTTCACATAGGCAGAGTGCAAAATAAGGAATACCTGCATTTCTTTCTTTAGTTTATTGTTCACGAGAGCTCAGCTCATCCTAGACTAAGTCCGACATTTGCGCTGGGGTTGCGCACGTGTCCAGCTCGGTACATACATGAGACCGACCACGTATGGACTAGTTTTGTAAGTGAAGAAAGCGTGGACAACATAGACATTGACTAGTCATGGCAATTAGTCAATATGGTGGCCACCGAAAAATCATTGCTCGAGATAAAATCTCCCTAGACATCTAGTCTAGCCTATAATTATTGGTAAATATTCCTCTTGATGAAGAAAAAGTTCGTGTAACAAGATTCTTGCTCGCCCTAAACATTGCAAGCATTTCTCACATCACTGGCCATTTTATGAACTCAAATGGTATGCATATTCATTTTCCCAAAAAAAACATATCGATGCTTTGTTTTGTGAATTGAACTTGTACCTGACTAATGAGTATTCTTCTATAGACAGAGCTAAAAGTATCATCAATGGATATTTCGCATGTTTTGAAAGCGAAGCTAGGTCAAAGAGGATTGAAGTACAAACGTCGAGTCGAGAGAAGCAATCCATGGCCACTGGACAAAAAATGACCAGGTGACTAATTAAATTCCTTCTTTCAAAACGCTAACTAATCAAGGGTGAGTTTGGCCACCATTGGTGGAGATGCGCAGGGTCACATCTGCTTGGGAAAAAGCCAATAATAAAGGGCAATTCAGATACAGGGATATTTCTAGGCCTGCTAGTCAATCCTCGTTCATGAAATAAAAATGGGAATATTCTAAACTCATTAAATGACATAATTGAAATTTATAAATTCAAATGGAGCCGGAAAGAGAAAAGCTTTTGAAAGGGAGTTCTTTTCTTTTTTTCCAAGGGGGTGTCACTGTCCATCAATGTAAGAAGAGAGAGACTAAATTCCTTTCCATATATTCCATTCAACTGCAACACCCCCTCACTTTTCTCTTGCTATCATTCCAACCATTCCCATCAAGAAACCACCATTTATCACATCCCTGCCTCACTCCTCTTATTTATTATCTATTTATAAATTTCTGCTTTTGAATATGCCTTTAAAGATAAGGAAGTAGTACCTGCTCTCTCTCTCTCTCTCTCTCTCTCTCTCTCTGCACTCACTGCATTGATCCATAAATATACTTTCTTTCTCTTTTCTCTAGGTTTTGCCTTCAAGAGAGCTTCAACCCAGAAAAAGAACTTTTGTTACTTTCTCTCCTCTCTGCATTCATTCATTTTCTTCAATTTTTTTTAATCCCTCACTGGGTGCTCTGGAATCTGTCTATTACTTGCACTGATCTCTATTCAACCTAGAGAGAGATCCTACGAAAAAGCCTATATTGTTCCATCCTCCTCCTCCTCAGTCTCTCTTCTTTTCAAACACACCCATGCAAATCATAAGGCACTCATGATCTAATCACAACCTCTATCATTCCATTGTCAGCCTTTTATATCTCCTGTAGACACACCCTCTCTCTTTCTCACCGATTCTTTACTCTCCGGTTTCCAGTTGCTTTGATTCTCCTATTTCCTTGTTAGGACTCTCTATCATCACTGATCCCTTGTCGCATTTTCCCTTCAAAATCCATAACTCTCATTCCCATGTTTTCTAGATCAGGACCCCCGATGACACCCCACCAACTTTCCCCGATCTTTCCTTGCAAATTAATCCTCCAGGTGTTCCAGATTCCAGGAAGAAGGTCGCAATTTATGATTGCGATGATTTTGCAAGGAAACCATTCTGTAGTGAAATGAGCTCAACCACTGACTCCGCAAGCAGCGGGAGCGATTTGAGCCATGAGAACAATTTCTTGTCACAAGAGAGGAGTTTTAGTCATGGTCATGGGGAGCCCACGTTGAGCTTAGGATTTGCAATGGGCGATGTCAACCATTCAACCTTGCAACAACCACCAAGAAACCTCAATCATCACCATCATCCTCATTTATACAGCCGCGAGTTCAAGCGAAGCACTCGAGTTGGGAGCAGTGTAAAGAGAAGTATTAGAGCGCCCAGAATGAGATGGACCACGACTCTCCATGCCCATTTTGTTCATGCAGTCCAGCTTCTAGGCGGTCATGAAAGTAAATCCACGCACACATCATGAGTATGCTTTCATATTTGGACATTTCTAGACTTAGCCAAAAGAACGCCCCCTCACCCCGCTCCCCCTCTTCCCCAAACCAAAAAAGAAGAAGAAAGGAAGACGAAAAACAAGAGAAGCCTCGCCTTTTGCTTATAAACTCCACTTGTTTGACTCAGAAAAAGGATATCAGAAATGGGTCGTAAAGAAATTTAATCCGATCGAATGTGATTTTACAGGAGCAACCCCAAAATCTGTGCTGGAGTTGATGAACGTGAAGGATCTAACCCTAGCCCACGTGAAGAGTCACTTGCAGGTGGGCGTTTGCTCTATATATTTTTCTTCTTGTTTTTTTTTTTGGAGAATTAGTTTCTCCATATAGTCTCTTGATCTCATGAATTGTGAATGACATTTATGGTTTCTATGAATTTTTTTCTTTGTCCTTTGTTGTATTTTATGATGTTGCGCATTTGTGGTGGGTACTGGATTACAAGAGGTACGGACAAAGGGGTATCTACAGAGTTCTCTCTCTATAGCTAGAGGGCATTAATCTTAGCATTGTGGACTTCAATTTCTCTCATTTATTAATTTCTTTTCTATTGTGGGTTTTGATTCTCCATGCAGATGTATCGAACAGTGAAGAGCACTGACAAAGGGTCGTCAGGTAATTGTGGATTAATTCTCCTCCAGTTGCGGATCATCATATTTATTTATCCACCTTAATTTTTCACACATTTCCTCTGAGAGAGCTTGTTGATCGGAGTTAGCTAGCTCCAAATGAAGGAAAGAGAGGAAAAACTCAAAGAAAAGATAAAAAAAGAAATGGGTTTTGAGACTTGGGAAACTTGTACATTTGAACGGGTTCACTCGCTGAAGAGAGGATTTTTTGACTCTTTGCTTGATAAATGTTTCAGGTCAAGTGCAAACACTAGACGTCGGTACAAAACATGTAGAGGCAGGATCATTATCTTCTGAGAAACACGAAGACTGCGACAACTCTTACTCTCTCAACCCATCATCCCAAGCAAGTTTCAAACAAACGCAAGGGTTAGTTTGCTTCTTCATCTGAAATTTCAGTGCATTTGATGAAAATAAAATAAAATAAAGAAGAAGAAGATCCACATACATTGACATAAATGTGCCTCCTGGTGATGGGCAACGTAACTGTGTCGTGTGTGAAAAATGGTGATTGTTTTGTTGTTGGTAGTCTAAATAATTGGATTGAGAAGCTCGAACAGGCGCATTGAGTTTGATGAACACAAAAGGTGCCTTATTTTTTAGATAAGGCCATCTTTTTACGTGCTTGGCCTTTATGATAAGCACAGCATATTTATGGATTAAAAACCCACATTAAGGTTCCAATGCATGCTTTAAAGTCAAGGGTTTTGGTTCAAATCTCGAAATCACTGAAATCCAACGGGCGTTTGGATGCTGACAAGGGTTTTAATTCCTCCAATAAGCATGTGTCTCCAAGCAAGTTGAAATCTCTCACTTTTAGAAATTTATGTTTCTTCTTAGACCTAAGACCGCACATACAAACCATCAAAGTATTACCAGGTTAGGCTACTGTCGTCTTCTTCCGTGCGTGACTCATATTGCTTACCCTCACTCAAATGAATTTATATCAGTATTATAACTATAATTATTGAAAAGAATTCTTCTATGCCAGTGTTTTATAACTTGTGCGTGTTCCCGGTTCGTTCTTGGTGACCAACTAATCGTACATATCTCATCCACTGAACCCGGCTTGTGGAATTTTTTGCATCCGTCCAGGGTATACCAAATAAATATCCCAATATTAATTGCAACTAGATTCGTTACATGTCTAAATCATCGAGATTTCTTTAACTCTTGGACCTTTGTGCAAGCAGAGGTTTATTGTGGTTGCAATCAATGGAGACAAGCGGAACAAGTGAGTCGGATCATGAAAATGCTTTGACATATGATTCCCACTTCAAAGCAAATGACGCCAAGGTAAATGCAAAAGAATCAAGGGAGTACCAAACAATGTCTGGTCCAGAAAAAGATACCACTCCTTTTTAAATTTATCTTTTCTTTGTTGATAGCTTTCATTTGGGGTCAATTATTTTATATAGGTGGACGGACAAAAGATTATTGATCGACGTATGTCTGAAGATGCGAAGGAAAGATTGGACTCGAGCTCCTTGTCACCACCTCCGGAGGATGCGTTGGTCAATCTGGAGTTCACTCGGGAGGCCAAGTTGGCAAATGGACTGCACCGAATCTTCGCCCGAGTTAACCCTTCTCAAGTGTTGATCCATCCATCAATCAAATCGATTACCTGCTTTAATTATGAGGAAATGGAAGAATGACTTATTTGAGCCTGCAATATTTCGTACATCCATGCACTTGCTTGGTGATTTCCTTGAAATTTTGTCTCGATTGATGGGAGGAAGAAAGAACGGCAGACATGACTAAATATCACGGACACTCGCTAGTTTCCGAGAGTTTACAAGACAAAGCAAGAACTCAATTTTCAGGCGACCATTATTATTTCTCTAGTTTTTTTGCCTAGTATGTCAAATAACATATGGCTTTGTACGAGGGGAATTTGTATAAATAATTCACTGTCGTGACGGCGATTCGAACCACGGTCCATCATTCGTCCCACTAAAAATTCTCTAACCATGTCCTGAAGGGTCGCGTCCAAAGGTGGAGCAATTTGGTTGTGTTTTCAATCTTTCTCAATTTTCGCACCTTAAGGTCTTCAACACCTTACTCGAGCCCACGTCCCTCATCCTGGCCTTTGCAATAATTTTGGGTTGTTCGTTCCTGGCGACGTACTTATACTTTTATGTGTACTTAAGTAAAAAAAAAATTGAAAAGAAAAGAAATTGGGTTATAAACAAATATAATTGACGGTTGGGGTAGTTACTGTTCCTGAAGGACTATACACGGTCTATAATGCGAAGGTCCTCCAAATAAACTCAAATGATCTCATAAAGGGCGCAATCTCATTAAGCATATTGAAGCACGCACGACCTTAGAAATTTTTGAGCTTTTACCTTCCATAGATTTACATTTTAAAATAGGAAGAATTAATAGTCTATTCGTGGATAAGTATTGTCTAATATTCTGTATGCAAATATTAATGGATTAATTTAATATCAACTTCAAATCATGTCCATGGAGTTATGGCATCAAGACTAAGCCTAGGGCGGCCACTCCCATCGAGATACCCCAGATTGGAGGAGGTTGCCTAAGGCAGGCCACCTCAAACTGCATTTATTTTCTGTGTGTGTTGTTGTTGTTGTTGTTTATTATTTTTTTGGGGGGCGAGAGAGATTGTAATTTTATTTTAATTTTCTTCTATCATAAATTACTTTCTAACGGTTTACATGTTAGAAGAAGATGGCCGGCAATTTCAAGTCTAATGCTCGGATACCAACTAAGTATTGACTTCTCAAACATATTCTTTAGAAGTTTAAACTGTTAAGGAATGATGCATAATATACATTTAGATCCTGGTACTATTAGATGATTGTCACCAAGATGGAAATTTCACATTCAGGCTACAATTAAGAAGGCCCCAAGGAGACGACTGAATTTCCAAATGAGCCACCTCTCCATACCAACTATGTTAGAACTCTGTAACCTACAATGTAAAATGAAGGTAGAATAAATGACTTCATATAGACTTGGCATAGACCTCCATGTTTTTCCATGCTGGCCAACCTCGGAACTACTTAATCTGGAGTGTAGTTTTGACTTTGAAAGTAGTTGAGATATAGGTGCAATGTAAGCAAAAATCAAGGGAGTCAGTGTTATGACAACTATATTTTTTTTCCGTTCCCAATTGAAGGGAACTTTCTCTAACCTTTATTTTATTAGTGAGTTACATTATGGACACCATCCACATATATATTTAACTAAATATAAATGTAAATGGTGCCCATGTTTGTTAATAACAAAACAGAAGTATGGTCGGGGAAAATTTTTTCAAATCAGAAATTAAAAACACTTTAACTCATTCCTGCCATACAAGTTGGACGTCATCGGTGCCATAAAGAGGAGAATGTCTACCTTCATCAGTAAACAGATTCACTAAATTTATCACCGACATCAAGTGAGTACATCAAGAAACGTAAAACGTCGCACTAAAACTTTTTCTTTTTGCCCTTTCAGAGGGTGGGCGAGCAATCGACAGGAGGCACCCCCTCCGATATCATCATTGCGGTTTTGTCCGAAGTGGAGGGGAAAGTGGTTCTCTCACGCAGGATTACACGATGTACATGCACGAAAGCTGAAGAGACTCCGGACAATTCAGAATTTTCGGGGGTGTCCCAATGGAGGACACACATTTTCTTGCTCCCCCATCATGATATCTTATCATGTTATTCCGTGAGAAAAGATTCTCGACAAAAACCGAAAGTACGTACCTTTATCTTTTGGGTTTCTAAAAATCCTCCACACAGCGTTTGGTCCACTTTTCCAATTTGAACTTTGGAGCTTCTTTCTTCATGTTGTTCAAGTGATTGTTCTCCTTATTTGAGATTGGGGCCTCTAGAATTGGGTAAAATTATTTCTTAAAATTTAGACGCATCAAAAATAAGAAAATTCAACAGCTCAAATTAGTTTTTTTTTTTTTTTTTTTTTTTTTTCATTTTGCTTTTCTTCCCCCTGCATATGCTCACTACACCCACCCACATTGCATTATGCATGACCAACCTTAACCATGTCCATCGGAGCCTCTGCCACCCCATCGACACTTGCGTGTGCCTCATGATGAGGCCGACATGGCCATCGGCTCGTCCTTGAGCCCCCATTGCCATTTGTGTATGTGTGGCCTCCCCGCCTCCACCCCTCTCTCTCTCTGCCCTTGCGTGTCGGGTAGGCCTGGGCTCGCAACCTGGATCAAACGTCATTAAACTTAGTCTAGGCATCATTGCTTAAACTTGGTGGTCCCAACCCACTAAGCCTGTCCTCTGTCCTTTAAAAAGGACAGAGAACAGGACCAGCCTTACTGGAGATGTTCGAGGCCGGTTAGAAATGCCAGGTGATCATGACCTTGGTTGTCAAGAGGTCGCAACCACCGGGCCCAACCTTAAAGAGAGGGAGAGGGAGGGCTTCTTAAGTCAAGCAGGGCGCAATGAGAGCGAATGGCAATAGGACGAGGCTTGATGATGGTGCTGAGGTAACAAGATTAGTGTTGCTGGTGTACCAGTAGCAAAGAGGGAGGAGGAGAGAGGAGCGCGGAGGGAGTGTACTTGGTATGTGGTTTAAATTCTTTAGGGATACATGCATGTTTTGATCCAAATTACCATAACTTTAAAGGATCCCGATTATTTTGCTGGACCTTACATTGTACCTGGAGACCTCATTATTGGACCGTTTTTCTATTCTTTGCTTGCTTTTCAAGTGGCAAAAATTTACATGACAAATCTTTCAATTATTTGGAAAATCACATCAACACCTTCGCTGTGATACGCGGGTATTTGACCTAGTCAAAAGGCCAACAAGAAAGGAGAAAAAGAAAGGGGGTGGGGGGGGTTGAAGAGTCAACGAAGAGAAAAAGGGAAGGGATGGGGGACACGGCAAGACAGAGAAGGCGGAGACACGACCGAGGAAAGAAAAGAAATAAAAAGAGAAAAAGAGACCACCATGAATAAAGGGAAGAAAGAGAGAAAGACAACCATGCCACTACCCTTATTCATTTAAGATTCCGGTTGTGACATTCACAATGGAGAAAAATGTTACAATGCACAACTTTGCCAAAAATACATTGTAATCATCCCAGCATCACTGCGATGATTCTTGAATAAGTATTATTTATGAAAGAATTTCATGAATAAGTTTGAAGCAAGACAATTTATCAATTGAGGTCCCCTTGACAAGATGTCCCCAATCTAATAGCTGAAATTAATCCAGAATCTTAGGTTGATATAAAGGAAATAGAATCATGCTGTTAATTAAGGAGCAATAAAAGATCCAAATCTTGACGCTATCCAAAGTGGTTAGTGTAAATGAAAAAAAGTAGTTGAGATTTTGTTTCTCCTCCTCTCTCTTCTCTCTCCATCGTTGTCTTCAACCTTCAGCAATGTGAGGATTTGAGCTAATCTCACCCACCCCTCCATTTGTTGTTGATTTTCTAAGTTTTCTTGTTATTTTCTCTTTTTTTTTTTTTTTCTCTCCCCGATCTAGATTTGGGAGCTCTCTTCTTTAGTCTAATTCTAAATCTTAGAGTTTGATCTTTCATAATCTAATTCTAAAACTAGGAGTTCTTCTCTCCCAATTTAGATTTGGGGGTTCAAAAATGTCTTTGAGGATTCAATATTCCTGTACTCTGTCCATGTATAAGTGCTCTAACTCTAGTTTCAAAAATTATTGCAAGAGCTATGATGTAGTGCTAAACAACGAAGATTTGCTCTTTTGAAAGTTAGATATGTGTTTATCTAACCTATTTTAGTTGTCTCTGCATGGTGACGGTATAGGGGAAGTTGAACTTAAATGCGTACCACCAATAGCAATGCCTTAGTTATAAGAGAAGGAATTTTTAGTGTATGCTCATTACTAACGATGATATGAGATCCAATGATTGATTGCCTCTTATTTTGCTTGATAGGTCCATTCTTATGGATACTCTATTGATCCTCATTGTTTTCTAGATTTGACTTTATTTTATAGTATTTTGGCCTTTGCTCTTTTCAATTTGCTTTGTCATAAAACTTCATGCGCTTCTCATATATGCTTTTGAGCAATAAATACAATTTTCGTTTAAAAGAAAATACAAATCTCGGGGGCATGTTTGATTATTGAGAATTGAAGCCATTGGAATGGAATCAAATGAAAATTACCAATAAAACTGCTGCATTACTAAGGGTGATTGGTTCCGGGGTGGGTAGATTCCAAACTTGGACCCTGTACCCTATCTTGTTATAACTAGTTTCTCTTTTTTGGACTATGTGTCCTGCCATGTTTGCATTGAAACCTGTTCTGTAACCTATTCTGTTTTTTCGGTCTAGTTCCAAGGTCTACCTTGTTTGCACTGGAATCTATTTTGTAATCACTCAATATTCTATACAGCTTTGAATTTTACATAAATACATGAGAAAACAACGTAACCCTCCTAATTTTTATTGAAACATTAAGCACATATAATCAATAAGTACATGAACTTTTTGACTGAAAAAAAAAAAAACACTAAGGATCCACAAGGCTAATTATTATAAACAAACATCACAAGGTAAAGTAAAAATCCTAACATTGCATGAACTTTAGTAGCAAACATGGGCCTAATATTAGTCTCAATCCCACAACTATTATAGGAAGTTGTTCATTTATCTAAAACGGTTAACAAATCTTCTTTTAACACTAGTAAAATCTGGTTCCAAAACTAGTCTAATCTGTCCAAGACTTGGGTGAGCTCTTATTTGGAATTGGGAATTGGATCTATTTCAACGGGTTTTCAAAAAATGGAACCGGTTCTTGAAGCGGTTCAAAGAAACCTGCTCTTGGACCTATTTTCTGGGTGGTCCAGTGACCAGTCTGGTTTCCGGGTCAACCTGGTCCAATTGCACACCCCTGTGCATTACTACGCATGAGGGGAAGTGGAAATGAGTGGAAAAAATGGAATAAGTTAATAACAAGGGCAAGTTATATAAGCGGACTATTAAATAAACCTTGGATTTGGTAACAATTTAAATGGAAAAAATTTAGTATGGTGAGCACACTTATCTATTTTGCTATTTTGTAAGTGCGCCTGGCAAGTGTTTTATAGCAAGAATGATTGAAGAACCCTCAAATTCTGCAGTAGATTGTTTACAAGTGGGTCAGTCAATTAAGCAGTAACTTACCCACAAATATGAATTTTATGATCCTCATATCTAGTATCCGATAGTAGAATATCGGTGCTATAAAATGTTAGGAGTAAGCTCAACAAGTACTTAATAACTCATTGATGAAATAATGATTGTACCATCCTTCACAAGTGGGTTCGTTTATCGTTTGCAAGTTACCAAATAAAAGTTAAACGTGACATTTCAAAGTTCCTCAAATTGCTGGTAACTTATGGCTGTATGGCTGTATAAAAGGGCTACTCTTGTAAATTACTTATTTTGAGTTTAAGGTACTAATTTGAATTATTTAAAATGACAAGTTCTTACTTTGTTAATAACTTACTAATTTCGAAGAGGACCTACAACACTTATTTCAAAATCACTAGTGTCAATGGTAAGTATTTGTTTTGAATGTCAAAGTTCTACACATGTAGATAACTTACATTCCCCTTTACGTTCGTAAGTTCGTTATCCTACTGATAACTTACTTTCTTAAAATATAGTTTAGTTATTAATGGGCCTATATTGTGCTAGGCTTTCTAGAGGTGAGATTTTTGGTCATCACAAAACAAAATGACTTGTTTAATGAGGGGTTAAAGGACAAAACTGGAATAACCATTGGGCTTCCTTGAATGAAACTGCACCCATTCACTTTCTTCTTTTTCCACGCCAAAGGTTGGCCAGGTTGACATGTCTATGTCATGGATACTTGCTAGTTTCAAGAGTTTACAATACAAAGTAAAACTGAATTCTCAAGCGAGTGCAATTTTTTTCTTTATTTTTTGCCTAGTATGTCAAATAACATATGGCTTTGCACAAGGGGGTTTTTGTATTAAATTCGAACCATGGTCCAAGGTTCATGAGCGGTGCCGCTGAAAATTTTCTAGCCATATCATGAAGGGTTGAATCCAGTGGCGGATCAGTTCAGTTTTGTTTTCAATCTTTGCCGATCTTTTGCACCCAAGCTCTTCAATATCTTACTCGATTTCAACTCCCTCGTCCTGCAATTTGCAATAATATTGGTTGGTTTGTTCCTAGCGACTTACTTATATATATATATATATATATATATATTTTTTTTTTTTGGTAAGAACTTACTTATATTTTATGTGTACTTAAGCAAGAAATTCAAAAATGAAACAAATTGTGTTATATCTTATAAGAAGCTCGCTCCAAATTAACCCAAATGACCATTTATCAAGAGATACACAAGATTTTCTTTGTACTTAGTCAAAGAAATAAATATGACCTCATAAAGTGCCGTGTGTAAGACAAAATAATTCATATGCGGAAACCAGGATCAATTAAGACAAACCTCTAACCATTGTTCTTGTTCGCGTTCATCAGAAAAACCTGAAATCAAAGAAAATTTGGGAAAATTTACTACCCAATTCACTCTCGTACTGATGGTGTATTCTGAATGAGAGAGTTTGAATTAGACCTTGTCATCACCCATCAGAAATGAATGTACGTTCCTTTTATATCTCGTCTCCCATCAAGACGGTTACAAAATGAGCGGTTGTCACGAAGGGGTACGAAGCGTGGAAAAACTTAATGTTGAACAGCCGTAACTTTAAGAGAAAATATGGGTCTAAAATGTGGGATCACAAAAATAAATAACATTCTCCCACTTGATCCCATCATTTTCATCATACTGATTATTCAACTAATTCCAAGAAAACTTTATGCTTAAAGAAAAGAAACAAAACACATGGATCATGGCGACATGTCCTCTAAAAAGTGAGTAATATCTTCCATGTATCACAATGCATCTTATCCCTTTAATGTCAGCCTATATGTGACAACATATCTTAATGAATAAACCCCATGTTTATTTCAAAACCAAGGATAAATGTTATTCTCATAAACAAACAAAATGTGTACACAAAAATTGAGAATCAACATTACAACTGAATAAGAGTTTCATACAACATAAATCGTTCATATGACGACAAATTACATGATGGGACCTATTCCCATACTAGTTACATGATCCTTATACTTCATTGGTGGCATGCCTTTAGTTAAATGATTAGCTATCATCAATTCAATGCTAACGTGTTCAATGACCACTTTATTCTCCTTAACACGTTCCCTTATGGCTAAATACTTAATGTCGATATGCTTACTTCGACTGCCACTTTTGGCATTTTTAGCCATAAAAACCGCAACTGAATTGTCACAATATATTCTTAATGGCCTAGAAATAGAATCAACAATTCTAAGCCCAGCAATGAAACTCTTCAACCATACACCATGCGAGGTAGCCTCAAAACAAGAAACGAACTCAGCCTCCATAGTGGAAGTAGTAGTCAAAGTCTGCTTGGCACTTCTCCATGACACGGCTTCGCCAGCTAACATGAAAATGTATCCAGATGTTGCTTTTCGTGAATCAACGCAACCCGCGAAGTCCGCATCCGAATAACCGACCACTTCTAGGTTGTCAGTCCGCCTATACATAAGCATATAGTCTTTGGTACCTTGAAGGTATCTCATCACTTTCTTTGCAGCTCTCCAGTGGTCTAAACCTAGATTACTCTAATATCTTCCCAACATTCCCACAGCAAAAGCGATGTCAGGTCGAGTGCAAACCTGAGTATACATCAAGCTTCCAACAGCAGAAGCATATGGAATGTTGTACATTTGTTCCCTTTCTAGATCGTTCTTCGGGCATTGGTTCAAATTGAATCTGTCATCCTTCACAATGGGTGCTATACTTTGTGAACAATCTTTCATTCGAAATCTCTCTAAGACTTTATTGATATAGGTTTCTTGAGATAGTCCTAAAATGCCTCGAGGTCTATCTCTATGGATCTTAATGCCAATGACATAAGATGCCTCACCCATATCTTTCATGTCAAAACTCTTAGAGAGAAATTGTTTCACCTCATGTAGCAACCCTTTATCATTGGTTGCAAGTAATATATCATCCACATACAGCACAAGGAAACAAATTTTGCTTCCATTGACCTTTTGGTATATACATTGATCCATGACATTCTCTACAAAGCCAAATGAAGAGATGACATCATGAAACCTTAAGTACCATTGGCGGGATGCTTGTTTCAAACCATATATAGATTTCTTAAGATTGCACACCAAATGCTCACCTTTACTAGAGAAGAATCCTTCAGGTTGTTTCATGTAAACCTCCTCCTCTAGTTCTCCATTGAGGAATGCCGTTTTCACATCCATCTGATGTAATTCCATATCAAAATGGGCAACCAATGCCAAAACAATACGAAGAGAATCTTTCTTAGATACAGGAGAAAAAGTCTCTGTGTAATCGATTCATTCCTTTTGACTGAATCCTTTGGCAACAAGTCTAGCTTTATATCTTTCAATGTTACCCAATGAATCCTTCTTAGTTTTGAAGACCCATTGATGCGGGAGCATCCAATGTAGCTCCATGGACCAACTCAGAACCATCAATGCTTATCCAAGCCAATAAAGAAGTTGGGCATTATGTGCTTCGATGGATCATTTTGAATGAATAATGTTAATTACTTTGTGGTATATCAATAGGTATCAATGGGAGGCCATTTTAGATGTCTTGTATGACCAATTGAAGAAGCTTCAGAAGGATTATTTTCTGGTCAAGGGAGGAGCTCGAATTTTGGGAAGGCTAGAGGTTCACGAAAGCGGTTCAAGATTATGGAAAGCCAAAGGTTCAAGAACACGGAAAGCTAACGGTTCGAGAATGTGGAAGGCCGAAGATTAAATGGCATTTAGTTCCCGTGATAGTAAAGGCTTTTTATTATGGCATTTAATTCCCGTGATAGCAAAGGCTTTTTATTATGGCATTTAGTTCCTGTGATAAAGGCTTTTTATTACGTTCCTAGCTGTTTTCATTTTTATGTAGCTGAAAAGTCGAACGTTTCAGTTCCTAGGTCATTAAAGTTTGTTTTTAATATTTCCTAAGGCTAAAATCCTCTTATAAATAGGGGAAACTATCCAATGTATGGGATATACGAATTTCATGAATGAGAATGGTGAGATTTCCTCAACTTGAGTGAACTCCTTTGGAGAGTGGATAACTCCTTTCGGTTTCTTTATCCTTGGAGCGTAGATCACTCCTTGGTGGTGAGCCAAGAAGCCCTTTATCCTTGGTGGTGGAATCTTTAGGCCTTGGTGGTGAGCTTCTCCTATCCCGAAATCCTTTATCCTTGGCTGGTGGAATCTTTAGGCCTTGGTGGTGAGCTTCGTAGATCTCGATCCTCTTCCGGTTGGTGGCGTGGCCTTTATACCTTGAGAGGAGATCGTTCTATATCGTTCTATATTTTCTTATTCTCTTTGTTTCTTTACCGTATACACTACTCCATACACTTAACCACAAAAATCCCCTAAAAAAAAATCCATTCTTGAATCACTCAACCCATCACGCATCAAAATATTGGTATCAGAGCTCAAGGTTCAACTCATTTGAGTGATTCCTTTTTTTCTTTTGTTACAAATTCCTCATGGATGAACAAGTTCCTAGAGGCTTGACTCTGGAGGAGGCGCACAACGAAAGGCGAGATCGTGCGATCCAAAATCTTCAACAACAAATGGAGCGAGTCCTCAATCTTCTAGAGAATCCGACGAGACAAGGACAACCAGCAAGGCGTCCCAATGAACGGCATCAGCGTGACGATTTTGAATCTCGTCAAAATTCTGATGGCAATTCCGAGTCCACTGGAGACAACCGAACAATTTTGCACTCTAGTGATTCTGAATCTCCAATTCGAAGATGAAGACGGAGAGGGAGGCACAAGGAGGATGAAAGAGACGTTAAAGTGGAGGTCCCTGAGTTTGACGGTAATCTCAATCCCGACGACTTTGTGGATTGGCTACACAAAAAAACCGAACGAATTTTTGACTTCAAATCCTATTCGGATGAGAAGAAATGTAAGGTTGCTATCCTAAAGCTGACCAAATATGCTTCTCTATGGTGGGAGAATCTAAAGCATCAACGAGCAAGGGAAGGAAAAAGCCGAATCAAGTCTTGGGAAAAACTCAAGAAGTTGATGAAGAAGAGGTTCTTGCCCGACAACTATAAGCAAGATCTCTTCCTCAAACTGAACTCCCTAAGACAACATGGGATGAGCGTTGAAGAATACATTCGTGAGTTTGAACAACTCAAAATGAGGAGTGAAGTTCCAGAAGTTCCCGAGCAAACCATCGCTCGTTTCCTTGGCGGCATGAATCGAGAAATTGCTGATATGGTTGAACTTCAACCGTATTGGTCCTTTGAAGACGTATGCAAGTTAGCCATAAAAGTCGAAAAACAATTGAAGAGCAAGAGGTTTTTCTCTAGAACCTCAACAAAGGTGACATCCTATTTTAAGGGTGCTTCCTCAAGCAAGGGCGAGAGTACGTCGACAAAAGACAAAGGCAAGGGAAAGAATGCAGAGCCTTCCAAAGAAGTCCAAAAGAAGTTTGAAGGTGATGCAAGGAGATGCTTTAAGTGCCATGGTTTTGGGCATTTACAAGCAAATTGTCCAAATCGGAGAGTTATGACTCTTCAAGAAATTGAGGAGATCAATTTGGCGCTTCAAGAGGCTAACAATGAAGACCAAAATATTTCCGAATCTGATCGGGAAGAAGAAGTTGTGGAGAAAGCCGATGATGGTGAGCTGTTGATCATCCGAAGAGCATTGCACGTTGAAGTTTCTCCTAATAAAGAGCAAAGGGAGAATATATTTCACACGCGTTGCACTATTAACGAAAAGGTGTGTTCGGTGATCATCGATGGTGGGAGTTGCGCCAATGTTGCTTCGACAACTCTTGTCGACAAGCTAAAACTTCCAACAACGAAACATCCACAACCATGCAAGCTCCAATGGCTCAATCAAGGGAATGAACTCGAGGTAACCAAACGCGTTCTTATATCATTTTCGATTGGGAAGAACTATCGAGATGAGGTTGTATGTGATGTGATTCCTATGGAGGCATGCCACTTGTTATTGGGTAGACCATGGCAATTTGATATAAATGCTACGCATGATGGTCGGAAAAACACATACTCTTTTCAGAAGGAACAAAAATGCATTACTCTTTTACCATTGAGTCCTTATTCGATACATAATAATCAACCTGGGGAGGGAAACACTTGTAAGGAAAATCTGTTCTTGAGTGAGACATGGGTTGAGAGAGCCATTAGCAAACAAAAGAATGTATTTGCTTTGCTTGTGGTCGAGAAAAAGAGTGAGATAGAGCGACCCATACATCCAAAAATGCATTGCTTGTTGAAAGAATTTGCAGATGTGTTTCCGGAGGATTTGCCACTTGGACTACCTCCCATGAGAGGTATTGAGCATCAAATTGATTTGATCCCCGGTGCTCCGCTACCAAACAAGCCAGCTTATCGATGCAATCCGGAGGATACAAAGGAGTTGCAAAGATAAGTCGATGAACTTATCCTCAAAGGATACGTTTGAGAAAGCATGAGTCCTTGTTCTGTTCCGGCTCTACTTGTGCCTAAGAAGGATGGTACATATCGCATGTGTGTTGATAGTCGAGCCATCAACAACATCACCATTAAGTATAGGTACCCTATACCTAGACTTGATGATATGCTTGACGAATTATATGGTTCTTCTCAGTGTTTTCAAAGATAGATTTGCGGAGTGGTTATCATCAAATCAAAATGCGAGAAGGTGATGAATGGAAGACGGCTTTCAAAACCAAGGGAGGCCTTTATGAGTGGTTGGTTATGCCATTCGGATTATCTAATGCTCCAAGTACCTTCATGAGACTTATGAATGAGGTTCTTCGTTCCTTTATTGGTCGATTTGTCGTTGTTTATTTCGACGATATTCTTGTTTATAGCAGAACGAGAAGGAGCATATCTCTCATTTAAAACAAGTCTTCAATGTCTTGAGAGATCAAAAACTTTATGCTAAAATGGAGAAATGTGAGTTCTTCTCTCCAAGCATTGTGTTTCTTGGTTATGTGGTGTCCAAAGATGGAATCTCTCGTTGATCAAACCAAGGTGGAAGCTATGAAGACTTGGCGATTCCGAAGTCCATTTCGATGTAAGAAGTTTTCATGGACTTGTTTCTTTCTATCGACGTTTTGTCAAAAACTTTAGTACCGTCATGGCTCCTATAACTGAATGCATGAAGAATGGTGTTTTTGAATGGACAAAGGCTGCTCAAAATGCCTTTGAGGTAATCAAGCGAAACTATGTGAGTCCCCTATTCTTGCACTTCCTGATTTTGATAAAGTATTTGAAGTCGAGTGTGATGCAAGTGGAGTTGGTATTGGTGCTGTTCTGGTGCAAGCACAAAAACCATTGGCATATTTCAGCGAGAAGTTATCTGATTCCAAGAGGAATTATTCAACTTATGACAAAGAGTTCTATGCCATTGTCCGAGCTCTTGATCATTGGAGTCATTATTTGAGGCCAAAGCAATTTGTCCTTCATTCGATCATGAGGCGCTTAAGTTTATTAGTGGCCAACGCAAGCTTAATTCGAGACATGCAAAATGGGTAGAATTTCTCCAATCCTTTTCTTTCGTCTCAAAATATAAAACCGGGGCACACTAATGTTGTAGCGGATGCTTTATCGAGAAGATATTCTATGCTTGCGGTTTTGGACTCTAGGATTCTCGGATTTCAAGCAATGAAAGAACTTTATTCGAAGATGCGGAGTTCTCCTCTATCATCAACAATTGCAAGCGGGAGTTCAAGGTATATATTCTTTGCAAGATGGGTTTCTTTTAAAGGAAATCAATTATGTGTGCCGAAGAGTTCTTTTCGCGAATTGCTGATTTGAGAAGCGCATGGTGGAGGATTGGCTGGTCATTTTGGTATTAACAAAACTCTTGAGGTTCTTCAAGAGCATTTCTATTGGCCAAAGATGAGTGGAGATGTGCATGCTATCATCTCAAGGTGTGCAACTTGTCAAAGATCAAAAAGCCATTTCCATCAAGGTTTGTATACTCCACTTCCGGTACCATTGCAACCCTGGGAGGATGTTAGCATGGATTTCATTGTGGCTCTACCAAGAACTCAAAGAGGAAAAGATGCTATCATGGTGGTCGTCGATCGGTTCTCTAAAATGGCTCATTTCGTGCCATGTCACAAGAGCAATGATGCATCTCATGTTGCTGAATTATATTTCAAAGAGATTATCCGCATTCATGGAGTACCAAAGACCATTGTGTCGATCGTGATTCCAAGTTCTTAAGCCACTTCGGAGGACTCTATGGAGAATGCTTGGTACAAGGCTCTTATTCAGCACAGCTTGTCATCCCCAAACGGATGGCCAAACGGAGGTAACAAATCGTACTCTAACCACTCTTCTTCGTGGTATGGTGAGTAAATCGTTGAAAGATTGGGATTTAAAGCTTGCGCATGCTGAATTTGCTTACAATCGATCACCAAGTTATACTATTGGTCGATCGCCATTTGAAGTTGTGTATGGAATTAATCCTCTCACACCCATTGATTTGATTCCAATTTCGTCTAACTCTCAAGTGAGCTTTGATGGCAAGAAAAGAGCTGAATCAATGAAGAAGCTCCATGAGCAGATTCGATCCAACATTGAAAAGGCCAACGAATCTTACAAGAAGAAAGCTAATCAACACCGCAAGAAGACTCAATTTCAACCGGGCGATCTTGTGTGGCTTCACTTGAGGAAGGAGAGATTTCCATTTCGACGAAAGAACAAGCTCATGCCTAGAGCTGATGGTCCTTTTAAAGTTATTGAGCGAATTGGTGACAATGCTTACAAGATTGACCTTCCGGGAGAGTTTGCAGTTTTGGCAACATTCAACGTGGGAGACCTTTCTCCTTACTTGGAGGATGAAAACCTTCTAGATTTGAGGACAAATCTCAAACAACCCGGGGAGGATGATGCGGGAGCATCCAATGTAGCTCCATGGACCAACTCGAACCATCGATGCTTATCCAAGCCAATAAAGAAGTTGGGCATTATGTGCTTCGATGGATCATTTTGAATGAATAATGTTAATTACTTTGTGGTATATCAATAGGTATCAATGGGAGGCCATTTTAGATGTCTTGTATGACCAATTGAAGAAGCTTGAAGGATTATTTTCTGGTCAAGGGAGGAGCTCGAATTTTGGGAAGGCTAGAGGTTCACGAAAGCGGTTCAAGATTATGGAAAGCCAAAGGTTCAAGAACACGGAAAGCTAACGGTTCGAGAATGTGGAAGGCCGAAGATTAAATGGCATTTAGTTCCCGTGATAGTAAAGGCTTTTTATTATGGCATTTAATTCCCGTGATAGTAAAGGCTTTTTATTATGGCATTTAGTTCCTGTGATAAAGGCTTTTTATTATGTTCCTAGCTGTTTTTCATTTTTATGTAGCTGAAGAGTCGAACGTTTCAGTTCCTAGGTCATTAAAGTTTGTTTTTAATATTTCCTAAGGCTAAAATCCTCTTATAAATAGGGGAAACTATCCAATGTATGGGATATACGAATTTCATGAATGAGAATGGTGAGATTTCCTCAACTTGAGTGAACTCCTTTGGAGAGTGGATAACTTCTTTCGGTTTCTTTATCCTTGGAGCGTAGATCACTCCTTGGTGGTGAGCCAAGAAGCCCTTTATACTTGGCTGGTGGAATCTTTAGGCCTTGGTGGTGAGCTTCTCCTATCCTGAAGTCCTTTATCCTTGGCTGGTGGAATCTTTAGGCCTTGGTGGTGAGCTTCGTAGATCTCGATCCTCTTCCGGTTGGTGGCGTGGCCTTTATACCTTGGGAGGAGATCGTTTTATATCGTTTTATATTTTCTTATTCTCTTTGTTTCTTTACCGTATACACTACTCCATACACTTAACCAAAAAATCCCCTCAAAAAAATATCCGTTCTTGAATCACTCAACCCATCACGCATCACCCATTTACAACCAATGGCCTTTGCACCATTAGGCAACTCAACCAAATCCCAGACTTTGTTAGATGCCATTGAACTCATCTCTTCCTTCATGGCATTGTACCACAAATTGGATTTATCACTATCCATGGCTTGTGAAAACGTTTCGGGATCATTCTCAGCTCCAATATTGTAGTCAAGACTCTTGTAAATACACAATATAATCACTAGGAATAGCCGATTTCTTTATTCTAGAAGATCTTCTCAATGTTGCATCAACATTCTCTTGAGGAGCGTGTTGTTCAACAGTTTTTGGTAATTGCTGAACAACTGGATTTACTAGATCAATATCAGCAGGTTGTGGAACTTCAACGATTGGTTGTTCAATAGCCGGCTGAACTGAAGGGGCATTATGAGCAACAACCAATCTTAAACTTGAGGTGGAAGGTTGAGTATCTGTATGATCTTTCTTAGGATCAAGGTCCTTCGATCGATCGCTCCCATTGATCAAGTCATTTTCAAGAAATTTAGCATTTCTTGATTCCACAATTCTAGTGGTGTGAGATGGACAATAAAACCTGTATCCCTTAGACCTTTCGGCATATCCAATGAAATACCCACTTATGGTTCTCGGGTCCAACTTCTTTTCTTGTGGATTGTAAACTCTTACTTCAGACGAGCATCCCCAAACGTGCACATGATGCAAACTCGGTTTCCAACCTTTAAATAACTCAAAAGGTGTCTTTGGGACAACCTTGGTCGGAACTCGGTTTAATATGTACACTGCCGTCTTAAGTGCTTCGGTCCACAAGGATTTAGGAAGTTTGGAGCTGCTAAGCATACTACGCACCATGTCTAATAAGGTCCGGTTTCTTCTTTCCGCTACGCCATTTTGGTCTGGAGAACCAGGCATAATATATTGGGCAACTATCCCATGCTCTTGAAAAAACCTTGCAAATGGATCAAGTGCTTGTCCATCTTCAGTGTATCTACCATAGAATTCCCCACCTCTATCAGATCTCACGACCTTAATTTGCTTACCGCATTGTTTCTCTACTTCCGCCTTAAATACCTTAAAAGCATCTAATGCTTCATACTTATTATGAATCAAATAGAGATACATGTAACGTGAGTAATCATCAATGAAAGAAATGAAGTATTTCTAACCACATGAGTCCATATCCGGACTACAAATATCCGTATGTATGATTTCTAATATTTCTGTACTCCTCTTGGCACCTTTCTTTGACTTGTTAGTCTGCTTTCCCTTTATACAGTCCACACAAGTATCACAATCAGTAAAATCTTAAGTACCAAGTACTCCATCATTTACTAATCGCTTAATTCTTTCTATGGAGATATGTCCCAATCTCCGGTGCCACAACATAGAGGAATGTTCTTTCACAACACATCGTTTCATACCAGCTTTATCATGAACATGCATCGCATCATAATAGGCATTGTCTTGTAAATTAATTCGAAAAAGACCATCAGACAAAATATCACTCCCAACAATTTCATATTTAAATGATAAACAAAAGTTTGAATCTGAAAAGTTAAAAGAGTATCCCAAAGGTACAAGTCTTGAAACTGAAATTAAGTTTCTAGAAAAACTAGGAACATAAAAGGTCTTTTCCAAATCTAAAACAAAACCACTATTGAGAACTAGTCTATATGTCCCAATAGCTTCCACATGCGAACGCATCTTGTTTCCTGAATAGATGCTTTGTTCACTTCCCACTGGCTTTCGGTGGTTTTGAAAACCTTGCAAGGAATTCGAAATATGGATTGTAGATCCAGAATCAATCCACCAAGTGTTGTGACTTACATCATTCATAGTAGATTCATAACAAACACAAGAGATTGGATTACCTTTCTTCTCGAGCCAGGCCTTAAATTTGACACAATCCTTCCTTATGTGCCCCTTCTGTTTAGAAAAGAAGCATTTGGATTCTTTCTTAATGTCAACTTGGGGAGGTATTTTACCTTTTCCCTTATGCTTGCCATAGCCCTTATTCTTTCCTTGTGTTGCCAAATGAGCACTTTCTCCCAATTCCATAACCAGTCTTTCTTCCTCTTGAACACACATGGTCATGAGTTCATTAATAGACCATTTATTCTTATGCGTATTATAAGATATCTTGAAAGGTACATACTGTTGTGGGAGAGTGTTCAGAATATAATACACAAGGAAGGATTCAGATATCTCAACCTCGAGCTTCTTAAGCTGAGCTGCAATGTTCCTCATTTGCATGATGTGCTCACGCACACCTCTAACACTAGTGAGCTTCAATGATGAAAACTTCATAATCAGGGTCATGGCATGCGCCTTCTCGAACTTTCAAACTGCGCATCTATGGCCTCCAATAAAGCCTTAGCATTGCTATGCTTTGAGCAACCGAACCACGAATACTAGGAGATATCTTAGCTCTTATAAACATGGCACAAACGCGATTGGACCGCTCCCATTGGTTATAAAGAGCTATCTCACCGGAGTGCTCGAATCGGTAGGAGCGGTGGTTCGTCTTTCCTTATAGCATAGTCAATGTCCATCCACCCCAATTGAAGAAGAACTGACTCCTTCCAAACTTTATAGTTCTCACCATTCAGTATGGGAACATCAAACTTAAATTCAGAGAAATTCACAGGTTGCGAAACTGCATATCAAATAATTATGCTTATGTAACAAAATTTGAGGCAAATATGTATAAATAAATCATGTTTTACCAATGTAAACATGTCACAATATGAATCACATAACATAAAAACTACCTGTGGGCTAAGTTTTTAATTTAAATAGATTCATAATCACTTAATGAAGAAACTACCATATTATATGCATTTTCTTAATCCTTGTGGGTAAATTAAGAAAAATAATATGATATTTCATTCTAATTAATCATATTAATATAATTAATTACAATTAATGTCCATTTCTAAATATGATCCGGAGGCTTTTATTATATAATTTAATTAATTAAGATGCTGTGGCCACTCTCTAATTAATTAAATATATGGACCATTGGACATTTAATTTCATGTATAAAATAACATAATAAATAAATACATCAAGGGCAGAATAGTAAATAAATAAATTGGCCAAGGGCAAGATTGCAAAAACATGAAAAATTTGGGGCAAAAATGTAAATAGAAGCCGCGGGTGGGAGACGACGGGCGCGTGCCGAGCACGTGCGCGTTCAGCGCACAGGCGTGTGCTCGGCACGCGCCGAGGGTCGTGCGGCGTGTGCCCCCGCACGCGCGCGGTTCAGCGCGCACGCGCTTGGCAACCGCCGCGCATGTGGATCCCACGGGCGCAACGGTTGCCGCGCGCGTGAGAGCGCGTGGCGCGTGGATTCCATGCGCCTACAACTGTAGCGCGCGCGAGGGCTCCACGCGCCTTCTTCCTCGCGCGAACAGAAGCTTTTCTTCGCCGTTTTTCGCCGTTCCGCCGCGGTTTCGCCGGCTGTTTCTTCTCCGGCAGCCCATCTCAGACCGAAATAATTTATGGGTTTTGAAGAGCATGTCGGCACGACCACATGGGTCCAAGTTTCGGCGAAAATGATTAAAAATTGGCCTCAAATCAGACGAAAATTTCCCAAAACACAATTTTCCCCAACCACCGCGACTTCCGCCGCCCGATTAGTCTCCGGCGAACACCGATATGCCAAAATAACTCATGACTAATATTTTTCATGGCGGTGCGACCGTATAGGTCCGAATTCGAGGGGTGAGTCGCCGGATTTTGCCCGGAATCGGCGAATTTCTCTTGGCCTCAAAACTTCAAGTTACTGTTCATGTCTAAAATGCCCGAAAATACACCAAAAAATTCGAAAAAACAAGGCAGAGGCAATAAACACGCTCTGATACCAAATGTAAGACAAAATAATTCATATGCGGAAACCGGGATCAATTAAGACAAACCTCCAGCCATTGTTCTTGTTGTCGTTCGTCAGAAAAAACCTGAAATCAAAGAAAATTGGGGACACTCTACTACCCAATTCACTCTCGTACTGATGGTGTATTCTGAATGAGAGAGTTTGAGTTAGACCTTGTCATCACTCGTCAGAAATGAACGTACGTTCCTTTTATATCCCGTCTCCCATCAAGACGGTTACCAAATGGGCGGTTGTCACGAAGGGGTACGAAGCGTGGAAAAACTTAATGTTGAACAGTCGTAACTTTAAGAGAAAATATGGGTCTAAAATGTGGGATCACAAAAATAAATAACACCGTGATCTCATTGAGTATATTAAAGTTCGTACAACCTTAGAAAGTCTGGAGTTTTTACCTTCTGTAAATTTAAATTTTAAGATAGGAAGAATATAAAGTCTTCAAGGACAAGTTTGTCCAATGATGTGAATGCAAAGATAATGAAATTAAATAAAATCAACTTCAAATCATGTCCACGGACTTATTGGTATCGAGACGAAGCCTAGGGAGGCCACTCCCGTCAGGATTACCCCAAATTGGAGGAGATTGCCTACAGCAGGCAACCTCAAATTGCATATATTTGTGTGTGTGTTGTGCTTCCCTTTCATCCATGCTCCTGAAGTCTAAAAAGGAGGGAGGGAGAGAAGGGGAGGGGGAGTGGATTAGGGATTTTTGGGCGTGAGCCTGGTGTTTTCCCCAATTGTGAGTGTGTTCGTGTTTAAGTCAAGTTAAATGATAACCCGGCGAATTTGCATCCTTTGATGAATTGTTGAATTTTCAACTCTTTAAGAAAGGTAATTGAAGCTATAAAATAAATACCTAAATTTAGAAAATCGTGATCCATTATAGTAGTTAGATTCTATTCTTCTTTTGTCATAAATTACTTTCCAACAGTTTATACTTTGAAAATACGGCTGCACACTCAGCAATTCCAAGTCAAATGTTGGAGATTTTTAGCTCAGATATTAACCAAGTATTGACTACCCAATCATCTTCTTCAGAAGTTTAGACTGTTAAGGAGTTATTTTCATAATATATATCTACAATTTGAAACGGTTAGATGACCAATGTCACATAGATAGAAATTTTGACATTCAGTCTTACAATTAAGAAGGCCTCGAGGACTTCACTCTTCAAGGCACTCCTATAAGCCTGATTTTGGGATATGTTAAGGACATCCTTTCAGCTCGAATGGCAAAAAAGAGACTGTCTTCCTAGAGGGTATAAAAGAGAGACATATGTGGGTTGGATAGCCCCTCCCCATGGTTGGATCAAGCTCGACACCATAGGTGCCCTAATGGCAAACGCGGTCCAGCTTCAATAAGTGGAGTTCTCTGCGATGACTCAGGTAACTGGCTTGCAGGTTTTGCCCAACATGTAGGAGTGTTATCTTCATTAAAAGCTAAACTTTCGGGTATTCTTTCGGGCCTCAAACTGGCAATCTCTTTGGGCATTCCCAAAATCATTATGGAGGTGGACTCGCAAGCAGCAATTGTCCTGCTTCAGAAATCCACTATCTCTTGTCATTTTGGCGACATCCTCATCTTCGAATTTCGATAACTGTTGAAGCACTTCCAACGAGTCAGAGTTCTTCATCCTTTTAGAAATGGAAATTCATGCGTAGATTAGTTGGTCAATTGGATCATTAGGCCCTTTGCTGTAAATGCCACTCCGGCATTAGATGGGCTATCAATAGGTTTAATTCCACTATTGATAGAAGATGAGTTTGGTTTTTAGCTTTTTAGGCAAGTGTTTCGGGCTTTGCCCCTTTTCTTAACAAAAAAAAAAAAAAAAAAACCGAAAAAGAAGAAGAAGGCCTCAAGGAGAAGACTTGAGTCAATGAGCTGCCTCTCCATGCCAACTAAGTTTAAACTACATAAGGTATAATGTCAAGGTATAGTAAATGACTTATTATAGACTTAGCATAGATCTCCATGTTCTTCCATGCCGGCCAACTCTGGAGCTTACTAATATGGAGTGCAGTTTTGACTTCGAAAGTACGTGTACTTCAAGCAAAATCGAGAGGGTGGTGTCATGACAAATTGAAAATCCAACCCGGATTATGTTTTCCTCGTGTTTGATCGAAGGGAATTTCCTCCAGCCTTACTTGTGCTCTATAAGTTATATATTAATGTGTGAGCATCAGGTTAAAAGGAAGAATTATCAAACCTAACTCATATTTGATCGATTGATCCAACTTAATTATCATTTACGCAGGCAAAAACAAACTTCAACCACAACTCAATCCCGGTTGTCTAAGGTTGAAGTTATCAATTTTATGGTTGCCGATCAACTACCTAGTGGTTTTTTTTTTTTTTTTTTGTCAGTCCTACTCTATTCCTACTCTACACTCACTCTCAGACTTTTGCCCTGCCTCTTGTAGAGCGTGGGAGTCGAAATCCACTCCTGAAACTTCCGCGTCCCCATCCCATCCCCCCTGAGAAGGTGAGGATTTGAACCCCTCACCTCCCCCTTCCAAGTTGGAAGGGTGGCCACTGGGGCGAACCCCCAGTGGTTAACTACCTAGTGGTTGATTTACAAGACTAGTTGTCAATTTCGTGGCTCTTGGGGCCATTCTGAATGATTTCCACACAGTCGGTTGATCTTCCAAGTGGCTATTCCACTTCCAAAGCTGGTGGACGAATTTGGAGTGTAATATTAGTTACTATGCATCTAATCTTAGTTAAATGCATTTAGTTCTAGTTATTAATTGTCTTAATAGCGTTGTAATTTATAATTCTTAGTTTTTATGAGTCTTAAATATGTTGATAGTTTCAAGAGTCTTAACTACGGTCTAAGAGTCACTATGGTTATAGAATTCCAACAGTAACTTTTGTTTGCTTAATGGAGTCCTTCCATGAATAGATGCGCAAACTTGAATTTTATGGATACACGAGATTTCTTTCAAGTTAGTGAATTTCTATATTTGGTTCTTATCCAAATTCCTTTAGTGGGTGGTGAATTTTATCTATGTTGAAATCTTTTGTACTTGGTGAGTGCCTTGTTTTGCTATGCTTAATTGGTGAACTTCACCTAAAGTTCTTCATCCTAGGCTAGTGACATATTCCTTTACGCAATGGTGGTGACTTTCATCTATCCCAACTTCATTTTCCATTCATACACATCCATTTTGAACCTTTCCATAACCCATTTCCAGAAAAACCTAACCACACACTATACACTTATTCCAAAAAAAAAAAAAAAAAAAAACAATTTTCTTGATCTCTTAATCTCATCAACATACAATTTAATTATATTAAATATAAATGATGTTAATGTTTGTAAATGACAAACTAGAAGTATGATTAAAGGAAATTTTGAAATAAAAAAATGTCGAAAAACAAAAAACTCATTACCATATATAAGTTAGTTTTAATCGGCACTGTAAAAAGGAGAATGTCCTTAACTTCATCACGTTGCGGCATTGCAAAAAAAAATGGTCGTTACCATCTAATCATTAGTAAACAGATTCACTTGACTCCTTATCTACATCAAGTGAGTACATCAAGAATAGTAGACCTTTGGACTAAAACAAATCTTTTAACCCTTTCGGCGGGCGAGCAATCAATCGGAGGCAACCTCTCTCCAATATCATTGTGGTGGTTTTGTCCGAAGTGGAGGGGAAAGTGGTTCTCTCAGGCAGGATTACCCGACGTACATGCACGAAAGCTGAAGAGACTCCGGACAATTCAGAGTTTTTGGGGTTGTCCCAGTGGAGGACGCATTTTCTTGCTCCCCCATCGTGATATTTAATCATATTATTCAGTGAGAAAAGATTCTCGATGAAACCGAAAGTACGTACCTTTTATCTTTTGGGTTTCTAAAAATCTTCCACACGAGGTTTGGTCCACTTTTCCAATACGAATTTTGTCACACCCCGAACTTCAAGCGTGCGCACATCCCTTGGTGGTCGATAAAATTGTAACGTCCCAGAACGCGTCGCCTACCCAATTCATTTTGCACACGCGGAAGTGAATAAACAAATCCCCAGACAACACAAATATGTGATAGAAAAATTTTCACAAAATACATTTTATAAACACATTGGTGTTTTTTTTTTTTTTTGGTAAAGATAAGAATATATATTGAGCTTTGGACAACTATACAAAATTCAGCGCCAAAACTTACACTCAAAATGCAATAGCAAAATGAGTGGAAGGGAGTCGAAGTAAAAAGCCACAAGGTAACAACAAGAAGACTAAACAGCCAACAACAGCCAAAAGGGAACAAAATGCCACAAGACCACAACCACAAAACCCCAACGAAGAACCTTGATCAAAACCAGAACAAGGGACGAATCCCCAAGGAGATTGAAGCTTTATGACGAAGAGGTCACCAGCCACAAGTGAAACTAAGTAGGAGTAAAGTTTCTGAAGAAAATGGAGGGATCAAAACCCCAACCTCTCTGGAGTCTCCTGTTCCTTGGAATATCAGACACATTGGTGAAGGTGAGAGCCTTATCCTTGATGACCTTGATAAGGTGATTTTTCAACGCCGAGACCACCAAGGCTTCGTTCCTTTTCTTCCAGATTAAGTGACATTAGGCTCCAAAAGAAAACCATGCAATACAATGGAAAAAGTCCTTACCAGATAGGAACTTCAAAGCCCAAAGGAGATTTCCCGCCCAAGACCTATTACGCTAAGGGAGATAAGCACCTAGAAGCCCAAAAATAAGCAAGCGTTGCCGAAATGTGACAGTCAAAGAACAAATGGTCGATAGAATCCGGCGCGGCATTACAAAAGGCACATACTGCATAATCAATCTTGCCATAAGAAAGTAGAAACACTTGAGTAGGCAAACGATTCTTAATAATCAACCAGAGGTTAAATTAGAATCTTGGAGCTATAGCGTTGTTCCAGATAAACAAGGCCCAAGGGACATGGTTCTTCTTGGTCCTTATGGTTTCCCAGGCTGAGGCCACCGAGAACAAACCGAAGGAGCTCCAATGTCAAGAAAACCGGTCGGGGACAGAGGAAAGAACTGAAAGGGAGAAACCCCAACACTCCAAAAGAGTTCTGAAGGTGCGGCCTGAAGGGGAAAAGAGATCCGCTACCTTTGCTTGCCTAGAAAGGCCAGAGCTATCAATAAGAGTATCCGGTACCAATAAATTTAGAGGGCCTTCCTTGTGCTAGTGATCGAACCATAAGGACACTGAAAGTCCATTGCCAACTTTCCAAAGGAAAGACAACCAAAATTCCCTTCTTAATTGCAAAAAATCTTCTTCCAAGCCCAGGAACACATGGAAGGTTTGGAAGATATCCAAAAATTTTCCTTCTTTAAGAAGTTGGTGTGAATCCAACGACACCACAAAGATTCTTTATCTGTGAACAAAATCCAAATGTTTTAAGCATTGCTGCTTTATTACAATCTCTTAACTTGCGGATGCCAAGACCACCCTCCTCCTTAGGGAGACAGACTTCATCCCAAGAGACTTTAGGCCCTCCCCGACCAAGAGTGGTGCCATTCCAAAGGAATTGTCTCAAAATGCGCTCAATACTGTCTAAAATCGAAGCCAGCAATGTAAAGACACTAGCCCAAAATGCTTGGATGGAGTGTAAGACTGACCTGATTAGCTGAAGTCTCCCTGCGAAAGACAAAAATCGCTGAGCCCAAGATTGGACCTTGGCAGTGATACAGTCTGTTGGAGAAAACTTCCTTGCGTGTTTTGAAGCTGACAAAACGTTTCCATTAGTCTAGTCTGAAGACTTGCAGACTGTCGAACCGCCAGACTCAAGATTCAAAGTCTATCCTCATTGACAGTTTCTATACTGCTGAAGAAGTCTTATCCAGAATTAAGTATTTCGTTAAGGATTTGATCCTATCGACTGAAGAAAATCTCTCGGCTAGATATAACATCTTGGAATCTATTATTCATTTTGATTTCAATTCGGATAATTTAGATCCGTTGATTGGTGAAGCATACTTGGAAGGTTCTACTTATGGAAACCTAGATCCTGATTGTATGAGCGAAAAAGATTGATGGGCTATCGCCATATTCCTTAAATGACTCGAAATCTCCCTAATTGATTATGTCCAACAAGTAGATTGGAAGAGCTCCTTTGGTAAGTGCCAACGGGTATGAAGGCATGGAGGAGTATATAAGGAAGATGTTCTAGTTATTCGAGTGTCTGCACGATAGAAGAATTCCAAAGTCTAAAGCTCCTTATTCTTAATCAATTCAATTGTTGAGCGAAAACTTGTACTCAAAAGAGAGTTTATACTTCTGTGAGACCTTGAGGAGGTATAGCAGAGTCTCTACACTATGGAATCGAGGAAGAGCTATACTGTAACAACTCTTTTGATTCTTAATGAAATCTAGCCGGTGGGCTGTCAGTGCGGAAGAGTGGACGTAGGCTTGGATTAAGCCGAACTACTATAACCTTGTGTTCTTATTCTCTTCCCTAAGCTCTTTTACTTTGATCATAACTCTATTTGATTATTAGAGTCTAATTTCCTTTTCATAATCTATTTTTAAACAGAGTTGGTTTAAAAGCAAAATTATATACTTTACTCTGTAAAATTTGTTTTCACACCTATTTAGCCCCTCTAGGTGCTCGTACTAGCTTTCACAATTGGTATCAGAGCTCGTGTACTCATTTAAATTGAAGTGTTTTTTACTTTAGAGTTAATGATCCATGGCTAGTATGTTGGCTCCGGGTTTGGTTGAAGGGCAAAGCAACACCAGACTGCTTTATTTTGATGGAAATAAATACAGCATATGGAAAAACGAGATGAAGGCATTCCTAAGATCAAATGATCCTCTAGAATGGGACATGGTAGACAAAGGAATCATTCCTAAAGCTGCAACAGTCTCAGAAAGAGGAAAAGAAGCTGTTGAGTCCAGTGAAATAACTCAATAAGAGATAACCAAGAGACAAGCTCTTGATGCAAAAGCAATTTATTTCTTATATTGTGTATCATCTCCTACTGAATATAACATAATATTTTCTTATGAAACAGCTAAAGAAGTCTGGGATAGATTACACATCATCTATGAAGGAACCGATCGAGTGAAAGAAACAAGAATCAATATTCTGCTTGGTCAATATGAAGTCTTCAAGATGAAACCAAGAGAATTTATCACTGACATGTTTAGTCGTTTTACAGAAATCGTGAATGGTCTTGAGTATCAGGGTCAACCAATCTCTGAACCCATGAAGGTTAACAAGTTACTATGTAGACTTTCTAAAGATTGGAATCACATAAAGACCTCAATAAGGGAGACACAAAGAATCATGCCACTCTATGTTGACGAATTGGTTGGCACTCTTCAGTCTTATGAAGTGGAGCAAATCAATGAAGATGAAGATCCCAAAGGTAAGAAATCCATTGCATTAAAATCTAATGATGATTCTGATGTCACAGATTTTGAAGACGATATGGACGAAGAAGAGCTTGCTCTCATGATAAGAAGGTTCAGAAAGCTAAATAGAAAAGGAAGAAGATTCAATTCGAAGAAACAAAGTTCTCAAAAGCTACAAAATAAATCAACTGAGGATGATGAATCTAACAAGGATGTAATCTGCTTTGAATGCAAGAAAAATGGACACATCAGACCCAACTGTCCCTTGCTGAAAAGAAAGAAAGGGAAAGCTGAGAAATATCAAAAAACACTTAAAGTAGAAACTTGGAGTGATACCGAGTGTAAAGAAAGTGATGATGATTATGCTAATATTTGTCTCATGGCACACTCAGAATCAGATTTAGACTCTGAGATAGACTCAGACTTAGACAGTGAAATCGAAGTAAGCAATTTAAAAATTCCTACTAAAGTCTCCAAATATAGTGATGAATTGTGTCTTAGTCTCAAAACCTCTCTCGAGAGGATTTACGAACTTGAAAGGGAAAATTTTGCACTAAAGTAACAGGAGATTGTTTGGAAAGAAAATGTTGAAAGTTTAGATAAAAATGTTATTACTTTAAAAGAAAATGTAGACATTCTTTCAAAAGAAAATGCATTTTTAAAAAATGATATCTCAAGTATTTCTAAAAGATTTTCTATAAGATCTGAGAAATTAGAAAAGATTCTTTTCAGCACAAAGACCTTACTTCAACAAATTAGGTTTGGGAATGACTGCTGAAACCATTCTTCTAATTGATTTTCCTAAGATAAAGGAAAGAATTAAACAAAGACCTACAAAAGATTCTTACAAAAATAATTTTCAGAAAGTTTTTGTAAAACCTGTAGGCTGTAGTGCTCTTAAATGTTCTAGGTGTAACAACTCAGAACATTTTGAGAAAGAATGTCATATGGTTTGGAAACCTGTGAGGAAGGTTTGGGCAAAGACTGTATATCATACTAACTCCATTGGACCCAAGAAAATATGGGTACCAAAGAAAGCTTGAGATTCTTTTTTAAATGTAGGTCACTATCAAGAAAAATGTTAAATGGTACTTGGATAGTGGATGCTCAAGACATATGACAGGAGACTTAAGTTGTTTCATAAAGCTTATGCAAGTTAATTGTGGAAAAGTTTCTTTTGGTGGAAGTAGCCAAGGCAGAATTGTGGGATGCGGAACTGTAAAGATTGGAAGTCTCATGATCAGTAACATTTCCTTAGTAAAAGGACTCAACTACAACTTGTTGAGTATCAGTCAGTTGTGCGACACTGGTTTAAATCAACTTTCAAGAAGGAATATGTTCAGCAACCAGTAAAGACTCCTCTTAGATTTTCACGGGGCGAAGACATGGGAATATCTATATCTTGGATAACAAACCAGAAAAATCTCAATGTCTAATCTCAATTCAAGAGGAAGTGAATCTATGGCACATAAAACTTGGGCACATCAACATGAAGCAAATAACCAAAATCTTAGTAAAGAAGCTTGTTCGTAGACTACCCAATCTAACATACCAAAAGTCTAACCTATGCACACCATGCGTATTGGGAAAACAGATAAGAAATTCATTCAAATCAATAAATCAAGTGTCTACTAATCGTGTACTGCAGCTCTTGCATATGGATCTCTTTGGACCAACCAAAACTCAGAGCATTGGAGGTAAGAAATATTGCTTAGTAATTGTGGATGATTATTCATGATTCACTTGGGTATATTTCCTGACAAGTAAATCTAAAACCTTTTCTTATTTTATAAAATTTGCTAAGAAAGTTCAAAATGATAAAGGGTATGTTATTTTAAGTATACGGACATACCATGGAGGTAAATTTGAAAATCAAGACTTTGCTAAATTTTGTGATGAATCTGGTTTTCAGCATGTATTCTTCTCACCTTATACTCCAGAACAGAATAGAGTTGTGGAAAGGAAGAATAGATCGCTGTAGGAAATGGCTAGAACTCTTTTAATTGAAAGTAACATTTCTTCTCGTTTTTGGGCTGAAGTAGTTTCTACAGTGTGCTATATTATTAATAGAGTCTTCTTAAGGCCTATTCTGGAGAAAACTCCCTATGAGTTGTTCAAAGGAGAGAAGCCAACTATTTCTTATTTTCATGTGTTTGGTTGCAAATGTTTTATATTGAAAAATGCAAATGATCGAATTGGTAAGTTTGAAGAAAAATCAGATGAATGTATCTTCCTTGGATATTCAACCATCAGCAAATCTTACAGAGTATACAACAAAAAGACTCAATATGTGGAGGAATCGATGAATGTCAAATTCCAATACTTTATGCAAAATCAATCAATTCAGACTCAACCTGAAGAATCAACCCTCCGACTCTACACTAAATCTCCAGAAGCAGCTCAGACTTCAGAAAACCAGCAACGAATGATCATTGAAGAATCAAATGAAGAAAAAGACCAACAGTCTGACAAATCAACCAGCAACTGGAAGCACAAGTCTAGTCATCTTAAAGAACTCATTATTGGTGACATTAATGAGGGAATTCGTACAAGATCCAAAAGGCGTGAAGAGTCTAGTGCTGTTGCTCTTATTTCTGAAATAGAACCCAAGAGCATAGAAGAAGCTTTAATTGATGAAAGCTGGATTGAAGCTATGCAAGAAAAACTCAGGCAATTCAGTATCAATGATGTCTGGGAATTGACTCCTAAACCGAAAGGTAAATCTATCATTGGAGTTAAATGGGTTTTCAGGAACAAGATGAATGAGAAAGGAAAAGTCATAAGGAACAAAGCAAGACTCGTGGCCAAATGATATACACAAGAAGGGATAGACTATGATGAAACCTACGCACCAGTAGCAAGGTTAGAAGCAATTAGATTATTACTTGCTTTTGCTTGTTATAAGAATTTCAGGTTATTCCAAATGGACGTGAAAAGTGATTTCCTAAATGGATTTATCCAATAGGAAGTCTATGTGGAACAACCTCACGGTTTTGAAGACCCAATGAAACTAGACTTTGTATTCAGACTGAAAAATGCGCTATATGGTTTAAAACAAACACCTCGAGCTTGGTACGACAGACTAAGTAAGTTTTTAATCCAAAATGGCTTTGTTAAAGGTAAAGTAGATACTACACTGTTTATCAAAAGAGAAAGCAAAAACTTTTTGCTTGTTCAAATTTATGTTGATGATATTATTTTTGGATCTCCTAATGAAAATCTGTGCAATAAATTCTCTAAGACTATGCAAGATGAGTTTGAAATGAGCATGATGGGTGAACTATCCTTTTTCTCGACTTCAAGTAAGACAATTGAAGGAATGAATTTTCATTCATTAAGAAAAATATGCTAAAGAACTTGTGAAAAAGTTTAGCTTGGAGAATTGCAAAAAGATTGATATACCAATATCAAGTTCCTCGAAACTAGACAAAGATGAATGAGGAAAGAAAGTTGACCAGAAGTTATACAGGAGTATCATTGGCTCACTTCTTTATCTTACTGCTTCTAGACCTGACATTTTGTTTAGTGTTTGTATTTGTACCAGATTTCAATCAGATCCCAAAGAATCTTATTTAAGTGCTGCAAAACGCATCATCAAATATGTTGCATCTACTTCTAATCTTGGTCTCTGGTATCCTAAAGAAGGAGACTTTACTCTTCTTGGATATTCAAATGCAGACTTAGCAGGATGTAGAGTTGATAGGAAGAACACCTCGGGCACTTGTCAATTACTTGGGAACATGACAATATCTTGGTTTTCGAGGAAGCAAAGTACCGTAGCTCTTTCTACAGCTGAAGTAGAATATGTGGCTCTTGGAAGTTGTTGTTCACAAATTTTGTGGATAAAGCAACAGCTAAGAGACTTTAGAATCGAAGACTCATGTACTGAAATCAAATGTGACAATACCAATGCGATTAACCTCACCAAGAATTCAATTATTCATTTGAGAGCAAAGCATATAGAGATTCGACATCATTTCATTAGAGATCATATTCAAAATGGAGAAGTCTCGATTCAATTCATTGACTCAAAGAATCAATTAGCAGACATCTTCACAAAGCCTTTGGAGAAAAGTCAATTTGAGCTTATTTGTTCTAGACTCAATATCTTAAAGTCTGAAGAAGTTCAAATTCAGGGATAAAAGTCTAATGATATTCAAACTCAGAAGATCAAGCTTTACGACTGTAAGTTATTCTCGTTTTTAGAAATTTATCTCACTGATAAAATCTCGAAAAGGTACGATTATCTATTAATCTGTAATTGATTGATGTTATTCATCTCGAAAAGGTAAGATTATCTTCCCCAGTTTTCGCAATTATTGTAATAATTCCTTTTCGAAAAAGGAGTTATTTTTGAAAATACGGTTATCTATTCTTTCAAAAAGGCAATTATTTTTTAAAAGACATTTTCTATTTTTCCTTTTACGACGTTCCATATGCCTCTTTTTGACTACTTTATATACGATCGTCTTCCTCACAAACCCTAAAAACACGAGACCCTTGCTTTCTTACTTTTACTCTCTAGTTTAATCTTCAAAGTTCTAACATTTTTTTGCGAATCGAGTTTGGAATCTTTCAAAGACTGTGAGAATGGCGTCCCAAAGAAAGTCTTTAAGGATCACGAACGGGGGACCACAACACATGCGTGAGGGTCCTACACATTTTGACCTCACCGAGGAAGAAGAATCCCCAAGACAGCAGCAGAGCCCACAACATTATCAACCGCGTCAATCTTCTCAAGCTAGACCTCGGGATATTGATCGAAGAGCGGAGGAAGAAATCATTGAAGACGCAAAACCTGTAAGATCTCAAAAGCCCGCCTTTATCTTTAAGCTTTACTCTGCTTTGAAGAAGGGAGGCACTCCCTTGAACTATATCGATGAATTTTTTAAAGATAAATGGTATCGAAATGAAACCCACTTTTTGCGAACAATGGAACGATTGGAGATTGCTACTACGGGGTCAGCAGATCGGGCATTTGCGAATATTCCTAGCGATCCACGTGTTGGAGGTCTTAGTTAGCCTGAGGGAATGATGATGACAAAATGTACACTCATTTCAAGCCTAGAATGGGTGTTGAGGCAATATTCAAAGCAAAAGGACATATTTGTTTCGCTTGGAGGAACACAAGCGACTTTACTCCAAGTTGCTAAAAAGAGGGGTGATCAATCCGAGAAGTGTAGACTTTGATTTTCTTGATTCTTTGAATGTGAAGCTGCGAGAGAAATTCGTTTGATTTCAACTTGAGCGTTTTTGTTATGAGACGACAAAGGCATATCCAGAAGTTACTGCTTACTTCTATTCTAATATAAGTTTCTTGGATGCGAATAGATTTTTGTTTAGTGTTCGAGATTAGGACTATATCGTTGACATGGACATATTGGCGGATGTGATTGGAGTAGAGCGAGGGGCATTCCAATCGATTAGTGTGTCTGTTGGTCGTGCGACGGTAGAGCTTATTCGGGATGGAATGGATGAAGGAAGAATTTCGTACTCGAGGATGAATGGCGCTAATTTGCTTCACAAGATCATGATCAATTGCCTCAGACCCATGTCAACCTCGTAGACCGACGTCTCTAACTTAGAAGCAAAGCTGATGTATGCCATCAATACTGGCAAGAAGTTCTCTCTGCTTCGCTCAATCATGTTTCACATGTATAGAACGATGGCGAAAGATAGAGGGCAACTACCGTACTCAGCGCTTGTTACAAAGCTTTTCAGACGTTTCGATATTCAGCCTCCTAGGATTTTATGTGTTCGATCATGTGATCAAATGATAGTGGGATTGAAAATGGTTCTAAAATGCGTTTGAAAGAGCTGGACAAGGCTTTGGAGCGATCGAAAGAGAAAATCCCTGTCAAGTCTCACCAAGTTTCTTTAGTTGCAAAACGAAAACGGAAGGAGCCCATGACAGCTCCATCCAAGAAAAGAAGAGCACTCGTTCTAGAGGATGAAGAGGATGAGGACGGTATTACAATTTCCGCTCTTGCACTAAGAAATCTACAAAATGCTATTCCAGAGACAGAGGAGAGAGAGGAATGAGACAGAGACGAAGAAGAGGAAATGAGTGGAAAGAGAGAAACAATGCAAAAAGAAGCAGAGGAAGAAAGGATTGCAAAAGAAGAAGAAGGGAGAGGTGAACAAGAGGAAACAGAGCATGAAGCGTACTTCTCACCTCCTAAGGGCATTGAAACAGGGGGAGTTGCTGAGAAAAGAGGTACATCTTCAATTGTTGTTCCTAGTGAAGGTGTTAGTCGTTCACCTGCAGATCCAGAAGACATCTATGCCTCTCAATTCCCAAAGGGAGGTCATGAGGTTTCATTGCCAAATCTAAGTGATCATGCTAGCTTGCCATCATTTGCAAATACTCCTACAGACTGAGAAAAGAGGTACATCTTCAATTGTTGTTCCTAGTGAAGGTATTAGTCGTTCACCTGCAGATCCAGAAGACATCTATGCCTCTCAATTCCCAGAGGGAGGTCATGAGGTTTCATTGCCAAATCTAAGTGATCATGCTAGCTTGCCATCATCTGCAAATACTCCTACAGATCATGCAGAGGCCAATACTCAAACTGATAATTCAGCAGACTTTCGCAGAGTGCTTGATGTTCTTATGGAGATGCGAAGCTAGATTTATGCCCTGGGATGCGAAGTTCAGAACTTGCAGAATGCAGGTCAACCCTCTTCAGTTTCCTTGCATGATCAAGTTCATGCCCTTGCTCTTCAAGTTCAAGTAAATGCCAAGGGTGAAGATGTGGCTCAATTGAAGGAGGATTTGAAAAAGTTGGAAGGGATTGTCCAGTCAATGGGAGATTTCTAGCTTGTTCGCATTCCTAGGCAACCATAATTCCATTATCTTTTTATCTCTACCTTTTTTAAATGCTGACAAAAAGGGGGAGAGATAGTGCAGATTTGAAACTTTACTCTTGTTTAACCTTACTTTTTGAATGACTTTTTACTTTTGTTTGGTTGTTTGGTTGTGACTGGAATTGGATTTGATTTGTTTGATCGTTTGTTTATTTTAAGCACTATTGGTATTTCATGGCAAAGATAGTTGTTTATTTACATGACTAACTTATTTCCCATGGATGTAGAATTAATGCTGTCTTTACTAAGTCAATTATCTTTTGTGAGATATCCATGTTTGCTTGAGTATTGTTTTGTAGGTCAAAAATATATCCAAATCTACAGGAAAGTTTTGTCACCATCAAAAATGGGGAGATTGTTAGAGAAAACTTCATTGCGTGTTTTGAAGCTGACAAAACGTTTCCATCAGTCTAGTCTGAAGACTTGTAGACTCTTTAGTCAAAGTCTGAAGACCGTCAAATCACCAGACTCAAGATTCAAAGTCTATCCTCATTGACAGTTTCTAGACCATCGAAGAAGTCTTATCCAGAACTAAGTATTTCGTTAAGAATTTAATCCAATCGACTGAAAAAGATCTCTTGGCTGGATATAGCATCTTGGAATCTATTATTCGTTTTGATTTCAATTCGGATAATTTAGATCCGTTAATTAGCGAAGCATACTTGGAAGGTTCTACTTATGGAAACCTAGATCCTAATTGTATGGGCGAACATGATTGATGGGCTATCGTTATATTCCTTAAATGACTCGAAATCTCCCTAATTGATTCTGTCCAACGGGTATATTGGAAGAGCTCCTTTGGTAAGTGCCAACGGGTATGAAGGCATGGAGGAGTATATAAGGAAGATGTTCCAGTTATTCAAGTGTGTGCGCGATAGAAGAATTCCAAAGTCTGAAACTCCTTGTTTTTAGTCAATTCAATTGTTAAGTAAAAATTTGTACTCAAAAGAGAGTTTATACTTCTCTGAGACCTTGAGGAAGTGTAGCAAAGTCTCTACACTGTGGAATCGAGGAAGAGCTATACTGTAACATCTATTTTGATTCTTAGTTAAATCCAGCCGATGGGCTGTCAGTGCGGAAGAGTGGACGTAGGCTTGGATTAAGTCGAACCACTATAAACCTTGTGTTCTTATTCTCTTCCCTGAGCTCTTTTACTTTGATCGTAACACTATTTGATTATTATAGTCTGTCGCAACCAATTTTTCGGGTGTGAACCACCTAGGGTTTGGCTAATGGATTGTTAAGCCTAAACTTAACTCGGGCTCTCCCAAGCCCATACCAATTCGCGACTTAGGTTCATGTTTTTAGCATGCAATTGATTTTTTAATCAGGAGTCGCCACTAATCTATTTTTTGGTGGGTCGATTAGAAACCCAAGTAAAGTAATGGGAGTTTCACTTTACTCCTATGAACCAGAGACTACTTGGTTACACTAGATTTCTCTAATGCCCTTTCGGTACCACTTCTTTTTAATTTTCGAAAAATGTTTGGCAGGCAGCTTGAATTGATTTTAAATCTATTCCCCTAACATGTGAGGTGATCATGCGGGTGCACAAACCACCGATTTAACATCCAAGAAAGCAATAATAATAATAAAATGCGAGGACTTACCTTGTAGCAACGAAAGTATCTGTATGGTTAGATTAAAAATTCACATAATCAACCTTAGATATGATTTCTAATTAACACGCAATTTCTTTTATTTGTTTTCACTTTCTTTTTAATGAGAATCATGCAATGCATATAACATATGACATGGCAACATGACCTAAACTATATGACATAAATAAAATGCAGTTTATTTTAAAGCATGAAATTGATTTACTCTAAAACAATCTCTTTGGATTTTCATGAAATTCGAAATTAAAGAACTGCAATCTAAATGTGCAATCTAAATTAACCAAATGACCAAATTCTAATGATGGTCAATTTCTAATTAAATGGAACTAGTAACGCATTTCATGAACCTAAATCTATATGATATGTGCATGATTTGTTTTCGTATTTTCGGGATAAACAAAACAATTAAAAGATAAACACTAAATCATCCATGGTCATCAGAAATATTATCCATATTCAAATTGAAATTCAAACTTGATTATTTCGCTAATAAAATCGATAAATTGATCTTAAGCCTTAAAGGTCAAGATATCAATTTTACTCCCGCGTGAATAATTATTCCATCTAAAGCCTTATAGATGGGATAAAAATTGTGCGGTTGCGAATTGCATGCTTCATCATGGAATTTCTATCATGCATTGGAAAATATTTCAAACAAAGAGATAAAATATCAAAAAATAAAATGAGATAAAACAAATCTACCTAATAAGATATATCTACCTAAAAATAAAATAAATCTCTACCTAAATTGGAATTTTTCCAAAATCCGAATGGTAGAATGGACCACCAATTGAGGCTTGGTGCGGCACGACTCAAAGGCAGCGGCTGTGGCGGTGGGTCACCGTGGGTGTTGATCTCGGTTGTGCGGGAGCTCTGGCGAGACAAAGAGGACCAGATATACTGGGCAATTACGGTGCTCGACTAGGAACCGGTGAAAATCGTCAATTACTCATTATTCGCTCACCCAGAAACCTGCAAAAACGGACATCGAGAATTTAAGGAACAACGAGGCTTTGCTAGTGATGTCAAGCTGTAGAAAGTGCTGTATGGGACGATGGCTTGAACGGGTAACAGCTGAAGTCAACTCTTGTCTTTTTCCTCTTAAAGCTTGGACCAACAAATAGTGCGCTCCCAAATTCTGGCACTTGTGAATTTGCTGGATGTTGCTGAAGGTCACACCAAGTCACGATCTTCGCGAGTCAACCTGCAAATAATTGACCGAAGAGTTCAACGAATTTGAGCCAGGTTTGCTGACATGTCAACCGGAGCCATGCACGATTAAACATAGAGCTGCAAACGCTCCAAGAGGTGAAAAACAAAAGCTCAGTTGGAGTGGGTGACGCTCGATGGCTTCAGGGCACAACAAAATTATCGAGGTTGGCTCGAGCTGTCGCGGGATGAGGCAGCGGGCTCGATCGTCGTCGCAGATAGTACCAAGGATGTCATAGGACGGCGTCACGAGGATCTCCTGGGTTTGTCGTGGGGCAGCGAGCGTGGGCAGCAACGACTCGTTGGGGCGGTGTCAAGTGGTAACAGGCTCTTCGGGACGGCGAGCGGCGATTAGTGGACTTGCGGGTTAACCTCGCGATGGCGAGCTATGATAGTCCACGAGGTGGCTCCGGATCTCGTCAACACTGGACTGGATTCTCAATGTGGGATGATTGGCGGTGCTGTGATTTCTCTTGATCCATGTACAGGACCTCTCTACTTTGTTTCTCCTCACGTGTATCTCTACGTGCTCGAATTTTAATTGCTGACTCTCACAGTGGAGAACGTGAGTTCTCTTTCTTTCTTTTTTTTGGGCCGTGTATCCTCAATTGTGTGGCCTCTTGTTCAGCATTGAATTGCCTGCGGCCACAACATCAGAACAAAACAAAGTAAATACCGAAAATATGGAATGAACAACTTTAATAGGGAGAGAAACAACCCCGTTTTATCACAGTGAAATCACTGGATGGTAATCAGTGCTTGGGTACATTGGCCACTTCGATGTCTCGTTGCTGGAATTATCGTCAGAGATGTAGGAGTTTAATCTAGGCAAGAAACAAAAATAAAATCACTTTAGTTTGAATAGCAAATTGGAATCGCACACAATCAAACTTAAAAAAGGAAGCTCGACTTAGCTTTATACTTGTCGTCAATATCCATGACGCATGATGAATGTGGGATGTCGTCAAGAGGACTACACCATCAAATAGACCCATCGGAGAATTCTCGAGATCGTCCACCTTCCCAGTCATGAAAAATGAGCCTCTATTTTATAGTGATTCGAAACGATCTCTTTACATGGCATTTCCCGAATTACCATTTCTTGTCACATTAAATCAAATCTGTGTGATTTGGCAATCAGCTCAATTCTTGCCCATTTTTCACTTGATTTCAAAATTGTTGCTGCATTTAATAAAATCCGACATCCATCGAAATTCCATATTTCCTTGCATAATTCATCAAATCAATTTCCCCATTTTCTTTCATTTTTCCTTTTATTTGTTCCAATGCAATTTTTATTTTCCTTATTTTCCTAGATTTGCTAAAATTAGGTGTCAACAGAGTCTAATTTCCTTTTCATAATCTATTTCTAAACAGAGTTGGTTTAAAAGAAAAATTATATACTTTACTCTGTAAAATTTGTTTTCGCACCTATTCACCTCCTCTAATTGTTCGTACTAGCTTTCACACAATCATCACTCAGTTTGCACAATTTAATATTCAATTGTATAAACTAAGCATACCACTACAATTAATATGAAATTCTGGTCATCGACTATCCCGGTATAATTTTCAAAAAATATTAAATAATTAAATTGATTTCAAAATTAATTAAATAAATGCAATTAAATCCAATAAATGCAAACCTAGGCAGGAAATGCTAATCTAACCCCCTAAACGGGCCTAGAAAATTAATGCACCTTTCCACATAAATAGTACAATCTATTTAGCATTTAATCAATCTATTCTAACCACCTAACAATCATAATTAAGCAATTAAATCACTAATCAAAACTAACTAACCACCTTAGCCATACTTAGCCTAATCTAATTACCTACTAAACGTCATTAACTCCTTAAGTAGAGTTTAGCAAGTAAACTCACTGGTTTTGCGGGCCGATGAGTTCATGGCGACAACGACGCGAAGGCGAGCGACAAACAAGCTTGTGATGACACCAAGCGAGGTTTGGACGGGCCTGGAAAAGCCCACAAAGCTCACAGCTGGGCTGTGAGATTCGGCTTCTGCTCTTGGGTTGAGGCGCTAGACCGAGTGGCGGCTTGGCGCGGAAACGGCCACACGGGCGGCGGACGGCAGCTGTGAGATAAGGCGGTTGCTTTAGCGGCTTGGACGAATAGCCAGGTGAGCTGTGATGATGGCCAGGAGCTTCGGGATGGAGACCAAGATGGTCTGGATGCGCGGATGACAACGCGGGAGACGGCATGCGAGTGAGAGGTTGGCGACGGCTCAGGTAGACGGCGCGCGGGCGTGCGGCTTCAGCGGCGAAAGTGATCAACGGCGAGGCTGGTTGGCTTGGTTTTCTACTAGTCTTGGCTCTTAAAACAATAACAATGGAAGAACTAAGGCTGAGGAAGAAGATGGAAGAGAGCTGTTGTAAGAGGGGGGACACAAGCCTTCAATGCCTTCACAAATATCCTAAACACTCATCACTTGCCCTCATAGTCCATGGCTATCATCCTCAACCATTTTCCCTTCCAAGGCTTCCCAAACAAGCTTCCCAAATGGTCCAAAATGTTGTTGCCCCTTGGTCTTACGAATTTTGGACATTCCCCATCCAATTTGAACTCAATTCATCTCCAAATTAATCCAATTGATGTCCCAAAAATTCAGCCAAGGTGTCCACACTTAATTCCACATTTTCCCTTACCAATTAGTCTAACATGAATGCCAAAAATGCAACAAAAAACGATCATCTAATTTTCCTAGTCCAAAATAGCCCAACTTTGAAATTTCGCCGAAAACTCGGGTTTGCCAAAAAATCTTCAGGGGATGAGTCGACGTTCCTAAAATAAATTGTGACATAACATAATTTTTCAATTTTGCTGTTAATTTCAATTGGATGCAATTTTAGCGTGACCTAACCTGCCGGGTAGCTTTTAGGAATTTTTAGTGCAATTGACCCATGGTCGATTATTTTCGAGCCACATTATACATCTTCGATTCATTGACGACTCTCGATTGTCGTGAAATCCCGATGTTTCAAATATGGGCACAGGGTGTAGAAATGATAGAAAAATTAATTTAGTGCCGTTCGACGAAAATTTTGCAATTAGGTGGAATCACCCACACTTTAATTACATATCTCAGTCGAACTGACCTATCTCCAACCTCTGATTGATTTTGATGGTGCCATATTTACCCTTGTAGATTAGCACGGTCGAGCAGTCGATTTCTGATTGAATTTTCAAGTCTATTGCGTTAAAATCCCTTAACGGCTTCACCTGATAGACTAGTTATCCCGTGAATGATCAATTTAGGGAAAAGAACTATAAGTGCGTCGAGGAAAAAGCCCAACTCATTCAATCGAAAACAGAATTGGAAAATCAGAATGTCACAACTCTTCTCCTCTTATAAAAATTTCTCCCTTGAAATTTAAACCATTACAAATCTTTAAACAAAAAGGTGGGGGGATTGTCGTCTCATCGAATCTTCACTTTCTTAGGTTGCTCCTTCTGTCCCGTGGTGTTGCCAGACCACTTTAACTAATGGGATTGTCTTGGTGCGCAAAACCTATTCCTTCCGATCTACAATTTGAACCGGCTCTCCACGTACGACACTTTGTCGTCCATGTCTAGCTCTTCAAAATTTAGCACGTGGGTCGGGTCAGGCTCATACTTTCTCAACATTGACACGTGGAAGACGTCGTGCACTTGCGTCAGTCTCGGTGGCAATGCGAAACAATACGCCAGGGTCCCTATCATTTCCAGAATCTCAAAGGGACCTATGTATCTTAGACTTAGCTTCCCTTTCTTGCTGAAGCGCGAGGAAGAAGAAGAAGGCTGCAGCTTGAAGGGGGACCACCAAAATGCCACAAAGTCTTCTAATATATCCAAATCACTCAAGTTCAAGGCCTCACTTGTTGCTGCCTCAATCCTCAGCCATTTATTCACCAAAGCTTCTCCAACAAGCCATCCAAATGGTCCAATGTTGCAGCCCCATGGACCTACGAATTTTGTAACATTTCATCTTCAATTCCAATTCAATTTCTCTTCAAAACAATCCGATTGATGCCCAAAAATTCTAGCCAAGGTATCCACATCAAATTCTTGCAATTCCCTCACCAATTGATCCCACTTGAACCCCAAAAATCTACACAAAAACTTTCCTCTTAATTTCCCGGTCCAAAATTGTCTAAACTTGAATTTTCGCTGAAAACTCGGGTTTGCAGAAAAATCTTCAGAGGATGAGTCGATGCTTCTAAAATAAATCATGACATAACAGAACTTTCAATTTCTAAAATTGGGTCTAATTTTGTGGTTAATTTCAATTGGACGCGATTTTAGCGTAACTTAACCTACCGAGTAGCTTTTAGGAATTTTTAGCTCATTTGACCCGTAGTCGATTATTTTTTAGCCACATCATACATCGTTGACTTATTGGCGACTCTCGGTTGTCATGAAAATCTTGAGATTTCAAATATAGATATAGGGTACAGAAATGACAGAAAAATCAGTTTAGTGCTGTTCGACAAAAATTTTGCAATCAAGTGAAATCACCCACACTTTAATCACATACCTCTGTCGAATTGACCTATCTCCGGTCTTTGACAATGCCGTATTGACCCTTGTAGATTAGCACAGTCTAGCAGTAGATTTCTAGTCGAATTCTCAAGTCTATTGCGTTTAGATTCCTTAACGGCTTCACATGATAGACTACTTATCCCGTGAGTGATCAGCTCAAGAAAAAGAACTATAGGCATGTCGATGAAAAGTCCAATTCATTTAATCGAAAACAGACTCGAAAATCAAATTGTCACATAGTCTATGTCATATGTGTATATATCCCTTTGCCACAAGTCTCGTCTTATATCTCTCAATAGATCTATATGCTTTTACCGAGAAAACCCATTTGTAGCCAATCATCCTTTTCCCTTTTGGTAGTGGAAGAAGATCTCATGTTTTATTATTATTATTATTTTTTGGTAAAGCCTATATTTCTTTTATCAATTGATTCCACTTCAAATTTGCGAAGGCTTCCTATATTCCATTAGGAACATAGACTAAAGACATATTATTTACAAATGCTTGAGAGGATATGATAATCTCCAAGTTTATACATGATTTGCAAAATAATATTTTGATCTCCTTTTCTCAAAATCCAATGAGTATTATTGATTTGGGGGCTTTTCATGATTATGCCAGAAAGGTAAGTGATAACTAATAGAGGTATTTGAGTCATCAAGAGACAAAGGAGTAGTAGGAGAACTCACTTTAGGAATATTCATAGGAGATGGGTCAATGGGTATTGAAGAGTGAGGGGTTCAGCAATTTGTTTAGTACAATTGTCAATTCATATTGCCTACTCAGCTTCTTGCTAAATCTCTTGCTCAATATTAGTTCTATTCTTCTCACTAACCATTGCTTCATTTTTTTCCATTCATTGGGTTGCCAGGTTGTTCAATTTCAATTTGTACTAATATGTTTTCATATACAACACAATCTCACTAATTCTATCTTTTAACTAGTATCTCCTTCTGAAAGGAAGAATTGGATGCTAGTTATGAGAAAAAAACTTTTAGACTCCACGAATGTCACGTCCATGGCGACATAGGTATGCCTAGTAGCAGGATTGTAATGTCGATATCCTTTTTTTGTGTTCCATACCCCAAACAAATACAACGAATTGCACAAGGCTTAGTACGTTGATTTTTATGGAGATAAATAAAAGCAACACATCTAAACACAAGAAAAAGGAATCAACAAAATAGTGAGTAGAGAAACATGGTTGGAAAGAACTTGTAATGGAATCTTGAAATTCAAAACATATATATAATATATTGTTGTGATCATTGCATTATCCAAGTATCTATTTGACACATGTGTGCTAATCAAAATTGCACGAGCAATTTCTAAATATGTCTATTTTTTTGTTTGACAACTGCATTCTATTGTGGTGTTTGAGTACATGAGGTTTCATAAAAAAAGACCGTGATTTTAAAGTAATTTTGAAATTCTCGATTGTCATAATCTCCACCATTGTTAATATGTAGAATATGAGCTTTAACTAAAAATTGAGTTTGAATCTAGCATGATAAATTTTCAAAAACACCCAACACATCATCTTTATATGCTTTGGCAAGTATAACCAGGTCATTTTAGTACAATCATCAATAAATGTCACAAACCAACGATAGAAATAGTGGTAAGTGAAGAAGGTCTGCAAACATTAGAATGGATTAAGGTAAAGGGAATATCACTTTTATGCAAGTTTACTGGGAAAGGCGCACGATTACTTTTAGCTGAAATACAAATTTCATATTTAAAAGCTGAATTCTGTAAGTTGGAAAATAACTCAAGAAATAGGCACTCCATAAACTGAATGACGGATATCCCAAACGACAAAGCCATAGCCAAATCAATCTCTCCTGTTAACAATTGAGTGCTGCATATTATTTGTTTTAGCGGGTTGGAAATCATTCATGTAGTAGAACCCCTCTCTTAGTAGTACGCCCAATGATATTCTTTGTGAAAATACCCAAAAAGAGACAAAAAGTAGGATAGATTAGCGCAAAATTAAGTTCTTCAGTGACTTGGCCTATACACATCAATTTATTTGAGAAAGATGAAACTGTCAAAGTATTAGGTAAAGAGAGAGAGAGTGAGAAAGCAACATTCCCAGATCCTGTAACAGAGTATATGACCCCATTAGCAATGGCGACACTAGTTCATCTTGGTTGGGTCGTACTGACAAATTCATTTGGATTAAAAGTTATGTGGTAAGTTGCCCTTGAGTCAACAATCTAGTGATTAGAATTCTCTTGGTTAGAACTTTGCAATGCATAGCCATGATTACCTTTATTATTGCAAGTAGTTGAATTACTTGAAGGTTCCACTTGTAGAATCAATGATACGTGAGGTTCACTATCTTAGACTAAGAATATGGTTGATCCTCAAAATAAGCACATTTTACGATACAACTTTTGCAACTAATCAACCCTACAATTTCTCCAATTAGTTTTAATTGACAACTCATTCCAACACTTGTCGAAAGTAAAATAGTTAAAAGATAGAGAGTTGTTTGGTTGATTTGTAGTGGTTCAACCCCCCGCCAACTTCCTTCCCTGAATTCGCTCGAGATTTCAAAAAGTCCACTAATCTAATCTTAAGTACAAAGGTTGGTTGATCTGTGGCTGACTCTCCAAAAACAATTCCGATCCGAAGCCTTAAAGGCTTTACACCACATGAAAGTGTATCCCTCCCTTCATTTGTCATTTACAATAGCAAATTTGAGTACAAGAGACTTCTCACGCTTAGATATGTAATACAATGTGGGATCTTACGCCCCAAAGACCCCAGAGGTCTTATATGTACTAAAACAAAACAAGATATTGGACATATTCCAAATGGCTATTTTTTCGACAGTTGAGACTTCCGATCTCCCAACGATCCACATAATGAATTGGGCCAAATACTCTCCTGGTCTTTTTGCAGCTTTTATAAAGATTCACTAAAGGCTAAATAAGCGTGAAAACCAGGTTTGCCGATGTTTCTAATAGTACCACCTAATCTTCCACATTACCTTGCTCTTTAAAAAAAAAATAAAGAAATTGGGCTAGCTCGAAGACATAATTGGAAAACGTCATTGGGAAGCGATGCATTTGTTCTCGTCAAAACGCATAGAATCAGTGGTTTGGAGTTGTGAATTTGTATATAAATAGATAACTTACCTGCCACTTGAAGTTGTATATTCATTACTTTTCTCGTAACTTACCACCTGAAAAGCGAATTCATGCGGGAAAGTTACTGATGGGCCTATGTTATGCTAGGCTTTCCAGATGTGACTTGTAGGTTACCACAAAATGAATCAAGCCGTCTAACGAGGGCCCAAACAACTAGACTGGAAAAAATTATCGGGCTTCTTTGAATGAAAATCATCTTTCAAATTCTCCTAGAAGAAAAGAGAGAAGAGCTCGCCCATATTCAATCTAATCCACTAGACCACTTTCCTTCTTTTATCTGGGCCGAAGGTTTGGCTAGGTTGACATGTCAATTTTGAGCTTATCAGAGAATTATTAGACAAAACTTTTTGCAACCAAGTTAGGTTGACAATTTCTCACGAACTATGCACACGATATAAACCGACCTTTGCAGAAACAATCAATAATACAAAGATTTCAGAAAATGCATTGTTCGATCAAAATGTGTAAAATACGTAATTAGTCTCATGTCTTACTTTGTCTTCACTCATGGAAAACTTATGAAGAAAATATATAACAAATAATTATAAATTATAGTAGGCCCACTTTTTCAAGAATTTATGCCTCACAAGAAGCTGTTATACTCACAATAACTACAAAACTGTTATGTTAGTAAAACCTATGCGACAACTCTATTTCAACCCCTCTATGGTCATGTCTCAATTATGTCCTTTACCAACCAAAACAAAAAAAGACGTCCTTCGGATACCGACTTCTTCGTTATTTTTCCTATCTCATGTTTATCGTCCAAGGCAAATGGAAGAAAGATAACAAGGATTTGACATCTTCAGATTTAGAAAACTAATATGTCAAATCATTGCGTCTTGCTTCCGGGTGGATCGTGGGTATTCGGTGGAAAAGAGAGAGACTCGTTTTCTCTTCAACGGAGCCGCTACTCCATCACGATCATCCCTTTCTATTCTTTCATTTATGTAAACTCGCTACAAGTCAATTGGTCCGTCGGTCGGCGCGTTACGGCTGTGCGCGAATTCACCAAGTCCAGCATGCATGAAAGATGAGCTTAGCTAAGCTAAACTAAAAATATACCAAATCAGGACGAGGATCCCAAAATTTTAAGCAAAAAAATGATTGGGAAAACACTTGATCCAATCACGCTGGATGACTGATAAATGACTCCAATTCTATAATTGAAATTCACGCGAGACTTAAAAGATTAACATCTCGGGTTGATTTGATTCATGTGGGCCGGTTCTGGATGTTGACTAGCTAATTAGGTGAGGTGATTACGTAGCCATCCTCGGCTTATTATGGTTGAGCACTGCATGAACTATGATACCACGCCATTTCATTGTCCATCAAAGTACTTGTCCACTGACGTTGATGCAAGGACTTATTCCATCAAACACGGCTAGGAAAAGCCTCTTTTTCGTCTTCCACAAACAACCTTTAGAGAGTCTATACAAAAAACATATTAATTCTTAAATAAATTATGTTCCATACTTTAATATCCCCTCTTATGTGTAAACCGGATTAGAAATGACATATGGAATTTGACAAATGGGGCCACACACATGAAATTATTGGAGCATAATCTATTATGATATTATGTTAGAGTATCCAAACTAAAGATTTAAACTTATAAGTGAATGGAGACCATATTCATGTGAAAAACATATAAACCCCTTGGGTAAATGATGTGAGATACTTAATAAGCTCTAGTATTTACCTTTATATGTTTGAATGATGACAATAAGTTCTCATATAGAAACTATTCATAACTACCCCTAACTACCCCTAGATGAAAATAATATATGTATAAGATGGGCTAATATTTTTCTCAATCAATTTTATTATTGAGAAATTACAATTCTGGGAGATGGCCATACTTATTTTCAGTTACACTTACATTATTGTGATGTCTATATCGATAACCTATAGGATCTAAGGCGTGATTGGACAAAATATCATTCAATTATGAGAGAGAGAGATCGTGATGTCTATATCGGTATCCTATCAGATCTAAGGCGTGATTGGACAGAATATCATTCAATTATGAGAGAGAGAGATAGTGATGTCTATATCGATAACCTATCGGATCTAAGACGTGATTGGACAGAATATCATTCAATTATGAGTGAGAGAGAGAGAGAGAGAGAGAGAGAGAGAGAGAGAGAGAGAGGAGAGGGAGGGAGGGGAGGGAGGGAGGGAGGGAGGGTTTAATGCTAGCAATTCTAAGCGAGATTATCTTTCCTTTAAGTTCGGGTTTTGTCGGACTCTCTCGCTCTTGCGAGTTTCTCTCTACCGCCATGGTAGTGTTTCCCCTGCTCAACCCTAAAATTTTCATGCGAATGTTTCTCTACAGACATGGTTAGTGCTTCCTTTCCCAAACCCTAAACCCATCTTTCTTTCCTTCCTGTTCTCTGCATAAAAAAATAATAATAAATAAATCCCCGATGATGTTGGGTAGAAATAGAAAATGTGAATCGAACAATGGAGTTTGCCGATCTAGTCATTGTCTTCATGCATTAGTGTAGATCTAGCAGCGTAGTCTTCGGATCATCTTTGAATCTCTTCGGATCTGGGTGCTTGGAAATTAGTCTTCGGATCATCTTTGAATCTCTTCGGATCTGGTTGATTGGAAATTATTATGCTATGGCTGGTTTTCGCCGATGGTCCCGGTATTGTTGAGGAGTAGCGGTTGAAAGGGATGAGTCTCAATGCAGGTGATTGGCTATCTGTATTCGCCGAAGATGAGTTTTCTGAAGCTTCTGTGCTGGTTGATTGATTAAGTGTATTATGAGGAAGAAGGGTGTTCTTGTTATTCGAAGCTGGTGAATTGATATAGCGAAATTTTATTTCAGTATTAATGGAGAGAAAAGACGATAATGAACTAAGAGTGGCTGCACTATGTAAAAGACTGGGTTACCTTTGGTCTGAGGAGGATGTTGTAGAAGTATCCCCTGAAATTTCTCAGACAAAAAAGGAGGAATGTGAACGCACGCTCCTTGGTAAGCTCTTCTCCAAACCTAATGTTAATTTCCCAGCATTTGTTTCCACTATGACAAAAGCGTGGAAAGCTGATAATGTTATCTGTGCACAAAAAGAACCGGGGTTATTTACATTTACTTTTCAGACGAAGGAGGAGAAAGAGAGAATTATGAAGGCATCACCCTGGTCATATTCTAGTAACTCCGCTCGTATTAAGACAAAGGCGAACTGAAATACCCGAGCATTGTTATGAGTATACCAAAGCTGCCTTTTGGGTGCGTATTGGAGGCGTTCCCCTGGTTGGAGAGTAGAGCAAGTCTTCAAAGATCTGGGAAGTAGGCTCGGTCAAGTTAAGGAAGTTAGCCTTGATGCTACAGGAAATCAGGAAAGAGGAGGAAGAGTTAGAATAGAAGTTGATCTAAATGCACCTTTCAAATCAGGGGCGATCCTGGATATTGGTTCCAAATGGCCGTGGGTAGAATTCAAGTATGAACACCTTCCCATTTCGTTACTCTTGCGGGAGAATCGGGCATTATGCTTCGATTGTGCTGAAATTCCATATGAACAAATCACCTTGGGGAAACAACAAAATCGGATCCTATGGGCCCTGGGTGAAATCAAAGCAAGTGAGCATAGCCCTTATTGGGAAACATTTTATGGCCAGATTGAAGAAGATATTAATGTGGAGGAAACAATACCGTGATACCTTCCCAATCCGGTGGTATGGAGATGCCACCCATGATATAACCCCGGATATACAAATGGGAGCTTGCGGAAAAGAAGACTTGATAGTTCTCTTGGCAAAGAGATCGTTCAACTTAATGAAGGGTCTGTTAATGCTGGCAGACCATGGCAAACTAGTTCAATGCTCGTAACCCCTAATCCAGTCTATCAAAAGTAGGAAAAAGCAATAAGAAGAATATGAAAGTTCGAAGGCGAAAAACAGAAGTGTATTCCCGAGAACACCCCCTCCTCATTGATGATAAAGAATTTCTGGATACTCCCGTGAAACCGGCTGCGAAGGACAAGAATGGGCTCGGTGGCTGGCCCTAATAAGCCACCCGTGACGTCATGAAAATTGTTAGTTGGAATTGTCGTGGGCCGGGCAACCCCGACAATTCAAGAGCTAAAAGCCTTAACGGCTAAAGAAAGGCCCAGCATTTTATTTCTTATGGAGACTAAAAACAAAGAGACTATGGTGGAAAAAGTGTGCAAAAAATTACTATTCCAGAAAATTTTCCTAGTTAATCCATCGTGACAAACAGGGGCTTAGCTCTTATGTGGCGGAGGAAGTGTCATTGAAGGTAAAAACTAGTTCAAAGCATTATATTGATGTAGATTGTATGGATCCAGATAGTAGGCAACATATGCAAATTACTTTTATCCATGCATCTACCCATTTTGGAGAGAGATTGAATTTGTGGCAAACTTTGGGTCACATTAAACCGAATAGTTCCTGGCCGTGGATCCGTATGGGTGATTTTAATGAAATCCCGTATGTGTGGGAAAAATTTGGGAAAAAGAAGCGGATAATAGTCGAATTGCAGCATTCAGAAATATGATCAATGACCTCTCCCTAATGGATATGGATAGTCATGGGTGTGCATATACATGGGCTAATAATAGAGATGGGGAAGATCTTGTGAAGAAACGTTTAGACAGTATTATGCACCTTAGAGTGGAGAATTACCTTTTCTAAAGCTGAAGTACAAGCCCTTCCAACCATTGGATCGGATCATAGTCCTCTTATTCTCCGACTCTACCCCCGGGAAGACAAAGACAAAGAGGTCTTTCAAAATGGAGGTTTTCTTCGGACAGAACATGAAGAGTATTATGAACTCATGCAACAAACATGGAAATCTAACTCTATCTCACCATGTACCTTTTCAGAAAATTAAATGAGACATCAAAAGTATTGGCACAAAGGGGAGTAAAGAAAAGTTTGCCAATGCTAGGCTGCGATAAAAGAGCTGAATATGGCTCTTACAGAGCTTACTAATCGGGGTATGACCAGCACACTAGCGTAAAGGAAAAACAGAGCATTATTCAGCAAATAGAGAAACTACACGTACAAGAGGAACAATTTTGGGGTATGAGGTCCCGGATTAAATGGATGCAATGGGGAGACAAGAATACCAGATTTTTTCATGCATCAACTATCCAACGGAGGCAAAGAAACAGAATAACAATGTTGCAAATGGAAGATGCACAATGGTGCAGGGATCCAAGCCTAATTCGCAACCATATTCTCGTCATTTTATAAAGAGCTATATTCTTCAAGGCCCAAGGCAATACCAACCTATTCTCACCCAATGTCCCTCACCTATAACACCACATATGAATGATGATCTTGTTGCTGTACCTACGATTGAGGAGGTTCAAGAAGTTGTTTTTCAAATGGGAGCATTTAAAGCTCCTGGCCCAGATGGTTTCAATGGTATGTTTTATCAAAAATCATGGGATAATATTAAACCGACTGTTCCAATTAGTTCTGAATTTTTTCAGACACGGGGCTTCTTGATCCCATACTCAACCGAGACGCATATTTCCTTAATCCCAAAAGTGAAGAACCCCGAAACCATCAGTCAATACAGACCCATCAGCCTATGCAACTTCAGTTACAAAATAATTTCAAAACTTCTAGCAAATGAGACTAAAGAAGTGGTTACCCGCTATTATTGAACCAGAGCAGTGTGCATTTGTCCAAGGTAGACAGATACAGGACAACATCTTTATTGTGCAGGAAGTTTTACACCAACTGCAAATCACAAAAAAAGGGCATAAACATCAGGCCATCCTTAAACTAGACATGCAGAAAGCATATGATCGAATTGAATGGGATTTTCTGAGGGATTGTATGCAGCATATGGGATTTTGTGGACAGTGGATCACACTTATCATGCAATGTGTGTCTACGCGCTCTTTCAGCGTGAAGATAAATGGAGAACCTACTGAATTTTTCCATCCATCAAGGGGACTCGAGACAAGGCGACTCTCTTTCACCTTATTTATTTATTCTGGTCTCTAATGTTCTCACTTGGTTGATGCATAAAGCTATTACGTATGGCAGCCTCAAAGGAATTCGGTTGAACAGTGGTTCTGTCCCGAACTATCACATTTATTGTTTGCGGATGATGTCATCTTTTTTATGGATGGTACTCTCATGGAATGTCAAAACCTGGCATTGCTATTGAAACAAGATGTTATGCTTCGGGACAAGCTATAAACTTAAACAAATCGGGGGTGTATTTTAGTGCTAATTGTCCTCCGCATTGAAAAGAAATATGGCCACGAATTAAGGGTTCCGGTATTTGAAAAACAGGGAAGTATTTAGGTATTCCTACAGTTGGGGACAATAAAAAAGAACTTTTGCATGGATATTAGCTAGGGTCAATTCAAAGCTTGAAGGGTGGAAAGAGAAATTACTTACTAAGGCGAGGCAAGGAGGTGCCGATTAAAAGTGTTGTTCAGTCCATACCTATGCATGCTATGTCCATCTTTAAGCTTCCAATATCTATCTGCAGATCCATTGAACAACGAATTGCATCATTCTGGGAGAAAAAAGATGATAAGAAGAGGGGAATTCATTGGAAAAAGTGGGAGGAAATGAAAACTCGTAAAGATGAAGGAGGAATGGGTTTCAAAGATTTGATTACCTTTAATTATGCTATGCTAGGCAAGCAAGTTTGGAGGCTATCAAATTCTCCTCCGCATTGTGTAGTAGAGTGTTGAAAGGACTCTATTTTCCTAATGGGGACCTCTCGGACAGCGAGCACGGGACTACGTCCCTCATGGGGATGGCGGAGTCGATTGTTGGCGAGATACAATTAAAGAAAATATCAAATGGTCGATTGGGGATAGTAATTTTTTCGCATTCGACAAGATAAATGGTTGATGCAAGAGGTACGGGGTGGACATCGCAATACAACAGAACCCCTGATGGTTTCTGAACTTATACAGGAAAATTCCAGAGAGTGGAACGTTCAAAAGATTCAACAGCTGTATAACGAGGATATTGTTGGAGAAATCGTTCCAGAAGATTTTGAAGCTGACAAAACGTTTCTATCAGTCTAGTCTGGATATTTGCAGATTGTCTGAAGACTTTCTGATCACCAGACTCAATACCCCGCACTCGGTACTCAAGACTCGTAACTCAAGACTCAAGAATCAAGACTCAAGACTTAAGACTCAAAATTATTCTCATTGACAAATTTATCCGATTCAATGTCGAAGGAAATCCAAATCAAAGAAAATGATTAATGATTTCATCCTCTGGAGAAGATCTTTTGGCTGGATAAATATAATGGATTCTTTGATTCGTATCTAGATCAATTGAAGATCCGATGATCGACGAAGTATTCTTGGAAGGTTCTATTCATGGAAACCTAGATCCCGATTGTATGGGCGAACGGATTGATGGGCTATCGTCGATTCCTTTAATAGCTCGAATGATCTTCTTGATTGATTCCGTCCAACGGGTAGATTGGAGGAATTCCTTTGGTAAGTGCCAACGGGTATGATGGCATAAAGGAGTATAAAAGGAAGACGTTCTAGTTGTTTTAGAAGTGTGATCGATAGAGAAATTCCAGAGTCTTAAGCACCTTGATTATTAGTCGATACGATCGAGCGAAATTGTATACACAAAAGAGTGTCTATACTTGGTGATACCTTGAGTGAGTGTGGTAGTTCATCTACACCCGAAATCAAGGAAGATCAACGCTGTAACATCTCTTTGTTCATAGTGGAATCCAGCCGATTGGCTATCAGTGCAGAATAGTGGACGTAGGCTTGAATCAAGCCAAACCACTATAAACCGCGTGTTTAATTCTCTCTTTCATTTACTGAGTCTTACGATTGATTGTTATTTGTTGCAATTCCTTAACTGTGTAAGTATTGTGCGTCTATCAAGAAAAATCGTTTATATACCTATTCACCCCCTCTAGGTACTAGCACTAGCAATATCAATTGGTATCGAGCTCGTGTTCTTACTTTATTTGAAGTGTTTTACTTGAGTAAAAGATCCATGGCTAGTATGCTTTGGCACTAGGGCTGATGGAAGGGCAAAGCAATACTGCAGACCTCCCTACTTTGATGGAAAGGATTACAACATCCGGAAGAACAAAATGAAAGCCTTTCTACGATCAAAGGATCCTCCGAATGGGACGTTGTGGAAAAAGGGATCACTCCTACCGCTGCATCGAGTCTCGAAAGAGGAAAAGAAACAATTGAGACCAGTGGAATGACTCGGGAAGAAATAAATAAGAGACAAGCACTCGATGCAAAAGCAATTTACTCTTTATATTGTGCTTTGTCACCAACTCGAATATAACAGAATATCTTCTTGTGTTACAGCAAAAGAAGTATGGGACGATTACACATCACCTATGAAGGAACATATCGAGTGAAGGAGACCAGAATCAACATTCTCCTTGGTCAATATGAATCCTTCAAAATGAAACCAGGAGAACCTATAATTGACATGTTTAGTCATTTTACTGATATTGTCAATGGTCTTGAGAACCAAGGACAAAAAATCTCTGATCCCATGAAAATGAACAAGCTACTGCGTGGGCTCTCTAAGGATTGGAATCATATAAAGACTTCAATAAGAGAGACGCGAAGAATTATGCCACTATCTGTCGATGAGCTGATTGGAACTCTTCAGTCTTATGAAGTGGAACGAATTAATGAAGACGAAGATCCAAGAGGTAAGAAATCCATTGCATTAAAATCAAATGATGATTCTGAAGATGATCTGGACGATGAGGAGCTTGCTCTTATGATAAGAAGGTTCAACTCCAAGAAACAAAGTTTTCAAAGACAGCAATCCAAGTCTCAAGATGATGAGGAACCGAACAAAGATGTAGTTTGTTTCGAATGCAAGAAAAGGGACAAATAAGACCCAACCTGTCCTCTTCAAGAAGAAGAAAGGAAAAGCTGAAAAGTTTTCAAAATCACTCAAAGCCGAAACTTGAGTGATACTGAGTGTGAAGAAAGTGATGATGAATATGCCAATCAGGTCGATGGCACAATCGGACTCGCACTCGGATTCTGGATCGACTCGACAGTGAATTTGAGGTAAGTGATTTTAAAATTCCCGTCAAAGTCTCTAAATATATTGATGAACTGCGTGTTTTAGTCTTAAGACTTCTCTCAAAAGAGTTTCCGAACTAAAAAGGAAAACTTAGCTTTAAAACAAAAAGAAAACATTTTAGAAGAAAGAATCAAAAGTTTAGACTTGAATGTTTCGACTCTTAAAGAAAAAGAAGATAATCTCTAAAAGAAAATACTTTTCTAAAAAAACGACTTATCAAATATTTCAAGGAAATTTTCTATAGGATTCAAAACTTGAAAAAGTTCTTTCTACCAAAGACCTTATTTCAATAAGTCTGGTCTAGGTATGACAGCAATATAAACAATTCCCTTGATTGATTTTCCTAAAGTAAAAGAAAGAATTAAGAAAAGACCATCGAAAGAGGCTTACAAAAATCATTTCAAGAAAGTTTTTGTAAAATCTATAGGTCGAAATGCTCTAAGATGTTCAAAGTGTAACAAAGAAGGATCACTTTGAAAAAGAGTGTCCTATGATTTGGAAGCCCGTTAAGAAAGCATGGCCTTATAATGTTTATTCTACTAACACCAAAGGACCCAAGAAAATTTGGGTACCAAAGAAAGTTTGAGACTCTCTTTTGAATGCGAAGGTCTCCATCAAGAAAAAGGTAAAATGGTATCTTGACAAAGGATGTTCAAGACACATGACAGAGACTCAAATTGCTTCATAAAGCTTATTCAAGTGAATGGAGGAAAAGTTTCATTTGGAGGAAACATCAAAGGAAATATTGTGGGATTTGGAACTGTCAAAATTGGAAATCTCACAATAAACAATGTTTCTCTAGTAGAAGGACTCAATTACAATCTTCTCAGCATTAGTCAACTATGTGATACTGGATTCAAGATTTTCTTCCAAGAAGAAACATGTTCGGAATCGGAAAGACTCTACTTAGTCTTTCAAAGGTCGAAGACATGGAAATATCTACCTCCTAGACGTAAAACCGAATGAATCGCATTGCTTTATCTCAATTCAAGACGAAGCAAGCTTATGGCATAGAAAGCTCGGCCATGTCAACATGAAGCAATTGGCCAAAATCTCATCAAAACATCTTGTTCGAGGACTACCAAAATTATCATATCAAAAGACCAATCCATGCACTCCATGCATTCTGGGAAATCGTAAGAAATTCATTCAATCCAATAAATCATGTCTCTACTAATCATGTACTGGGCAAAATCTGCATATGGATTTCTTCACTCCAACAAGAACCCGAGTATTGGAGGTAAGAAATATTGCCTAGTAATTGTAGATGATTACTCCCGTTTTACTTGGGTATATTTTCTTGCAAGTAAGTCGTAAACATTCTCGTATTTTGAAAAATTTGCTAAAAAGATTCAAAATGAAATTGGATGTGTTATATCAAGTATAAGAACAGATCATGGAGGTGAATTTGAAAATCAAAATTTTACAAAATTTTGTGATGATTCTCGATTTAAACATGTATTCTCCTCTCCATATACCCTCAAGAAATGGAGTTGTGGAAAGGAAGAATCGATCTCTTCAAGAAATGGCTAGAACTCGGTAATTGAAAGTAAAATTTCTTCACGATTTTGGGCCGAAGTCATTTCAACAGCATGCTATATAATCAATAGAGTCTTTCTAAGACCTATTCTCGAGAAAACCCCTTATGAATTATTCAAAGGAAAGAAGCCTATTGTTTCATACTTTCATGTTTTCGGATGCAAATGTTTTATATTGAAAATGCAAAAGATC